>JAYXSF010000024.1:1200000-1800000 GCA_037356135.1 Talaromyces sp. F31 | reverse complement strand
AGCAGATGAAGGCATGTATGACCTCGAGCATAAAGTACTATAATTGTTAACCGATAACCATCAGATAAAATGCCAACGAAAAAATGAAGATGACAAGTGCGCACGATGCACTGCCCGAAAACTGGACTGTATCACAACACCGGTGATTAGGAAGAAGCCAAAAACCTCCAAGTATGTTTTCAAATTAGGGCCGGATTATCGCAGTACTGAATGAACGCTTAATATTAATACAGAAAGAGAGACTCTTACTATCAAGATATGGAAGATCGAATTAAACGGATGGAATCAACTATCATTGCTTCCGGGCTGCAGGTGCCAGCGGGGCTAGTCGATGTGAAGGAAGAAGGACGAGACGAGCAAGAGGAAAAGACTTCGTCAGATATGATTGAAAGTCAGGCCAAGCTTTCCAACCAATTTGCGAACCTTGTCATCAACTCTAATGGTTCTTCTAATTTCATTGGTATGTACCTTTTTGAACTATCTGCATGTTCGTACTGACTGTAAAATCCAGGACCGGCCTCTGGCTTTTCACTTTTCTCGCCTTACGGCGTCCGGTGGATTTCGCAGAAGGTGGGCGACAAGGATGAGCTAGCTCCGCTCTATCGCACTCTCTCGAAACGTGACTACAAGTCTTGGGGTCACGGCAGTATCAATCTCTGGGCTCCCAAGCCACGGTCTGAACACTCACCTTTACCAGCGAAGGAGGTCGCACTAGAATATGTCAATTGTAAGTGCGCGTTGAAACTCCGTGATTGTGAGTTTGAGCTTATACCATCAAGGCTATTTTACAATTTTCAACAGTGTCTACCCGGTCATGAATCGGAATGTATTCGACGCTTACTTTGAACGGCAATATTCACCAAATCCTCCTGAAAACAACGCCTGGTACGCATTGTTTAACGCTGTATTGTGTCTGGGCAGTATTAGGACGACAGCTGAGCGAGAGCGGCACGTAAGGAGTAGCCGTCTCATCGATTACACGTCAACTGCGCACGAGACTGGTGTAGGATACTTTCGCAACGCCAGCTGTTGTTTTCACGACTTATTGTTCAGCGAAGCTACTCTCATGGCAATGCAAGCCATTACTCTCATGGTAAGACCGTTCACCATTCTTCGGGGATAGAGCGTATCTAATGATAAAAAGATGTTCATCACAACCTCAAGTCCAAATCCCCAAATTGCTTACACCCTACGGTCCGCAGGTGGGAATATTGTATACACTCTAGGCCTTCATCGGAGTCTAGATGGAGTTGGTCTCGCTCCGGAAGAAATTGAGCAGCGTCGCAATGTCTTCTGGGTGTTTTATATGCTCGAGAAAGCAATAGGCCACAATTTAGGCCGCCCATCGGTCATCAATGACGATGATATCGCCGTCGAGTTACCGCCCAAAAAGCCTGGGATTTTACGATCACCCAGCGGAGCGGGGGTCTATGATATTTTCCAGGACTCAATTACACTAGCTATTATTGGCAGTCGCATATACACTGAGTTATACTCGGCCAGTTCGCAAACCAAATCTGAGGAGCATCGTATGAAGGTACTGGGCAAGTTGGACAATCATCTTCAGCGTTGGCGAGATGCGATTCCGATTGATATTCGACCAGAACATCCGATAAATTGTTCTGATGAGCAGTATGTGTCGGTGGTCATGATGCATTTTACATATTTGGATGCAGTGATTATGTTACATCGCATCTCAGGTCATCACTCGGAAACATCTTTCAAATACGGCGAGGCTATGAAGAGTAATGTCCAGGGAAGATCACAGCTTAATCCAAGAGTGAATGCAAGTCAATTACTGTGTCTGGCGGCTGCACGAAGAACCATTCAGCTCTTGCACACAATCAGTCATAATAATGGACAAAATCAGCATTTCATGTGGTACGTATACAATCTGCCTCTTCATATCCAATTGGCTGACAAGGACATAGGTGGGCGCTTTACTATCCGCTGAGCGCAAGTCTAGTTCTCTTTACAAACATCCTTTCAAATCCACAAGACCAGCATGCAGCTTCCGACGTCCAATTATTGAACCTCATCAGTGCGTTCATCAACCACTCTGTCCAGCCAGGGACATCGTTCGCCGACACCCCGACGTTGAATATGTTCAAAGAGCTTTATGGTATTGCCACACGTTTCGTGGCCAGGGCTCCTCCAAGGTCTAGTCAGAAGGTGAAGAGGCCGCCTGAAACTGACGACTTTACCGCACCATCAGATTATTTCTCGTCAAGAGGAGAACCAATTTTGGATACGTCATCATACGCCGAGTCCAATATACATACCATGACATCGTTTGTAAGTATTTCTAAATGACTTCTACCTCAGGTCCAATATTCATTATTTTAATCTACAGGCACCATTCGAATCCACACAATCGTACTCCGACCCATCCAACAACACCGCTACATGGTCCTCTCCAGATGCGGACAACATCCAAACAGACCAAGCCACGCAGAACACTACCAGAAGTCCACAATACTCGCAAGTGGGATCATCCAACAAAAGCTCTCCACTCGAATTGGCGCCTTTCATAATTCCCCCCGAGCAGCCGATTCTCGTCGAATTTGATCCAACAATGTCGTACGACCCTTTATTCGAGCCTGCCAACTTTGATTGGGATGCTCCTAATATGTGGATGTCTTCGGGTTTGACGGCTGATCCTTGGGGCTCGGAGAATTTGATGGGGTTGCCGATGCAGGGTGATGACGATGGAGTTAATCAAGGCCCCGGCTACTTTAACCAGAATCATGACTACTAGGATAATGCTGTGATCGGAAATAGTGTGCCCTGATCTCACTGGAGTTGATTAGACATACCACGAACTAAAAGTCCAGAGTGGTACGCTATGATAGAGGGCTACTAATTGTGCATAAATAGAGGATACCTTACTCCGCTTAACACGCTGAAATACATTTTCCTTTCTTGGTCATATTTACTTCATCTCAAGTTGAATGCATACAGGCAATGACTAGATTACGGGTATACAGATGGGCCCGCTCTCTCATTACTTCCGAACAGCAGTCTTCCCTGCATGAAATTACCGAAAGTGTCGCAATATGTAAATAAATAGTATTCCTGCGCAGCGCTCTTCTCATTTGGCATAAGTTATAGAATCGATTGTGGCTTTTTTTTCTGTTTAGTTGGCATATCAAGGTAGAGCGGCAGGTACTATAACCCGGATGAACCATTGCACCGGTACGGAAACCGAGCCCTGCCCTAACTTTGAGATGCGGTTCAATCCGACTCCAAACCTCCAATATTATGCGTCACTTTAATTCAATTTATTGTAAGGATGAACAACATGGGATGAGATGGCAAGGGAGAAGGTAATCAATTGTACCGGTACGGAAACCGAGCATCTATTCGGTGGGATTTTTTTCGTCCTCCTTCTACCTATAAGACGAGCGTTTAACCTACATACGGAATACATAATTATCAATTGATCAAATATCATCCTTGTCACTTAAAACAGAGAGCTGCGACTATGTCTGAAGTCATCGCCATTTTTGGTGCCACTGGCAATCAAGGTGGCTCCATTGTAGATGCCATCTTGAACGATCCCGCTCTTTCTTCACGCTTCACGATCCGCGCTGTTACGCGAGATACCTCTAAACCCGCTGCGAAGGAACTTGCCGCCAAGGCCGGAGTCGAAGTTGTCACGGTATGATTCTGCTTCCATGATACGCCTGATTCTTGATTAATTTCTATCCATAGGCCGACTTGTCATCTTCCGCATCGGTCCACAATGTCATCTCCGGCGCGCATACTGTCTTTCTCGTCACAGACTTCTGGCAACAAATGTCCCTTCCCGCAGAAGTCCAACAAGGCAGGAATGTAACCGACGCCTGCAAAGCCGCCGGCGTTCAGCACCTCATTTTCTCGAGTTTGATCGATGTCAAGGAAGCCAGCAGGGGTAGTCTTGCACATGTCTATCATTTCGATGGTAAAGCTGAGATTGAGAGATACATTCGTGACTCAGGCGTTCCGGCGACGTTTGTTTTAGCTGGGACGTTTGCGAGTGAGATGCATCGATTGATCAACAGGCAGGGAGATAAGTATGTGCTTGCGTTGCCGGTGGACGAGGATTCTCAAATCCCGTTGATTGATATACGACACGACATGGGTTAGTCATTCCCTTCCACGTTCAATGAGACTTCCTGACAAGCGAACAGGTCTATTCGTCAAAGCTGCTATCAAAAATCGATCATCCGTACTGGGCCAGAAAATATATGCATCCGTCGCATATTACACCCCTGAGCAGATCGTTGATGATTTTTCGGCTGTGATTGGAAAGCCCGCTGTTTACGTGAAGATACCTGAAGAAGTCTTCAAGTCGTTCCTTCCAGATGAGAAAGCGCAGGAGATATATGAAACTGTCATGTTGTTCCAGAAAGATGTGGGTTACTATGCCGGGGCAGATCTGGCGGATAGTTTGAAGCTTTTGGGTGATGAAAAGCCAACGGAGTGGAAGGCTTATGTTGCGAAAAATTTGGAGCAGTGGCTATAATACATGTCTATTCGAACATATGATGAAGAATGCAGATTTGATGCTTTTGTTGCCCATGTCGTGTTCTGACGCGGCCTCCTCTTATCAATCCTCGCAGCGAACTAGAAACGGATTCTGCAAGTGATGCAAGTAATCCGCGGCAGTTGAAAGCCACGCGTTTAATCTTTCCGACAATTCTTCTCCCTGGCAGTTTAAAGACTCATAATAAGCTTCGCCTACTGCTTTAAAATCCGGGTGCCTGGTACCCTTGCGCCGAATCTGACGACAAATTTCACTAAAATGACCAAGTTCAAGCTTCAGCAAAGAAGCAAATGATGACAGATTGTCAATCTTGCTGGCCTCTTCAAACACTTCGCCCAGAGCCATGTCCAGATTCATCATTATGCTCCCATAGCTCTCACTCAAACTTAAACTCAGTGTCGCCAGAAGGAATACCTGAGCAGTATCATTTCCGCACACATAACACTTGCAACCCAGTAGTCGTTGTATTTTAGATCGGATTGTGCGGAATTCGATGGCGTATTCATCAGCTACGCTCCTTGGTATGTATGATGAGTATGTACTGTTGAGCATTTTTTCCAATTTGAATATGTGTGCGCGAAGGTTAGACATTATGCTGCACATGTCATGCTTTCGAGGCAAGGTAAATGCAAAATCATCAGTGGGGTTTTGAGATACCGAGGAAAAGTCAATGTCTGGACCCACGTCTGATAGATTCCAGCCTGTTTTTGGCCATGGATAAGTGGTGTTCTTGTTCGTAGTACAGTTGTTGCTATTGTTGTTGCTGCTTTTATTATCATCGTTGGGATCATGTCGGCCTTCCCCATTATTTACATCATGAGGGACGTTTTGAGGTTTGTTACCGTTGTCGTTGTCGTTGTTGCTGTCGAGATCCTGCTGTCCCTGGCTCACATTTCGAGCAATGATGGTAGGTTTGCTGTTCGAATAGGGCTGGAAAGGCTTACCCTTTCTTTGCGAAACATCGTAAACACATTCCACGTTCTGCCGACTGCATCGCATACATTTCGAAGAATCAGCAGCTCCGTCGGTAATTTTCTTACAGCCGACTTTTGCTGAAGTGCAATTGCTGCAGGATGTTCTGAGTTTGGGTTCTTGCTGTTTGGCCCTCGGCATTTTGAGTCAAAAAATCTTGGACGCTAAATTTTTTTCTGTAATTGTGAATTTTAATATTTCCAGGATTACCGCACATTTTCGCATCAGACACGACTAAGAAGAATTAAGATAGTACCAGTCTTATCGGCACTCCACTAATCTAAGCCAAATGGATACTAGGTAAATTTTGGTTTGATCTCAACTTCCTCCTCAAAGCCAGGGCTTCCCCAACTGCCAACCTGCACATATGGAAGAAAGCTCAGTCTTGGTGAAGTGCCCTGAATCGGATGAGGTCACATGTGCCGCCAAACCCTTATACCATGACACGCAATGATTTGTACTTTGAGTCCGCAACCAAAAGATTATTTAAAGCGCTCTACATTATATGTATGACCTGTCAGACTATTTTTACTCCTAAATGAGTATATTTCAAGGCGCTAGAGATTTTCTCAAGTATCTCGAATCGTACATAGGATGCCTTAGATTAACCTACAAATTGAAAATCTATATCTTCTGTTGTTGTTGTTGTTGTTGACACTGCTTAACCACTTAGGATACGTAATTAAGATCAAGGTCGATCGACTCGCTGCAAATATTCTACACAATCTCTCAAGTTTGGGGTCACAGTTCATAGGGTGAAAACCAGCGGGGTACCTTTTAGGTCATAGAGGGGAAGAGAAAATTACGAAAATACCTACAACCAAGTTATTTAGTCTATGAAGTAGTCAAAAGATAACAAGCATTGAGTTCCTTGACGATAGCCCCCTCTAAAGTAATAATCAGAACACTCACAGCCAGTTTCCGTTCATCTGTGGCCAATCTCATCAATTTAGCTCCCATAGACCCTATCTTTAATACACGCTCTTTACATCTCAAATACTGCAAGCCCTCCCGTACTGGTAGCCATGAACGGTTAAAAGCATCTAGGACACAATCTAACCGCTTAGTTTCCGACAATGTATCTAACTCGGGACATGATTGCCGTTTCTTCACATGCACGCCTTGATCTAGTCCTGCGTATAAGCGAGTCTCCGGAGATATCCATTTAAATGAAGATATTTTACATTGGAGAGTCTTAATATTTTATACGAAAAACTATGTCCGGTAAGTCGACGAAGGATATAATATCTTCTATATCAGAGGCGGACCTGCCCTCGGAGTAATACCCGATTGTCTAGTAAGGTTCTGAGTCATTCACATTTTTTCCAATTACTCAAACAACTCTTGAGCGTGGGGATTACACCAAAATCCTCACTTACAATTAGATTCAAACATCATGGAAAAAGCATTACCAGTCTCCAATGAGGCCGACACGGAGTCAAACGAGAATGTCAACTCGGGAGGGACTCCCAAAATCGATCCCATAGTCGAAAAATCACTCGTCAGGCGGATGGATTTGATACTACTTCCAACGCTCTGTAAGGCAGGGAATAAACTTTAAAACACTAAATTTCGCTAACTGGCGATCAGCTTTGGTCTACCTAACCCACAGCCTCGACCGTGCCAATCTCGGAAACGCCAAATCCGCAACTCTAGAGCAAGACTTAGATCTTGTAGGAAACCAATACTCTATAATCCTAATAGTTTTCTACATCCCTTACTCCCTATTCGGCATTCCCGCAACCGTACTCGCGAAACGGTACAGTTCTGCACTGGTCATCCCGCTGCTGGTTCTAGGATGGGGTAGCCTAGCCATGATTCAAGCCGCAACCAAGAACTTTGGCGGGATAATGGCTTGTAGAGTCATTCTGGGCACAATGGAAGCTGGGTTTTTACCGTGTGCGATTTTCTATTTGTCGACATTTTATACGAGGACGGAGTTGGCGAAGAGGCTGTCTGTATTTTTCCTCATGGGGTTTATAGCTGTTGGTCCTCCTCTTCTAACTCAATCGAGGTATTGGCTGATTGCAAATAGAGTGCTATTAGCGGCCTCATATCCTGGGGCGTGTTTCAATGGCACCGCTCTCTCAAAGGCTGGCAATACCTTTTTCTCATCGAAGGCGCAATTAGCGTCGGCATCGCCTTTATCGCTCTCGTCGCTCTACCACACAGCGTCCAGGAATCACGCTATTTCAATACAGCTCAAAAAGAATGTGCCTCTCTACGGCTCGAATACAACCCCGAAACACAGTTTGATTTCAAAAACGGGTTCATCGTGCTCAGGGACTGGAAAATATGGACCTTTGCCCTCTGCGGGTTATTGTACGGTGTTGGGTCGTCGAGTACATCCAATTTCTTACCTGTGATGATCAAACGACTCACGCAGAATACTGTGAGGGCGAATCTGTATACTATCGGGCCTAATCTTACCGGCGCGTTGATGATGTATGTTAGTTGCTGGGTTTCAGACCGCATTCAGCAGCGCGCCCTGGTCTCGATTGTGGTTATTGTTGTATCGATGATAGGCTGGATATTACTAGGGGCACTGGATTTGGTGCATCACGTCAAGGTCGGGTATTTCTTGACTTATTTGTTAACGTTTGGCACATTCGTGCCTATGCTTCTTGTCCCCGCGTGGGTGGGCGCAAATACGCAAACTACTTCTGCGCGTGCGGTAGCTCTAGGATTCATATCGATGTGTACAAATTTAGGCGGTATTGTGTCGTCAGGGGCCTACAGAGCACAGGATGCGCCGACATATAGACCCGCTCTGATTACGGTGTTTGTGTGTCAGGCTGTATTTGTGGTGATTTGCGCGGGGATGAGAATAGTGTATTTGAGGATGAATAGGGATTTGGCAAGGGGGAAGAAAGTGGTTGTTGAGGGTGTTGAAATTAAGAAGGGGTTTAGGTTCATGCTGTGATTCATTCAATTTGTGCATTAGTTACAGGCATATATCAAGACATCATTCAACGTATGGATTACTCTTTGCCAACTACCTTGACCACCTCGACACCATCCTGTAGAATATTAGCAAAGGGTTCCATATATGATAAGAAAACAGGACTTACACGTCGTCCACCCCCCAATTCAAACTCTGTCATTTCTCTCTCATAAATCCACGTCGGGTCGCCAGGCACATTCTCCAACTCCAAATCCTCCTTCCCTTCTTTAATGGCTTTCACCAGCTCCTCCCCTTTCACATATTTTCCGTCCGCCTCAAAGCCATATTTCTTCAACAACGCCTCCTTTTCTTTCGATGTGGCTCTCACCCACTCCAGGTACTCCGGCGCACCCGGACTGAGACAATTATCCGCTGCTAGGACCGTAACACCGGGTTTCAACAAACCCAGATTCTCCATAAGCCACAGGTCAGGTAAGTATCGATCTTTCCAGTGATCGATCAACATCACTTCGATGTGATCAATGACATTCTCCCTAACGAACTCGGCAAGCGTCTTATGACTCGCCGCGACGTGGATGGTAACAATATCCCTCAACCCAGCTAGCTCAATCAACAGATTCGCAACAGCTGCATTGACGGGATTCAACTCTAAACTCAAATACCTCTTCCCGCCATTAGCCCTAAGCGCATTACCGAGGTAAATCGCAGAGTACCCCACAAACCCGCCCAGCTCGACGACTGTCGACGGTTTGCGAGATGCTATAATATCGGCGAGAAAGGCGCCTTTTTGGGGGCCAATGGTCATGAGGCGTTTGTCTGTGTCTCGGGAGAAGTTGTCGATTTCGCGCAGGACGGCGGTTGGGTTGTTGCGCAGGGTGGAGATGTGTGGGAGGGAGTAGATATAGTGGAGAAGATGAAGTTCGCGGAGGTCCTATAGACAATTAGTATCTCGGTATAGCTGACAAAGAAGCGAACTTTGGGGGAGACGTACATCGTAAGAGCCGATGTTTTCAAGGCTAGGTTTCGGCATGTTGAAGCGAGTGCTAGATTGTATATTACAGGTAGAGACAAGGAACTCCAATTGCGACTGAATGAAAGCTGGGTTGATTTATGAAGCAGTCGAAGCAACGAAATTTTGAAAAAGACCTCATACACAAGGAAAAGCACGTTGTATTTATACTTCAAATTACGCGGAGATCGTTAACTCCGCACTGTACGGTTAGGGCTCGGTGGAGCAGCGATAGGCTCGGATTTACCGCGTCCGGAGAAAGAGGCCGAGCACCCCACCATCTGATAAGATCGCGAGAAGATGGTCTCCTCAAAAGATTTGCAATTGGTCTATTTGGAACTCTAGGGCTAGGCAGCAGGTCTATATATCCACCTGGATTGTGAGTGTCGATTATTAAATCCGAGGCTCGGGTGTATAAGCAAGATGTGAGGATTGCTATCTATGTGCATAAAGGAGTATTCGCAATTAAGCTGCAACACCGCGAACTTCAGTTGCGCGAACCGCAACTTCTCCAGCCTTGCCAGCCGCATCCGTAGTCGTTCTGTTGTTCTGCTCTTGTAAGAACTTGTGATGGTCATCGGGCAATGTATTAACATAGCCTTTCCAAGGACTCGCCCAAGCATAGTCCACCCATTCCGGTCCCAATACCGAGCGCACCAACTTGGTCAACTCTGCCGTCTCGAGGGACTTCGTCGATGGTGTGTCATCTGAATAAACGACGTCGTCGAGAACATCGCGATATATAGCTATCAACTCATCGACTTCCTTCACGTTACTCACGCCCACCACCGTGACACCCAGTCGTTCACCATTACTCAGCTTTGCAGTAGCACCATCCGTCGCCTCCAGCGGATGCCCATACACACCCACTGCTGAGCCCTCTCGAACCCATGACTCAAGTCCATATCTCGTAGCCAGCGACTCCAACTTCTCATTCTTCTCATCCCGCAGCACTTCTACAGCCCTTGAAGTTGCATCCCTCAAACCCTTGGGCGCAGGATGCCAGTCAAACACACCCTGACCCCTCAACAAGCCCATCCCCAATATCGACGCGTTGGGCACAACATCCACACCCGCAGCCTGCAACCTCGCCAACGCCTTTGTCACCAATCGCGTATTCTGTAGATTATAGTTTGCATACGACATGACCACATCCAATGGCTCCCCAGTTTCTTTGAGGATTAACTCCGCCAACTCCGCGAGTGTCTCAACCGGATACCCGGAGATGCCCACATACCGAATCGACTGATCCGCATCACGAATGCGTCTCAACTCGCGTACCGCTTCGAGGACTTCTATCGCAGACACGAATTCCACATCGTGACAATAAACAACATCCAAATAATCCGTGTGTAACCTCTTCAGACTGCGATCTATGCTATATCGTACCCAAGCAGGCGAGTAATCGAACGATGATTCGGCGACTCGCCCGATTTTGGTGAGGAGTTGGTATGTATGACGAGGGAATTCGGTCGCTACTCGTTCCGAAGCGAGGGCTTGGCCTAGAATCTCTTCAGAAGGACCGTAGTATGGGGATGTATCGAAAGCGCGGATGCCGGCGCGAAGGGCGCGGTGCACGATAGATGTGGAGGGGAGGGAGAAGGGGTCGTCGTTGTATTGGGTGTTGAAGGTTGCGGTGCCAAGGACAAGGGGAGTGAGAACTTTTGAGGGAGGTGATCGGGCCATTTTGATCTTATATGTTTTACTTCAATTGGAGAAGTTGAGCTGGAAAGCAAGACAGATTGCCTAGAAAGGGAGAAGAAAAGGAAAGATAGATATATCAGTCTGATAAGCTAGGGTATCCGATCCGATAAGCGGAAAAATAAAATTTCCCCCTCCTTCGCGATCGCCGCCCGCTGACTCGCCAACTTGTGGCATGTGAAATGTTCTCTTCATGCTCGATATAAAACTGATCTTCATGTCTCCCATTTCATTGGTTCTGTCTCTTTTCGGATAATGTCTAACAAAAGAAGGAGAAAGTATTAATTGTGTTTGGAATGCCTATAAACTACTAGGATTGATGTCGCTAAGGATGGGATCTCGCACTCCCTCTTCATAGCAAACATTCTAGACGAGTCAGTTTATTCCGGCGAATTTGGGCTAATGCGAGTAGTCATTTAGCCATTTATTCTTTTATAAGTCATATCAGCTATGTACAAATCCCCCAATATAGCTAAAGTGCATGTCACTCGACGGTGACTAAGTCCTCAGAGATATCAGATATCAAGAATCTATCGTGTTTAGTGAAATTAAAGGTATAGGTTTCATGTTGCCACACTCTGCATTTATTTGCTGAGGCGTTGTGGATGGACATCAAACGATTGTGAGATCGAGAGGCTGTCGAACAGATATTAGATTTCCGAGCCAATACCGGAAGACATCATCCAGCAGGCACTGCAGAATTGACCAATTGCTTACTGTCTATCATCTAGGACATACATAGTAGTCCAACTTGCCGTCCCAACATAGTGTTATCCCCGATCGACTCACGTTCGTTGCCGAAAGGCTTGACGGCGTGTCGCTCAAAACACCCCGTAGGAGATATGTACATAGCACCGTTCAGCGTTTAGGAAATCTCACTGCCAGGAGACATTCGCAACTCGTTCGACTCATTTACAGAGGGTGGGACCTAAACGTATCACATGCCTAACATATTCCCCGCCAACTGCTTCCCTCCACGTTGACTAAGGGAGATTTTGGGATTAGACGTGACAAAGACGACGATCAACCGTTCTGACCGATTCAAGGATTAGGAGGCGACGATAATGGTGGACCACGTCACTCGCCAATTCATACTAGGTCTGAAGAGACATTGTAGACGTCAGTCAACTGGGGGGCTAAATATCTCAGCTTCTGAGGAAGCATAATTCAAGCAACGAAGTATCAGTTAGTGATAGCGCGGTAAGCGGACTCAATACGAAGGGTTGTTGATCAATATGATGTACACAGCGTGGCCAGATGCATACCCAAATGATCCTGGTAAATCCAATTAGCTGCAGATAGAACAGCGTACTGTGTCAATAAAGACGAGTCTTGAGGTCACTCCGAGCAATGCAACGCATCTCGGTAATGCCTGCGTAAGCAAAATGACTCGTGAGGATTAGAGTTCGAGAAGAAATAACAACTCTGACACCAGATCCGTAGCCATTATTATATAATCACATAAATACAAGGATTCCATCGATATGACTGGCCAAATATTCGACATACATCACTGATACCATCAAGTATATACACCTGAACCAGTCCATCGGAATACTGGCCAGTCATAGGATCGAATCATCCAACAAATGAAAAGAATGATGAAAACGCCATGCTATGCCGCAACCCAATAAATGACGAAACGGATGTCTTTCGTCACAAATATAGTACAAGTGCTATGATGCCGGTATGGGCGAACGAAGAAGGGAGATGTTAATAGAATGTCGGGATCGTCAGAAGCAATCGTTTTGAAGACGGTTTTTGGCTGGAGACGGTCGACTCAAGAATGAAATGGCGCACTAGCTGAATTTTCGAGTCGATCACCGATCCTTGTAAACCTTCGGCTTCCAGCCCTCCTTCAACTCCTTATCCATCGCCGCCTTGCGCTCCGCCTCACGCAATTCCATCTCAATTCGTTCCCTTGCACGAAGAATTTTACTCTGCAAATAGAAACTTCCGCCCTTTTCCGGGTCATTTATGTCGAATAACTTTTTGAATCGCTCCATGACGGTCTCGAGTTGTGCCTCACCAGCAGCCGCGGCTTGGGGAGGTTTGACGTTCAGGATTTTGCAAGCTTCGTCAAGCGTAAGTCCGCTGGAGGCATATGTGCTGGCGCCCGTCACGTTTCCTTTTTTCATCTCGGAGGCATATTTAGAGCTGGCGGAGGCTTGTTTGTAAGCTTCTGCGAAGGCGCGGCCGAAGACTCGGGTGCCGGTTACGACGAGGGTTGTGATGATGCGGTGAGCCTGTGAATGGTGCGAATTAGAAAATCAAGTCCCTCGAGACTTAAGTCATAGGAGTTAATTTTATCGACGTACCATGATGATTAATGTGATGGCCCTGGATAGGTATAATGACAACGTGATGCGATTGATGACTTTGCGGCGAGTCTTCGGAAGAGATCGTCGGAGAAAAAAAATACCGTCTCAATACGGCTAGCTCGGTTTCTATATCACGTGATACAGTCTCAATGATGATTGGTCAATCTATATCTACTTTATTTTGACCTCTAACTACATACAACATTTGTTGATAGCCTTTCGACTGTGCTTCGATGGGTGTAAGTACTTCCAGTACTGAATAAGAGCACTCCATTGAGATCAATGTGCAAATTTTATAGCCCTATCCGCGATGGTGGCGGGAAATGGAGCTTCAACAGGCCGGTTGAAGACGGAGTTGGGACTAATCATCTGTTTGCACGGAACATAGCATACATTGGGGATGAGCTTCAATGTATTGTATGTGTAGAGCTTTCAAGGACTCAAAACAAGATATTGCTGCCTGACGTCCCAGATTTTTACCTTGATTTTATTAGTCCTAGTGTTTTCACTCTACTCTAGTCTCGTTCAGTCTTGAAAAGGGCTATGATAGAGTATTCTTATTTGTATCCATTATCTGACAGACTTATACAACTTAAGCCACCATTACACAACAACTTGATTTGTGACTATTGCATTCCACATTGCTCACAGAAGTAGCCATAATCATAATTCGTTTTGACAATTCGAGCCCGGAAGACTGTCTCTAAGGTTCCTCATCCATGTTTATCCATCCCATCTATAAGTCATCTCATGTGAAGGTGTCAGACTCCCAGATCTTCATTTCTTTTGCGCATAATGTCTTTGCGCATCTTGCTGACACGTCTTTACAGTTGAGATGATATTCAATCAAGTCATATTGTATGAGTGTAACCATATCTGTGTCACAAAAATGAATCATAGAAGTTAAACTTCGACGGAGCCCCCAATTTCTTTTCTTCTTCTTGTTTTTAATGCTCTATCCGCCAGTATATATATCAAAATCAATCCAGGAAAGGGTATATACAAGCAGGATCTAGCCCAACATGCCTCCAATGTAGGTTGTCGAAGAGTTGATTATCATATCGCAAGTTATAATACGCTCTAAAACTTAAGACAGTTACAACTTTTCTTCATTTACTTATAGCATTAATCATAGTTATAACTTATTGACAACATCTCAAATTTAACATACTAATTCCCATTTGTTATCGGAATAATTCCAATAGTCTGCTCATCCTATCTATCTTACATACAATTTGTGATTTCTTTTCACCTTTAACCATGTCATACATCTCAGTGACTTCTTTCTGAGTCAACATTTTAGGACTTAGTCATGAAAGCATTTTTTGGCATAAAAAGACTTATTTCAGTGGAGATATCTGTGTTCACTCCTTAGTTTTTCTTTTTCTTTGAGCTATGCCATAGAGTATCTTTTCCAAAATATATATATTTCAAACTTCCATATCCCGTTCAAGAAAGCAGTACATAGTAAAATCTGAATCAAAATGCCTCTACTTCTCACCCAAGAACAGGCATTGCAAACAACCATTTCTCACAGTAATTTTAATTCTCATTTTTCAGGCTGCTCCCTGGGGCACTAGGGACACACTGAAGGCCTGACAGGCCTGCAGTCTGGTCAGCTCTGGAACTGAACAATGACAGCTGAAACCTTTTTGAAGTGGAATCTAAAATAAAAGACTAAAAAATCCAGAACACATTTTATTTCATGGACTCTGGTTTGACCTCAAACTGAACTAAAAGCTGCAGGCAAGTGAAGAGCAGCTGAGCACTGTCCTGGCCCTGGTATCCCGTCTGCAGCACAGATGACATTCTCTCCCTTCTGTTGTGCTGAAATCAAAAACAGGGCGTCACTTCCCCTGTGCCAGCTCTGTGTTTCTGTCAGAAAAGAAAAGGAACGTGGCCTGGGCCTCACTTGTTTGACAAGTTTCTAGCTTCATTTAGGGCTGGAACTGCCTGGTATGAAATGCTCAGCCCAGGGTAAACAAGTCTGGAAGTGGCTGTTATTCACTCTTCTGTGGCTCCCATCTTTCTCAGCTCCCCTCTGACACATTGCTCTGCAGGCAGGAGGATATACACATCTTCCACAATTTCCCATGCCTTCTCCTCATTTATAAATTATGGCATTCAACTGTTCTCTGTATACAGTATCTGTTATAAATATTGACATGATTATGTTTTTTCTTTGTCTACTTATAGGATGAAATGTATGCTTAGGATGTTTGTATTTTTTGAAACATTAGTCCCCATTTGCTAGCAGAGTTTCATAATTTTGATAGTCCACTTATCCTATCTATCTTGTATACAACTAGTAACTTCCATTTTTTGGTAGTTCTATACATCTTAGTGACTTCCTTCTCAGTCAATGTTTCAGGATGTATGGCATGACAGCATCGTCTGACCCAAAAAATATGAAGCATAAACGGTTTGACTGAATGAAGAAAACTCTCCTTCTTACATCCCCTACTTTCTCTTTGACTATAACGTTGTCTTTAACAAGACCAATCCGGAACATTACTCGAATACAGACCCTTTCTCTGATTTGAGATAGTCGTGCATACAAGCCGCGTTCAGTTCAACATGCCTCTCATCAATAACAAACGGATGAAAATACTGGCAGATTTTTATGAGACATGAAATCCAGGTCGAAAGATTCAAGAAATCTGCAACCCGAGGCAACCGGAACAGGATAAAACAAAACCTCTATGGTGCCAACGGTCATAGATAGACATTCACTGATGATTACCTCCCACCAGGCAATTACCTGTATGTAGCCTACAGAATCCTGGAAATGGACTGAAGTACTTGGACCTCAGACTTAGTATTGTAAAAATGACTATGCTATCATCCCGCATTTGTTGCGCTAGGGGATTCGCGATTGTAATTTTCCACCATGGCTAGTAACAAAACAGTACTCACTGACAGCGTTTTCTTCATGAAGCCTAATTCAGCTATCTAAAATTCCATCAGTCCCATTCCTCCATTTGAGTGTAGTCAGCCCCTTTGCACATTGATGACTATGTTCATCCTGGTGATTTGTTCTCAGGGGATCAAATGTGTCAAGATCAAGGTCATGATCTATGACAATCACCATCTATGACAATCACCATCTTGACTCATTCAAGTGAAGGATAAAAGGATCAACTGTAATGGTGCAATGTGTGTTTCGGAAATATCATTGTATATTCTTCAATAGTACTACCTGACTTTCTTTGCGAGAAAGTAGAATTGCTCAAGTATCTTCTTTTGAGATATACCTGTACTTGTCTACATAAGCCGATTTTATCTTACTATGCCTTTCATACCTCCCCGTCTCTCTGGTACAGAACTCCTCGTGCGGCAGTTTCATAATGATACTCCTGCACGTTCTGACGACGTTGATATAGAGTTGGAAGTTATTTTCCATGATGAGACATTTGGCTACAAAGTCAAAATTAGCCTCTACGAGCACGGGACAGGTATCGGTTTGAAATGGGTTTCGCTACCACCAAACATCCACGTCACTTATTGCACAGATTCAACACAAGTCTGGGAGGAGTCTTTTCCTTTAAAATTCGATGACGAACGGTATATGTTTGGTGTCTCTTTTGAAGGTACTCTCGAAGATACTTTGGATGGTATTCCATGGAGGGAGTTTCTTTTTATCGGCCTGAGATTCGACGCGTATACAGTCAATTACTATGTGATGCACCCGAATGGAGATATGTACGAGCGGACTATTGAAGAAACGAGAAAGTTTTCTCTAGTGAGTTACAATACCTATGGTGCTGGGCCCGAAACAATCTGGGGAACGAGGTACTCCGGTCATGGAAAATACCTCGATGTCGTTCCCCAACGCAATCCGAACTGAGACATGATAGGCAGTTCCTTTGCTTTTCCCTTTCTACATTCATTCATCAGACTTGTAGTGGAATATCTTTCCCTTTGTTGTGAAATAATATAGATAGTCTCAATATTATTACACAATAAATCATCTGATATTCGAAAGGGGTTTGACATAATATTTAAATGTATACACTATCTACGTACTAGGTTACAACTTGGTTGAATCCGCTGATATGCCCTTTTCAGGAATCAACCTAGATACTTCGTCGAGAGATTGATAGAGTGACTGGTATTCTATAGCAAGTTACTAGAACATTTGTAATCATAACTTATTCGCAACATCTAGCTTTGGGGACAGTGTTACTTGTATATTACTCTAATATGCGCTCTGCCGCTTCTTGATATCCACTCATCCCATCTCTCTGTGGAATACATTATCTCTATACGCGTGGCTGACTTGTCTTCTGAGTCAAGATCTCAGCGAGTCGAAGTGAGTAACAGCACTCGTTTGAATTAAGTATCAAAGCTCAACTGCGCCATTCATACCTCCTGATGGTCTTATCCTCTGCGTCGTAACTTTACAACACTGCCTGAGTAGATTGTGTGACCTCCTTGTTACATCTATTTTATCAGATGGAACTATCGCTCTTCATCCGATCAGCAACGAAATAGCCCCTCGATGACTCTGATTCTTGAGTCAAGTATGTGATTGAGTCAGAAAAAAGAACATACAAGCAACAATTCATTTTGACTCATGGGAATACGTGGATGAAGCATAAATTGGCTCATTTGCAATGAATCAATCCCACTTTCCTACATATTTCATATTGTTTCTCGGATAGTATTACACACTGAATCATATCAGCAATACCATTTTTTGAGCTCCTATCGATCGATCGAAGAAGTCGTGCAAACGAGCCGTGTCTTGTTCAATATACTCCTGAGCCGAACGAATCACCCAAGCCATCATCCAGCGAACAACCCAAAATTCACCTTCTGACATGGAAGAAGTCAATGTCGACGTGAGTGGTTGGTTGGGTGTAGAAAAAGAGGAGCCCCGCAGGTACAAATTCACAATTGCCCTCTTCAACGGCTCAACTAAAGAACTGTTAGACTTGCCATTAGTCGGATCACTAGGACAAGTCGCGGTTGTATACACTCCGGACTCAGGGCAGCGAACATACAGGAATCCTATTTCTTTGCGTCGCGACGAAGACAGAATGGCTACAGTTTCTTTTGAAGACAAGTTTGATGATATCATCTGGAATGATGTTCTTGAAATTACAATTCAATTCTTCAAGGGTACGATTTTTTTTCATTCAGTGACAGGCGTGCAAACAAATGCTGCGAAAGAGTGGACTCTGAAGATAAAAAACAAGCCCGGAGATGTTTTTGGCATGACGTACGAACTTCTCCCAAGCTAAGATGCCAAGTGACACTTCGACATCAGGGGCTATCATCAGTCGACAAATATTCACTACAGACACTCTTTTATCATTTTTTCTTGCTTTACAAATCGAAGCCTCCCACTCCTTCACCCCTACTTGGATTGTTCACCCTGGCTCTCTCCACATGGTTTTTCTTCTTGGCTATGCTAGGCACGGCTTCTTCTAATATTTCCACTTTCGAGTCATTCGGGCTCGATAAGCGTCCTAATATGATTCACTTATCTGTATTAATTATCTGGCTTTCACTTTGTTATTTGCTACTAGATTATTTTACATCTTTTTGGTTTAATAACTTTTCTGCAGAAGATGATGGTGCATTGATTGCTATTGTTTTATACGGTTGTATTCTGTCCCTGGATTCAGCGTCGATAGTAAGCCCAACAATCACTATTTTGAGATCCGCTAGAGAAGTAGTACGGTGATAGATATTTGTCCTGACGTAATTCGCCAGCCCAGTTTTTTACCAGCGTTCGCAGCAACAAACAATCCGTTGGGATCACTCCATGGAGATGCTCCCCGAAGACGCCGTCGGGAAAAATAAGGTTGTAGCCATTCGTCAATGAGCAATATAGGACGATGGGACTGGAGATCAGAACCATATGACAGCAAAAGGCATCGGAACAGAGTAAATGAACGGTGCCTACCTGCTGTCTGTCATAATCTAAATTAACCTATCTAGACGTAGAACACTGCGCACTAGCTGCGTGTAGGTATGTGATACTCGATGAGGGATAGTTCCAAATTGCTTACACATTGTCTTCCCCTGTGGCTGCGCGGAATTGAGACTTCTTTTAACGAGTAGTGAAAGTACCAGAGGTCGCGTCGATGAACACAACATGCGAAAGTGTGCCTTATGTTTATATCACACGATCCACTCTCTGTCGACACTTTTGGCTGTCGTCCAGGTAATCTGAAACGTCGACTCGCAAGCAGAGTTCGGCAACACGCCGTACGAGCTTGCCCTAATGTTGGATGACCGTTCTATCAGCAACAAAGGCTCTCCTCTTCAGCCAAGCTAATTTAATATGTGAGGGACAATACAAGGCTTACGGCCTCCGTGATGAGGGATGATGGCAAGATCTTAGGTTCGTGGACAAAAGACCAATCGTTGATTGCAAATTTGGTTCATCGAGCACTAATTAATTGCAAACCCGCTAATTGACCGCTAAGTCCATCGCGGATTAGGCATCCCGAGGTTGAAGAGTTCGTCCGGGGAGGCTGAAGCTGGGCTGGCGTTGCGTCATGTGGAGAGCTCCGAGTGCCGAATCCTTGCTTTGAAACATTCGATTGGAACATGATGAAGGATTGATGAGATGTTGATAATCACGAAGTAGATGACAGGATGAAGCTTGTCTCCGAGATTTGCTATAACCAAAGGTCAAAAAGAAGGAAGGTCGCTGGGCGTCCGACAAGGAAGGCGGTCACATGCTTCGGAGCCAACTTCTCAGCCTAGCTTTCTCGGCTCCCCGCAGCCGGTGATCTTCTTCCAACTTTCATCTTATTCTGCTGGTTGTGTTCTTTTTACTCCCTTCTTTGTTCGCTCACTCATCGATTTTACACGGAGATACTCATTCTTCGACATCTTCCGACAGCTCACCGTGAATGCGACGCCCGCAATGACCCTTGGGAGGGAGTTGATGGAATACACAGCTTCTGTGCATGGCAGCGTTTGGTAAGATGCATTTCTTGTTCGCAGATATGCCGTTTAGTGCTCATCCCAATAGAAATTCCCTGGGCCGATCCCATGTCGCCGCCGTCTAATATATCAGACAATGGCGCGCAGTCGAGTAATTCTCGAGACGCCAATCCACCAACGGTGGCCGCATTTTCACCCACTACCATAGCTGGATCATCACTCACGTCGCGCCAACGCTCGAGCGTCATCGTCAATCGCAAGTCCCCTCTTTTAGTCGCCACACCTCCGCCCATAACACGCGCTTTGGCGCACTCTCACCCGTTCCTTTTGCCATTAAACAAATTCGCCGGCTTGTTGACATGGTCTAGCGGCGATCCGTGGGCGAGCTTCTTGCTCGTAGCTGGTTTCTGGGCTATCGTTCTATACTCCGATGCCATAATTTTATATGCTGGACCGATACTGGTCGTGATTTCATTGATTTTGGGAATGTATTCGAGACGTTACTCGCCACTCTCTTCAACCGGAGTGACTGGCGAGAAACATGGACATCGGAAACAGACATCTGAGTCGCTTTCTACGCGACATCAGAAGAGTCTTGATGAGATTGTCGAAACCATGAGAGAGTTCACGACCAGATGCAACATCATGCTCGGCCCGTTGCGAGAAATGACCGATTTCCTTTCCACGCAAAGCAGCGCGACGTCGGCGACTACGCGGCCGGCCTTGACGTCACTTTTGATTCGGATTATCTGTATCACGCCGATATGGATACTTCTTACACTTCCTCCTTTCTATATCATCACTACTCGCCGCGTCGTTCTAAGTGTTGGCACCATTATTCTTACATACCATTCCAGCCCCGCTCGCGTCTTCAGGGTTCTGTTGTGGCGGTCACTGACCGTGAGGCGTATTTGCGTCTTCCTCACGGGTCTCAATTTTTCGACGGATAAATCAGTAGAAAAAATTGCCGAAAAGTCAAAAATTGCGCAGTCAAAGAATCATGCTACGACAATCGCAACTTCTAGCAAAGGCGAGGGGGGTGTGCGATTTACTTTTATTGTGTATGAGAACCAGCGGCGGTGGCTGGGTATTGGATGGACGTATTCCTTATTTCCGCATGAACGTGGAGCTTGGACCGATGAGCACTTGAATAACGTACCATCAAAAGATAGCTTTGAGCTTCCTGATGCTAATGGTGGTAATGCAATCTGGCGTTGGGTTGAAGGGAGTCAATGGCGTATTGAGGGTGGCGATAATACTAGCGACGGCGGTGGTTGGATTTATTACGACAACAAAGTAAGTCAGCCGATATCCTTTTATTCTAGTAATTTATTCCTAATTAATCTTTTACAGTGGCAAGACGGTCGAAGAGGAGATAGCTGGGGACGGTACACTCGCCGTCGAAAGTGGTATAGGGATGCCGAGCTGGTCGAGGTTGATGAAAATGGAGTTATTCCTGAAAAATCAATTAGAGTTCAGGATGACTCTGCCAGTATCAAATCAACTGCTTCAGATCCCCAAGGAAGCATGCGAAAGCGTCGATGGTTCAATAATTCCAAAGATCTGAGCAGAAACACCCCTCCATCACCCTCTGCATCCACATTCTCACTCCCCAACCAAGAAGTGGACAACACTGCCCCTTCGCAGGATAAACCTTCTACATCCAGCACGGCGAAGAATGCTCGACCCGTGAGTCTACATCGCTCCCGCACAAGTGATTACGGAGTTCAACCTGGCAACCAATACAGCAATAGCCCGGGGCAGCGAAGTGTAACCAGTAGTCTCCGTCGCGCGGCAACTGAAGATGGCGATGCAGATAGTCAGAAGAGTATTCGTGATCGCGAGATTGAGGATGCTCAGAATCGGCTGGATCGATGGGGTGCGAGGGCTACCGGTGGTACGGAGAGAGCGGAGAGAGAGTTGGGCTTGGGAGACGACGTCAACATGGGTTTAAGTTGAACCCGTGTACCTTGATACCTTTGCTATTACTTTGTTATATCATCATTAAACCCATTCTTCCTATGATTCCATAGTATTGAGTCTTAGCTTGAAGGATAATTAGTAATTGATCTGATAAATTAGTCTTCCCCCCACAGCCACAATATCCTGTACTAGTTTCTAGTTGAGGCAAAGCATGCAATATTAGTACGGTACTAACGATCAACGGCGCTTACACAGGCAACAAGGTTACTTTCGGAGATTTTCTTTGGGGGACTTCCCTTGGCATGCCCCTCGACTGACAAAACTGGAGAATTAAAGTCTCAAATTGTAGTTTCCGTCATTCAAGGGTGAGGTCATAATGTAGGATTCTCTATGCAGTAGCCAGTAGAATTGGGGGTAATATATAAGCTCGGAGTATGTACCTGAGACTTTCAAAGGTGAATAATGCACCAGTTTCTCTGGGAGTATTCCAGACGACGAAACAATCAATTTATTAACTTATTCCAGCATCGCAACTATGACCGAAAACGCAGAACTAGTCGCCCTTTCCAACACCCTATCCTGCTACGCCCCCAACCCCAAAGAAGCAGAATTCATCTATATAGAGATTTTCGAAGACCACTGCTACGACATTCCCAACCTCCTCCCTGCTTCGCGGTCAGAATCTTCGGGGCCATTCATAATCGATGCCGGCGCAAACATCGGCTTATTCACGCTGTACATGAAACAGAAATACCCAACCTCAAAGATACTAGCCTTTGAGCCTGCGCCACAATTATATCGGCTTTTATGTCGAAATCTTGAGCTAAACAGTATACCATTTGTGAAGAACGGCGATCATCCGCATGGTGTTGTTAATAATAGTGTGGAGGTCTTCCCAGTAGGATTATCAACTAAAGAAAGCGAGGAGAAATTAACGTACTATCCCACGTTACCGAGTAACTCGACCCTCAAGCCGGAGGAGAAGATCTTATTGCATCGCGAAGCTGTGAAAAGGAGTGGACAGGAAATGGCAGATCACTGGTTTGGAGGGTCGTACGAGGTCGATGTCAAGCTACAACGATTAGGAAACTACTTGAACAACAACAACAACAGCAAAGAACACAGATTCATTGATCTACTCAAAGTTGACGTTGAAGGTGCAGAGCTTGATGTGCTCAAGGGCTTGGACGATGGGCATTGGGCCTTAATACGAAATATTGTGCTGGAGACGATGGAGAAATCTGGTATTCGTGCAGAGATTGAGGAACTGCTAAAGCAAAAGGGGTTCAGTTTTACAATTGAAGGGGCGCCGTGGGCACCGGAGGAGTTTTATACGATTAAAGCGTATAGGGAGGTTCATAGCACATAAGCAGAGTGTGAAGAAAAAGGGAGGAAAGCAATAATTTGTGTCATTTAGGTTGAGAAGAGACTATTTTCTTTTACATTTTAGCTAGTAGAACGAATGTATGTCCTAACACCTTGTATCCTATCTTCCATCTTCGTGTACCATTTCAACTTGATCCTTGATGTACAGTCCATTGTTCGTAATATACTCAATCACGCCCCGCCAAGTCAAATAGTGCACGCTCATATCCTTCATCAACAGAAACCGTAGTTTGGTGCTCGACTTCTCACCATTTAGTGACTGCGGCACAAACCAGATACCATTTTCGTAATCCTTGAGACCTGCCAGTGCCGCTTCAGAATCGGTTCCGGCACGACCAACGAAAAATACGCCAAATGATCTGAATAGGTCGGACAGGCTGCTCCATAGACCGGGTTGAGACGTACTATACCCTGTGGCGCTGTTCGTAAAAGCTAGGTGTGCTGGGAAGGCCCAAAAGAAACGGATATTACGTTTGCATAAGGTCGGTCCCCATCAGAAGAGAGATACGGTGGGACCGTGACATATTCTTATATGATATTTGATCCTGACTGGCTATTATTGACTGAAACTATAGTCTTTATCAATATTCGGATTAATATTGGATTTGATTCTCCGATTTTCTGCTGGGAGCCCCTGACTCGGAGCCTTTCCCCAAAAACCCCATTTACCCCACACTTTTCTAGAGCTGTACAGTTATACATTAGAACTGTTAACACCAGCATTTCTAGGGATTATGATCTAGGATATGAAACGGTCGGCAAGACAGTAGGCGAATTTGTGCGACTGTGATACTAAGGGGTGGGATTCTGCCTACATTGATCTCGCCTCCCCGGGAGGTGCCGGAAGCCCCTGCATCCCAAGCACAGTACGTAGATCATCTAGCCCCGCAAACACCGTTACTTTCCACTTCCCTATGCAAACGAGCAGCAATAGTTTGCCACTTGTCTCCTTTCCTCCCCTCACGTCCTTTCTTGTCTCATGGTCTATTAGTCGCACACTAGCTTTTGTCGTCCATTTTTGGTCTGCTCTTTTTCGTTTGCTATCTTTCGTCTACCGACGTCGCACTGAGCCCGCACCACTTGCCTGTCTCAGCGCCCTAGTTTTATAATGCCATGGCGGAAATCACAGTCTCGGGATCCAGGAGTGACATGGTCTACATAGGATCATGCGATATATGCAGAAGGTCAGTACACTGAGACCGAGCTCTACAGTAGCTCCGCGCGTAATGCTCCCATACTCACCATACTCTCCGTGCCACAGAAAAAAGGCCAAGTGTATGTCTGTCTCGTGCAATGGTTTACGCTCTGCAGTGATCAACTAATGTGCCTTCAGGCGACATGAAGAGGCCGACTTGCGGCTCATGCGATCGCCGCCATTTAACATGCAGTTACCCTGCCTCACGGAAAAAACCTGGGCCTCGTCAAGGCTCGAGGCAAGCCAATACCGTCGCAGTTCAACGTCGTCTGGGTGGGCTTCTAATCTACCTCGACGCATGCTTTCGAAGCTAACGATTGGAAGAGCTGCTTGAAGGGCTTCTAGATTCGAACCTCTCAAAAGTGACTCCTAGAGATTCCTTGTTGGTAACCTCGCCTCGAAATATTCAGCAGAACAGGATCTCTGAGGCCCGTGATGAACCACCAGCTAATCAGACTTGGTCAGTTAAAATCGATCAGAAATCAATTTCTGACGATTCTACTCTACACTTGCAGCCTTTTACCGCTGCTCTGAGATGGCATGAGCATATTAAGCCCGGGCCTCCCAAGTCGGAAAGCAGTGAAGATCCGACGCTTTCTCCACCGACAGCTTTACCGGAGATCTCAATAAGTCAAGATACGGAACGTCAGCTGTTCGTTCATATTCTCTCATATTTCTCCTAAACTCTAGCTGACCACAGTCAGTCTCTCTCACTTCTTCGCAGACGTCAAACTGCCAATCCCTGTGCTTTGTGAGGAGAAATTTTACCGTGAATACGAGGCTGGAATTGTCCCAGTATTCTTGCTAGATGCTATGTTTTCTCTGTCAGCTCGCTTCTCCCAAGCACCGGAGATTCTGAGGCTCATAAATGTGGGACCTGGAGTTGTAGGATCATACTTCAGCCACAAAGCTAGCTCAGAAATGGATCTCATCAGTGGAAGTAATGAAGCCGTTTCTCTTGCTGAGGTCACCGCCGCCTATCTTCTAGCTTACCACGACTTTACGAACGTAGCTTTCCGAAAGGCAGCGGAGCATTGTTCCAAGGCTGTGCGATTCGCGTACATGGCTGGCCTACATCAGATCGATAATACAAGTTTCACGACACTGGCCGATTCTACGTCTGACCTCGAACTGGAGGAGAGGCGTTGTCTGTGGTGGGGAATCTTCATGCTCGACACCTTCTCGAGCCTCACATCGTTTGTCCCTGCAATCATTGAAGACTTGAGCATAGCTTCCTGCTTACCAGCCACGGTCATCACTCAGACTACCTCGCAGCACATTTTCTGTCCCCGCCGAGTATGCTTGGATGATGACTCGGGCACGTTCTGGAATATCGTCCTGCACCAAGAGCCAGCAGCCGCAAGAACGCAGACTGTATTACTATATGTTACTGCTTTGGCGAGAGAGGTAGCCGCTGCACGGCGGCTCTGCCTAGAGAACCCCCGATGCAATTTGACTCTTCGTCTGGATGCTTTGCGACAGAAGTGGGAGCTGCTGCTGTCAACATTACCGGCATCGTTCTTTGATCCCACCCGTCATACTTCAGAAAGCACTGGAGATGATCATCGCAAGCGTCTAGAGACATTGACTATGATTCATACGTAGGTGGTCCACATAACATGGACAGTATAAATTACGTTAGCTAACGCGAATAGACTTGGGACGCTGTCAAGTTATCCACCTATGGATCTCCGCCTCAAGTGGCCAACTGAAAACCCCCAAACCCCTGCGACCTTCGAAGATAGATGGAAAGACTGCGTGTTCCATGCCCAGAAGATCGTAGACGTCTATAGGGCATGGCCAACTGAATATTGCGAAAAGCTTGACCCTCTCATGTTACCGATGGCGTGGAACGCGGTATGTCTGCTCATTCTTCATGCAATGAACAAGGACTATACGGACCTCAAGGATAGGCTTACAGTGTGGGACTCCGTGGACTTTTTAATGGGTTTTTTCCACAAATCTTCACGATATTGGAACATTGCCGGCATTCTCATGAGTAAGTCTATAGAATTGATTAATGCCTAAAGATGGAAGCTAATCTTGAGGCGGAAGATTCCCTTGAGGATTTACGAGGCAAGTCTTGGAGAAAAATCGATACCACTACTATCTTCCGGCTGCTGTTGACGCTTTCGGCTCCTCAAATGCACAGCAAGTCTCGGACGAAAGCCACCTCTGAAGCAACTAACGCAGCGGTTACCTCTACTTCTGGCGAACATAACTTTGAAGATCTCATAGCATGGCCAACACCAGCATTTTGGATGCTGAATAGTGATCCCTCAACAACGTTTGACTGGCCGAGCTTCGTTGCAGAAGCTGAGGCATCAACACTGCAAACATGACTTCTTAGCAGCGAGAATGACACACTTAAATTTATTGAATTGACTTGGATTTGGACTTAAAGAAAGACGCTTTATCTAATTTAAGAATGGCTCTGCAACATTCTTACAATGTTACCTCTCCTTCGTGATCGCCTAGACTCTGGTGACCATTACCTTTTTAACTACCGCCTTGATCTGGCAGACCATCAACTATCTCAAGTAGTATTCATGCACCCAGGTCCTTCGGCTGAAGATAACTTTTGTCATTGTTTGTGAATAACGTAACGATAGTGTCCTTGAACTTTGGCTGGTCGACCAAAGCAAGTAACTCTTTGTGGACTGGATCTGTTGAGCTCCAATACGACGCGTCATCAACAGACTGGAACTCGATGATAGTAACGACGTTGTATCCTGCATATTTCTATTAGCATCCTACTCCACCAAGTGATATATTGTAATGCCGCATAGTCCCAGAGAGCTCACCTTGGGCTCGCGAAGGTCGACCTGGGAATGGTGCCCTAGTTGTTCCCGCCTTACCGCTGAGAATATAATTCCGTCCATCCCTCTTCGCCTTCAACGGCACATTCACCACAAACTCAATCAAACTCTCAGCAATCTCGGCAGTCTGTAGCGACCATAAGATAGTCGAAAAGGTTGTCTCGGATTTTGATGTGCCTCCCCTAATACTATTGTCAGCGCGCCGTCAAATAAGTTTCCCGTAATCGCAATTCATCGCAATGACTCACTCACGATGGCTGAGCAAAGAATTCCAGGACAGCCTGATAACCCCTGCGGTACTTTTCGGCGACGTTAGGGTCCTCGAGGTCCGCCCTGGCCGCCATCCAACCGTGAATCTGGTCGCTGAACGTCTCGACATGGTTTGGTACAGTCAAGTTCGCGACAAAAGCCTCAACATCCTTTTGGTCCTCATCCTGGGAAGGGAGGAGAAGTGTCGGCACGGTGACCTTCTTCGCATCAGCTGGATCGATCATGGCGGGATGGGCCTGGGCGACGGCCTTGAAGGGCGAATCCGCACCACTGCAGATTGTGATGACCTGGGGTTTGTTGTTCAGCATTTTGGTTGCTCGAGGATGTCTGTGGTTGTAGATTTTGATGAGGGTACAACAGCTAACGCACCTTGCCTCCCCAGCATAAGCCGAGTGCAAATACAGATTCAATGCTTTTGTGACTCTCCCTCATAGCCTTGACAATGTCCGGGACGCGTGGTATGGTCCTAGCAGGGTTTCCCACGCCGCCGAAAAAGGTTTCTAGAGCCTTGCCGTGCTCTTCGGTGGTTGGGGGGTACCATGATATATCTGCAGATTTACCCTCAAAGAAATCCGGCACGAAAACTCGGTATGGGCCATTCTTGGTGTCGCTTAGTGCTAGGATGTCGGCGCCTTGCAGCATCTGGTCGGAGAAGCCGAAGATGTCATACACAACAAGGATTGCATTCTTGGCCGAGGGCGGTCCGGTCACGTCTAACACAGGTGAGCTATGCTATGCACAAAACTCATCGTCCACCATCCATTGAAGAACTAACAGGTCTTGAGTCCACCGACGGTCAAGTATTCTCCTTTCTTGTAGTATCCCTTGGATACAACAGGAGGGATTGTGCAACAAGCGGTAGAGGGTTTGAACGACATTGTAAGTGGCTTATTTTGCGGTGGATGAGTATGTCTTCGATGAGATGATACAGAGCACGAGAATATGCGGATTGATAAGACGCCCCTCATGTGACGTTGTATCAATTTATTCTACAGGGCAGAGTACTCGTGTGGAACAAACAGGTGACGATTTTGCAGTGTCTACCACGGCGTATTTAGATACCCCGTACAATTTCGGTAGGCTCGTTGGCGCCGTATCCGGTCTACAACGGCTGGAGGCACCAGACACCCAGAAATGAGAGCGGAGTAGTTCAGAGGTGTTGGACTGAAAATTAGAGTACTGGAAGCAACGTAGGTTCAAGTAGCATAACCGTTGCAACATTTGTAGTGCATCGGAGAGGCTGCAGGTTCGTTTCAGGATGCTGTAGATGAATGCATAGTAATAACCTAGGCGGACTGAATAGTTGAATTACTGCCTCTATTATACCGTTTCCGACCGGGTTTTTGTAGTACGGAAAGGTCATGTTGGAGGCTTGCTCTTATTATTTATGTTATCTGTACATGACGCTGTAATACAATAAGCCGAAAGTAGGCTTCTATCCATAAGTGCTTGGCAACACAGAGCAGGATCCACCATCCGCCAGTAACACCGCTCCATTTGTGTAGCCCCCAGCAAGTGAAGATAGATAGAGTATCGCACCCGCGGCTTCGACCTCCCGCCCTGACCGCCGTACCGTGCTGAAGGTGGCTGGGAAAGAACCTTCGTCCTCAGCCCTTGGATCTGTGAGCTTGAATGCGGCCATCTGCTCTGTCAACTCTGAGCGGAAGCCACCGAGTGCAAGGGCGTTAAAACGAATGGCCCAGGGGGCAAAGTGAGTAGCCATGCTCTGCATAAGTTGGCGAATACTCGTCTTGGAAATGCCATATGCGATGGATCCATGCAGTCCGCGAGTGTACGAGCCACTGCTGGCCATACCAATGACTTGGCTCTGGACCGGGTAGTTTCCTTTCTTGTTGCCTGCATCGAGAAGAGCTAGGAATGTCACTGCGGTGTAGAAAGATGAAGTGACGTTGACGTGATAGGTGTTGGTGAAGTCGTCCATGTCTTGGTTGAGAAAGTAATCCCTAAAATCGTCAAGGGTTTTCAAGTGTGACCTGTTGTCACCCATACCAGGGCCAGGGCGACCAGCAGAGAGGATCAGAAGATTTATGTAACCATCTCGAGCCTCAATGTAATCGACACAGTCCTGCAGGGATTCCTTCGAGGTTACATCACCAGGTAGAGGTACGATTCGTCCATGTTTCTAGTCCAATGTTAGTGAAGGTGTCTAGAACCTGATTCAACGTTGTTGCCTACTGATTGCGCTGCAGCTGCTTCAAGCTTCTGCCAGTTCCGTCCGATGATGTACACCTTTGCAGCTCCATTGGCTTCTAAGGCTTTTGCAAACATGAGACCCAGACCTGCGGCGTGTGTTAGCACCGACAATCATGTTGATATTGGACGTTGGAGTTTGGTCGTGCCGGAACCGCCACCTGTTATTACGGCCACCAATCCGCTGAGATTGAAGACATCCCAAGCTGGGGAACTTGCTGGAGCGTAGACGGGACGAGGCATGATGTGGCTGTCTTCAACGCGATTTGAACGTGAGGCGACGGTTGACTTGGATGGTTTGAATGTGGAACGAACAACAGATATGCCGCAGCACATGGTTACATGTGACGCCCCAGCCTCTTCAAGTCTAAAACGCACGCAGTGGCCAGGCTAACTAAGGTTTTTGATGGGGTTTCCAGCCTCCCATAACCGGATGATGATGAGCGACCATCGATCTGGATTCAGATCTACAGCGTCATGCGAGGCTGTTTCGCAAAAGTCAGTCAACGTTCATTTTTCAGAGCCCCCGTGCCGCTCTTTCCGGCGTCCGGGGCATCTCAATTAGCCGAGCCACCAGAGGCAGATGCCCTGACCGTGCCTGACTAGGTCTCGGCCGGCGAGATTCGTCGTCACAAACTTTTAAGTCTTTCTGGATGGTGTACGCGTGCTCCGGAGGAGAAATGAGATGTCATCCTGTTTCCCCCCATCATCCGTCATATGCCAAAAAGTTCCTTTTTGATTTCCCCCCTTCGATCTTCGAATGCTAATTTCGCAGCTTCCACTGATTATTGAAAGCTACCTGGTCAAGGGCTTTTATAACGAGCCAGGTAATCCGACCATCGCTGGTGATTTGATTACAAAATAAACCATAAAAATGCCATATTCTAAACTTGAATATCTCACGCATCTTAAGCTTATAGATGCCGTAATATTATCTGGAAAATATGTAGGAAGCATATAATAATGGCATACTACTTGATTGTAACTCTTAGAACTGGAGATAAGAATTACACTCTATTGTATTATGTTGTTTATTTGTCCGTAGTCTTTAGGATTCTTAGTATCAAAGGGCTTATAAGGTGCTAATGGGGGTTTATAACTTGATTGTTTAGTTCGATAACTGGTAGATCATAAGTGGTTGAAATAGTGAAGTTTAAAATTATGGCATTTGGTATGGTATATTAGGTGATCAGATCACCAGGAATGGTCGGATTACCTGGGAATTTAAACAGTATTACGCCAGCCACATAGCTCCGAGTCAGCTTTCTCTTGACAATGGCCAATCATAGATGCGTCACTGTCTAGGAGGCTATTCCGAAACTGTACAATTTACCACATGACGGCGAAATTCATCTGCGCAGCCTTTCGAGCGCGAAGGGGATACTCCTTCACGCACTGCTGGGATGGAGAGGAGAGCATCTTGTTCGCAATAAAACGTATTTTATTGTGCCACTACTAGACTACAAGCTTGGTACACTGTCCCAGGGTTGATCAAATCCTGCGAACCTGATCCAAGCTTCCACTTGGTCAAATCCAGCCCGAGAAATCACCTCATCGCTCAGGAAACTATCCACCGTTGCTAGAGCCGCCTGCTTAAAGTCCGTACCTTCCATGCGGAACCCCGGCCGACCTTGATACGGCTTGCTGACCTTTTCGGCGTGAATCAACGCCCTGATGACCTTGCAGCCATGGCCGTCATCTTTGAACGCAATAGCGCGCTTCACTATATCGTCCCATGATCCATCACCCTTCTGTGATTTGTAATTTCGGATAGGTGTGAGGTCAAGCTTTGGAGAGCGCAAGACGATGTACAACATGATAGCGAAGCGGCCGAACCAAGAAAGAAGTTTCGCTTTTGCTTTGGACGGAATCCAATCTTTGTTGATAATCGCATCGTTGAGTATGGAGCAGTTGGTTAAATGCAGAAGGAAGAAGTCCATCCTGGGCTCCTTATTCGGCCTTTGAGCTGCAGCTAGAATTGTAGCTGAAAAAGAAATTAGCAGTCTTCTCCGATATGCTAGGTGACGGATGATAGACCTACAGGAAGCATTACAGAGTTCCGCAGATCTGAACGCGATCTCGTCTTCGTGGACACTGTATCGGCTGGCATATTCCAAGATTCTGTCTGGATGTGATCCAACGAGACCCTTTCTAGACATAAAGTCTGTATTGTGTAAGATCGCTCCATCGAGAAGCGTTTGATCTGCCGAGCAAAGATCGGCGATTTCCAGCAGATTTAGTCGATCTTGCCGACTTTGGGCGATCTCGTCCGCGCGTATCAGCAATGGAAATGCGTCCTCGTCAAATTGCGAGCAGGCCATGGCCAGAGCTTCGCAAGAGAGGTATGGTAGCTCAAACTCGATACCGAATCCTAGGTGGATAAGAGGGTGGATAAATCCTGGTCGAGAATCAGCTGTCATAAATCATCTCTCATTCTTTCTTGCACACTCACCCAAGAACAGTCGTGAGAAGACCTCGTCCGCCTCCGCATTATCAGAAAAGCAATAGCGAACTATTGTCTTCTCGTATCCTTCTTTCTCCATCTCTCCTCGGAAGAAGTGCAAGTAGTTGCTATACTGGTCGGCTTCCGCCAAGTATTTTTTAAATGAAGCAGGATCCGATAGTGACTTTGCGACTTGCTCATCAAGAGCGGGTATTTCTCGTTGGTAGCCGGTCTGATTGTCGAAATGCGCCTTAATATCCTCTTTCGAGGCGCCGAGGGAATAGAGAGTCAGAGCGTGGTGGGCGAGATGATTCTATGCGTTACATCAGCCAGATATCATGTAGGTACTTTCCCGACTTACATGTAACAGCACGCGCTCAATCACCTGATAGTAAATGTGATACTTCTCTTCGTTCAGCTTCAAAAGTGACTCAGTCTCCTTCCACGTCGGATCGGCAGCGACAGGGTGACGTTCAAAATGAGCATTTGCTACTTGGGTGGCCATCTTTGCTGGAATGCGCGTGATACAAGATATGAAGGATGATATTATAATACACTTGTTAAATAAAACTGACAAGGCGTGAACTTAAATCAAGAAGTGACTATGTATACATCTACATTCTGAGACTGGCTTTACTTAAATATCTTTAGAGCTAATATCTTCCATTTGCATTAGCTAATGATCAAGCCTGTAGCATGGATGAAACTAAAATCGTGTCGGCGCATCTATATGCCCCGACGACCGAGCTCCTCTCTACTCCGTACAGAATTCATTCCGGGGATTGGGTTCCGCTGGGACATAATGGCTGAGGTTGATAGCTCAATTTCACCCGTTGCTGTCAAGAACCACCGTTCTTTAAGGAAGCAATGTTTAACAGCAGTTTGAGGCCCATAAATTCCCTCCTCACTATTTTCATCACGCGTTAAGACAAGCATCACTCCCGGATCTCGGACAGTACTGAGCAACTTGAACGGTATGGCAATCGAAGCGACTTTTATGGGAAGCAATGGGCACTCGCATGAGCCAATTGATACACAGCCAAGAGTCAGCTTTGATGTTCTCATTACTGGCGCTGGTGTCGCCGGGCTTTTGCTTGCCCTAGAATGCAAACGCCTTGGTCTGAGCCCAACTATCATCGAGAGGAAGGATAAGATTGAACCCACTGGTCTGTCTTCATCTAGCCAACCCAACCACAAGTATTTATCATACTAATTTTGACCAGGCGATTTCGTCGTTGTCGGAGACAGTCCTACCAAAGTCTTCAAACACTGGCCTCAACTTAACGAGCGTTACCTCAGGCAGGCTTACCGAATTGAAGGAGCTTACTATAAGCATGATGGCACGCCTCTAGTGACTGGATATCTCGTCAAAGACTCAATTGGGCGGCCGATAGTAAGGCGAAATCTGATGGAAATGCTGAAAGAAGCAGTCGAGCGCCAGGGCATTCCGATCCATTATAACAAGCGAGTCATGAGCTACTTTGATGAGGGCGAGAAGGGGGGTGTTGTGCTGGAGGGCGGAGAGCGCATGACAGCCGATGTGGTGGCGGCCTGCGATGGTGTCCACTCACGCTCAAGCCTACTGATTACTGGCAAGAGACACGAAGTGGTCAGTAGCGAATCCGCTGTCTATCGTACTTCTGTCAATGCAGAGTACATCTTCGAGAAGGACCCTAGTCTGCGGGAAAGATTCGAATTGCACGACGGGAGACCATACCTACATTGGCTTATCGGACCTGGTAACCACGGCCTCGTGTTTTCAGATGGTGAAACAATCTGCTGGTCCGTCCATCATCCGGTGTGTATCGCACCAGTCAACTAATACGATCAAGCGAGGAAAGTATCGCTAATACTCTCTCGCAGGAAAACAAGAATACTTCAACAGAGTCATGGACTGCGACTCTTGATGGAAAGATGGTCTACGAGCAAATGCTTCAAGATCTACCAGACTGGGATCCACAGTTCTTGAGTCTGGTCAAGAATACTCCTGATGGAACAGTCAATGATTGGCTTCTACTCTTTCGCGATCCTCAACCAAAATGGGTTTCTCCAGGAGGTCGCGTGACTCAGGCTGGTGACAGTGCCCATCCGTTCTTGCCTACGTCCGCAAATGGAGCCTCGCAAGCCATGGAGGATTCTGTCACCCTCGCAACGACTCTTCGTATGGGCATCGATCGTGGAGCTTCAGTCAAAGAATCCCTTACCGTTTACAACACTTTGAGGTGAGTTGCAATCATCCTTTCTCGTGGACGACTTGTGATCATCAAGTAGTACGCGATTAGAAGATACAAGCAGTGAGCAAGAGCTGAATTTATGATTCAGATACGAGCGAACTTCCGCTGCTCAGCTGATGGGCTTTCTGACTCGTCAGATCCAACACGAAACGGATTGGGAAGCGGTCGCTAAAGATGTTGATATTTTGAGGAACGCAGGACCAGGCAATTGGCTTTCTCAGCATGATCCAGAAGCATATGCGCAAGAGAAGTTTGATGAATGTTTGCAGGCCCAATGCAGCGGGGAGAAGTTCGTGAATACCAATATTCCACCCGGACACACCCATACAAAATGGACCTGTGAAGAAATTTTGGAGAAGCAGAGGAAGAAAGAACACGTAAAGGTGGACGGGGACTGGAGTTAGATGCACTTCAATGCGGCCAATTTGTTGTTAACACAGCTTTTCTCTCTCCATCCGTTCTCTTTCATGCGAAGCATATGAAATATAGTTTGTGTCATCCCGTTGACCCCCGTTCGAATTTAGTTATATTCGTATCGTGAATAGTGACAGCACTTTAATTTTGAACATATGCCCTTCCATACTCATCGGAGTGGCCAATGATGCCACAAAGGCACTCAGCAAGGCCTGAAGAGCTGTGAATGCCTACGTAATACTCACCATAACCCTCTGGTAGTTACGTACTTTGGACACTTTTGCTGTTAATGCTTCTACGGCATCGTGAGTTTCCTTACTCCCCCGGCTCGATCTGGAGCCGCTAATCCATCCTATCGACGAAGGAATCCCGAGGCCACATCGAGAGGTATCAAGGTGAGCAGAATCGGTATAGACTACTATGTATATGGACGAATGAGAACTACCGGAATCATCAGAAGAAAGACGGAACGAACAACTGAATAATGAATAGAAAAAGCGGCATATGGAGCTGCCCCATAGTAGTCTAACCGTGCATCCAAGAGAATATCGATGTTGAAGTGCTACCCACATATTACATACAAACACATAGAAAGGATGGATTGGATATAGACCAATCCCACGTCATCGTAATAAACCTCTCCACTTTTCCACGACAAGAGGCCGTGGGTAACCCTTTTCAAAAGGCCCAGCTGCCGGAGGCCCAGCTGCGGAGGGACTATTTGTTCCTTCAAGCTTTGATCTGGTCCAGTTCCAACGGTATTACTTTCATAACCCCGGAAGGTCGTTTCCGGACCCGTTGCCCGATTTGCATATTGTAAGAAGGTGGTGGCTCTTCCGCCCTTCGGAAGTAAAATTACTCTCGACCATACAATATTGAATCTTCATTAGATTGTCTATGTCCACATACCTTCGGACAGTCAAGAGTTTTACCCATTAGATTAAATGATCCATATCAAGAACTTCGGGATAAACGATTAAATACTACTAAGCATGCCGGCGTGGGTAAGACTTATCCGCTTCCAGGGAGAGGATGGCCAAATATACTGGGCTCCTCTTGATCTCAACAAGCCAGACGTTCCCATCGGCACTGAACTAGATGCATACGCTTCTATCGAGGAGCTTGAGGAGGGCAAAGTGGGCAAAAAAGTGAAGGTTGCTAAGGTACGGCATTATTTACTATCGAAGCAAGGATGCTGTTTAACTCCTAGAAAAGGTACTTGCACCTATACCATCGCCTCGAAATCCAGTCATTTGTATGGGGGCCAATTATGCGGCCCATACAGCAGAAGCAAAGGTAGTACTTCAGTTTTTGCGAATCGGTATGAGAGCAATAAGAAATTGAGATCAGCGACTGACTCTCTCTGCGCCAAACAGGTGCCGCAACCCACGTATCCTGCGGCCATGTGGCTGAACAGTCGATTTGTGGTAGCGCACCCCGACGAACGAATTCCGGTTCCTAAACATGCATACGAACACTTTCTCGACTATGAGGTGCGGGCCTTTGACGTCCAATCACTGGCGTTTTTTTTTACTGACTTGCAATTCTAGGGTGAACTCGTGATAATCACTTCGAAAACAGCGAAGAACGTTTCTCTTGCGGACGCTCATAAGTACATCCTGGGATATACAGTTGGTAATGATCTCACTGCCCGTGTATGGCACGCGCCAGAGCGAAGCAGTATCCAGCTTGGATATTCCAAGGGATTCGACAACTTTGCTCCGATGGGTCCCTCATTGATCAGTCATGAAGCATATAAAGCTTCCGCTTCAAAGCACCTGAAGACCTGGGTAAATGGGGATCTAGTACAGGACGCTTCTGTTGAAGAGATGGTCTTCAACGCAGAAGAGATTGTGAGCTTCTTGTCTCAAGGTTCGTAAACACTAAATGCTCTAGTATTCTTTGTCGCTTTGTTAATATCTCACAGGCCATACCATTGAAGGCGGTTCTGCTATCATGACAGGGACTCCACAAGGTGTAGGCTGGTTCCGTTCGCCACAGTATTCATTGAAAGATGGAGATGTTGTCGAGATCGAGATTGGGAACATTGGTAGATTACGCAATACTATGCAGTTTGAGTAGCACAAGTTTAAATTTGATTACGAATAACTTGAAAATATTGCAGATGTAAATAGGCAGGGCGTCGACGGCACGCAATGTCAATCAATCTCGTTACATACGCGCTCTGGCATTCACAAAATGAAGTTGGTGCAGCGTCACTCAAACAGCACAGGAGAGAAGTTTCATAGATCTCTGATGATCTTTCAAGCCGCTTCAGTAGACGCCTCATGCCATTGAATAAGAAATCACTGGACACGATCAGTCTACCCCGTAAAACAGCCTTAGAGTATTGATAATTACTATTGAGCTGTCTTGAGTTGGACTAATTCTGGTCGTGGAATGGGATGGCAATCCCAGTAGAACAGCCAGATATCGGAAGAGCTGTATGTACTGCTCCAAACATTAGTTTTGCGTTTGGTGTGCGGTTTGAGCTGTCGTGACCCTTTCATCCTAATCATGAAGGACAATCAAAGTATTACAAACTCTACTACAGACAACCCCATACTCATTAGTCAAGTCTGCCCGGCTTTAGTGCTTGTATACTTCCTCCGTATACTTCGAAATTTAAGAATATAGATGCGGCAGCTCTCACGGGAAACAGTATGAGTAGTCGGGTTTGAACAAGTCAATAGCTTACACCAATATGGCAACAGCGATAGGAACGAAGGAAAGACTAAGACTGATCAAACGTAAAATAATAATTCAGGCTTCAAACAGCAGACAATACGATACGATGGGTATATTCTACCACGACGCTTTTCCAGACACCGGCCTTATAATTCTCACAGCCGTAGCAGGGAATGTCGCCTACTACGCTTTCACACATTTTTACGTTCCTAAATCCTCCGCATTGAGTTCTCTTCCCAAGATCTACCTGTATAGAACTATATAGACTCTGGAATACTGATAGGTATAAATATAGTGGAAAGAAAATTGCTATCGGTCTCATGATAGATTACCCTTAACTATAGGAACTACAACGGAAAATGCAGAGAAAAATCAGAACTGACTTGTATAATATATTAGAAGGAGCGGGAAATATTTTTAAATATAGTATTAGATTTTATAGAGGTATTGTAGAGATCTTATAGAGGTTCTATAGTCGCGTGCTGGTAAGAGCGCGAGCAGCGGATGCAAGCCAATCTGAATAATCCAAGCCTTGACATGGAAGACACTAATATCGTCTGCATATTGCTGAACACTTGAAAAGATTATAGAGATAGTCATAGTTGTATTAGCTTGCATATCGCTTAGTTGCGAGAAGTTAGAGTAAATGAAACACCACAACTACCGTCTGTTAAGTACAGGCAATATTGGAAAATCCATGCTTAAAGGCCTAGAAACGCTTAGAGACTAAGCCTAGCGACGCTTTGTTGCAAGTAATTTCATAGAGACACCGTACTTGTACAAGGCACTATCAGAATCCATCAATAAAGCAATACATAGTACATTGTCTATAGTTGAAAGATCCAAGCCATTGTCGCCCATCATGGTAGTTGCAACCTAAGCATGGATTCGTCTTACAAAGTTGACGATAATGCCGTGCTGTTTGTTCATCCCCATGTTCTTCACCGTCCATGGCTTGGCTGGGTCTTCCAGGCTGATCGTGAAATGCCTCAAGATATTCGGAACCAGCTTATAGATCTCGGCTATAGATATCTGCAGAAACGAGGTTAGCAACCGTGTCGAAGTTACCACATCATTCAGCAGCCACTAACGTTTCGACCTATGCAGGTCCTCGAGCCGCCTCCAAAAGTGAAAAAATACTTGTCCATATTCGTAGCGTCGCCCTCAATCCATCTAGATGGGTTGTACTCCTCGGCATCAGTTCCAAATATATTCTTATCCAGGTGCAGAATGCATGGGTTCATGCCAACGACGTAGCCGCCTGGAATGTACTGTCCGCTGATTATTGCACCACCTGCTGGTACCACTCTTGGCTTCAAGATGAAGATCAGCACCAGGTAAATGTAGCTGAAGGTTGTAAACATACAAATAATTGTCCAATAGATGGATGTATGCGCAGTGTCTCTTTGACACACGCTACAAAGTACGGTATCCTGCTCGCCTCAGCAAACTTCACGGGGTTACTCAGTTCGCCTTGCTGGGCGGCCGCGTCGATTTCCTCCACAACTTGGCGTAACACTGCAGGGTTCTTCATGAGGTAGTAAAGGATTGCGCGTAGTGCAATGCCGGTTGTTTCTGCTCCTGCCATCAATGCGACCCATGCTTCTTGTTCAATGTCAGTCTTCTTGAAACCACCGTTCTCGCCCTTTTCTTCGATGTCCCAAAGCTGGGACAAGATATCTTTCCGTATTTCTTTGCCAGCCGCAATATCGCTTGTCCGCTTCGCTACACAAGCGATTGCAGCATCAACGATACGCTCCATTCCACCAATGGCGAATCGGGTCTTGGCGGTCATCATAGCTAAGGCAAAGATGAATGGTCGTGCATATGTTGCGGACCAGGCAGCGGCATTCATAGTTGGAACGAGAGCATCCAAAGACGCAACCCATTGCTGGTAGTCCATCCGGTCCCGCATGAAGCCAAACATATCGCCGAAATACAGCTCTCCAATAGCATCAAACGAGAAATAATTTACCCAATCTCCGAGGTCGAAAGACTGGTTCCCGTCGGCAAATTCACCTGCCAGCTGAATGTTAGATGATATAGGTGCCTTACAAACAAGACTTATAGCCCTTCTTGAACATACCGACTCGCTGAAGGAACAATTGAATGGCACGGTCTATTGATGCTTCAGACTTGAGAACATTTGATAGCGAGTAGAGCTTGTTCACCACTCTGCGGCGTTCAGTGTGCGACTTATCATCACGATTGCTGAAGTGATCCGCTCCGGTGCCGATTTTGCTTGTCGAGTATACCGAGTACCAGTCAGACTTTAAAAAATCCCCTTTCCTGCCGTAGATAGTCTTTAGAGCTTCTGGGTCGGAGCACGAAAGCTCATTGGGCGCAACTCTGACAAGATATCCATATTTCGCATGCAGGCGCATTTGGCTGGCAACCGAGTCTCCAGCGTTGTTTGTCGTTACTATCCAATACCTCGAGAATGACGCTATAAATGGCCCAGGGATCTTGGCGAACGGGTGGAAGATGCGGCAGTAGATGATCCATCCAACTTCGTATATAACTAAGGAGAAAAGTCCCAGGCCGACGAACGACCATGAGAAGAGGTCGGAAACCGCCATGTTGGATTATAAGATGAGTGAGAGCAAGATTGAAGGTCAGTACGACAGTGGAAGTGGAATAATATTAGATGTGCAATCGGATGCGGACACCAGTTAATGTTAAAGGGTGTCGAGCGACTCGACATGGCAGCGGTTTCAATCTTGAACCTGGAAATGTTAAGCTCTGGATCTCCGTACGTCAACATGATCATCCGACATTTCCGTGACTTCGGAAATGCTGCACCCCGCAGAGCATGGACCGCACGGGGCGAAGTTGAATGAACCCGCCGGAAGTCCAATTCACTACTGGGGATTAGGCTCCGTCAGGTCCAATCAACGCCAACCATCACACATTACAATGTTCCGGGGTAGTCAGAAGAGGTCCACTGGAGCACCAGATCGGAGATGGCTTATAACTACAAGCTCAAAGATCCAGTCTGTGGGTTCTAGAGCCATCATCTCGCGCCTCCTATTGAGCAAGTGTTCACAAGAGCGAGTATTTCAACATGTCTTCAATCCTGTCTGAAAAGCCGGATACTACAGAGCAGAGTAAAACGCGCAGCTCAAGCCCAACAGACGATTATATCGACCACATTGAGGAGGGTATACCACTCGACTTTAATGACCCTCACCGGGCCGCCCTCGAGGAAAATCCGGAATATGCTGAGAAACTTACTCCGTCGACGGTTTTGGCAGTTGTTGTACGTACCGTGGCACATCTTGACCTTAGCTCAACAAGCGACGCTTACTGTATCTCCAGTTCTTAGCGATGTCTCCACTACCTTGCCTAGGTATCGCCTATGCCTTGACGGTTGCCATTCTCCAACAACTTGGAACTGAGCTCGGTGACACCACGAATGTCGCCTGGATCGTAGGAGCCTTCACGATTGCTTCGGCAGTGACTTTCAGCATACCAGGCGCCACAAGCGACGTCTTTGGCCGCCGATGGACAATTATTGCTGCCGATGTCGTCTCCCTTATCGCAGCGGTATGGAAAGATCTCTGCCGTATAAACAACATTTCGCTGACGGCTGCTTTAGATTGTTGGTGCAACCGCCCAGACGACAAATACCATAGTTGCAGCTATGGCAATATCCGGCACTGGCTGTGGATTTGCCTTTGTTGCATATGCAGGCATTTCCGAAATTTTGCCTAACAAGTGGCGGTACGCCAGTCCTACGTTGCAACTTTATCTTTATACTAAAGTATCCTCAGACCAGCAGGCCTTGCTCTTCCGGAGATCTTCCTCGCGGTTCCCTGGTCTTGTGCATCTGTTATTATTTCTAATCTTCTTGATACTCGTACTGCAGCTGCATGGCGATGGATCTATTATCTGGCTATCATATTCGCTATTGTTTGCGGCATGGGTACCTTCTTATTCTACTATCCCCCTAAGAAGCCTCAGCACGATTTTGAAAAGACTCGCTGGCAAGAATTCAAGGAGGTGGATTATATTGGGATTCTCCTCTTTACAGCCGGATTGACCGTACTCCTGCTCGGTATCACTTGGGCCGGTACGACTGGCCATGCTTGGTCGAGCGCTTCTGTCATTGCACCCATAGTGGTAGGTGTATGTACACTTGGCGCTTGTTTCGTGTATGACTTCACCGTGCCCAGGTACCCATTCTTCCCACTGCTACTATTTCGACAATTCAGGCAATTCACCGCCGTTGTTATACTGTCATTAGTCAGCGGCCTGTTCTTCTATTCCATGACTGCACTCTTACCGCAAGCATCATTGTTCATCTTCACCAGCGACCCAATCCAGATCGGCATCCTTCAACTGCCACAAGGTATCGGTCTGATTGTAATTGGGCCAGTCGCTGCATTATTCACGGGTAAAACCGGGCATATAAAGATCATTATCATGGTGGCTCTCACAGTAATGACACTGTTCACTGGCTTACTGGCCCTCACAGTCCCCGGACACAAAGCAGCTTGGATGACCTTCCAAGCTTTCGCACTTGGTCCATATGCTCTGATAACAGTGCTGGCATACACGATTATTAGCCTTCATATCCCTCTACGACACTTAGGTAAGTTTCGAAAGAGACGCACATTCTCTTTTGCACCCACTTGAGGAACACGTAGTTCTGATATATGGTCCCTACAGGTCTCGCATATGGCGTGATTGGTACCTTCCGAGGTGCTGGAGGAAGTCTCGGCAACGCCATTTTCAACACAATCCTGACTGATGTTGTCAACAAGCAGCTACTGAAACGAATAATGGCTGTTGCACTCGAGAACGGTACACGTGCGCAGCTGTTACCAGCCCTCATCGCAGCGGCCACTGCGAACGCATCCGGCGTAGCTGGAGCTTTCGCTGCAATCCCTAACATGACACCAGCGTTCGAGGCTGCGCTGGCTCACGCCGTCAAGGAGGCCTACGCATACGCATTCCGTGTAGTCTTCTATAGTATGATACCATTTGGAGTCCTGGCCATAATGTCAGCTGCCTTCATCCGCGACCCCTCTCAATACCTGACGAATCACACCGCAATTCGCCTACAGAAAAGACGTCCGAAAACGCCGTGGGGGACACCATGAAGAAGGCAAGGCTAAGGGGGAAAGGACATATTTGACGTACGTGCTCAGCAGCCTCTGAAGATCGCCGGAGGGCTTGAACTACCTTTCATACCTTCGTTTAAACCTGAATTTATTTAAAATCTAAGGGTCTGACTAAAGCATAATGGTTTTATCTAGTAACGTTATAAAAATGGTGTTTTCTTGATATAAGTCACGTAAGTACGAAGTCATTTTACTAGTAGGTAACACTTGATGTGAGTGAGGTATAGAGTTACTCCCTGGTAGCACGTTATGTAGGTTGAGTTGTCAGCCAAAATTGAATAGAAATCAGTTCAATCGCAACAATGCGAGTTACGGAAAGAAGAGCCTCCCATCCAAGAAGTGAGCAACATAGCCTTTTACAGTGCGCCATGAATACTATATTCTTAGTGTTATGCATTCCTTTGCAATCATCCTGACCCTCCAAACTCCCCTTAATGTAAGGGCATGAACAATCTTATTCGTACAGTCTCAAAAGTGGTAAGCGGAAAAAAGCTATTGGCCCCAGGGCTGCAATGTGTTGGAATCGGGGTCCGGCAGGTCCCAAGACCCAAAGCTGGTCCTCGCATCGTTGTTGCTTGCGCTTATAGCTTGCTCAAAGTCGAAGTCTGCCATAGCCCAGGTGGATAGATCAGAGAAGGTGCCGCCCTGCTGGTTCGTGGACCCAAAGAAAGGGAGATCAGCTGATAACGCTGGTTCTAGTTGCGCTTTTTGATGCTGGAACACTTGTGGTTCTGGCTGGAGAGAGAGCAGAGCCTGACGTCCCGTTGACGTCGTTCCTGAATGTGCTGGACTGATGAGCGCAGCCGCACTATTCCACGAGAAGTGCTCTGGATTGGAGTTCGCGGGCATTTCTGGGGTGCAGTTAGATGTTTGGCGTTCCCCTGGTCCGGCTGAGTGTGGTGGTTGTTGATGGGGACAGCATGGCATAGAATTGCCTAGTGTCAAAGGGTTTAGTGAGCCAGGCGCGATTGTGCGTTGCTGTGGACGTGGCGAGACCCATTGATCTTCTATCCAATGGAATCGCGTCTCTGCATCACGATCAGGTCGACTTGACTTTCTGGAAGCCGTTAATGATAAAGGCAAATCTGATATGGGACCCAACGTGCTGCGGGTCAATTTCTCCAAGGTTGAGATGGTTCTTATGAGCTTGCCACTAACCCATGTCTTCCGGCACGCAATCATGAGTGTTCGCACAGCGGAGACAATGGATTGCCGATAAGCTTGCTTGAAGTCCGAGTTCTTGTTGACGATGCCGAAAATAATAATCGTTGCGTTGGTCAGGTAGTTTATGAATGGGAATGAGAACTTCGGGTACTGATTCGGTATTGCATCGAAGAGGACGGCGACACTTGAGGCAAGTTCACAGCATACAGCGTCGTTTGCCAGCGTGTCATTACTGCTAAGATGTTTACCGTCGATCACTACTAACGGGGGTTTTCGTATCATAAGCTTTAGGTATGTGTATCGCTTGAAGAGGTCAGTCATTATAAGGTTGATGTATTCTTTTCTTGTACGTACACAATACATCAGAAGGCTCTGTTTGATTTGCGACCAAGGTATGCCTGAGAACTGTTCTTCAAACGGTATTGAGGGCTGGTAGCATAAATCTGACGGCATTGTTTTCCTAGATTGTTCGAGTAATGGCTCAAGGTAGACATGCACAATGTTCCGACTACCAAGGGAAATCAAATCGTCACTGTAAATGGAACTCCACACATCGCCCACGATTTTCGAATAAGATATCATAGCGTTGAGATGTGGAATATTGGAGCCGGCGGCTTTTGCTGTCTCAACCCCTCTCTCTGCTTTATTCTCTTCTTGCGTGGCGGCGGACAGCTTCAGGTGCTGAAGCCAATCGTCACTCAGATTCTGAGGGTACTCCGTATCCGTGTTAATATCCTGTATTAGGAATGGTCGGCCAGTCTCAAGAGATATCCTGCGGTCTAAGACATAGATAGACCACCATAGGCGTCGAAGTATTTCCTTCTCGAACAGTGGCATATTTCTGTATGTGATTTGACGATGCAGACCTAGGATATGAGCGCTCGATATCGCTTGAGCCAATGTCTTCTCCGCCGTTTGAATGGCGCCTAGCCCGAATAGGTAAACAACCTGAAGTCCTCGTCAGAAAGAAATACGACAGATGACGATTATCGACTCTGGCACAACAAATTAGAAGACTCACCATCAGCGTCAATGCCTGTGTAATGACGGGAGAGCTCGGATGATCTTGTGTCAAGTCAGGGCTTTCACGAAGGAGATGCCTGGCAACACTATACAGACTCCAGCCTGCAGAGTGTCTACCATCAGGTCCATCGACTCTGGAAGATCCGGCACATCGACCACTGGCGAGACAAAGAAATAAGACAACGACTGAGCCTCTGCTCTCTTTCGAGACATCAGAGAAGTCACTTGGTGAAAAAAATAGAGATCTTTCCCAGACACATTTGAAAGTGTCCCAAACAGTGGGTGGATGTATGAAAGGGAACAGAATATGAAGCTCGTCGAAATAAAGCTCGAGATATTTACGCCACTGTTTTTTTTCTGGCACAATATCAAAAGAAAACAAAATTATCCGAAGCCAGAGCCTAGGGTCCTTCTTGGAGTTAGCATTAAGAGTACCGTATGACTTGGGCATTAGCGGCGCTGGACTGGAGGCTGGACTCGAGACTGGACTCGAGCGTTGGGAGTGGAGGCCAACATCATCCAGGAGTTCCTCTGTTCTTTTGGGTTCGTTCAATAATGGCGGCTTCCTCAGCTGCTCAATGCTCATGTCTCCAGATTCTGAAGATCCTCTGTCGGTTAAAGCTACGTCAGTTGACTGATCGGGAGACTTGTACGCGTGTGTCGCATCGCCCTTCTCCTTCGATAGGACCGAGTTCAGCTGCCATTCGACGTTCATGATACGATTTAGAAGCTCATGCGTGTCGACCCCCTGAGCCTCTTTTGTACCAAGAGCAATAGTTGTAGAAGCCGATGCGGTGTCCCTTATGCTTCTACTCAAGGTTTCTGGCTGATCCTTGCTGCTTGCACAATCTCTTCCTTTCGCGACACACTGCCCACAGGGCATGCCACCGGGGCATTTGATTTTACGACGTTTGCATTGAGGACATGCGCTGGCAACATAGCTGCCGCGTTTTGCTCTTTTTGGGGCGGGCTCATAAGGTTCGTTCTGACGCTCGGCTTCTTGGAATTCGTCAATTCGAGCTCTGTTTTGTGAAGTTATTTGTGACATTTTCGAGCTTCGTTGCCTTGAAAGTGTACTGCGCGAAGAACAGAAAACAGAAAACAGAATGAGAGATGGGCGCAGATGGGCAGCTCCTGACCCCAGTATCCACTGGGATAGCTGGGGGTGGGGTTAAGCGTCTCTTTGAGCGATCTGGGGCGAGCTCCAAGGCGCTTTATTCACCGGCCTGTCTTTTTGACCCGAAGCCGAAGAGTCCGGGGGGCGATAACATGTAACCACCCTAGTAAGCGGTTACTCGGCAGCGATTTGCGGGGAATACGAGCACGCGATAGACGTCGAAGTAATTTTTCAAAGGAAACGTACATTATTCTACATTAAATGACCCTTCTATCCCAAGTAGATTGATATAATTGTATAACTACTTATAACAACGGGGTATGTAGGAGAGACTCCGAGGATCGATCTCGGAGCGGAATCAGAACCATCGACTGCGGAATCCAGTGCCTCCCAAAATCACTTCCATTCTTCACGCTCGATAAGTATTCGATGCTACACAGCGTGCCGTGTGCTTAATGTAATTATATCCGCAAACAGCCTGGCTTCTACTCTGGCAACATCATCAGGATGACTTCGCACCCTCCCAGCTCTTGCTGCTTTCAAGGCTTTCGACATGAGGGCACTCCCACCGGAGAATTTGCTACTATGGATGATTTTGAGGTCTACATCAAGTACCCTAAGGACAAGTCTACTGCTTTTGGCATTTTATTGTGAGTGTGGCCGGGTAACTCTGCCAGCATCTCGAGTCGGCACTTATGATGAACGTTTCAGAATTACCGACGTACTCGGCCATCGCTCCAACAACCCGCAATTGATTGCAGACCAACTTGCTGACAATGGTTACTTCGTGCTAATGCCTGATCTATTCTATGGCAACGCAGTCCCGATGAATCCTTCCCCCGATTTCGACATCGGAAAGTGGATGCAGAGTCATCTTCCACCAGCCGTAGATCCTATCATCGAGCGTTGTCTTCTCGAGATGAGGGCAAAGTACCAGTGTCAGGTATGATCAGCATTATCCCCTGAGCAAGGTACAGTCAGGGCAACCGAGCAAAGGCTCACGAGAATCATTATAGAAAATAGGTGGTATTGGCTACTGTTTTGGTGGCAAATACGTGATCCGTTATCTCAAAGGCAACCCTGGCGAGCTGGACGTCGGTTACACAGCACACCCCAGTAATGTCCAAGTTGACGAGTTGAGACAAGTCAAAGGGCCCCTCGCAATATCTGCGGCGGAGAACGACTCTCTCTTCCCTGCTGAAAAGCGCCACGAAACAGAGCAAATTCTTCAGGAGATAAAAGCGCCGTATCAGATCAATCTATATAGCGGCGTGCACCATGGATTTGCCGCCAGATGTGACTTGAGTGACCCCCATCAGAAATATGCCAAAGAGAGTGCTCTTTTGCAGGCATTGGAATGGTTTGAAGGGCATGGTCTGAAAAGCACTTGAGTCCAGGGGCACTGATATTAAATGACAGCTGTTGAAGGTCAACAAATGCATGAGGAAGGTAAGCATAGAAACTAGTCACATAATTGAGGAATAATCAGACCGAATGCGAGTTGAGGTTAGATCACAGTCAAAGAATTCGAATCTTTGTGTTTCTATTGTTCTCATAGTCGGATCGTAACTCGCTCCACCTGTTCAAACGCTTCATTCGCTGTATAGAAAGCATAGCCGATTGGGGTCGAGAGTGTACACGAAGCGGAGGTACTGTACGCAACCGAAGGGTAAATGCTACCTGTCCCGGGGTAGTACAAGCTTCGGTTATGAATAATACACTGATGATAGATTTTGGAGCTGTCTCAGCCTACAGCCTGAATACGCGAACGTTTTCGAAGCTCGCCCATGACGCTCAGTCATCTATTGATATGCCGGACAACATGCCTTTTCCTTCTGACTTGTCCTCCTTCCGAGCTCAAACATCAATGCTTGATTCCACAAGTGCTCATCTTTGAAAGATGTAACTCACAGTCTATCTACGTCATGGCCATTCATCGTCATCTTCGAGATCTACAACCCCATGTGACTCTTGAAGACCCCTAGGGTACGCCCGTTGAGTGACTCGTCCATGGCAAGATGTTCTGCGCCAACCACCACGTGCGTGACGTCGGTGAAAGGTCATGCTTTGACTGAGCTAGCCCTCTTCAAGCGCAGAAATTGCAAGACCCATGAGGGATGTACGAAAAAAGTGCAGTGCGATAGCCTTCAGTCAGATGTTCAACCTTGGGATCGAATGGCCAAGACTTCAGGAAGGCCCATACGCCACTATAGAGTTGCATGCACCTGAAGAAAAGCTTTAAGAATTATATACGATCAACGAAGATTGCGTAAGGAGCACTTACACTTCGAGACTCGATAGTCTGCGAACGGAGTGTCAATATACGCGGCTGCGGAGCTGACCAATATCAAGGATTTTGTAACCTGCGGGCTCCTCGAGAATACTATCTGTAGTCTTAATGCACTGCTTGATCCCATATAATGTGGAGCGGCATAACGCCATCGTACCTAGAAGATTGTAATGTGTAGCTGGATGTCGAGGTTTCGTAGGTCCACTCCAGTCAGTGCTAAGGATCCATGTCCGCGATTTGATGACCTGTTCAACTAGACCTCCTTAGTAGAGTAAGCATATGTACATTCTACCTGCGACTTGATTTTTTCCCGATCTCATGCACTGTGAATTAATCGCTGCGTAGAACGTGTCGGCATCCGCTCAATTCTAGTCAATATAATGTCGCGCCGGGACTTGCTCAGAGACTCACGCAGGCTCTGTGCTGAAAGATCAAAGCCGGAACAACTCTCTCGTTGCCCAACTTTAAACAGATCGGCTCAATACAAGCAGGAGACACGATGACTAGCAGAAAGCCCAGAGCCCTAGTAGAAGACGGTCGCTTATTAGGAACAATAAGACCTCGTCAATATTTGTCCGACCCTACCGTGGAACATCAAATCCCTTAATAGTTCGTAGATCATGCACAAGCTGGGAGATGTTGACAATGGTGTTTGTGATGCGTCCTTTTGTTACGATAAGACTGTTTTTCATTATAAAAGCTCGTATCTATACGACCTATGCTTGTACCGAGTTCAAGAATCTTGCTACGTACTTAGAAAACAGAAATCTAATGCACCGGGAAAAGCAGAGCGAAGAGCTGGGACTACGAGCAGATCTTTTTATGTACAACCTTGACACCGTCACGTGCTCCCTATTGTTCAGCGAGCCTCTCGCAGACAGAGATTCCATGCGGCTTTTCGTAGAGGGTTGCAAGATAGACCGTCTTGATGAAGATTTTTGCTCCTCGTTTGGTAGGGTGCATTTTCTAGTCTTCAAACGTTTTGTCTGGCGTTCAACCTTCGAAGCTTTGTGGGAAGAGATCTTCCAGTTGTGCAGCCATGCTAGCCATCTTAGCTGGATCTTTTTCATTAAGCATATCAAAAAACGACTTCCTTTCCGAAGCACTGCCGTTTTGGAAAGAAATCCGACCGAAATTTGTTTGAGACATCGGATTCACTTTATCCAGCCATATAGATCTACGGCTCTCAAGTGCGGCATCGATTAATTCTTCGGGTTCGTTCTTGGTCAAGACCCGAGCCATACTGTTTCCAACAGCAGCCGCATCGAGGATTCCACTGCTTAGTCCAAGGCCACCGACCGGATTGTTAGTCTACAAGCCTTTAGCAAAGTTTCAGGTCCAAGTCTAGTGAGGATGGAGAATCTCACATGTGCTGCATCTCCAACAAGCACAACCCGGCCCTTTCGAAACACTTTTGCACAGCGTTGTTGCGCCCAGTAAGGCTTGACGCGCCGCAGTTTATAATCTCTCGACCCTGGTAGATAACGTTTGATGCGCTCCTTCGATCTTTCAACAACGGCAGCGTCGTCACCTGGGAGATCCAGACGCTCTCCGTAGCAAATCCTCCATACATTGTGACGGCCGGTTCTGGCAACTACTGCCCACTCCTCCGGATCCGCAATGTAAGTAATTGGTCGATAGCCCCCCTCGACATCGAATTGGTATTCAATGTCTGCAGCGGTAAACCTGAAATTATCCCAAGTGAAGCCTTCGAATGGAATGCAACACGCTTTGCGGACAAAACTTCCAGCACCGTCGGCTCCTACCGCCCACTTTGCTGTCAAGATAGTCTCTGTGGCTAACCCATTTTTACCCCTTGTACTTGTCATGACTTCGATCAGACCGTCCTCGCGTGGGAGCGGCTGGATACCAACGACCCTGGTCCCGAATTTGACCTCAAAGTTTTCCCCGCACTTCCTCTCAAGAGCTTCCAGCACTATGCGTGCTAGTACATCTTGCCCAATCATCAAGGTGACCTTGTCCAAGTTGTCTGCGTTCTGATTTTCTTGGTCCGCTTCTCCATTGGCTTTATGTGGAGAGTCATCTCCAATAGCCCCTAGTACTGTGCGGTCCATATTCAACCAGATTGGCCCCGATGCGCAGATGTGGCATTCTTTCAGAATCTCCTCCGCCAGTCCCAGCTTCTTGAGCTCCTTGTTCACAACCGGAAGGTATGCAATTGCCCGTGGGAGATCCAGGATACTCGTGAATTTCTCAACGACAATCACAGATACTCCTGCTAGACAAAGCTTCAAGGCTGTGAGCAGCCCAACAGGGCCAGCTCCAACTACAATGACGTCCGCCGCCGAAACTGGTGATTTTCCGTAAATATGTGCCATTTTTTTCTTTTTTCGTCGCGTGGAAACACAAGACAGGATTGTTCGTGTCTTTGCTGCACAAGGTATTGAAAGGTCTGGAATAAGTTTCCATTAAATCCGATAGCTATTGTGTCTATCCTTTCTAAAAGTGGAACTATTATTAGACTATTCCCCAGTCCGTGCCCCGTTATTGATTTTTGATTCCAAATACACGAGACACTCCCCCCCCCCCCAGATGATCGGGATGTTCAAGATCCTCCTTCCCATGACCGGGGTAGCTACCCCTCACATTGCTAAGCCTCGTTGTACCAACAGCTCAAAACATTTCCGAACAACATTCCGGAGAGCGGAAATTATGCAGTCTATCGGAAGCAAAATCAAGTATTCAAAATGGCCTTACTACGATCTCGTTTCCGTGTTCGGCGCAGCGGCATCTCTAGCCTTGCGTCGCTCACAAACGCCAGCTGTTACCAATCGATAGTTGTGTCGTTGAGACCTCTGAGCAATTTCAAGTGGTGTTTATTGCACTTTCATAAGAACGCGCTTCAACATACCAACTCCAGGATACAATTGGCAAATTCATCATGTCGACAAAGACGACGGAGGTTCAGATTACCAATCAAAAGTCAACACTACTGGCTCCATTATCGAAACAAGAGTTAACAGCAGTGAAACAATCTTTTGAGGATGATCGACCTGTATTCGAGGATAATTACCAGGAGCGAAATTACCTCAAAGGCCGCCTTGCTGCTGCCTTCCGGATCTTTGGCAAAAAAGGATTCGACGAAGGGGTAGCAGGTCATATTACTCTCCGCGACCCCGTTGATCCACATACATTCTGGCTTAATCCATTTGGGCTTGCGTTCTCTCTGATCAAGGCCTCCGATCTCATTCGAGTGGACCATTCAGGCAATGTCGTAGAGGGAGGCAGGAACAGATTGATCAATGTCGCTGCCTTCATGATCCACTCGGCTATCCACATGGCGCGGCCAAATGTTAACTGCGCGGCCCACGCTCATAGCATCCATGGACGGGCATTCTGTGCCTTGGGAAAGCCGATCGATATCATCTCACAGGATGCGTGCGCATTCTACAATGTAAGTGATGGATCTTGGTCGCTATCGCTCCTTTGCCCATCTGGTCCAGTCCATCACTATGCACTAATCCTGTAGCCTATCAATTCTGATACTGACTTTTGTCAGGATCATTTGGTTTATAATGAATTCAACGGTGTTGTACTAGCCGCGGAGGAAGGGAAGAATATAGCAAAAGCCCTCGGAAGCGGCAAAGCAGCGCTTCTTCGAAACCATGGTCTTCTCACTGTCGGGAAGACGATAGAAGAAGCCGTTTTCTGGTTTGTGAGTTTAGAACGCTGCTGCCAGGCTCAATTGATGGCAGACGCCGCCGGCACAACGATCAAGATCAACGATGCAGACGCGGCATTCACATACAAGCAAGTCGGCTCCCATGCAGCTGGTCGATTCAGTGGGAAGCCATTGTTTGATGTGATACACAAGGAGACTGGTGGGGACTATCTTGGGTGAAGCTATAGCAATTATATAGATTCAAATTTCCTCTAGCCTCATCAAATGAAGACTTAATCTCTAATTGAGCATGATTTCCTGGACCTCTCGATTCATCTAGATACGTACTGGACTAACAGTCAATCTCTCACGGTGCAAAATACTGTTTCCCTTTGAAATTGTCCGGAGTACAACGGCGGTCTTCAAGCGTCGAGCACGAACGACTTGTTGTCTATCGCCAGAGAGTTCTAGGTTACGGGGATTTCCACTTTCCAGTAGTGCATGCATGTTTTCAATTTAAATTATATAGATCTATTTGTACTGTACATGTACGATCTACATTCAGTAACTTTCGAGCAAAACAAGGTCTAATTACTCTTGTTATGCTCAGTGGCTTACCAGACGTGCGACCTGAGTGACTGAAAGCTGGTCCGGATAGTGTCGGAGAGTTGGGGAAAATAAGGACTTGCTAGCTGTGTAAGAAAGCTTGGCTGACTACCGATAAGAATGAGTAGTATGGCAATGCATAACCTTGTGTCGGTCGTCCTGATCCAGCGGAAGACCGTGTTCAACACGCCCAATCTCGAACCTCCCATCTTGATAAAGCTACGTCCTTGAGGAAGAAGCGTCTCGTACAAAAAGGTGCGACCGTGACTGTGCCAATGAGCGACATCTCGGCCCAACACGTCGGAGTACCAGTTTGTACATCCCTGGTCGAATACCGCACCTTGAAGTCCTTTATGAACCCTGGCTGCGAACTCGTTTTCGGCAGCCTGCTTGACTTCTATAACGTCCGCGCGCCCATCGATTATAGGCGCGACTAATTTGTTCGCGCAATAGAGGGCCGTAGTCTCCGCGGCGAAAATCGCTGAGCCATGCGCTGGCACCGTATTGGGTCCCATGCTATTGGATGAAATTAGTGTACGACTTGAGTTGGAGGAAGGAACCAATTTCACAGTATGCCAAAGTTTGGAAAGTCATGGATAAAGCTCCCATAGTAGGCCTGAACTCCTCCATTCTGCTTCCAAGTGTCGGTGAGGCTTACTCCCTGAGTGCCAATGATTTTCATTGGACTTAGGAATTCAGAAACCCTGAAGCCAGTTGCGTGGACGATGACATCGAACTGGTCTTCGACACCGCTGGTGCCGATGATCCCATTCTCTGTGATTTTTTCTATGCCCTCATTTACGAGTTCGACGTTGGGTAGATTAAGGGCATCAAGGTAGCCACCATCGAAGATACGGCGCTTACAACCTGGTCTTCGAGTCAGAAAAGCTCAGGTCTTAGTCTGGAAGCTGCGCAGGGGGGAAGAGTTCTTACCAAGAGGAAACTTGGGGACAATGAAATCGTGATATTTTTTGGGGGCCCGTTGTAGGATGTAGTCTGTGGACTCTTTCTCCACTGCTGCTCTTATCCTCTTCGCTTTCTCGGTCCCAACATAGCTGTCGACAATCGCATCGTTTTCTAAGTAGATTTGCAGTCTGATGTAGCGTTGATAGAAGGGAATCCACTTGAAGCAGAACTTATCAAAGCTGGTGTAAATCCGGTTAGGTCGTTTGTGGTACCATTGAGCGCTTCTCACGTAGCTGCATGGTCACCATCAGCACCCGCTTGTGGAGAATCTCACAACTGGAGACTTACTGTTTGACAGAAGCTACCTTGTCTGTAATGAAAGGAAGGAGCTGCACTGGAGTTTGATTGTTAGCCGCTGCTCTAAAAAGAGGGCGTTTCGCGAGGACAAACCTCCACTGCATCCATTGCCAATGATTGCCATTCTCTTGCCAGTGATATCGTAGTTGTGATTCCATTGGGCGGTATGGAATTGCTCGCCTTTAAAGTCCTCTCTGCCTGGAAATGGGACATTCTTGGCTAAGGACAAGATTCCAACACAACTTATGAGTATTGTGGCATATCGGACAAACTCGGCCCTGCTGACGACGTTGCGGAACTTCACCATCCACTTTTTCTCGTCAGCAATCCATTCGGCGCCAAGGCACTCGATGTTGAAAAGGAAATGACCACGAAGGTGAAACTTGTCGACTGTGTCTTCCATGTCTGCAGATGCTAGGAATCAGTGCATGCTCCGCCAACGCATTCAAGAACGGCGAATTTACAATTCAGAATCTCCTTCTGGTCACATAGATCCGCTGACCAGTCGGGATTGAGGTTCCAGCTGAATGAGTAAAGTTGAGTCGGTACATCGCATCCACTGCAGAGCTGGGTTAGCTTGACACAAGCCGACGGACGTACGGGCAGAACCCACCATCCAGGATAGGTGTTTTGAAGCCATGTACCTCCGACTCCAACGTCCTTCTCATATATCTGTGGTACGGATCAGCATCTAGATTACCATTATTGGAAGCCGGAGACTCGCTCACCATGAAATTGTCAAATCCAAGACCGTATCTGAGTTGGTAGGCCATGGCAATGCCTGAAGCTCCTGCTCCAATAACGATCGCATTGGGTTTTCCATTTCCAGTCGTCATTTTTGCTTCACCGGTCTATAATATTATGTGTAGAGGCTACAGGTTGAAAGGATGGAGAAACGTGAACAATGTAGAGTTCATATCCAGGATCACAGCGTAAGTCGCAATTCAAATTATAAAAGTTTCTAGCAGTCTTTGTTTTGCAATTGGTGTTGCGCCTAGGCTATCCCGACCTGAATTCCGTGAAATGTTGCGAGACGGAAGCGCCTCTAGTAGCTTTCACAACGGAAAGGCCCAACGTTGCGAGAATTGCTTTTGGCGGCATCCATGTTTCACGCTGTTCGGGATGAATAATATCCGTAGACAGCAGCTTACCTATGAGGAATCAGGTAATCCTCGTAAACTTTGAGACGTCCAGGGTGGATCCTCGGAGCAACAAGTGATTCCGCCGTACTCGTTCATGGTTACTGGGTCCCAAGCAGGCGAGATAATTGACCTCCCGCCGAATGGAAAATATCAAAATTCGCATTGCAACCGGCAAACTAGATCCCATGTCATCAGTCTCTGCAATAAAGACCAGGTCCATGGTCCCACAGTATCAGCACCTCAGGAACGAACAATTCGCACAGTATGGCAACGGCAGGGACAGATCTCTCGGCATACAAGCTGATACGTCAGTAAACAGTTCTCTACCATCATATTTTCCAGGCTAACTTTGCTATTCTGATTCCAGACACAATGATTAGGATAAAGAACCCAGAGGCGTCACGTGAGTAGTATTATTTGTGCCGCTGGCCTACTAGTCGTCATCAGCTGACTGGCACTGTTGAAGTCGGGTTCTATGAGACGCTTGGTCTTACACTGATCAACAAAATGGAGATTAAGGAGGAAGGCCTTACTCTATATTACGTTGCATATAATGGGCCTAGCGCCCCTTCCGCTGGTCGTCATTGGACAGATCGTAGCGGTGTTATAGAGCTCGCATATTCTCACGGCTCCGAGAATGAACCCAACTTCTTGCTCGCCAATGGCAACACAGAACCTTATCTGGGATTCGGCCATGTCGTTATTTCCGTCGATAATCTTGAATCTGCTTGTCGTGAATTCGAAGATGCGGGCCTTACCATCGAGGAAGGCCCCTCGAAAGCCCTTGTGTTTACGACGGATCCAGACGGATATAAGATTGGCATCTCTGGACGGAGCAAGGCAAATGCTCAATACGGCCGCACTGATCCTGCTTCTTACAGGATGAGTCACACAATGCTTCGAATTAAAGATCCACGACCCAGCTTGAGTTTCTACCACGAAGTCCTTGGCATGAGCTTGTTGCGGACTGTGGAGCATGAGGACGCCGGCTTGACCCTCTATTATCTGGGCTATACCGAAGTAGTTCCCTCGATGACTGCAGAATCAACGAATGTGACAGCAGACTCGGAGGGCCTGGTCGAGTTGATGTGGATTCACGGTACAGAAAAGCGTGAAGGCAGAGTCTATCATAGTGGCAACTCGGATCCTCTAGGCTTCGGTCATCTGTGTGAGTATAAAAATGATTTGACTTCACTTTGATTATCATGTGTTTGTGGCTAAAATGTAGTTCTTTACTTAGGTATCGGGGTAGATGACATTGACGTGGCTTGTGAGCGGTTTGAGAAATTGAACAAGTCGTGGGAGAAGCGACTGAACGATACATCTATGAACGACATGGCGTTTATGATGGATCCAGATGGGTATTGGATCGAGATCCTACAGAACGAAGTGATCAAGCCTCGAGCTTACTGGTAATTTCTAATCTTCTGGCATAGAGTTAAGAGTCAGACTTTCGAGTGACTAGAGACGATATGGAACAGAAGAGTAGTCCCGAAAGTGCCTTTGGAGACTCTACATACTTCCTGTCATTGAGACCCGCCATATAGCAAAAATGAGATCACCTGGGTCTTTTAGTCATCTCTCCATAACAGAAAACTCTTTCCTTTTCTTTTTCTCCCCGATAAAGCGTCTTTGAAGCTGGCTTAATAAGAGAGTTCCAGATCCAAGCAAACGACCCAGCCCATCGAGGTGACTTGGATTAAAGACCTATCCACCAGCCTACCTGAGAAACACCCAATCGCAGAATGCCCTATCGAAATGTGTATGGCGGCATAGCCTGTCCAATCAACTGCCCAGCTGATCGAGGCTCGAGATTCGGGTAGCGTAGGAGCTCAAGTAAGAGTCGTCCCTGATACCACGTCCCGTAGAGAAAATCAAAACCTGCCTTCTCAGCTATTATAAATTACAAGGTGAGCCGAACCAGTAGGTTTGGACTCCGCCTGTCCACCGACTTCAGTACCAATTCCGCCGGGTAGGTCGGAAATCAGCGGAATCTGACGCGCTAGCCACCTCCACAAAGAAGAACGCGGTCAAGCCACATGTTTCTGGATAATGTGTAACTTGGGGGAGCAGGGGTCGGACTGGGCCTTAGCGTAGTATAGTCACAATTGCCAGTGTTTCATGTGGGCAGCTGTTCCACAGCAATCCTACGTTATATAGGTAGCTTCCGACTCTGCGTGCGTTCAGATAACAACCGCCAGGACCACTGTCTGTCCTCATCATCAGCCTTGGACTGAAGTGTCAACATGGTTAACACCGAGGAATAGAGCATCCCCGTAGTGAATAGTATTCCATCCAGCACCCTGGGCTGACTCTCCCGAGTCATTGGAGTCTGGGAGATTCAGCATTATACCGAATACTTTGATACTATGATGCCATCCTTTACGAAATCCTTGGAGTTTATCCGAAAGCCGGCAATGTTCCTTGTTCTTCTAGCTAAGCAAGTGTCTCACTCGCAAAAAGACAGACTAAACGACACACAAGAACTGATATCCGATGGCAGTGTTCTCTTGTTCATGTGGTGTGGAGTCGATATCAACGTCTCGGCCCCAACTCTGTTTGAGACTCTGGTGGCGGATGAAGGATATGGCTATGCCAACAGAAGTCTCGGGTTTCTCTACTTTAAACTGATCGTATCAGTCAGGATAGTAGACGTCTTGGGGCACAGGTCTAAAAACATCCTTGCACGCCGATATATCTATTCCCACAATGCTGTTCTCGAGCCACAACTGGAAAAGATCTAAAATAACGAGATTCGTACTGCAATAACAGACAATACGGCCTGCTTGGTCTGGTACATTTATAGTAATTGATTCATTTATATCTGGCCGCTGCAATGGCACATTCGTACCGGTTCCATATTCGTCGCAGATGGTTGGGCAGTCCACAAGAAACGGACAAGTCCTCTCGATATCTCAGAGCCATGGTATTTGGAGCAACTTGGCACCTTGGCCCATGCCTTTATTGGAGAATGTTTCTTGGAGCCCTATCATTCTCAATACTGCGGACGATTAATATAGATGTATCTAGTTCCTTTTGAGGTGTGACTTTGAATTCATGCTGCATCTCTAATGGTTTTTTTCCCCGATCGGTCTCCACCAAGTATACTAGACAGATGGCAAGATAGTCTCAAAAGTGTCAATATCTTATATTGAAAGACTATATCAGTGAAAGAAATTCAGTGTCTAGTGACTCTCATGACCACAGTTATTCGAATTTGATAGTGTTCCTGACCATTCCGATACCTCCAATATCGACTTCCACCACATCACCGTTTTTCAGGAAGTTTGGTGGCTCCATGAATAAGCCAACACCTCCAGGGGTTCCAGTCATGATTAGCGATCCCTTCTGTAGCGTCTGCCCCTGGCTACAGAAAGCGATCAACTTCCTGACGCCAAAGCACAGATCTTCCGTATTGCCACGTTGTCTTACCTCCCCATTGACAATAGTCTTGAGTGGCAGGTTGTCTGCATCTCCAAGCAGGTGGCAAGCTACCAAGCAAGGCCCCAGCGGAGCGTACTTGTCAAAGGACTTGCTGAATGTCCATTGTTGAACGGGTCCAGCCTTCCCGGGCTCCCTCTGCCAATCGCGTGCCGAGATGTCGTTTCCCGCCGTGTATGCTGCGACATAGTCCAAAGCGTCAGCCTCAGAAACGTTCTTTGCATCCTTGCCGATGAGAATAGTGAGTTCGCCTTCATAGTCGCATTGTTCTTGGGCGAGTTTGGGGATTGGGATGTCCTCTTCGTGGTCTGCAACAGACGGTCCGGGCTTGGTAAAGATTGTTGGACATAAGGGAAGCGGCCGGCCTGTCTCAAGGACTAGTAGTTGATAGTAAGAGGCATGCCATTAAAACAGTACCTCGGAGACGCAAAGAGTAATGCTTACTGTGAGACTTGTAATTGAGGCCAATGCATCGGATGATAGGCACCTCCTCTGGTTTCAAGGGCCCAAGCAACTTTTTGACGAGTTTCTTCTCCGAGGTGGTCTTCACAGAGAAAACATCTTTGCCTGAACAGACATGGACTTCCAGCTTCCCATCCCGTGCCAGCTTCGCAATATCGGTAGAAGGGCCTTCCAATATGGGTTCACCGTACTGGACGCTTCCGTCTCCATCGGCCGCAACAAATCTCACCAGTCGGGTCCAAGCAACGTTAGACATGATGTGCAATTGCTCTTCTGCTGACGCTTTTCTGCAGCCAATATTTTGTGAGATGTGATCAAAAAACAGGCCAAAAACGTTTGCAGGTCAGCGACTAACAATAAAAGAGAAACCGTGGTGGAATACTTTAACATCGCTCTAGCCCTCCCGGCCGCAACTTCCGAGCATATTTCCGTCGCCGAACGTCGGTGGAGGGATATTGCAGGACGCCATACCGACATCGATACCGCACCGCATATCACACTACCAGGCAAAGGCCCTTCCACTTATGGCCGTTAGAACCTCCAACGGACTTATCACTGTTGTTAGAGAGCCGCCTTGGTTGGCGTCTGAAATTTACCCTTACATTCATCAGCAAATCCTCTTGTAAATCACAACTACATATCTTTCATCCCAGTCCATAAGATTACTCTTCTCTTCGAATCTCTGAATCTCACATGATACAATGGCACCCGAAGCAAAGCAATCGAGAGTTCAGTTGCTCAAAACGTCCTTCGTGATCTACTACCATGTAGATCTAGCCAAAGCTCGCCAATTTTATGTCGACTTCGGTTTAACTATTACGCAAGAAACTCCTGGAAAAGAAATCTTCTTCAAAGGGTACGGCTCCGAACCCTTTCTCTACTGCGCACGTCAGGCAGAAGGCCCAAACCCGTACTTCGGCGGTGCCACCTACGCCGTCGAACACAGATCCGAGCTCGAAAAAGCAGAAGCCGTCCCGGGCGCGACCAAAATCGCCACGCTTGAAGCTCCTGGCGGTGGTGAGATTGTAACTCTCACTGACCCTGTCGGCCACAAAGTGCACATTGTGTACGGACAGCAAGAAAAAGAGACCGAGTTCCCCAAGCTCGAAAAGCTCGTCATCAATTTCGAGGACGAGAAGCCGCGCAAAGGCAAGTTCCAACGCTTCTCACGAGGGCCCGCCCCCGTCTTCCGCTGGGGCCATTATGGCGTTACCTATCCCCCCGGAATGTATCATACCATATACGACTGGTATTCCCAAATCATCAGTCTGGCCCCATCGGATGTCGTGGAGCGCGACGGCAAGCCCGTTACCTGCTTCATGCATATCGACCGCGGTTTAGAATTCACCGACCACCACGCCTTTTTCTTCAAGCCCGCAAGGCCGGGTATGGAGCCTGCGGTGGCACACGCCGCCTTCGAAGTTCATGACTTTGACATCCAGAATCTTGGACACGAGTTCTTAGAGAGTAAAGGCTATCATCTGTGCTGGGGCGTCGGAAGGGTAAGTCTACCATCACCGTATGTACCTTTCTATCTATAACATGGGTGAATAGCACGTTATGGGTAGTCAAGTGTTTGACTATTGGTTCGATACTAGCGGATTCGTGGTGGTTAGATCAACCCTCTCCGCAGAGCGATGCACAGAGAAAGCTGACTTGTGGTAAAAGGAACACTATGCAGACGGAGATCTGGTGAACAGTGAGACGCCAGTGTCAGTTAGCCAAGCCGGGCCTCAGTCTTTGTCCATTTGGGGACCACCTGTACCGCCTATCTTTTGAGTGTTCAACGAATGATTTATGCAACTGCGCGGTAAGAATATTTGAATATATCATTGGTATGCAAGTTATCCTTCCGTGTGCAAGATTCGAACAATGTACATCACTGGAGTGATATGCAACCGTTTGAATGGGTCTGCCGTTGATTTTGCGAAATATTCCAAGATACAGGCGAACTACTCTACGTGGAATCTGTCAGGCCTTATAGCAAGTTTTCGAAGGAGTATGTTATAACCGTGCTTAGCTTGGTAGCAGAGGAACTTGGCTCTGTGATAGCTTCGCAGTAGTAGTAGCAAAGGACAACCACCTTGCGGAGTTGATAGTCTTATATAACAAGACAAATCTCTTCATCAGGTCCTGCGTATTTTCCCTATATATAGTCAAAGGCTCTGTCTTAGAGGACAGAGATTAAGCTCCAATGGCTTGCCTTCCGAATCAACGGCAGTGTCATCCTCGTGAGTATTGGCATAAGCTCATATCACACTCGCAGCATGATGAAGCACAATAATCGCCAGAAAGTTGAACCTGGCTCTGGAGTGTACAGAATTACAGTCGAAGTTCCACCTTGGTAACAGAGGCCAGAGCGGTGCAAAGTGCTGTGACCATAGCCTGACAATATCTTAGAGGTTGTGACCAGAACTGTTACTTGTTGGTTGTTCATTGAGACCAAAGATTTCTTGAACTCTGATCGATATTGAATGCCAATAAGTCTGCCGCGCTCTTTTGCTTTCAGTAATGACACTGGGATTTGAGGCGTGTACAACAAGTTCTTCGACCAATTGCAATTGGGCGGCATTCCTAGAATCTGCCAGCAATATCTCTTCAAAAAAATTCTGAAGCTTTGGTGTCGAAGTTCCTGACGTCCCATCCATTTCAGAACTCGTCATCGGAGGGCTCTATCTCTCGGATTTTCGTTTCATCTAGTCTGCTCATAGTCTGATTGATCCTCTTGTTCGCACTGTACACACAAGTACTGCCTTGGCCCGTACAATTGGCACACGGCTGATGTCCATCGCACCTAGTCTTGGCAGCTCTGCACGCTTCACACGCCGTGTGGCACCGCTTCCTCGCGGCCCTGTTCCCTGCCTGGACTAAGTAATATGTCTGCTTGATTTAAAGATCGCTTTTCCGAGGCTGCCTCGTGAATCTTCACATGGCGTGAGAGTATGTCGTGACGGAAGAAACTGACGTCGCAGACTGAGCAGATGTACTTCTTTATCTTGCCGTGATTGTGTTAGTGGCGAGTTAGGGAGTTCCGATTGGCATACGATTTACCACAATCAGAACACGAAAAAATGGGTGCTGATCTTGGGCTTGGAGATGGGAGGCCAGCCAACTCTTTTCATCAAAGAGATGCTTGCTCGCTGTCGGCACATTTACCGTAGAAACAAAATTTGGGCTCATGTGATGCGAGGCAGTTGTATGGGCACGATATAGGGTTAATTGGGTAACACAGAACAGTTGCTTTCGGTGCCAGCCTCTGATTCTGGTCCAGACAATGTTTCATAAACTATAACTAACCTGGTGAAACTAGTCAACTGTATTAACAAGCTTGCCAACCCATCAATTTGCAGTACCAAGTAACCTACCAAATTGGACTGTAAACTTAATAAAAAACCATTAAATCTATCAATAAATTAAATTCGATTCCTACTTGACTTGATATCTATTATGTAAAATCAAGCTACCTTAATTGCTTATATATAATAAAATTCAAAGTAAAAATTCCCGTGTTTGCTGTGGACCAAGAGCAGTTGATAGGACGTCTCCGGTGCCCAATTTTCCGCTTGTTCTAACCGACGTCGGGGAGGGAACGGTGGATTTGATCGTTCGGAAGCATTTTCTTCGGATCTACGAATTGGTGGTACGCTGCTTTGGGACTAGGTAATACGCATCTACTGTGTTCACGGATTACGCTCTTCAGCCATATTCCGGCCGTTCGGATAATGTGGTATTCTCGGCTACCAGCCAATTCCGTCCAGGCTGTGCGTTGCTGGACGATACTAACAAGTTGTTGTCTGGATTGATCCAAGCGCCAGAGACGGCACTTTATCTGTGCAACTAAGCCGGTGGATAGGATAGGATGGGGAGAGAAATGCGGAGAGAATAATACTACCGTCCAAAAAGAGTAGGCTCCTCATTTGCTGGTCGCTGTTCCGTGGAGGAGTTGGAATGAGTTATAAGACGCGAATCTTTAGTACACAATGCCTCCGTCGAGGCTCAAGTAGCTGGGTTTAAGCGCTAGATAGTCGAGAACTTAACTTAATCGCCATCTTCCGTAACTCGGGCACGCTACTTGCACTTCTCACTATTTCTTCAAAGCAAACACTTCGGAGACCTTTGCCCTGCCTCAACTTCTTTAGCCATCGCTGTTATAGTTTGCAATACCGAGACATGGATGTCCCTGTCCTCATCGTTGGTGCTGGGCCATCGGGTGCGACTACTGCACTGCATCTAGCACGTCTTGGGGTTCGTTCAATGGTGCTCTGTCGTCACAGAGGCACAGCCAACACTCCGCGCGCCCACATCATCAACCAACGGGCCATGGAAGTGCTGAGGGACGCTGGACTGGAGTCGAGACTGAGTGAGGTTGCGACTGGCGCTCATGGTGGGAAGTCTTTTTTTAAGTCACAGGAACATAGACTCTAATTCGAATTTCCTTAGAAATCCAGCATACATCCTGGCTCCATACACTTGCTGGAGAAGAGTACGGCCGACTGTGGGCATGGGGTAACAAACCGGCCCAGAAAGGCGACTATGATGCGGCTAGTCCTTGCGTCATGTCAGATTTGCCTCAAAGCTATCTTGAACCCGCTCTGGTCAATGAAGCCACGAAATGGGGTGTCGAATTTCGCTTCCACAGTGAGTTCATCTCTCTTGAGGAGATCGAAGACGGAATCAAAACGACGATACTGGACCGGAATAGAGGGAAGACATATGAGATCCGGTCATCGTACCTGGTCGGGGCAGATGGAGCGCGAAGCAATGTCCTTCAGAGCCTAGGAATAGTAGTGGATGGGAAACAGTTGAACAAGGCATTCAACGTACATATCAAGGCAGAGCTAAGCAAATACTTCAAACACCGACCTGGTAGCCTGAACTGGATCCTGAACCCCGATGCCCAAGATTGGTCAGCCGTAGGCAACTTCCGAATGGTGCGACCCTGGAACGAATTCGTCGTCTCTTTACACCCTGCAACAAAGGACGGAAATGTTACGAAACCGGATGAGCAGGCAATTCTCAAGCGCCTCTGGCAGATGATTGGAGATGACTCTGTCCCCATTGAGATTGTCTCTGCATATGAATGGACCATCAACGACCAGATAGCTCAGTCCTGGCAGAAAGGACGGGTACTTTGCATAGGAGACGCTGTCCATAGACATCCTCCTATCAACGGTCTTGGGAGCAACACTTGCATCTCTGACGCTTTCAATCTGGCATGGAAATTGGCGTATGTCATCAAGGGCTACGCAGCTCCCTCACTCCTAGACAGTCTGACAATAGAGCGTAAGTCTGTTGGCGATGGTATCGTACGAAGGGCCAACGCCGGCATGGAGGCACATCGGGCGCTTTGGGCCATCATGGGGCTGACGCCAGAAGCCCGACAACAGAGCGTCAACACCCTCCAATCTGCAACGCCTGATGGAGAAGCACTGCGAGAAAAATTGCGTGCCGCTCTTGAGGCAATTGATGATGAGGTACAAGCTTTGGGCATACAGATGAATCAGTCGTATCTTGGCTCTCCAGTAACTGTCATTGAGCCTGACGATGTGGCTCCGGATTTTTCATCCCTCAATGATCTCAAGAAAGTCAAGGTTAGCACGTACCCTGGCTATCATCTTCCTCACGTATGGCTCGCTCCAGATGGACAATCGCCCAGAGTTTCCACACTCGACATATCGGGTCAAGGTCGCTTCACGCTCTTCACTGGAATTGGTGGTGCAGCATGGTTGAAGGCTGCGGAAGAGGTCTCCCGCGGTGTGGGATGGGAGATGGTCAAGTGCTACGCAGTAGGTTTCCGTTGCGACTTTATGGATTGTTACCGGGAGTGGATCAAATATCGGGGAGTCGACGAGGACGGAGTGGTCCTTGTGAGGCCGGACCATTTTGTAGCGTGGCGGTGCAAATCTCTGAACGTGATTGAGGACGCTACCGCAAAGCTCGAAAATGTTCTTTCAGAGATTCTTGGTAAGCAGAGCATAGCAAGACCGTTGCGGTATGCGCTCTAGTCCAAAAATTGGTCAACATATGGACCCAGTCATGTGCTCACTTACACTGCTTATCAAGAAGATCTCATTTTTTACTAATTGCGGCCCGTTAAGTTATGGAGTATGTTCGTACGATTTATCGGCCTTTCGGCAGTCCGCGCGTGGATTGCCGACCCGCCTTGCAGCCACATGTATTTATTCACTATATTCTAGTATTTCGAGTATTTCCAAAAAGCATAGATTGGTAATTTACTCCTAGAAAAGTATAATTTTGATCAGGGAGCTTGGAATCTCTTTCTGAACACATCTTCTGGTTTTTTAAAGCGTGGTCTGCCGCGGACACACCTGCAAAACTCATCTACTATATACTTGCCTCTTTCGGCAACAATTTCTCGCTGAGTCTAAAAGGCGTATAATGCGCCTCGCCTTACATGTAACAAACGTGAAAAGTAAGGTTTCATCTTGTTTGATCCCTGGCATCAATACTTCGGTTTTCATCTTTCGATCAATTCGACAAAAGAATTCCCACCTCAACATACACGCGATCGGCAGTCAAGAGCTATAATATGGGCAACATCAGCGGCAAAATGAGTAACCAAGGTTACATCAAGAACTCAAAGGAGATAGCTCCCTCGCATAGAGCTGAAGTCGATCGCAAAAGGCCAAGAAAGGAGCTTCCTAAGCTGACCCCTGCCGAATTCCGGGCATATAACCGTCTGGCAGAACGCATGGATTACTTTGTACGAATAAAACCATCTCAATCGGGATTGTAGAAGACTAAAATCATCTAGCACAATCACTTCCGCCACAGCTGGAATGAGCTCTACACAGCCTGTTGCCACAACAAACGCCCCCCGGGCGTCTCAATCCGACAATTCCTCGACATGGGCACGCGATTTCTCTCCCAACTGAGCGGTCATCACAGGATCGAAGAACAGAGAATATTCCCTATACTTGCAAAAAACATGCCCGAGTTCAGAAAGAATGTTCACCTTCTCAAACAGCACAAGGAGATCCATAAGGGTATGGATAGGCTTGAGGCATATTTGATGGATTGCAGGTCGGGAGAGAAGGAGTTAAGATTAGATGAGATGAAGAGGCTTATGGATTCATTTGGAAAGGTGCTGTGGGATCATTTGGATGATGAGGTTAGGACGCTGGGCGCGGACAATATGAGAAAGTATTGGACGCTCGAGGAGATGAGGAGGTTGCCTTTTTGAGGTTCTGGATTAGGTTGTTTCTGTTGATAATTAGGAGTCTGCTGCACTGGCTTCAGACATCGACGAGGCTCGCTATTGGCTTGGTAGTGAAACCCTAGATCTAGGTGAAGGTGATCTCATATCCTGGCTTGAAAATATCAGCTGGGGTCAGGATCCTGCTTTCATTTCACATGAGCCTTATAAAGCCGATAGTGTCAGATGATCCGGGTATATCAGAGAGAAGGAGAAAGGGAAAATATTCAATGGAATTGCCTTAACATAACCATCTGAGAGCATTGAGTCGATTGGTTGAGGCAGTATCTGCAATGCAACGCCGATACTACACATTTACAGTTTTCTTGGGGAACCAAGTATAGATCCTTCAATGAGTTGGTTCATGCTACTAATAAAATCTTACGTAAGCCAAAAGTCTTCTCTAGCTGTTAATAAGGGAGAGTATCAATGCGTCAATTGGGAGGGAGCCTGTCAGAAATTGGATGATGGTAGACTATATGTTGAATGCCTTTGAGTCAGATCTTCTTGTGCATCCAATAGACGGTTAGAGCTACCTAAAATGTGTGCCTGTGTCTAGAATTCTTAAGATGCCAACCTGATGTCTAGGAGATCCTTACACTGGAGAGGGGTTAAACACGATTAGAATGCCTCTTGCAGACCGCATGAGGACTTAGCTGATATTTCAACGCTGTTTTTGGCTTTACATATAATTAGAATGTCGATGTTATCCCGTGTCTGGTCAAGGAAAAAATTATATACAATGATGTAGTGGGATCATATCTTGATAGATGTAAGACTAATGTTTCTGCTTGCTTCACAATTCACGAGACTTTGATTGTAAAGAGTTTGTGGGGTTCTCTTTTACATAATTAATATTCGAGCTCCCGTTGCTGCTATATTAAGCAGTGGTTTTCCTCTATCTAGAGTAATAGCTAGGGGTTTCCCATCCACAGGCTGAAAAAGTGAAGGTCACACTCATCTCGAAAGATGCCAAGTAAATATAATCTATGAGGTGCAGATTGATGGAAAATTACATATCTCGAGGATCCCTGGCGCCCTGCCCACCGCTCTGACCATCTCCAATCGGCATACCTCTCGGCAAGCTGTGCTGGCAGGCTCAGGCAAGGGTACTACGGAACAGGAGGTCTAAATGTCAATTTTTAAGAGTTAGCTTTGACTGTCGAGCGGGTAGACACTAGGGTCTTTGGGAGATTCATGATTACTTTTCAAGGCCTTCGTACAGGCCCCAATTACCCGTAGAAGTTCGGTCTTACATTCTACCCGACCAGTAATTGATGTCAAAAGCTTTGTTTTGGATTCGATGTTCTCTTTTATTCTACTGCTTATTGGTCATCTCTATCATAACCTTTATCTTTATACATACACCCAGACTATGTGAAAGACAGGACTGCTATTAGTGCGTTTCGAGAATTATATAAAAATTGCTAGGTGGAATTCATCTCCGTCAGACAGATTCAAATCAAATGGGCAATGCTTTTTTGAAACAGTTCTCACTCGACCTTCAAGCTTCCCAACCTTGCTTCTAGCACCACAATGATTACGGTCTCCGACCCTCACGTTCCTAGCCACACTTAAGTGAGGTATAGTCTTCATCACCCGTTATCCACCCTTGGAGACACGAAGACAAAATTATTAAAAATCAAGGGGCAAAGGGGCACCAGCCTCGCTATTTCATAAAGATTGATCGATCTGCTCAAGTAACGCTCCAACATGAGGGTATAACCTACTTTTTCCATAGTCTCTTGCCATCAGCATCCAACCATTCCGACCAACTTAGTAGGCCATGGTGCTCTTCTTTCAAAGCCTGAATGTTCGCGCCGTAACCCTGCGTTTTAAAGAATCGAAACATGGTTTTCAACTCCCGCACACTCGCAAGAAGGAAGCGAACCACAAGAGAGGGTGCCTCTGGGAATGGGTGGCCAATCTTATGCTCAAAGATCCGGTTGGCTTCTCCGTAGGTCAGCTCATCACCTGCCAGGGAAATAGAACGGCCAGAGAACTCTGCTGAGCGCAAGAAGGCTTGTGCGGCAAACCATCCAATGTCACGGGCAGCGATGACCTGCAGCGTTTTGTCGTTCCCAAGAGTAATCCTCCATCCACTGGCTGTTACCTTCGCCACGAAATCGTCTGGAGATATATTGTCCATGAAGAAGACAGGTCGCAAAATTGTCCAGCTCATTTTGCCACCAGCCCGATTGACCAGGTGATGCTCGATCAGGTGTTTGCTTTTGAAGTGAGGTATATCTGTCGGGTTCTTGAAAGATACGGTATCGCCGCCTCGGTCGACGGACGAGTATACGAAGTGCTTCACGTCATTGGCAAGCGCCTCGTCTACCAAAGCCTTGCCTTGGATTTCCTCTGTTTCCACAGAAGCTCCTTTTCCCATGGGAGTCTACCGTATATGAGTCAACTTGTTCGAAGAAGCAAACTCGAGTGCTTGAATTTATTTGATTGGAAAGACTCACTTGCACGCTGAAAACCCCCCATATCGGGCCTCCTACCACTCTCTTCGCCTTCCTAAAGACGTCCGGGACATTTCCCAGGTCGCCTGACACTAATTTAACACCACGGGATGCGAGGTTTTTGGCTGAGGGTGACAACTGGTTGCGAGTGAGAGCCAAAATGTGATACGAAGAGAGTGCCCCGGCATTGAGAAGAGCATTGATCGTAGCACCGCCCTGCTTGCCAGTAGCACCTGTGATAAGGATCGCTCGCTTTGTGAGAGGCGCGGCCATTTCATAAATATCGGAAATCTTGTACTTGAACTTTTATTGAAAAGTGCTGAGGCATCAGTCAAGCGTGTCCTTTTCTATCAGCAAGTTTCTTACCAGCTCCTGTCACTCATACTCAGCGTTCGGTTCGACAGGGGATATTTGTCAGTTATGGGCTGACATTACAAAGCACCTAATTTGTGATATGAAGTGCACATACGCAATCTGAGTGGACCCACCTGGTAAAGGTTTATTTTGTACATAGGCTCGTACTAGTAGTTAGTTGTTAACCACTCCATGATTGCTTGGTAAGTGTTTAACTTAGAGCCTGCTTATCTATTCCTTAGTAATGCTTAGTGAGTCCCCGATCTAAATAACGTTTATCGGGTAAGCGGCACAAACGGGGGAGGTGGCAATACTACATACTGCTAGTAGTAGTTGTCAAAATTCGGGATCGAATTTTTGGGTCCGTATATTGACACTACGAGACGCTGATTTTACCTATCTACAAATCATTCTACTGATTGCTTTGCAGCTTCAGGTTCCACATCACCAAGTTCTACATAGGTGTCATAGCCAACACACTACGCCTAAAAAGGCTCAGGACAGGACTCCGAACGTCTCCAAAGAGGATGCTAATTAGATTGAAAGGATAAACTCTTCAAAATATGCGCGCTGTATGCCTTATTATAAGGTAGTACATAACCTCGATGTCCGACTTGGATCTACAGCATTAGCTCAAGCGGATAAAAAACAAGGACATATACGTTGCAAAGCTTTTAGGAAGCCCCCCTAATCAGATAAACATGGACATGTACATTTAGTATAGACTCCCGAGCATATTCATTAATCAACAAAGTAACAGAATCAAATTACCAAGACTTATAAGATATGTGGTTACATCAGGCTACCATACAGAAGTCTAGGTCACCGAAAAAGCTTGCAAAGAGCTAGATCCTACATACATGAATCCTCAGACCGGAAACGGGCATGGATGTTTTATGCTTCATTTTATAGGAATATGAAAGGCCCGTAGATTCAAATATGCGCTCATAGTGAGCATTCAGAGGGACTACAACATATGCGCTGTGTATATATTACAATTGTGGATTAAGGTTGAGGTAGCTTAGAGTCTGAGGATAAAGCTAGGGTTATGTGATAAGTATTAGGTTTTAGAATGTATTCAACTACATACCACATGTCTCGCATATGTTGTCACAAAGTTGACTTACTCGATCTACTGCCTGGCGCTAAAAATTTAGACACTCATTCCACAATGTGCCCTAAACAGCGCGACGCTTCTCAAACCCAGCGAGTCATCACTCGGGCCAATGAAGCTCTATAAACCCACAGGGGAATGACAAGCAAATAGGAAAACCATAGCAGGCCTGCCATGGTGGCAAATTGATTGACAGGCCCAGACTTCTGCATCCAGCTGACGGATGCGTACGAGATACCAAACCCAAGAGAGTTCTTGGTCACGTTCAAAAGGGTACCGATATCCCCAGCGCGAACGGGTAGGCTGTCAACAGCATAAGTCAACAAGACGTTAGCTGACCCCGTCAGACCGAAAGCTAGCATGGCCCATCCGACGCAAACTTGGATCCAAGTGTGGGGATTTCGTAGCCCATAACCGAGTACGAGGCAACCTGCAGGGCTCAGTATTCCACCGATTATTACGGCCGGTAATCGAACGGCCGGGTTGTGAACTTCTCGGGATTTTCTGGCGCGTCTGTTAGATAACTCGTCTGCCAAAGCCCCACCAACGGGGAGTCCGATGAGAATCCCTGTCAGAGGTGCGAGACTGAGCAGTCCAACATGTAAGGAGCTCCAGAGTAACGGAGGTGATGCATATGTCACAGCCAAGACAACAGATATTATCACAGTCCAGCCAATCGTCAAGCCGAAGACGAGCGTTGTGACTAAGACCTGCGGGAGAGCCATCAGCTGCAGTGGTTTGACAAATACGATTAAGGCCGTTTTCCAGTCCATCTTGACATAAAAAGCAGAGAAGGATCTCCTGACCCACTCCTCCCTCAGTTGTTGAGATAGAGTGCCATCATTGGGAGGATTGCGTTCTTGGCTAGAGCCTGACGCAAACTCATTGATGGCCGTCTCCACCTTGGAATCAGTATTGCCATCTTCTACCGTGGCCGATCCTCTCATACCAACCGAGCTGTGTGTTGTTTCCGGAAGCATGAAGATGGATCCAACAAGATTTATCGCAATGGCAATCGATAAGATTCGCTGGTACCATCTCCAATCACCCACGCCATGCGCAACTGCACCGGATACGATAGGCCCAAGAGCCGAGCCAGCTGCAAGAAAACCGACATAGACGACCATTGCCCTGGCCAATTGATGCTCCGGGAATGTTTCCGCCACAATTGTTGGCCCCAAGGCCTCAATCAGCCCACCTGCGAGACCGCCCAGGATCCGGGAGACCAGTAATGAGGTGTACGATTTTGCTTCTCCAGACCATACATTCGTAGCGAGCAACAAGAGAAGTGAAAGCAATATCGTATACCGCTTACCGATGAGTGATGCCCCGGGGAGAGCGAAGATGTTCTGGCAGGCTAAAATTAGTTTGTGTGCTTGCAAGGGAACGCTAGTAGAGCAACAGATGATTACAACAGTGGGAAGTAATGTGAACCATTACGGTAGGCTATGTAGAATCAGGAACTTACAGAGAGACCAAGAGTCAACAAGACATAGGTTGTAAGTTCAGATGCCTGCTGTTGGGTGCAATGGAAGTCTTTGATAATAAGCTCGATAACGGGTGACATTCCAGAAGCATACATATTCCCCAGCATGTTATAGAAGCTGACATTGAGGAGAATGACGATCCGCCAAGATAGTGGCCAGCCCTAACATAACGCAATTTCAGTTCATAGGCAAGGAAATTTATGAAGGGTTACAGCTCACTTACCCAGGGAGAAGATGATGATACCATTGTAGTAAGTCTCCTGAAATTGATCTGCTGAATGTCTTGTGACGAAAACGGTGACGGCATTCGAAGTTCACGATTCTGAGCCGGTCCTAGTAAGGTAGCCAAAACACCGTCGGATGAGCTTTAATAAAGTATATGTATCCTCGCTTAACCCGAATTTAATTGATACTATTGGCCACTCCGCATTGCTAAAGTTCTGGAGAAATTGACGGTGAAACTATAGCTATTTGCTCCGGATTTCTCAGCATTCGGCTCGCCAGCGGCACATAATGCGGGGAAACAAGAGGACCAGTATTTTAAGTTCTCGGAGGAGCACTTGAGACCCTACCTTTAAGGAAGGGGAATGTAAGGGCAGAGGTTACAGTCAATTCCGGCGAACTGGTTCTAAAGATCTTGAATCAAGATGGATGCGACTAAGATCGATACTGAGTGCAGTCTAGTTTTAGGTATGATACAGGCATTTAGCTAGCAACCAAAACAATCTTATAAATATCCCTAAACTCAATCAAATAATACAAGAAAAACCCCTGCTATAATCTTGGTCTATTCGTGTTTATGAAAAGAATTTCTTGACCAATACCCATCTCTTCCTCTCCGTTTCTTTCTACTACAAGCGCTGGTGGGGGTCATGCTCCGCTTTTCTGAAAACCGTCCAAATCTATTCAAATACCATTTTGTTTCGAAGAGTCCCAATGGATGCTATTTCGACTTCCACAACGTCGCCGTTCTTCAAGTTATACTTGGGAGTCTGGAAAAAGCCGATGCCTGGTGGAGAACCGGTCATTATTACTGTGCCGGCTGGCAAGGTGGTTCCTATAGTTCGTCTGGTTATTTTCAAGGGGTAATACAAACTGGTTTGAGTAGACTGACCCTGAGAGAGGAAGCTGATCAAAGTTTCTGGTCTATGTATTAGATCGCAAGTGCTGTCTTGGAATACCTTCCCGTTGACTTTAGTAACAATTCTGTGGCCTTCCAAACCCCCAAACTCCTCTGCGCTTGTCAGTACTGGCCCGAGAGGTGCAAATCCGTCGAAGGCTTTGCATCGCGTAAATTGTCCTCCACCACATTTTGGGTCTTGGTATGATCGTGCAGTCAAATCATTACCGACAGTGTATCCAAGAATGTAGTCGGAGGCCTCCTCGACACTAACATCTCGTGCATCCTTGGATGTGACAATAGTGAGCTCCCCCTAGAAGGCAGCTTTTGTCAGTAATTTGTTGCTTATTTGCTTAATATTTGGAAGCCATCTGCAAACGGTCATACCTCAAAGTCAAGAAAGTTATTAGCTGCCGCGGATGGAATAAGGACATCGCCGGGTCCTCCTAGAGCTCGCTTCGGCTTGTACCACATGACCGGATCGAGAGGAATTGGAAGCTAAAGTCAAGTTTCAGGATCAATACTGACTTCATTTTTCATTTCATTCAAGCCCTACGTTGCTCTCCGCCGCATGCTCGCGATAGTTCACTCCAATGCATATGATATCCCCTTCGTAGGGTACCGGAGCCAGAAGCTGTAGATCCAGGTAAACAACTGTCTGAATGAATATCATTGTCGCAGTATGCGCGTGTCTATTTTAGCATAGCCTCCGACATACCTTTTGCACAACCACTGGCTTCCCACTATTTCCTTTGAGCAAATCTGTGAATGATGCAAATCCCGTGATCGTAGATCCCACCAACTCCGACTCCCCCTTCACCGCCGGGAGAGATGAGGTATAGACTTGGCCGTCTGTGGCGTCAAAACGTATCAGGTGTTTCCAGGTAGACATGGCCGAGACGTCGAAGGTGGGAACGATGAAATCTAAGTGCCGATAGACTCAAGCTTGGAGGAATGGAATTGATTATATCGAATAGTGACAGCAAAGAACTTTCAATGGCATCAAGAGTAAACAGAGAGAGAAAGAAAATCAAAGACCAAAGATGTACTGTACACTATGCGTGTTGACGGAAATTCCTCTTTGCCTGTTGGGCTGGTAGATGCGTACCCTCACTGCTCCGTAAGTCCCCCCGGATAAGTCGTTGGTTGCCCCGAAAGCCCATTTACTGATCATGGCAATAGCACAGGGACATTTTGAATCATACATTACTCTAACCTCTGTCCCAATTCAAGATCCTCCGATAAACAGCTGGCGGCACTCACTCCACTGACCTGCTGAGTGGGACCCCGCTCGACTTCGGCCGGGCTTCGACCACTAAATCTACCAATGGGTGACATCCGGAGTAACTGTTATATGGATATTCCGGAGGCGTCTTGACTAACCAAGAGAAATATTCGTAAAACATGAGTACGAACAGGCTCCTGCATCGAGAAAGCCTGTTTGGCATAGTTTGCAAGACTCATGGAATACTATCTAGACTCAGATGGCTCTTTCATACAGGGCTTATCTATAAAATACCATTCTATATAATATATATGTTATAAATAAAAATTAGTATTATGAAATAATGTCCCTTTTTACATTAAAATCATTTCTACATTATTCTATCTTCATAAAAGTGTCTCCTTCGCACCGGTTCATAGAAAAGAGAAGAGATTTATAAGTTAATGCTGTGAAGGTGGAAACTACTGTATTAATGGGTTCCAATGTTTCGCAAAGGCGATCATGATATGATTTCCTTGCCACCAACCTATCATAGCATATTATATCAAAGCTCAAATGCTATGCCGGTGTTGGCTTTACCCCATCCTCCGTCATTTCCGCGGGCATTTCAGGACCCCATACCGATAGGGGCCCTGCCTTGCTCCGCTTGGTGCCCGTGTGGACATTGACAAGGTCCCCATCGGCGTAGTGTTCGATAATGAAACCGCTCGGGTCTCTCCAGTAGTCAAATATCTGAGAACCCAGAATGTGTCTTCCAACGCCCCAAACAGATTTGTAGCCCTTGCTTCTCAGCCATTCGTGCCCTAGAATCTGTGTGTCGAAATCTTCTACCTCGAAAGATGTGTGATGCATTCGGTCATATTCGCCTGGTGGTGCGCGGGAAATGAACAGTGAATGATGATCCGAGAATCGTTCCCCGAGGTCCAGATGGAGAAAGGTAATAACATCCAAATCTTCATTTGTCGGGTCATGCTGGACATCTGAGGGAACGAAGTTGAAATTTGTTGTATACCACTTGACTTCTTCATCCCATTTGGCTAGAATGAAGCCATAATGGCCAAGCTTATGCACCATAGCAGGGCCAGAATGGAAACGCTGGAAAGAGCCTGATGACCAAGTGATTAGCTCTCATTCGTAATGGATCACTCCATCTCAAATACTCACCTAGTCTCCGCTTGACTAGACTACCGTTCAAAGGTCCCGAAGTCTCAACCTGTGCCGATGGGACAGATTCCACCGGAGCCCGTTCTTCCTGCCCATAGAGCACATGTATCGAGAACCCGGAAGGACTCGTCAATGTTACTCTACGTCCGCCGCCTGGAAATTGGGACAGGTCAGAGATTAAGGCACCGTCCAAAGACGCAGCCTTGTCAAAATCGGCCTGGGTCTGTGCAATGAAAGCTCCCCCGCCAAAGGACTGACTGCCATTAGGAGATTTGCGATTGACATAGCAGTATGGGTCCTTTCCGTAGCCACTGTAGAGAATTACATCTTGATCGCGATACGCTTCAACAAATCCGAAATCCTCGGCAAACGAATGGAATCGGTCTAAATCAGGGTGTTCAAAATAAACATGAGCGATCCGCTCGAGTTGGATCTTGGAAGGGTCGTTATGAATATCTGGAAGCCGTGTCGACGTCATGGTGGGTAGTTAAGCGTAAGAGATGAAAGTAGGCTTTGCCTTATGCTCTCGGGGTGAGAAGTAGGATTTATGTGTCTTGAAGAAGTTCCGAGTACGGTGGTGCCATGAACGGATACTTGACCTTCATACGGACGGACTGCTCTCAAATCAGATTACTCGTTGCGATGCCGGGGATTATGGAATGACTATCTTTCCTATACAGTATTCTTCCGTACCAGCGCATGATATTCCGGCTCAGGATGGGGCAGACATATGCACGGCAAGCTCTGTCCCGCTGAGGCTGCATGTCTCATGATTATACCGCGGGTATTAACGATGCAATATCCTCATGATGTATCTAATTCGTACTGTGACCTAGTAGCCTTCCCCCACCACGGCTTTTTCTAGAGACGTGAAGTCCACGCCCCCTTTAATTCACCCCCCTTCCAGCAGTCATCACGTAAATCTTATCGGACACATATAATCCGCAGAGAAGTCTTTTAAGTGTATTCCACTGTCTTCTTGGCTTTATTGTTTTATATTCCACGTATTTTAACCTAGATTTCACCATGATTCAGTTCGGCATACAGCATATCGTCTTAGTTGGAGCCGCCCTGGTGGTAGCTTGGGTTGCAAGCTTGCTCTACCATGGTTTTTGGGGTAGTCTTCGCAACGTCCCAGGCCCACTACTAGCCAAGTTTAGCCCTTTTTGGCGCGTTTGGTTCGTTCGAAAAGGAGACGCCCATGTGAGATATCGGTCACTTCATGAGAAGTATGGTTCGATCGTACGAACTGCTCCTAGCGTCGTCGATATATCAGACCCAGCTGTTATTCCTACTATTTATGGAATCGGCAGCAAGTTTCTCAAGGTGTGTGTAGTCTGCAGTCATCGTACTTCTCATATCTTGGCCATGCACGTGGTTAATCATTTGAACCGACGTCACTTCTTCGCAGTCCCCGTTCTATCACACGCTCTCTGTAGTATACGAGGGGAAGAATATGGACAGCATGTTCACCGAGATCGATCCCGAAGAGCATAGAGCTCTAAAGCGGCCCGTGGCGCCGAAGTTTTCAATGACTTCTATTCGGACGCTCGAGTATCTCGTAGACCCCTGCAGTGTGATTTTCAGCAACGCTATGTTGGACTTGCAAGGGCAAGTTGTTGACCTCGGTGTCTGGGTTCAGTGGTACGCCTTCGACGTAATTGGAGCCATCACATTTGCTAGGCGCTTTGGGTTTATGGAGCGGCGCGAGGATGTAAACGGTGTGATCTCAGGAATCGAAAGAGGGCTCCAATATGCAGGTCTCATCGGCCAGGTGCCCAAGCTCCACGAATATCTCCTCGGAAACTCCGTGTTCAGAAACTTCCTAGAACGAGTGATGCCCGGCCGGGATCCTATTCCAATCGTTACGCAGGTAGGCACATTCAGAACGTCCTCATCTCAGGGCCCGTGTGGTAAAGACAATGTTTTGGCTAAAGCAAGAACAGATGGTATTAAAAAATATCAAGGAATACGACGATGAAGTGCTTTCTACCGAGAGGACTGATTTCTTGGCCTTCCTACGGCAGCAGCAGAAGTCGACCGGCGTCCCGATGAGCACTCGCGATTTGATGAACCACCTGATGAATAACCTGTATGTGCGCCGACCCAGATTGATGCGTCGTCTCGCTGACCTGGTCTCCACAGCTTGGCTGGAAGCGATACAACAGGCATTTCTTTGAGGGCCATTTTTTATTACCTTCTCAAAGACCATCGAGTGTACCAAATTCTGCAGCAGGAGATTGATCAGGCCCAGGAAGCAGGCCAGTTGTCGCCAGTGATCACGTACGCTGAGAGTTTGCAGCTGAAGTATCTGTAGTGTAGCCCCTTGGCAACACCCTTTCGACAACTACTAATATGAGAAATAGTCAGGTGTGCATCAAGGAGGCTATGCGTATGCACCCCGGTGTGTCGTACCCTCTTGAGCGCGTGGTGCCACGGGGAGGGGCTGAGTTGTGCGGCACCTATCTTCCAGAGGGGACAGTCGTCGGCGTGAACGCGGCCGTCATTCACCGAAATCGGGACATTTTTGGGCACGATGCAGACCAGTTTCGACCGGAGCGATGGCTAGAGGGCAGCGAGGAGAAGATCAAGGAAATGGATCGAAACCTCTTGACGGTACGTAGTGAACTCTCATTCGTCCTGTCTGTTCGCGTGGAGATGAAGCTGAATGTATCTGCGCCGATAATAGTTTGGAGCGGGCACTCGAACGTGTATCGGAAAGAATATCTCCATCATGGAGGTCGGCAAATTTGTGCCTCAGATGCTGCGGCAATTCAACGTGGAATGGGCATCGAGCGAGCCAGAGTGGCAAGTGACGACTTATTGGTTTGCCAAACAGACAGGTCTGATGGTACGCTTCTTCCCACGCTAGCAAGTCTCAAGCTGGCCAGCTACATACAATGTAACGATAGCATCAATTGAATATTCCCTTTAGACGCTTATGCTGCTGGTTTCATGGTGTTCTGTTATTCTACTTTTACAGGATATGGGCTTTGGATTTGAACCAGTCATTTGATCTGCCCGACAGGCATATTTACCTTTCCTCTAATAGATAGCTGGTGAGGGATATCATCCTGTGTCTCTCGTACTGCCTAGCTTCGTACAATCTGATTCCTAACCCTAACTGATGTCGGAACAATTTACCACCGGACCAAAAACGAGACACGGCCTTGTAGTTGTAGGGTTAGTGATGTGGCGTTGCAGATCACGTAATCCTCCCTAACAACCGGCAGGTGCAACTCCCGCCGCCCCGGGCTTAGCTACTGCCGTGCGGGGTACGGGTCTTACCCCGGAAGCACGGCAGGCCCTCCTCACCCAGCTGGGCTCCCCTTGATTTCACCTTGAGCACCAACTCCTCCCCATTGCTTCTAACACAAGGTCCTTGTTGTCATCATGGCTTCTCAGTCGTCGAGTGATCCCTTTGCTGTGAGCGGAAGTACTGCAGATGCCCAGCTTGGAACCACCAAGTTCAGGGTCTGCGACCATTGCAGAATGTACGTGCTCCCATAATATCATTTGTCCTGGTTTGCTTTGCATGGAGTATTGGGGCTCATGGCTAACGCAGCGCTAAATCCGCAGTAAAAAGACCAAGTGTACGACCATAGTCCCCATTTATCGTTCTCTATGGCCACTTTGTTTACTCTAGGCGTTCACATCTTAGGTGACATGAAGCGCCCGAGCTGCGGGAGCTGCCATCAGCGTCACGTAGAATGCACCTACAGCAAGCGAAAAAGAAAACCAGGTGAAATCATCACGAGACTGCCTTGGATGAGAAACGCTGATGGCTGACATTATAGTCGCCGTTCAGGCCCCCCCAAACGGGCTTCTGCGGCGTCCAGATCTCACCCAGGCTCTAGCCTTACCTTTTCATACAATGGGCAACGACACCCTTCCACCAGCAGACCGTTTCCTGCGGAATTGATGAATGACCCAAATAACCAGGTGCTGTCTGCATTGGATTCAATTGACTTTAGCCAGTTCGCGGTAGGAGACAGCTCTACAATCGACGATATTTGGACTCCCTGGACCGACCATTCATCGTTGAACTTCACTCAAGGCCTCTCACTCGGAGAAGCCGATATCGAGCATTTTCCAGAACTGGCCCGTGAGACAGAAGACTACCTGTAGGTTCACCCGAATTGAGCACCGCACCTTCGCGATGTCTTGGTCTGAATGTCTGATGGCTTGTCATTCTAGTCTCGACTTGTACTTCCAACACGTTCAACCTATTTACCCTCTATTCCGCAATTGTCTCTCTTCAGACCAGCACCACAGAGCTCAAGACGTATCACCGCGCCTACGGATGGCTATATATGCTGTTTCATCACGTTTTGCATCGCTAGATGCTGTGAAATGTCCCGTCACACCCGCGGCCTTTGCCAAGCGCGCCGCAAGTTTGCGTCAGACCTCCGATCTCACCATTGATGAGATCAAAGCGTCTTTCTTGCTCTGCGTGCATGAGATATCTACGTCTTTGAGCTGGGACTCGGTGGCTGAGATCGCTAGGGTTACTCGCATGGCAGATCTGTACTATGCCCTTCGGTTACGCGGGAAAACCCACAACGATGCGATCAAGCAAAGTCGTGACAGTAATGGTGAGGGCCTGGAGGATTGTCCTCAACCTAATGGCACGAATAATGCGATGGATATAGAAGAATGGAAGAGTGTTTGGTGGAGTATATACTCCCTCGATACCTGCTGCAGTGCCCTCGCGTAAGCCCGGAAGACCCCATCCAAAGTTATTGAACTTTCTCGCTGATCAAGCAAACCTAGGGTCATTCCCAGTGCGATTGTTACGAACCTACAGTCGGAAATGGCACTGCCATCTGTCTCGGTATCTGACTTCACGAATACGCCGCCAGACAGAGGGAGGGTAGAATTGCAGCTTATCCCCTCATCCAGCGCGAAGCATTGGGAGATGATGAAGATGATATTCTCCAAACCGTCGTGCAGCAGCCGAAACCTCTATTTTGGCGCCTGCTCCTTGATGAGATCCGTCACTGATCTTCGTTATCTGTCAAGACAGGGGTGCGGCCCGGAGTGGGATTCTCGCCTGCAAGAGCTTGAGAGTGACTGTGTGGCAACAACATTCTCCTTACCCTCGTGGGTTTTCAATCCTGCTCTGAACTGTATGATTTCAGAGACAGAGGAGCAACATCGAAGTCGTCTTGATACTCTTCTCGTCTGGTACACGTAAGTGCCTTGCCCAACTTCCAACCTCCAAATTTGATATGGAACTGATTCTTTTGCGAGGCATAGCGCACGCTTGCTACTCGCAATAACTGCGGCACAAACGAGCTCACGTAATTCGTGCTTGAGCTACCTCGAGTTACAAGGGCGATGGCAGACAATCTTTTCCAAGGCGAATGAAGTGGTCCGGGTCGTTCAAAACTGGAGACCTAACTACTTTGATGCTGTCGACCCCATGTGTTCATACACAGTTTTGCTTGCCGGCGCCGTCCTCACTGCAGACGCTGGGTTGGAGTTTGAAGTGCAGGGATCTGTAACTCGTTCATCAGAACATTTAGATCTTCTGATACTTTTCTTGGACCGGGTGGGCCATCACTGGCCAATAGGTACGGTTGGAATCTGAACGAGATACTGAGGATTTTTTCTAACGAGAGATATGTTATAGGCTATCAACTAGCTGGTCAGTGGTATCTTCACCGATCTATAGCAGAAAGAAGACAACTAATGAAAGACAGAGACACTTAGGGCGTTTTCGACTGTCCTTGTAAACAAAACCTCGTATGAAAAGGTGTTCGGGTTGTTATTTCAATTTGCAAACCCACTTAGCGATAAATTGGTATGTTATTCTCCTTATCGTTAAAGTCCGTGATCTGCCATCATTACGGTAGAAAGACCTGTTAACCCTATTTAGTCAATAGCATCGGGGGTGTCGGCTAGGCCGGATAGTCCTCATGCTGAAGTGGCATCGAAGCAGACAAACTTGGACGTCTTTGATAATTCATGGCTAAATGAACTTGGTCTGGATGCTACGACAAGTTTTTGCTCCAGCATGAATGTGGCCGATATATTCATGCCTGGGTGAGAAGGGTGAGTAAGAACTGATTCTGGAGTTACCCGCATCGTCGCGCCATTAACACCCCTCTCATTGGTCAAAATTAAGGATCATTTCTTGCACTAGTTAATTGCCAGAGTAGTCTCGCAAAGCGTGGAATGACGTGCCCAAGCTCTTAGGCTTCATAACCCTGGCCTGACGAGACTTTCGCATCTGATGCGTAAACAATCCCGCAGTGGCATGATACGGATCTTGGAATTTTTGTAAAACACGTTGCTTAAGGAGAAGAGAGACAGAATGTTTTGATTAATTGATAGAGGTTTCTATTGACATATACACTTAATACTATAATCGGAGGGAATCAGCTCACAGGCCCGTTGTTTTCGCGGTGTTGTTCTCGAATCAACTAGCTGTCAACATCTCCAAAGCCAGCCGCAATTGTGTCCGGAGCTGGGCTGGTGTTTTTCCCTGAGAAAAGACAATAAAATCTGAGCGCATCAGAGCGAAACGCGCCGTGGCCTGGAACCTCCTCCGAAATTCGGATGAATCGTAGTATGGAAGCAGGGACAGGCCACCGCGTATTGCATCCTCGAACGTGGTCGGAAACAGTTTCTTAGTCTCCAGATATGAAGTCGAGTGGCCAGTCGACGATGCATCCTCACAGAGTTCCAGAACGTCGTCCGACAGAAAGTAAGGTGGTAGGCTCACATCTGTCAGTGCTTGTTCAATGGCCAAGGCTTCCTCCTTGTCGGGATGGTCAAGAAGCAAAAGGCTCAGTGTCGATTTCGGCCGCCAGAAGATATTATCAGACAAGTAGCTAGAGCTACTGCCCTCTGAGGTGTTTACATACACCTGGGCGACTTTCCAACCTCCCCCTTCTCCCTCTAGGAAGTAGCAGCCTTCCTTGCCACGGAGGCCAGCCTTATCTGAAAGGGTCCTATAAAGTAGCCGATCTCGAAGCCAAGGCACAAGGTTCAAGGTGCTGCTGATAATACCCACTATAGAAGTGAATACAACCGATTTGCTCAATAGTATGTCGCCAGTACTCGAGGTTAACAAGCTGGCATCATCTACACCCTTTCTGCGTTCCTGAGACCATTGCTCAAACAAGCATTGAGACTGTATAGATAGTTGTGCGCGGGCTGTATGCTTACAGAGAAGCGCAAGACGCCACGATAAGGCAAATGCATCTCTTAGGCCGTTGACGATCCCCTGAGCACCAAAAGGAGGAAAAACGTGGGCGGCGTCACCGATCAGAATGATGTTGTTGTGGTACCATCGATTGACGACTTTTTGGGAAAAGCTGCATTCCAACCAAATATGTCAGAAAACGGAACCATGGGAGTTCAAAAGTCAAATAGAATGAATGGTAGATTGCAAGTGAATACTTACTTTGCCGGCCCACAACGCAAGATCTTGACACAGTCCCACGGGAATCGGACACTGCCATCAACAGTCATTCCCTTCCGACTTTGGCCTTCGTTAGCAATTCAGTTCTTTAGAATATGCTAGGTAACTAGAGTAGGACCCACGAGAGCTGTCGCGCAGGGATCGTGAGATGCTGCTCCATCTGCTTCTCCAAGTGCTTCTCAAGATCGTCCGGGAGGAAATTCGGAGGCAATTCATATTCAAATCTAATAAGTAAATGGTCAGCCTCTCACTCTCTGAGGTCCGGGATATTCGTCTCCTAGTAACCTCCAATATGTGTCATTCTTAGGCCCAAATCGACCTGTAGCGACAGGCATTGTTGCGTGAGTACAGAAGCTAATAATAATACATTGTTAGCTATTTTACTTCCCAAGACTGAGAACGTGCAGGATAGCGGAAGTAAAAGTGTACTTACTGGAAACCCTCGGGCCAAAATATATCCCACAATTCCTGAGAACGATATCCAAGTTTCCAAAGGGGGAAATTCGGGTGTGATGTCGGCGTGGGAAGGGTGATGTGTAAGTTGGCTGCGATCCACGTGCCATCATATTGATATCTGACAAGTTAGCTCATGTATTGGTTGTAATTTTCAGGCGAGGCTTGCAGACATTCCGGCCGATTGTGTTATCCCCTTCGCCTCGAGATAGCCCTTGCGCACATATCCACGCTTGCCGTCTGCACCAACTAAGAAGATACCCTGCAGCTCAGCCGCTGTCCCATCTTTACGAAGATAAGTAACCTGGACGCCATCTTCGACCTCGTCAATGTGCGTCACAGTACTATTCAGTCTCAGTCGGGCGTTTTCCGAGGCCTCGACTAAGTTGCGCATTTCTTTTTCTGCCAGCCGATGAGCAACTACAAAGTCGCGCTCTGAACTTTGATATTGGAATCCCACCTAGTTCCGGTTGAAGAATAACCGTCCCAGGAGCAAAGACCTGCTGGAGCCAGTCGCGTTCATAGTCAATGCTGTGGAATGGTTTAGTGGTAAAGGAGTTTTTGTGAAATTTGATCCCACTCATAACTGAAAGCCACACGACATTTAGTAAAACGGATACGGCTGCCTCCGGGAAGTCGTCTCCAACTCACTTTGCCCTATACTATGTAGCTTTTCCTGGGTTACGCCAAGGAGCTCGATTATTCGTTGGGCATCGCCTGCAATAGCGATTGCTCGAGGATCGTTGCAGATCTCTAAGTTTTGCTCGAGGATGATAGACTGGCTTGATTGTCAGTAGCCGCAGGCTGACGAATGAAACAGGCTAGTGATGGTGATGGAGCGAATAACCTTGACATTGTAATGATTTAGCGCAAGGGCGAGCGCGAGACCGGATGGTCCTGCTCCGACGATAATGACATCTGTCTGTTCCATGTTTTGACGTCGAGACGGGGACGACGAGAAGCATCTTGGGTGCCATCACAAATAAGTATCTTGCACAACTCCCGAAGTACAGTCGCGTAATCCTTGCTGTTTGATTCTCCATCCGAAATTCTTCATCCAAGGCTTCAACACTCCAGAAGCGGGGGTAGAATTTGTTCCGCCGGGAGGACGTTCGGCGTAACTTGGTCTCGGCACAACCAAAAAAACATAATATTCCGGACACAGAGACCTCTATCACCCAAGATCTCCATTCTCTAGAGGTTGTGCCTGATATGCCACGGACCGATATGATGGATCGAGATGCTGAGACACCGGCTGATTTGGGGGATAAATTCGAGCCTTAAAATCTGACAATTGCAGCGGATCAATGTCTTTAGCGACTGAATCCATACATGTTATACAATCCATTGTCATTTTTAGACACATCTTTGGGAAAACAGCACACACTGCGCAAAATATCCATTCAGAAATCATCTTTTGTTTAGGAACCAGATGTAAGTCCCACATATTGTACTAAAAGGATGAAGAAAAGGAACCTCAATTTCCAATGTTAAATTATGTTTGATAGAACCCCTACTCCGCGTCGCATAATATGAGTCTCTGGTCTCATCCAAGCCCTCATCTTACACGCCTGGACGCTTTCAGAAGACAGGTCAACAAAAAATACGGCCTCGCGCTGGCTACTTATGACCAGTTGCACAAATGGTCCACTGACGATTTAGAGTCGTTTTATCGGGAACTCTTCAACTTTTGCGGTTTAGTCACCTCCCACGCACCATCTCGAGTCGCTGATGGTCTTGATAAGATGTGGCCGCGGCCTCGATGGTTTCCTGATGCCTTACTGAATTTTACTGAGAATATCTTGGCTACGGGGCTTGCAGCACATCCCGACAAGATCGCCGTGTCCGCTTGCCGTGAGGGTGGAACGCAGTGGAGAGAGTTAACATGGAGGCAATTACAGCACGAAGTTGCTCGGTATGCGAGTGCTCTGAGGCATGCCAACGTTGAAAAAGGAGACCGCGTAGCAAGTTGGTAACACCCTATTCAACCCCAAAGTTAATACTATTGCGCCGCTGGAGCTGACCATACAAGCCGTCGCGACCAACTCGTTGGAAACTCTGCTTTTCCTGCTCGCCGCTGGTAGCATCGGAGCTATCTTCTCTTCCACGGCGCCGGACATGGGTGTAAAGGGCATTGTCGAGAGATATATGCAGATTCGACCCAAGGTTCTTTTTATCGAATCCCAAACCCTCTACGGAGGTAAGACTCGAGATTTTCGAGAAAAGCTACGAAAAGTTGTCGGGGAGTTGAAAAAACGAATCAATGGACCGGAAAAAGTCGTAATTAGCGGTCCGACATGGGATGATGGCGGTTTGTAAGCGATCCCTCCTTGGGTTGTATCGACTTGGGTTTCAGGGCTGATTGTTAGAAAAGGATCCCGCTATCGAAGTTCCTCGATGTCCCTCTTCAGCCTCTAGCCTTCACTCAGCTACCCTTCGATCACCCCATCTACATTCTCTATTCGTATGTCCATCAAAATGTCTATGACTTGAAAGGGTGCTAAGACACACAGGTCCGGTACTACAGGTCTTCCGAAAGGCAAGAACTCCGGGTTTCCACTGTTCAAGAAAGCTTCAGCCGTATTGGGGCTGGGCTAACATCTTAGTAGGAATCTGTCATTCTGGGGGTTCTTCCCTCCTCAAACACAAGTTAGATCTCGGTTTGAGTACAGATCTAGGAATAGACTCGACATTCTACCAGTACACAACGGTATATGATACTCCTGTTTTGTTTGGCAAGCTGATCTGATTAACGGAAAATTTAAATAGACTGGATGGATGATGTGGAATGTGTTAGTAGGCGCCCTGAGCCTTGGAACCAAGATAATACTATATGATGGAAGTCCGTTGCATCCATCACCCTCGTTCCAGCTTCGCTTACTTGAGGAGCAAGGGTAAGCCCTCTTGGAAATTTTGTGCTTTGCCACCCTATAGCATAAGATACTAATTTTCATGTGGCTAGGGTGACACACTGGTCTACAAGCCCAAAGTTTCTCAATACGCTGATGCATGATCGCCTGGGCACTCACACCCCGATACCCACCTCTTTGCAATCGACTATTGTATCCGGGTCGGCACTTTCCATTGATATTTGCAATTGGTTCTATACTACCTTCCCAAAGACTGTTGGGCTTTATAATGGTTCGGGAGGCACAGACCTGAATGGGTGCAGTGAGTAGTCTCGGATGCTTATCTCATTTTAATTATTAGATCTAACTCCAATGAGCAGTTGTTGGTGGAAACACCCTGGTATCCATCAATGGCAACGAGCTCGCCGCTGCAAGCCTTGGGATCAAACTGCAGATCTGGGACAGCAATGGGACAAATGTTGAGAACTCTGGGCAAAAAGGCGAACTTGTCATCACAACCCCTTTCCCAAGCATGCCAGTAACCTTCTGGGGTAAAGATGGACTTGAAAAGTATCGCAAGGCCTATTTTGACACCTTCCCCGGGGTTTGGTGTCAAGGAGACTTTATTTCTAAGAACGCCAGAACAAATGGATACATTATCCACGGACGGAGTGACGGTGTTCTCAATCCCGGAGGTATGGAGACCTTAATGAATTCTCACCCAGGAAAACTGACATGTCTTCAGGTATCAGATTTGGCACGGCCGACTTGTATGATGTGGTTGGGAAATTTGAGGAGGTCGAAGACTGCGTTGCCGTCGGGCAGCGCAGGCCAAATGATCAAGACGAGCAAGTTCTGCTCTTCATCAAGCTGAGAGACAGTGGTCTACTCCAAGAATCACTGCGATCCAGGATCTCTAACGCTATCCGGGAAATGCTCAGCCCCAGGCACGTCCCAGCACATGTGATTCAAGTCAAGGATATTCCATACACGATGAACGGCAAGAAGATTGAGAAAGCTGTCAAGAGCGTAGTGTGTGGGCAGGAACTAAAGATGAGCGGTTCCATAATTAACCCGGATTGTCTGAAGGAGTATGAGCAGTTCCGTCATCTCCCCACAGTCAGGATCTCGGCCAAACTCTAGCGCCATATACACCTAGTACCAATAAATTAGCCATTCAATACTGGAGTGGCTAAACTAATCATGCACAGTATGTGGCTGCCTGGTTTCAAGTCTATTCCTATCCCCAAAAAAATTGATTTCCAACATGTTCCATGGATACGTCACATATCTCATGGATTTAATTATCTTTTTGGTAATCCCACGAGCTAGGCTGTTCAGTAAACCGTATCATATAATTGAGTTTCACATTATACAATCTCGTAGCGATGATAGGGCCTTAATCCATCGCAGGAATGATCTGCGGACTGGCCATCAAGTTCGATAAAACAGCGAGTCTTGTTGAGGCTCGTTGAAAGCTAGTTTTCGGGCCACTGGCACCTCTACTACCAGCCATGTATACAGGGAGGCCCTTGTTGGCTAAGGAATCGCAGCTGCTATGGTTTCTGGCGTAATTACACGTGAGGATTTACACGTAAGATGTTTCTACCTCTGTGGAATCCGGTGAGCGAACAAGTAACAAAATTAATGGCAAATTGATCCAAACCAAATGTTGGCCATTCAACGAAGGTCGAGACCCCGTCAACTATACATGCAATACTACGGCAAACATACCGGACCAGGTAGCATAGTCAGTGGCAGCATCGCTGTGCAATCTGAAAACTGATTATATCAACTGTTTAAGCTTGCTTTCACTGTACCCGAAAATTGAAGAATCACGGACTCGATTCTGAGCTTGTTCAGGATATTCATGCTTTAACCCATGAGTATTTAGCACTTCCACTCGAGACGAAGATGAAGGCGTATCGCGGAAATTCTATCATAAACCATAAGATCGTGCTATTCGTACGTACCAAATTAAGGTTAATCATTGCTAGGTATACCGAGGATACGCAACCCTGTTTGAGGAGTATCCCCAACTGTATCATTCAACTGGAAGCCTCAATGAGGCCTTTGACATCGGTTATGAACTCGACGGTGACCCATTAAGTTGACCAGGCAATCGTCTTCCGACCGGAGAAGCTGACGTGTACGGAGAGAACCTGTGGCCTCGCGATTTGTCTCATTTTCGGAGCAGATATTTGATTTACTTTTGTGCTCTCCTAGTACTGAGCCGTAATCTTCTTCGGATAATTGCGCGAGGATTATTTTGACGATATCGTCAAGCATCCCGGGTGTAGGTCCAAACTCATCCATTATTCTCCAGAACTGGTACCGGAGGAAAGTGACATATTGCACCATATTCGGTCAGTAGAGCCAATCCCACATCATTTTGTGATCAAAATTAGGGATTACTTGGCGTTCTGATCAGTCACTTTGGCCCCTTTTCTTTTAATGGAATTCTACTGATCATTTCATCTTAGGACGAATGGCAAATTTCGTTCTACCATGCACCGAGCAATCAATCTCACCGGGAAAGATCGATACTCATTCCCTTTCTTCTTTGGCGCCGATTACGACGCAACGATATCTGTTCTCCCGACTTGCCGCAACCCAAAGTCCGATGAAGAACCACAGTTGGTGAAAGCGAGCGATGTGGGTTGTCACATTCGTAGAATATATCATAACTATCAGTTTAGCTGACCAGCAGTCATAGTATCTCCGTCGCCAGCTAGTGGCCATCTATGATACCCCATTACAGGTACCCCGGGACCAGAAATCATGGCAGATACCAATATAAATACAAGGCCAGTGACACCCCAACTTGGTTTGACTGCCACATATGTGTCTTGGAATAAAGATATTTGATCACATTGTCGGGTAAAGAATTAAGAACTCGATCGCCTGGAACTATGTGAATTAGATCTCCATCACCCCGTTCATACTTGGTTTTGCTTCCTAGGTACTAGCCGGTGATGCTTGTGGGCCGTTCAGAGGCATTATAGCAGCTATGATCAGCGGACATCACGCTGCGTCTAGAATGGTATAAGAGCTACAAAAACTTTGACTTCCCTGGTACACACCACGAGAAACTGTAACTTAGTTCCAGACAGATTTCAACAAGAGTGGCTGAGGAACGAATATGATACTCGTACCGGTAAAACCTTTATTCTGCAATACGGTCCCGATACCGTAGCCATACCGGTAATCTCTAATGCATGTCTTTAGCTCTAACGTGCCTTAGGCACATTTGCAAGAACAATACAGGGCGTGCTTGGAGCATTATCGGGTTTTGTATAGGTATGTAATTAATGATATATTATGTGGCAAATCCTTCAGCTCATGAATAGTCCCATCAGGGGCTACGTTCACTACTTTTTACGTTACATCTAAAACGGTACTGTCCTTTTTGCTTTCAGAGACTTGAAACCAAGCCCCTCTTTTGTTGAACTACATGAACGGTGTCTTTTGCCTATTGGAAAATCCCCCAAAATATATCGGATCAGCTGGTTGTTTTGAGTGGCGAGGTATGATAAAACAGAGCTAAAGTGAATCATAAGGAACGAATGACCTCGTATTCAAGAGATATCGCTTACGCATTGGCCTTCTTCATATACTCATCCTTATCACAATTGCTATATCTGAGTCGAGGACAATATAGACCATATAGGAGTTGGAGTGGTCTGCATGTGGTAAAAAAAACACGGTCATTTGCGAAAAAAAATTAATAGAGAGCCTAGGTTCGCAATAGTTTCTGATGTTGGAAATAATATCACTTCGGTTGAGGGGCATGTCCCGTTCTACAGAACTGAAGGAATCTCAAGTATTCTGTATCGAAACAAAGATCACCTTGTTGGGCAATGATGCAGGTCTATAAGTATTTGCTCGTCGTTTCGCACTTGTCTATGGTGCACTCTCTCTCAATCTCTCCAGAGATAGCCAATCATAGACCCCATCCATTCCATTTGATAAATAATAATTTAAAGTCATTAAAGTAACATTATCTGTGGGATAGAGAAAACCGATGTGAAATTGGTTGTCTATCAGGAGTTCAGTCAAGTGTGCCAAGATCATCCCGGGGAATGTTCATCAGACACGGATACTTGTTACAATGCTATATACATAATATGGATGTATGAAAACTGCCCAAAATCATGCTAATTTTGGATGATTTTATCCTAATTGTTGTCTCAAATTAAGAAAACTATAGGTAGGCTGCGAGTTCTGACTTTTTCTTGATTTTACATTGAATGGCTCTGACTGAGTGGTACAGTTTCTGGAGAGTGTTTCGCTGCATTTTAGTGTTTAATCCGCTTTTTCTCTTTCTCTGAACTTGATATATCTTACTATACAGGCCTGCGGTACATGTTTGAAGATTCGTGTGTTCTAAAATGACCTTAAGAGACTTCCAGAAGATTATGTATAGTGTAGCATGATAAAAATTACCAGAAAAACAAGGTTTCATGTGAGTTATCTTGGATTGACTGTATCCATCAATGATATAATCCAGTTATACACTCAAATATGACAAGTTACTTGATGCTTCGACTTTTCTTTGCAGGAAAAGGTCTAGTACGGCGGCGTATATTGAATTCGATTCTGCTTTTTATCTTGTGTCTATAAAACGCTCAATCTTGCTCTTCGTCGGTGATAAGATCAGTAGACACAGTACCATTTCTCACAAACTGTGCAGCACCAAACCCCAGAATACTTATTCCAGCGACAATGCACCACGGAAAGATTGCAGACCCCAGCTTCAAACCCTCCTGATAGAGATAGCCTGCAACGAAAGGGCCTAAGGTACGGAAGATTGCCGATACTGTCTGGCCAATCCCATGTACCTTCCCCAACAAAGTAGGATGAGGGGCGCTGTTATTTAAGACCATTAACGTAGCCGGTATAACAAACACACGGCCCATGACGTGGATAAGTAGGACACAGAATATAGCGACCCAAACGACGGCATCTATATGGAGTGTTTGAATGACTGGAAATGCAAAATATGCAATAGGAAACAGAACACTAAAGAAACGATAGGTTTTTACGGTGCCCATAATGTCGTGTATGCGTGGGTATATAGAAATCTGAACGACCATGCCGATAACTCCTAGAGTGCTTGTAGCCACGCCAACAGACAGAATGGGCATACCAAGGCCAATGCCATTATGGTCCATACCAGGGCTTTGAGCGCGGGGACTTGAAAGGAATAATGGCCAAAGAGCGGTAAAGGCTCTGCAAAATAAGAGAATCTATGTGAGTATCGGAGTTTTTATTAATCAAACCATGAAGAGTGTGAACACTTACCCCATGTGAAGATCGAAAAACGCCTGCGAGCAAAGGGTCGTGAGGAAGCTGAAAGTCCAAAGCCCCTTCGTAGACACTGAATGAGATCGTAGTTCTACGGATTCTCTTTGCCCTGAGTTTGTGTCATCATATAGAAGCCTAAGTTCGGCTTCATCTCCGTCATCTCCTAGACTTTCCTCCATATTCGGCTTGTTTTTCATGATTTTCAAGGTACGGAGTTGTCTCAAAAGGCCTAATATACAAGTCCTCAGTTTTTCTCTCGGGTTTCCCTTGGGTTGTAGGTTCTTTGCAGTCTTTGATAGTGTTAGTCATTATCACAAAAAAGATTTTGTCGACTGAGGTGTAATTAGAGATGGACATAGGAGCTAGACCAACAGACCTCTTTGGTATATAAGAATACGAAAATCCCAAGTACAAACAACAGAACAGCACTAACAAGTGAAGGTAGAGCATATGGGAATCGTTGCGATGAATGAGACTTCTGAGCAACCGTGTCAACCTCGGGGGAGCCGGAAAGAGAACCAGCAATGACTTGCCGGGTTAGAAATTATGTTTTGAGATAATATCGGACTCTTGGTCTCTACTTACGGGGCCCGAGGATTGAAGCAACATTAAATGACAGCGATAGCAATGAAAATGCCCGTGATTGAAATCTACACATATATCATACAATTAGCTCTACGGAAAGTTGATGCTCTCAGGATATAACAGAAGACTAACCTTTTCTCCACGATAAATTCGGACAGCATCGTACGACTGATCATTTAGTATCGTTAGTCTTGTGAAGCTTATAGACTTGATCTGCAAATGGTACTAACACTACTCCTACTGTACCATTAAGCAAACCAGCAATGACCCTGAACAGCATCATCTGATAGAACGAGCGAGAGAAAGCTGATCCGACACATGATATGGCAGTTCCAAAGAGCCCGATCATCAAAACTGGCTTCCTTCCACACCACTCTTTATCCGCACATATCCCCCATAGGACCGAAGTACAGATTTGAGCCGCGGTGAAGGCGCCTATTGCAAGCCCTGTTTGCCAGGAAATTGTCGTTTCAGGAACGGAAGAATCAAAAGACTTTAGTTGGTAATAGCATATTGTTTGAAAAATGGCTACCTGCGTGAAATCAAACAATCGACAGAGAAATAGCAGAAAAAGCTGGTCTTTTCGAGGAAGTTCAGACCATGAGGAATTCTGCTTTCTGCCCCGTCGGCTTTGAGACCGTCTTTGTTCCATGGCGTTTATTAAAGTCAAGAAAGTCACAGTGCAATATAACATGCACGAAAGGATAATGATCAGGTCAAAATGTTAAGGCGAGGTAATTGAGTAGGGCCAAATTGGACGTCAGCCGCAGAAGTGATTTACTACTAATTAGTCGAAATTTACGCTTCAATGCTACTTGTGCCGCTAGCGCGCACCTCATCCGCTTCCTGCGCGTCAGATAAGTGATATCGTCAGATATTGGGGGCCAGGATACAACGATCTAGGAACTTTAAGTCATACGGCGTGAATGTATCGTAGCTGAGCATGTACAGTGACCGTAATACAGTGGTACTGTATGTTACGTATTACAGGTTGTATGTTTACAATACGATACAACTATTCCATATTATCTGTCAATAACAGATACCATTATCACAACACAGCGTCGTCTATCTCACGATCTTCAAAAGGGCAAAGGGCAAAGGGCGAAGAATAACTTTTCAGCTTACAGCATAGATATGAGTAAAGAGAATTGCGCAATATCGGGTGCTGGTGTTGTATCAAATTGAAGCTGCATTTACGCAGTCTTGGGGATAAAAGGCGATATGGCCAAAAGCAAGAGGCAAAAAGAGGTTATATGTGGTAGTCCAATCGAATTGATCTTTGATATTCGTATTTCAGATAAAAAGTCAATTTGTGATAAAGGTCTGTATCAGATGACAGTCTTCCCATTATGTGGAGGTGACTTCGGGTCAGTGCCAATCCCTCAGGTGCCTCGTTCGATATATAACTTGGACCTTTTTCAAATGAAATAGACCGGAAAACCTCTTACGCACGAGATATCTCAGTAACTTATTTTCTCTATCTCCCCTTTCCTTACGAAGAGGGGATACACGAGCACAAATTTCAAAATGTCTTTCTACCATGCAGATACCCTAGCCCCTCAGCCATGGACTGACGTCTTCACTGGAGACGGGTGTATAGACCGGCGTTATTGCCATCGTACAGTGCCCATGAAAGAGTTGGCATTGGGTGTTGGCCGCAACGGAATAGTCTGTATGTTTGAAGAAATCCCCTTAACAGAAACTTTACTTATCGTAAGATTTTTCATCCTCACAGCTCTCCGAGCAGCGCTTCACCGACTGGGAGATGTCAAAACATACCACATGATGTCCGCCAGCATCGAGAATCCGCCAGACTGTCTGATGTGGATGAATGCACTGACGGCCAAATACAACGGCACCGGGACACCTTTCGGTCGTGAGCAATGGGACCAGTTACTGGGGGACTGTCAGGCTGTTTACGACTGGCCAAAATGCGCTTTTGTAAAGGAGCTCGTCGATGCATATCCGGATGCTAAAGTAATTCTCACAACCAGGGATTTCGATTCGTGGCATGCGTGCGTATTGTTCCATTCCCGAGTATAATGTCAGATCTGGTTTTAGTTGATCGTTTTTCAATTTGTAGCTCGACGATGAAAACAGTGTATTGGAGAGCAACAGATCTTGAGCACATATTTGTTTCAGACATCAGCTGGGCCGCGAGCATGTATTATCCAATGCTCAAAAAATTCTTCGATACGTTCTTCCGAGGTGATTTTCCTCACCAAGGAAAAAAGATCTATCTCGACCATATCAATGAAGTCAGAAAACTCGTACCATCGAAGAATCTTTGATTGTTTATCGCCACGAGCTCGATTGAATGATGTCGTCTACGCAGTTGGGCGTATACATCGTTCAACCTAAAATCTACCGTGGGAATCGAGATATGTTTCTTATCGCTGTATGTCTATGGAGACGGCAACTTTCAATGACGGTTGCTTTGAGTGTGCCGGTATCGAGACTGCCAGAGACTCAAAGTTGATTTGTTCTAGCTCACCAAGGAAGTAGGAGTGTCAGTCGAACACATACATGATTTCCGTGTAGCTGACCATGAACTATGTTCCGGAATCAAATTTTAATCCTAACCTCAAAAGAATGCTCTTTCAGTGATCGCCTGTGTTGTACTTGAAAATTTTGGAGCAACAAGGACGAAACCTAAGCCCCTGAACTTAATTCAATCTTGGATCGGATTTCTTTCGCTAAAGATTACCTCCAAAAGCTGCCTAATGACAGCCTAATGAAAGCCTAGAGCTAGACGCACTGCGCGCCGGGATGAGCCCTAAAACCTGTTTGCGTTACAGGCGTTTCGGGCTTGGACAATTCCGCGGCAGCGTCAGTCCGTTTGTCGTGGTCTACAGACATTCGCTGGTACCTGAAAATAGACACAAATGATGAATAATCAAAGTTGCTACACGTAATCAACCAATGAATGCCCAGTTGCTCAGTGCTGGCTGTCATCACAAGTCAAGATGTCCAAGTCATCCCGTGACGTAGCAGCATCCCCGGCATACCGGAAGAGGAAATAAGTTGTTAGAGCTCACTCTATCGCTTAATCAGCGCCTACCACGTAACTGACTGGTGTTCTAGAGCTCATTTATCGACAATCATCTCCTGCGCAATGCGGAGAGTAAACTACGTAGCGATTCTTGGTCTCCCAACAGTGCTTCTCCGGACACTGCGGACAGGTCAACAAAACACGTAAATGGCGGTGATCAACGCAAGCCGATCCCAATCAGTGTTGGGCTTGACGCGAACAATTACGCGAGGCTCGACGAGGTCATGTGGTCAGATGTATTTGCTTCTATTGAGCGTAATTTGTATGGACTACTACGTAGTGACGGCTTAGTGGTTGACGGTGAGTGAAGCTAATACTATAGTTGCTTAGCAGGAAAAATAAAACAGAAGAACAAAAAGCGATTGGCTAGGTTCTGGCCCGAAGGGGTTCTATTTGATTGGATGGTTATCGCGAATGGCTGTCTTATTATCTTCCATTATCTAATTCAGAGTTAATCGCACTGTTCCTACCACTAATTATGAAGCGGTAGCTACTGTAGTTACCAGAGGGTCAGACAGTGAAAGGTTCGCCCGGTACCGATAGTTGGGCTGTGCCTTGTCCAGGTACACCGTCAATCGCCCCTAATGATTAGCCCTGTGGATGGCCCTTACTGGTTGACGACGGAACGCTGTGGCGGACACTGGCGGTCGGACAATGATGGGGCTGAGGCCGAGGCGTCTTACGAGGCTGGACCCATCCCAGAACAGCAAGGCTTGTTTCTGTGTGCACTTCGTCATTCTGCTTCGTGAGTCGTCAGAAATCCAAAGCAAGATGATCATCAGGATGCCTCGCAAGCAGGCATCAGTATGTTTGTGACTCTGCTGCCTGGCGCCATCGTCGCCCTTGATACAAGGCTGCCATTGACTCTGGCCGAGCAAAGGCTGTGAAGAACGACGGTGTAACTAGCTTGGCATAATGTATGACTTATCGGGCAATCCTATTGGATCAAGAGCTAGGTACCTAGCTATATTTGTACACGGCAGATATGTACATGTACGTAACCTGTCTGGATCATGGAGTGCTTGACACTAGGGCGTTCAAGTCTGGAGAAGCATTCCTGCCTGGGACCAGACCAGACCGTAAATGGAATCAATCTCAACTTACTTTCTACGTAGTGTAGTATGATCGTACATAAATAAACCCTTGAATTCCTCTCTTATTTCCTTTCTATCATCAATCAATTCAGCTCCTACCTACACACATCTACTTTTCTCACCATTAGTCTGTGCTCGTTTCAACAGAACACCGCCCCCAAGCTCCTCGGTCATCAACTCTCAGGGCCATTCTTCTCTCCCGGCTTTGATATAAACCCTCCATTGTCTCGATCTTCACTTGCCTGGCTGTGCCACTTGAGATATCATACCTACACCAGTTTCATTCTATCTACCATTATTGTTATCACCATCACTATGCCTCACAAACTCAGCGACTACTCCGACTCGAATTCTACCAGCACAGTCAGCAGCAGCGACAGGATACCAGGCGTCGAAGCATCAGGTACGTTACTCCTCTGGATCATCAATCTGCCGACGATCTCAAAGCCCTAGTCTGCCTCATTATCTACCCACTACCCACTACTTACAGAGCCATATACTAATCCCTGTCGCCAAATCTAGATCCCTCGCGCAGATCCGGTCCTAAACTAGTCGTTGTGCATAATGGCGGCGGACCTAGTTACGACGACAAGAGACCTGCCTCCTGGGACAAGAGTCGATGGAAATAAACAGGATCGAATGTGAAGCTGCGTGGATTATCTGACTTGTACGTCAGGTAATCAAGCGACGACGAATAGTTCGATAGGCCGGCTCTCCTCGTTTATTTTGTTACTTGTTTTGTTGAGAGAGACAGAAAGCTCAAGCGCTGACCAAAACGGGAGCTGACTGGCTCCGCTTCCGCTTCCCGCGCGTCTTGCAAAAAAAGGAGGAAAAAGTGAGGCGAACATTCATTCATCAACCCTTGCGCCAATTTTGGGGAGCTCCAAATGCTCCATACTTGTTACATGCTAGTACTGCTATGTACTATTCCGCTTTCTGCATCGCGGCAAAAAGTGAGGCTGACTAGCCTGCGGGTTCCGCATGTCTCCGACTCTCCCTTCTTTCACCCCCTGATTTTTCCGATACCTTTGCTCTCCCCTGTCTCTCTCTCTCTCTCTGGAGTCTTTGGCTTTTGGCGTCGCAACATCTTGACCGGCCCGACAAATTATCCATTCTCACGATCCAAATTCATTTCCCGATCATCCATACCAGCCAGTCAGGCCGACCGCGCCCATTCGTCGAGCTCTCTTGTTTGTCCTACTCGCCCACGCTGCCCTTGCATTAGCCGCCTTTCCATCGCTATTCTGTCTCGTTGCACGCACCCTGTACTACTACGTGTACAATCTTGTATGAGTGGACGACTTGACTTTCTGTTTGTTTTGTTTGTTTTGTTGCTTGTTTTTGGATTTATCATTTATCATCTTTCGGGGTCAATGTGTTGCTGTTCGAGACTGCCAGCTCAGTCCAGCAGCGACATACGCACACATGTGCATGTATGTAAACTGTACAGTACATGTGCAGTACATACCACCTATATTATGCTGCATGCTTAATTCCGCTATTCTTTTTTGTCTGCATTGGACTTGACATGGTGGTTTGTTGTCTCTATCTAGTATAGAGTGTGATTGCTTCAAGTCTCACCGCTTGATGCCAACCACTAGCAGACACACTACTCCGCATAGTCTCTCTGCTTATTTTGGCGTTTTCTCATGTCCGGATTAGCGCGCATTTGTTTCTCCTTTTCCTGCTTTTGGCATCGCATACATGACTTCGTTAAAGGCGTCGCACTTGCTGTCACTTCTGCCAAGCACAGTCAAGCCATCAACAGGTCATGTGTCATGCCATGTACCATAACTAATGCATTCATGATGGCGTTTTTATTTGCCTTGTTTGGTTTCGGCAGAGGTCAAGGTCAGGTCAAGATTGTACCACACTAACTATCTATTATTTCGGGTTATTTTTCTTATTAGGTTGGGGTATATGACACATCATGTACTTGTTTACCGTCTTATATCAGATTGGAATACAGATTGAAGCGCAAGCTTATTTACATACCATCATGCGTTATTAACAGTACCTTAGTAGCCTCCATTATACTTAATAATAGTACTCGAGAAGTAAATCGCATTACCAATGACTCCTGTCTCGGCGACTTTGCCGCTGACTCTCTACGGCTAACGATGGTAAGCACTGCATTGAGAACTGTGAGTGAACTCATTTGAATCGGGCAGCACATCTAGACGTAGTGGCGTCCTTGATGGGCAATATGTCGGGAAAGGATATGAATCTAAGAAGCATAAAAATCTGGCATAGTGACGAGAGGCTGCTTTTCAGTTTTTGTTTATCCCTTCTCATGGTTAGATTACTTGTAGACGAGCGTCCTAGGCAGCTAGAATTCATTATCATCTTTCCCTCAGTATCTAGGGAAGCATACCAGCCGGGTTGGGGACCGCTATTAGACCTCTTTTTACTCTTACCCTTCTGACAGATTTAACATATTACAGTGTTCACGTGCCATTGATGGCTATTCAAGAGAGACTTATGTTCACAGTAGAAAGTCATAAGGTCTAAGAGACATCGACACGGAGTTGATCGGAGAGTCCAACGGAATTTTCTTTGTGCCAGGTCGTCGGGCTATTTTTCGTCGAATGAGATACTTATGGCTAAGTCAGTAAGACGATAGTCGTAGATAAGTATTTGCCGCACTACTATCTCGACACTTGGAAGACTGTCCTAATAGTTTGGGACCGTAAAATAGAGTGACACAGCTCTCAGAATTCTTATTTGAAATCCATGTCTCCGGAATTGAGTCTATCCACGAATACGGTATATTTCTCGCGCGTTATCCCAGTAGTCGATATTGTAGATTTTAAATCATATAATTTCTACTGACACCGACTTCTTCTCTTTCTGTTATCATTCCACCTGGCTCTAAAATGTGACACCCAGAAATCAAGCAGCGTGGATTCCCGCAAACCGGGCGGAAGTACTTGAAGTCAGGGATGCTCCATACACTTCGCCTGGCTCCAAACAAGTTGTCGTGAAAAACAGCGCTGTTGCTGTTAACATCTATGATCGTGCGTTGCAGTATCAGGGTCTTATCTCAAGTATCCTACTGCCTTAAAATGAAAAATCCTGAAACGAGCTATACGCCTGGTACAAGGTCAGTTATAAATTTGATCAATCTTCCTGTGGGACAATAGCCTATTTTTGTTTCACGGTACCTGTGCGCTTGACAGTCGATATTGGGGAAGGTGATGATGTTAGGTTGCAGACAGCATATATAGTCTGAAATTATCCATCTCTGCGCTGCCATTTAATCACTTATCACAACGGCCAGTAGAGAGATAGAAGAGAGATCCTGAAAAACTTCCTGAACAGGAAACATGAAATGATACGCGTTACCATTTCCAGACTAGCGCGTTATCGTAATCGCATACGTGGAGGTCCGATAAGATCATAGTGATAGCTTCAACTCGACAACTATTCAATAATATCAATTGCTTAATCCTTCGAACTACTCCCCCATCTTCTTATATACAAAAAGACAAAGATCAAGATGCATCTCTCAACCCTCTTCACCAACCTCTTCCTCGCCGCAACCCTGGCAACAGCCGCTGAACTCCAAATCGACGTCACGAACGCCGTCGAATGCAACCGCAAGACCACAAACGGCGACACCGTCAAGATGCACTACAGAGGCACATTGGCTGACAGCGGCAAACAATTCGATGCGTCGTATGATCGTGGCACGCCGTTGTCATTCAAGTTGGGCACTGGCCGTGTTATCAAAGGGTTTGCTCTTCCCTCCTCCTCCTACACAGATTTTTTAAGAGATTGACTGACATGGTTTTGTTGTGCAGGTGGGATCAAGGACTGTTGGATATGTGCGTTGGGGAGAAGCGAACATTGACCATCCCGCCTGAGCTTGGATACGGCGAAAGGGCCATGGGACCGATTCCCGCGGGCTCAACGCTGGTTTTTGAGACGGAGTTGGTTGAGATTGTCGGCGTGCCCAAGGACGAGCTCTAACTTTCTTGTCAATGCGAACCAGAACTTATGATATCTGCAATAGATTCTATGATGTGTGCATAGTGTATATATAGTTTCTAAAATGAACAACGTCTGGGTATCTTCTAAACAGCCTTGAAAACGATTAATCCATCGCATCCAACTCATTCGCCTCATTCACTTTATCGTTCTCCGATACTAGTATTCCCACCAGACACTCCCCCAGTATCCCATCCCAATTCACCCACGGATGCGTCTCTAGGAACAACTTGCCCGAATCCTTGCCTGCACCGCGTAACAACTCCCCCTTCCCACCGGGGTGAAAGGACACATATGGAGTGATGTTATAGACCTTCCCGTTATACGATGTCCATGCATCTGTCCCCTTGCGCCCGTTCTGTGTCTTGAGCATGGACGGTGTAACTTTTATAAGTGTGGGCGGAAGATTTGCGCCGCGGAGGTTGTTGCGCGGATCTTTGGTCAGAGTTGCCCAGTCGAGCGGGGAGTGGCCTGGACCAAGGATTACTTTGCGGGATGAGCGTTGGGAAGGGGCGAGGGTGCTGGTTGTGAGGTTGTTGGCTGCCGATGGAGTGCGTAGAGTTGCGGCGGCTGAGGGAGGCGTGCGGAGGGTGGATGCTTTTACTTTCGGGGGTACGAGGAGGCCCTGACCTGTGGGTTTGAGGGTTGGTGGTCGTCTTTGCTGTGTAGTTGGTGAAGGAGTAGGTCGAGGTACGGAAGGAGGAGGCATAAGAGAGGGGCTATTTGTATTCGGCGAGGTTATCGTGGGAGCATTTTCGCTTGTCTGGTCGGACGACTTTTCGGGCTCGTGTAGATTGAGTTCTGGCACCTGGACTACCGAGACCGTCGCCGATGCTTTCGGTGTTGACTGCGCAGAGTCTGTTTCTTGCTGCGACGAGGTGTCGGCGTTGGTTTCTGGGACGTCGTCTGATTTTGCTTGCGTGACCTCTGCTTGCTGAGTCGACCGTGAAAACAGGCCGGTCAGACTCCACATTATGAGCGTTTGAATAGTTGATCACGATAACAGCGACTTCAGTCTTCCGAAATTTATACGGAATGTAATTCGAGCTCGAGATTGCGGCCTGTCAAGCGTGTTAAACGTGTAACTTCTAAGGAGAGAGCAAATTAGTCAGGCTTTGCGGCGAGACCCCCGGAGGTTTCTTATCTTATCGGACTGATGCTATCGCTTATCCCCGCCATTCTTCGTCTTGGATTTCTCCATCAACGGGCTACAACATGCTTGTACAACATGGATATCAGATTCATTCGAAAAGAGCCTCATATTGTAATTAATATGGCCAAGATAGTGAGTGACTGACTTGATATAAGACTGAGAGAAGGGAAGTCGAGACGACTGCTACCAGGACGGGTTCACTATCCAACCTGCCGAGACACAGCTTGAGACACAGCTTGAGACACCAAATTCTCAAAAGCCTCTCTCGACATCACGACAGACGCCAAGTCCGATCCTAGCAGATCAAGAGACTTGAATGATTGCAAGGAACTGATTCATTGCGAGTGGCTCTATTCGCTCGGCAATTTCAGCCGTTGCCATGGATGATGTCACCGCTCATCATTTCTGGGGATGAAGCTCAAAACATTGAAAGTCTTCCGATGGAAGACTAGACAACATTTTATTATCTTTCGTATTTGTGAATAATATGGAAACAAAGCCCTACCGATATGTCGCCTACACGAGTTATAGCCGCTGAGGACGCTGTGCTCCTCTTCGACGTCGGAGCCGCTACAGTATGTTGTCTACGCTTCAAATGTGATGAAGCTGACAGTCGATAGGTGCAAGGTGGCCGACTATCCCAAGAAGATCGCTATGTAATCCTCCTTCCGGATCAGTTTCCGCCGACAAAATCGACTGATAAATTTGTCTTATTTGCGACTTATGACGGGCAGTGCGTTTCCTAGCCTGGCCCTATAGTTACTCTGAGTACACAGTTAACAACAGCAGTGGATCCGCAGAAGTCTCCGAACACGTTCGCCAAAACCTCATTCATCTCCTCGTCAACCGACCCGAATTCGAAAATGGAGACTACGAAACCGCAATCGTAAAATCATTCCAGGATGAAGATGAACTTCTGCTTCGATCGGTTATGGATGAAAATACCGGGCCCGTCATAGCGGGCTCAACGGTGGCCTTATGTTTGGTCAATCTGACAAAGGGGTTGTTGGTTATCGGCAATGTGGGCGATTCGCACATCTTGCTTGCGAGACGGGATGAAGGGTCGAATTTAATTACATGGAAGGTTCGTCTTGTCATCTATAGGCCTATCGAGCTTTCCTGACTCTGGTAGGAACGTTTGACTGTAGCACACAAACCGGACGAACCCTCGGAAAAGAGCCGCATTGAAAAGGCTGGTGGTGCAGTGTATATGTACGGAGGAACCGCTCGACTCGGTGTGTATGCATGAAACTACAAATTCTCCGAAAAATTCTCCTACTAACGAAATAAAGGAACCTTGAATATGTCCCGTGCTTTAGGAGATCTCCAATACAAAAATCCAATCAACAACCTCAGCATCAACAGCAGCACAAAAAAGGCTAAGCGCGCACATGCCAGCGGCTCCAAAGTCAGAGGCAACGTCCTCTCCAACGAAGCGTACGTACGAACCATCAAACTCGATGAGAAGAGTCGATACGCAGTACTGTGTTCTACGGATGGCGTCTCAGATGTCACAGATGAGAAAGAGCTTATGAAGGAAGTGGTGAGCGATTCTATGGCAGGCAGTAGGGCAACGGATATCGCGCAGATAGTTACGACAGCGACGGGGGAGCAGCCGCATAGCGATAATAGTACGTGCGTGATTGCGTTTTTGGATGGAGTGAAAGCGTTGAAGTAGAAAGGCATGTGCATGCTGCATAGCGGTGTATATTCTCGTTGAATAGTCGAATGTATAGGAGATTCAATCATTGATCTACAAAGCACGCGACTTCCTGCTCAAGAAGTACTCCTTAACCATAGGCGCGGCCATAACCAAGGATACAACCGTCGCAACACCTCCACAACTCAGTGACAAGATATGGCTAACTCTACAACCATCCAAATACGAACTCAACACATCCTGCAACTCCTGCCCCGAAAACAACTTCCGCAACTGACTCGCTCCGGCCGCAATAACAGCCGCAGAATCAACTCCCTTGAGACTCGATACAACACTACTCGTAAACGCCGCTTCAGTAGCAGCATTGAACACCGTCGTACCCATATTCTCAAAGAATAAAGTCAAAGCCGTAGCTTCGGGGATGTCGTCGGTTACCACCAAGGCTTGGTTTGCGATCATGGGTAATTGTAGCGCCAGGCCGACACCGATGGCAGTTACGATTTCGTAGCCGATCCATTTTTTAGTGGAGGCAGTTGCGTCGTCGATGCTGTAGATCAATCCGACGCCAACAGTGCCTACAATGGCACCTATCATGGTCAGTGGAAGATGTTTATTGCGGTACATGGATAATAGCGCGTTTGAGATCATGGTGAAGATGGATATTCCCAGGATCAGGGGGATTAGCCGCACACCACTTTGGGATGCAGAGACGTTGTCGATGGACTGAAATTGAATAGGAAGGGAATATAGGAGTGGGAAGTAGAGTCCGGCAAGGAAGAAGACGTAGACGAGATTTGCGACGAAGGTGTAGTTTCGGAGTAAGCGACCCTGCACCATTGCGCGGTTGCCCATCAGTCGTTCGTTGACGATGAAGAGGCCTGCTAGGATGGCGCTGGCGACAAGGGAGCCAGTAACAGCTACACTAGACCAGGGTTTGGTTACGCCGCCCCAGTGCATGGCTGTGACGAAACAGATCATTGACCCGGCTGCGAGAAGACTTCCAGTGAAATCCATCTGGAAGAGTTTTTCGCGGATACTGGCCGAATTAAACTCGCTGTTGGCGGTTGTGGTGCGCAAGCTGAACAGTATTCCTGTTGCGCCTGTTGCCCAAATGGGCAGACTTATCCTGCTCAACTAGTCAGTCGATTATCTTGATACGTTTCATTTGCAGAGAAACAGATGGAAGTACCAAAAACACCATCTCCACGAAGCCCTATCCGTCAAAACACCCCCCAGCAACGGCCCAACAACCCCCGAGCATCCAAATGTTACACCAACAATGCCCATATACGCCGCTCTATATTGCGGCTTTGCCGTAACAGCGATAATAATAAACGCACCACTCATAATTCCGGCACCACCCATACCACTAATTGCTCTTCCCACCACGACAGCCGTCGAAGTGGTGGCAGTAGCACAAATCACATTGCCAATCTCAAATACTACACCGGCGAGTAAGAAACTGGTTTTGAGGGGGAAATACTTGTATGCTTTTCCCCATGAGGACAGAAACGCAGTGTTTGTTAGTGAGTATGCGCTCGAATACCAAACTACGTCGTTGAGATTGCCGAATTCAGCGGTGATGGAGGGAATGGCGGTGGATATTATGGTTGAGTCGAGCGCTGAGAGGAAGATGTTGAAGATGATGGAGAGGGTGAGTAGGATGAATTTGAGGCCTGTGACGGATGCTTCATTTTGGTAAGCGGGCGATGAACCTTCTGATGTTTCAGTTTCGTGGATAGGAGGCCTTTCTTCCAGCGCAATTGATTCAGTCATTTTTTTTTTCTCTCAAAGTAGACCGCTTTTAATAGTATAATAGTATGTAGAGTGTCAAACTGCGATTGACTCATGAGCGAAAATGTCTCTGCATTGAACTAGTGCCCTAAAAGTGGACTAGTCTCAGGATCATTCTCATTTTGGTCTAGAATCCAAGGGTAGCTTCATTCGCTGTATGCTCTCAACCCAATCCATTAAAACACAACACCTGTTGAAGTACCGGTGAAATTAATCTCCCGACCCCGTAGGCCTCCATATAATCCTTTGAAAACTTGAGTCAGTATCGTCATAAAGCTGAGAAGTCGAGAGGAAAAGCGGAGTTCTAGGCTGTCGATCTGGCATGGACCTTTCCTGATCAGGAAATTTATACGCACCCGCTCGAGTATTTTAATCCTAAACGGATTTAGGGCTTATGGGTTGGACTTTCTATGGAGTCATGAGCGCGCTGCATGTTTCTATTTTGATTAGAATTAAGGTCGGCTTAGATCCGGTATAACGGCGAATATAAGATTTCAGCGATTTAGTCGATTAATATTTCGCGCGTATGCAGGCCTGGCTCAGGTATAAATGGGCAGGATTCCCTTGTGTTTCTGCCATTCAATCAGACGCATTTGGGAACACAATATAGCCAAAAGCTTCAGCTTGCAATATGCGCTACTCGTACATAGTCTCCGCGGCATTCTGCCTTGCATCATCCGCCCTCTCACAAGCCCTTCCAGCACGCTCCTCAGCGGCCTTACCTCCATCCCAAGACCCCTGGTATACAGCTCCAGACAACCTACTCTCCTATCCAGCAGGTAGCATAATCCGCGTCCGCCCAGACCCATTGTCTATTTACGCCGCAATCGGCACAAACCTGACATCTGCAAGCTACAACATTCTCTACCGCACGAGCGACGGCAACAACATCCCCAGTTTCGCAGTCACTACTCTTTTCGTCCCTGTATCCAAGAAGAGGAGCAGCCCAAAGACTCAAGGGTTGGTCTCGTATCAAATACCGTATAACTCTCCCTCTGTCGACGCAAGTCCCTCTTGGACGCTTCCCACGGGACTAAATTCAACATTTCCGGACATTGCGGCCTTGCTTGTGCAAGGATGGTACGTTAGCGTAACCGACTTTGAAGGTCCGAATGCCACTTTTCCCGTGGGCCTCGCCGAGGGCCACGCTGTCCTCGACGGATTGCGCGCTGTGACCGAGTCTTCCTCTTCTCCGGCTTTTAAAAGTGCTGAAGCATGGAAAATCGGTCTATGGGGCTACTCCGGCGGCTCAATTGCGAGCGAATTCGCCGCCGAACTCCGCGCCTCATACGCGCCCGAAATCGAGATTGCGGGAGTCGCAATTGGCGGTTTGCCGACTCCGCTCACTGCAACGCTCGAAGCCGTAAATGAGACGCCCTATGCAGGACTGATCGTGTCAGGATTGTGGGGGTACGCAAATGCATTCTCTATTGTAGAATCGTACGTATTGCGTCGCTTGACGGACGAAGTCAAAACCTCCGGCAACTTTACGGCGGGACGAAACATGACTATCAATGAGATATTTGTCGCGTACGCTTATGCCGATGTTTATTCATACTTTATCGGGGGCGAAGATGATATTCTCAGTAGTCCCTTGTTGCAATACTTCTGGAATACGCAGGGCAATATGGGTATTCACGGGTTGCCAGATATGCCCATGTACATCTACAAAGCTATCGCGGATCAGTTGGCGCCTATACAGAATACCGATGCTCTAGTTAGTAAGTATTGTGCTGACGGACAAGCTGCTGCCGCACGGAAAGAGGGCGGAGTGCAGATATTGTATGAGAGAAACACGATTGGAGGACATCTTGCGGAGGAGAGCAATGCAGATGCGGCTGCGGTTGAGTTTTTGAGCAAGGCTTTAAATGGAAATCTAGGTGCTGGGTGGCCTGGAAGTAGTGGATGCCTGGTGAGAAATGTGACTGTTGGCACTGATACTAGTCCGGATTGGTAGGTCCATAGCAAACATGTACCCTTGAAACACTACACCTGTGCCTATTTAGACAGCCATCTATCGACTTAACATGCTATTCGATGAATCACTCGGTCTTTACCCTGACTTCTCCACGAGAGCAGGAGGAATCCCCTGATCCGCTATACCCTTCAAATCATCCTCACCCATTTCCCCATCCCATCCATTCGCAACAAGATACGCTCTAAACCGCTCATCATTCTCCTTGAGATTTTCCCCGGTCACATTCGGCACAAAAAAGTACGTAACGATAATCCCCGCCACACCACAGATCGCAGCCACAATGAACGTCCATCTCTTCCCCAGATTGTTCTCGATAGGCGTGAATGCTTGGGTGCCGATTGCCCCCCCAGCTTTGCCCCATGCAGCTGATATACCGTAACACGTGCCACGGACAGCAGTCGCATAGTTCTCACTTGAGATCAGACCGAGCATATCCCCCGGTCCAAGATTGCCAGAGCTCTGCATCAAACCATAGAATATGACGAATAATGGGATGATCTTAGTGATTCTTTCGTATGCGCAGCCTATAATGAGCCCGAAGACCAAATATCCGCCAAAGCCGAGCATCATTGTTTGCTTCCTGCCAATACGATCACATAGCCAGGCGCCGATGAATACGCCGGGAAGGCTGATTATGCCGAGAAGGAGCTGCCATTCCGCGGTTCGAAGAATGGAGCTGTCCTGCACGATAGAGGATATAATTGTTGCCGAGAAGACGCCGTTAGGGAACGTTACAAAGTCTACCATTCACCACTTAGCATCTTTTGCACAAAGAGGCAAGAGAGGGAAGGGGGGGCACCGTATAAGAACCAAGCACCACAAGTCCCAATCAACGACTTCCAATAATACTTCACCACAAGACTATACGGGACTCTTTTTTTGATAGCACCCCGACGATATAGCACAGAGTTGAGCATTCGAATCCGGAAATAGAAGACGGATAACGGCCAGATACAGCCGATCGCGAAACAGACGCGCCATACAGTACTATAATGCGATTGATGACAGGCCGAATAGACAATCAGAAACACGATGACGGCGAAAGGCCCACCGAATGATAAGGGGAGGTTCGTGACGAGGATGAATGTTGGACCGCGCCGTTTAAGGGCGTGCTCGTTTGCGGCTTCGGAGGCGGAGACGGAGGATGCTGGATATTCACCGCCGGTGCCTTGATACTCCATTAATATCGAAATCGAAAGGAAAAAAAAAAAAATTATGAGGGAGGTTTTAAGTCAATACCAAAGCCAATTGTTCCACGCGCAACAGTCATCATCCAAAACATGCCAGCGATGGTATGCCCATTCGATGCCGTGGCGAGTATACCGCCGACCACGATCATGACTGTAGTTATGACGATGGCCCATTTACGACCGAGATAATCGCATGTTAGCCTAAAATTATCAGTATTTGGTACCTTGGTGCATTTGTTTGTATCATGCGGATGGTGAGAAATACCCAATTACGAGCATGCCGATAATCTCACCCACTAACAGCGCATTGGATACTCGCGTGCTGACGGATGAGGTGTATTGGTGTGGGTATTCTTTTTTGAGGAGGACGTTGGCCATTGTCCTGTGTCAGATATCAGCTCAATCATCGATTGATCAGCGGGTCTTATGTGCTACTTCCATGAGGTTGTTCTGGTATCCGTCGGAAATTAGGGCAAAGCCAGCCGCGAACTGTTATGACATTAGCATTTCTATGTTTTCAAGATGTGTAGATTAGGGGAGTCACAATAGTGAATAGATCAGATAAACTCTGCCGAGCTCTCGACACCATATTTGAAGGCTCTGCTTCTTCATTATTGTTATTATACACAGCACCTTCGGCCCTTGTAGTGTAATCCATCGTCATCCCTTTCTCATCTAAAGACGCAACCGTTTCTTGATGCTGTTCTTGGATATCTGCCATAATGACATGCACGCACGAAATTAAATTCGAATAAAAGGAAGGGAAAATAGAAGAATTTTCTCCTCGTCGCTTTTTAGCTTCTTATCTAGTCGATCATTGCCTTGTGTTACATCCAGCATAGACTTGACCAACCAAAATGGTACATAGTGCATATCTCCCCGCAGAAGGATTGCGGAGATTGGAGAACCTACGTAGACTACGAAGCACTAAACTAGATAAAGTTCTAGTACAAATGCTTGTGCCCTTTCACCCGCGTACGTTTCTTCATATAATAGTCGTGTAGTCTTGTTGTTTTAGGGCTAGAGCTTCATAGGACAAAATTATCTGGAAACGCCGAATAGTTGACACATTCCGCAAACCCAATCGACTTGGTCTAACCATCAGCACATCAATGCAAGGTAGCAGGATGATGCGTCTAACCTACTGAGCGAGTATACTGTCCGTAAGTGGAGGCCCTTGAAGTGTTGTGTGTAACTTGTAGCCATAAAGTCCCCTGATTTGTAAAATATCCCTACGTGGTCTAACAGATGCACATCGTTCCCCTGATTGTGAGATCAAGTCAACATATCTTGTGATATGAATAATATATTCAATGCCAGCTAAATCAAAGATCTAAGCCTCCCCATTGACATGCCTCGGAACATTCACGGCTACATGCAGATAAGCCCCGAAACAGATAACCAAACCCGAATTCTAAACAGCCATCCATCTACCCAACGCCAAAAAATGCATACACACATCATAGATACATGACAGCAAAAGCAAAATTTCTTTTAAGGTAACGAAGAATCAGGCCCATTTACCCAATAATGCCATTAATGCAGCGCCGAGGCATATCAGGAAAAATGCCCATAGTACAGTGCTCAGCGGCGCTCGGCGCATCGATGAACTGAACATGAACTCGTGCGCCATGAGTTCGACGAGAGCCGTATAAATTAGAACTCCGGCGGAGATAGAGTCGAAGACACCGTTGACAATCAACGTTGTGCGGCCGTCGGGCGGGTATGTGTTGCGAACGCCGAGCCCGATTGCGATTGCAATAGGTGTGGAGATTGCGTATCCTATTCCTAAGAGATATGGTGTGAAGCGTTTTGAGTCAGGCCATGGAAGTGTCGCTAATCGCGAGCCTAGACCTAGGCCTTCGAAGGTTTGATGGAAGACGAGGACGACATAGAGTGTTACAAAGTCCTTGCCTGAGACGGCAAGCGTCAAACCAATAAAAACGGAATGAAAAATAATGCCGAATTCTAGAATAAAGACAGCCGTGATTTGAGCTGCATAGTCCTCGGCAGATATGAGAGGAGATTTGTCGGATTCGAGGTCGCGGTGATCCCGGCTATGACTGAGATGGTCGTTTCCAGGGATATGTTCATGTTCCTTTGACGCGGTGTCGATCGGCATTCCAGTCGTGATCGCATCCACGTCCGGCGTGGGCAAAGTTGACTGTGAATGTGAATGGGATTGTAGTCCATCGTCATGGTCCTCATCATGCGAATGCCCATGTCCGTGCCCATCCGGGAAAGAATTCCGCATCACCATCAACTCCACAAAAAACATGACCACAATCGTCATCAACACAATCCCCTCGACCCAACTATACTCCGTGATAGGGCCCGTCAAACACGGATTCGTCAATGCCTCTTCAGCAGGGCCCAGCAAATGAATAAAAGCTGTGGCAATGATGACCCCTGACCCAAAATACTTGGCGATAAAGAAAGCCCATGACGGGATGCCGTTTCCACCAAGTCGTTTGGCAAGCACAGGAAAAACAGCGCCGAAGAGAGAGCCTACCAAGATGACGAAAATGGAGGATATGCGAAGTCCCATGCGACCATCGAAGCCATTGGAGTCGTCGCAGGTGTCCATCCTGGTAGCTTATCGGGTGTCGGATCCTTGGATTGCGTACTGAATAGGAAGATACGACTGTTTATATATAGTGCTGGTGATCCTGTTTCGTCTGGTCTAGTCTCCAGTCTTACCGGAATGACCGTCTCCGGAAGAACCGAGAGCTAATCAATCTGCCTGGGAAGAATTAATCATGGACGAGCAATGGCTCTGCGGCAATTTGGAATAGCTGAGTTGCTTGCTCGAACGCAGACACGCAGGCACAACAATTGAAAGCGGACGAAAAGAGTATCATCGAGTTCAAGAAGAGGAAAAAAGACGGCGGGGAAGGATGTGAGAGAAAGTGGGCATGGCGACATGAGGACCTTGGGAGAGTAGCAAAAAAGAGATGCCATAGCGCTAAGGCATCAAAGAAAATGGACGTGAGTACCTTGGGGACGATGACATCTTCTCTCTGGAGCGACTACGATTGGTGGACATGCTGTCCCTGATTTACCTTCTAAGCCTATTTAGGAAGGTTGCTTCTTAACTGGTTCCGTTCTAGCCGACTTGGGACTAGTTCCATATCGCTGTCGTCTCGAGTCTTTGCTTTATCATCTTCGCTAACTCTCCAACATGTAACTAGGTAGAGCACACCTGTGATGTTGTACATTCATTGATACACTATAGTACATGCATTTTGTTCGCCTCGAGGCCTCGGAGCAAAACCAGAACAAAGGAAACAAACGCCCGCTTGGTCTATATATGCAAGAAACAAAAGAAAGGAAGAGAGATACATGTCAGAGTACAGTTCAAGATGAAAGGAAAGAAAACGGAAGAAGACGCGGTCAACCAAACAGACTTTGCACTGTAGGAGCACTAATCGAATCCCAACTCGGAGGCTCGTATACCACTTCCTCCTCCTCCTCGAGCTCGTCTTCGCTACGAAAAACGATGACTCCATTATATGTCAAGTACCCAACCATAGCCCCCAACCCAGCAGCTATTGAGGCGATAGAGATGTATAGATCGCGACGTTGAGCGTTCGCATATACCGATACAGCTTCCGCGTTTTTGCTGTCGCCTTCTTCCTTTGAGCCACCCATTGATTTGGCAGATTGTTGCAACCGGCTGTTCATGCGGAAATCTTTCAGAATGGGGGTAGCATCTGCAAGAGTGTTGAGGAGTGTGCTGCCGATCTTGACCGCGTTGATTCTCTCGGGTTGCCTCCATGGAAGAAAAGACTTTGTCTTAACCTCAGCGGTATCCGGAAATGCCTCTTCGAGCCGAACAACACCACCAAAACACTCGTCGCGCAGTCGTTCCACATACTTTGCCAATCGAGGCGTTTTCGTCCGAAGCGACTCTCGAAGCCACTTCGAAGGTACTTCTGGAAACAATGCCAACGACAAATATCCCAGCACCAACACATCCAGACTCGAGGGCCGCTGACCATCAGCCAGCAAATACTTCTTTGCGCCCAACAATTGTTCAAGCGGCTCAAACAACTCGGCCGTCAACCCATCGAGCCGGAACTGACTATATTGCGCCGTCTTTCCTAGCAACGTTGAAACAGTCTCGCGAGGCCGCGTAATCAAACTTGCTGGGATTTGTCCCGCCGAGACTCCCGCCGCTGCCCGTTCGCGCTCCCGTTGTTGTTCTTCTGTAGCTTCCAAGTCGAGCGACGAAAGACCTAGATGTTCTGTGCGATGTTTAGCAGCATTGCGCAATTTCGGTGGGAGAATCCACTGATTCGGCCAGGTGAGTATAGAACCGTAGGCGGGCGACGTGGCCGCATAATAATTTTGGCTGGAGACGTAGAGGGATAGATCGAGGAGGAGTTGTCCATTGGACTCGAGGAAGGCGGAGAATCTAATATGATAGAAACTTAGTCTCTTAAATACAATTCAAGAGAGAGAGATACTTACGCTGTAATATCCGCTTTATCCAACCCATCCCAATCCGCATCAAGATCCCATTCCTCGCTCGAATACTGACGTACATAATCGACAATATTCCGAAACTTGGAAACCCAAGTCTGACCGTCTTTCAAGGCCGGTAATTCATCTATTCGCAGCATCATTGTTAACTCAGATCCAATATCAATGAAACCTGAACCTCGGCTCGAGCGGTCAACGACATACTGTTAGGCGACACGGAAGGATCACTGGACGCAACCAACACCCATTTATCCTTGGGAACCGTCTTGACCAAATATGCGATTGTAGCGAGACATTGAGCATCAATCGAAGGCAGCGAAAATCCGGGTCCCCAGACGTGAAGTTCCAGCACCATCTTGTCGTCTTTTTTCAACGAGGGGATGATGGGCCTTATTTGTTCTTTACGTGGAGCGGGAGTTTGATGGTTTTGCGCGGAAATTATGCGGAGATGTCACGTGATTGATGCACTGGTTTGGGCTAGATGCTGTCAACACATTTTTTACTGTTAATCGTATGAGAAATCGGCATCTTTTCAATAGATTAAAAATTTCTATAGGCGTTTATTTTTATTCATGCTAGCAAGAAATGAGTCGCGTCCTCAGCCAAAGAATCCGGGGTTTGATCAAAATTAGCCCTAAGAAATGTAAACAACCCCTTGGCGTCCTTCCCTCCTAAATTAATGAATGAAACTTGACAATCTGGGTAGATGAATAATCAGTGGTCGATTAGATGATAGCAGTGTGGTATAATATAGCTGGTTAGGATGATCACAAGAAATGCCGCGGTATTAAAGGGATAGTATTCGTCATTTTGAAGGGTTGAGATGTACGACTTTTGCGATTATCAGGCCTGTTCAACTATTTCATGAAATTCGAGTCTTTGTGGCTCAGAAGACCCCTCAGATACGGAAGTCGTTGAGTTATAGGCGGTTTCTTTAAGGTTATAATTACTCCACCTACATTGGTCGTCAAACAATGTAGTAGTATTCCACTACATGTGGGCAGCTCTGTTTCGTGATTTGTTATGGTCATTATTTACCAAAGGGTTCTATAGTGCATCAATTGATTAAGTACACTAGTTTACATCCGTGTTTCAACGGTTTGATGTGGTTTTGCAGCATAATCCTTCAAATCAACTACAATCCATTCATTTTGGAGTTATTTGGACATGATGATTATTGACGTGTTTGCAAAGGTCTTACTTAGTCAGTATTTGAAAAGTAAATAGCTAAAAATTCCCACTATCTGCTATTTTAGTACAATCAATTTATTGTAAGCATTGAGAATACCATTGATTCGTGACCTTACAGGTCCAGCCGGATGGACAAACTGTAGGACCGGCCCAGCCCTGTCCACCACACTGTCCATACGGGGTTTGTGTTGGACCGGCAGATGATGTGGTTGAGCTAGTTGTGGTAGTCTTTATCGTAGTACTGCTACTGGTAGTAACTGACGTGCTAGTAGTAACCGAAGTGCTAGTCGTGGTAGATGTCTTAGAGGAAGTAATAGTAGAAGTGGTCGAGCTACCTCCGGGCTTAATCACGGTCAGCATCAGCTTGCCTGAATCTAGTCTCATGATTGACCATGAAAATCATAATGTTCAACCTACCGTAAATGTCCCCTGCAATCTGATATCCCTACTAGAGGCTCCAACATACATGGTAAACGCTCCGCTTGGAACCACCCACTTTTGCTGTGATACGTTCCAGTAACTCAAATCTCTTCGCGTCAATTCGAAAGTTGCTGTACCACTAGCTCCCGCGGCGAGGGAAAGCTTATCAAACCCACGCAACTGTTTTGGTGGCGATGACGGTGCTGACGATGGTAATCCAATATAGAGTTGGGCAACTTCTGAGCCTGCAACGCTGCCTGTGTTTGCGACCTGCACAGTAACAGTTCCAACAGACTCAAAAAGATCAGAAGGTCCGCCGGGAACTGTTTGACCAGTAGTTGGGCCAGTAGAAACCGTAATATCAATTGCCAAGTTTGTGTAACCAAAGGTTGTATATGACAATCCATAGCCGAATTCATATCGAGGTTGAATATTAGCATTGTCGAAGTGTCGGTAATCGATGAAAAGCCCTTCAGGATAGTTGTCATTGCCACTGACTACTGCAGTGCCGTAGTCGGAGGCTTGTTTGGCAATCGTGTAGGTCAATTTGCCACTGGGAGCTGTACTCCCATAGAGGATATCTGTGAGGGCTGAACCGCTCTCTTGTCCCGGTATGCCGGCCCATACCACGGCCACCACGTTGGGTTGCGCCAGTATGGTTTCAAGAATGACAGGCCCAACACTGTGGATGACGACAATGGTATTCTTATTGACTGCAGCAACGGCTTGTACCAGGGCATTACCGCTGTGCCACGGGTCGAGATTATTGCGGTCACCAGCGACGCCTTCGACGGTGATGTATCTAATACTCGGTTATCACAAGCTATCGGGAATGATGACATAGTCTGCCAAGTATAAAAACTTACCCTTCACCAGAGTCCGAGTTGATAAAAACGATTGCATACTCGGCGCTTTGAGCGACTGATGCTCCAGCACTGCCATCGTCACTAATGCTAGTCGTGATTGTAGTACCATCGCTGGCCGCTTGAGTTTTTATAGCTGTCAGAGGATCTGTCAAGTAAGGGAATTGGCAAGTTCCGCTGCCCCAACCCATAGCTAAGGTTCCAGTATCACAACCACGATCAGTACAAGCGTTTGGTCCGGAAGGGTTTGTCTGGGCGTCAGTGCCAATAATGGCGATGCTTGATGGTTTTTTCAACGGAAGTGTGCCGTTAGTATTCTTAAGAAGAACAATAGAATCCCGAGCGACTGCACGGGCAACTACGTTGTGGTTTGATGTGACATTGACGCTTGCTTGACCACCGGTCCAAGAGTCAAAGGCGACAGCAGGGTAGCCTTGATCCTGCCCAACTAAATACCAAGCAGCCAAAATTCGAGTTACCATATCGTCCAGTCGTGACTGGGCAACTTGACCACTTGAGATAGCATTAGCCAAATTTTGGCCCCAAAGAACACTGCTCGGTGTATCACTGTAGTCACTGCCTGGCATGGTCATATCGAGTCCAGAGTTAGCACTAGTAACGGTTGTGTGCTGCGCATCCCAATCAGACATAATGTATCCGGGAAAGCCGAGCTCTTGCTTCAAAATGCCTGTCATTGATGCTTCATTCTCACAAGAAAATGATCCATTGATTTGATTGTAGGAGCACATCACACTGGCAACATTGGCTCGGACAGCATCAGCGAAGGGCCAGAGGTATAGTTCATGTAAAGTACGATCGTCAATGTTAGCACTCATTGACTCTCGGTTTAACTCCTGCTCGTTACCAATAAAGTGCTGTCGAAAGTTAGAATCTTCTCATACAAGGGTTTCCATTGCAGCGATGTGCTTACCTTTGCGCATGCCTGAGTACCAGAACTCTGCATACCCGTAATAGTCTCGATCATCGCAACACCACTGAGGTATGGGTCTGTCCCAAAACCTTCCCAACCACGACCGCCCTGCGCGATCTTTCCCAAAGGGCCTGCAACAGGGCCCAACTGGACATTGACACCTAATCCCTTGGATTCTGCTCCAATAGCAGCACCTCTTTGATTCATCAACGTTCGATCCCAAGTCAGCCCTGCATTTGTTCCTGCCGGGAACGCTGTGACCGGGTTCGCATATCGAACACCTAGGGGACTATCCTGAACACAAAGTGATGGGTAGGAAATCCCCGAAGGTGCAGCGGTGTTACCAACACATGGGCCTTTTCCCCATCCGACGCCTGTCACCATACCGATCTTGTCATTTTGAGATAATTTGCTCAAAGCAGCTGTGGCTTTACTGTAGGCTGCGGACCAAGAAGCTGACTGGGCGTCGACCGCGGGCATGGCCGACGCGAGGAGTAAGATGAACGCAGCATACATTCTTAGTGTGTTGCGGCCTCAGACGCCAGTACACTACCTACGAGATTAGGGTTTCGGGTCGAGTTTGGAAGTCGAGAACTCTACTCAGATTCAGAGTCAAAAATCATTGTTATTGGAGAGAGTGTTCATTTATAATTTCCACTCGAAATACAGAGAGAAATTGCCTCCATTCTTTCAACGTAATATGTAACCCACATTGCTAATATATCGGGGAATATAGGTCCAACCGGTAATCGATTTCTCAGGTGCCGACAACTCATTCAGTCATTCTTGGTGGGACAGTACAACTAAGCCGTAGTGCAATATGGCGGCTCTAAGCTAATAGAGGGCATATTGCAGAACAGCGGCGACTTTGAACGGCATTGATACGTTGTATTAAAGAACATGATAGATTTTACACCCTTGAATGCGGAGAAAGTGGCATGTTCTTCATGTATTTCCCCGCGTCGTGTGAGACCGCGTGACCGCGTGAGGGACCTGTTTATGCAGGTACATTTAGGTAGTATATACTAGGTACTGTGGCTGTCGGCTTTTTTGCTAGTGCATATCTATCTAGAAGTATTGCCGTGTTGATGGTGCAGAAAGTGGATTCTTCACCCCTCACGGACAGGGAACAATATCAATATCAAACCTGAAGCCGGGGTTGCTGAAGACAGAACACTACCTTTTGATTTTGATCTCCCAGCATCGCGGTACCTAATGATCGACATGGGCTTTATCGGAGAATGCTTTGGGGCCTGAAAACCGGAAACGTGCACAGATCTTGGTCTCGACGGGTGAATGTCCTCATTGTTTCAGGTTTGGTGGAATATGTTTCGCGGAGTATCGGCCGTGGCAAGAATAATTAGAATGTGCATCCATATCTGACTGTACGTCGCGAATTACAATCCAGAGAAATTTGGAGATCAATCACAAACAGGCGTTTCTTTGTCAGCATCTCGGTGAGGGCTATACAGTTCTGAGGATGTCATTATAGTTTATTCTTGATCTATTTCTGCAGTAGTCTTCAAGTATTCAAGAAGTTACAATAAGCTGGTTATTTTCAGGTGTAAAATTATTATCTCTGTAGTTTTTGGAGACTTTTGATACATGGCAAGACTCACCAAGTTTGTACGAACCTTATGAATTTTATATCAAGTTAAAGAAATTTGAGATACGTCTGAGAGGCCGATGTACAACATGGAAACATTTTTCGACTTCAAGTTCGGTTTCAGAACCAGTATTTTACCATGCTGAGGATCTCGTTTCTACACCCCTTGGCTTCACTATATTTTAATGTTGATAATTGAAGGGCTATCACTAAACATTGATTTAATGCAACAACTGAAAGGCTAATTCTGAGGCTCCCAAAAGCAATAAATCCAGTCGACTTCTACTTCTGAAACCCACCTAGGTAGAACTTAGGATCATTAAACTCATCTGAAAACAGAATTGATAAATGCCTAGAACATCTCGCTAATCTCCGTTTCAAGACACCGATTCTGGTTTCGATTTTGGTTTTGCATATTTTCAGCCGTAAGGCCATCTTTACTAGAAGATGAAATATATGTCTTCCAACGATTGATGATTGAGTCGCAGATACTGATGACATAATTTTTCAACTGCGGCTTGCGTTGTGTGATAGAATAATGAAAATGATTCATATCACTCTTCTTGTTTAAGGCGTTGATAACTTCATGAGGTGCGGTTGCAATCTGGAAGTTATCATACTCGCTTACAGAAATACCATATAGTATTTTGAATCCTTCACTCGCTTTTTCTAACCTGTGTGTTTCGTGTTGGGCCAGATAACATATGGCTTCTTTATCTTTGTTGATATCACCTTCATGAACAACATGGTAGTTGGCGAGGCGTCCATTAGTCTCAGAGTTCTTCTCTAAACCGAACATCTCCAATCCAGCTGTATAGAACAGCATTTCATGACGATATTCATCGGAAACTTCGTGGCCCGGGTCAGAATTCCGTTGGCGTCTTGTCCCGAGGGACTTTTGTTGTTCCAAAGTTGCTTCCATTTCCTCTGTAGCCTTTTCCGCCTCTTCTATAAGTTCCCGAAGTTCCGCTGAGATGGCTCGACATGTCTCTAGTGGAAGCTTCTCGAGAGCCTGAAGTATTCTGGAAGATTGTTGAACAACAACTTCTAGGCCCTGTAAGCACTCTGTTAAACCACGGCTGTCTTCATTCCCATCTTTCGTGTGGTGAACCTGCGACATTTTGAAAACTTCTTGTACTAACTTTTCTTGCGTAGTAATGAATCACTATCATCAAATTTATCTTAATTAGGTTGTATTGGATCGTGTTCGAGATGATCAGCAGTACCTTCTTATGTTTCTGAATCCAAGCCTTGAAGTATGCAGTCAAGATCTTTCATTACGCAGGTAGATAAACAACCAACCTTCGACTTAGTTCGATTATCAAATATCCAAGTATCACACATGTCTTGGTTGGATGAAAGCCATGTTGACTTGAGCTGTTCCATGTTATACGGTCCTTTATGATCTTTGCTAAATCAACAGTTGTTGTATACTAACACTTTGATTGATAAAACTTTATAAATGAAAACCTGACAAACAGTAATATCATACACCTACCAATGTCATGTCTGCCTAAGTACAACATTGATGTCCCTTAAACGAAGATGCAAAGAGCAACATATGGTCCTTTTTACATACGTTACAGACACTTGATCAAACTCAATTCTTGAAACAGTCTAGGCAATTTTTGCCCTGGATGTGTTTTTGACGATAAAGAAAACATATGATACACCCTAGATAGCCAAACGGATAGTAAAACGTCTGACATTAGTACAAAGTATTCGTTATAATGCTATTATTCGAACTAATTAATACCACGTATTGGGCTTTCTTTGCATGGCAATAATTATTAGACAAAATAGAAAGACAACATCTAATGATCCGCATCATTACAAAGTGTAGGTGTCAAGTTACGTATACAAAGAAGCATCATCCATTTTATTCTATATTACCAAGTTTTTATTTTTAGTGTAATAAGCGACAAATCATCGTTTTCAATCGCAATCAAAGGCTCTAAGAATACAAAACATCAAGTCCATCTACTTATTTTCATAGATAGGTGCCCGCCCGGGCAAGACGTAACTATGAATCTCCCAAGACGGAGAATGCCATTGTCATTTGATTTTAGCCCTAATATTTGACTCCGTTCGCTCAGAATAGCAGAAATAGTTTAGGTTTCCCTGGGTCTACGACCAAGCGCACATAGTTCTCGACAGTATGGCGTGAATGCTTGAAAAGTAGTCCTATCTAGAGAAAAGCTAATCATCGGAGAAGCGTATATCCGATGCGGGACAAACATTTTTGCGACTAGATTCTGATATAGCGCTTTAATGTATTAGTCGCATTCGTGCTAAGGTTTGAGCAACTGGAGAGGCAACTTAGGGTTTAGAGCGTGTGGAGTACTCCACCATCCGGGGTAAAATCCTCCGTCATTTGCCGTTCCCCTCTGTTTTCATACTGTGCCATCTCAATTTGAGTCAAGATCCTCAGTAGAGAAGCCGCTGATCAAATGACCGACTTTCTAGCACTAATTTAACCCTACTAATCTTACCCTACTAAACTCATTCACTCCTCGGTATATTCAAATCGGAAGAATGCTTTGCCTGTCCGATTTTTACAGCTTGTTAGCTTCCCCAGTTCTCCGCGCTTCTCACGATGTCACCAAAGGATATGAGACGCAGCTATTACCCATAATCTGAAGCCCCGCAATGGATATCAGATTCCGGAATTGCGTTCGGCATTCATTGTCCGTCTGCAGATTTAAAAAGGACGTCATTCCTTCCTACAGAAAACCATTTATTTAGAAACGGCGTCTGAGAATAGACTACCTCGAGCGCTTACAAGATGGTCTTCCTCAAGGTGGCCTCGAGCCTTCTTTTAGCCGCATATGTATCCGGTGCGCCTACCACGACCGAAAGTCCTGGAAGCCTAGTCGGCGATGGACTACTTGTCAATACCTCTAGCGGACCCATTCAAGGCTTCTTCAACCAAACCGCTCCAGACGTTCGGCAATTCCTTGGTATACCCTTTGCGGAACCTCCAGTCGGTGACCTACGATTTGAGAAGCCCGTAAAGAAGAGTCCCAATGGTACCGTTAATGCTTTCACTCTTCCGAATTCTTGCATGCAGCAATTCAATTCAAACAGCTTGACTATTTACACCGAGTATGAGACGGGCTTTTTAATTAGCGGTGGAAACTCGGAAGACTGTCTCTACCTGTCCATATGGGCTCCTCGAGTGGAGAATATTCGCGAACAGCAGCGTCCGCTGCCAGTGCTCTTGTACATCCCTGGTGGCGGTTTCACCAGTGGAGGAGAGGCATCTCTGTACAAGGTTCCTGATAAGTGGATACAGCGGACACAAGACCACATTGTTGTCATTATGAAGTAGGTCTAGCAATATCCCTCTATACTTTAGCTGTCATGTTAACAAATCTTTGAGTTATCGTGTAAACGTCTTCGGCTTCCCGAATGCAAAGGGTTTGACCCATCAGAATGCGGGCTTTCTAGACCAACGATTGGCGTACGTAATACCACACTCTACCTTTTTTAAGATCGCGCGGACAGAATGAGGTTCTGACGGTTGTATAGGGTCGAATGGGTTCAGGAGAACATCGGTCAGTTTGGCGGTGACCCAGCAAGAATCACTCTTTGGGGCCAGTCAGCTGGTGCAGCGAGCGTCTCCATCTATCCATACGGATATCCGGATGATCCAATTGTCTCCGGTCTCATTGCTGACTCGGGTGGCCCAACAATCATTACCAACAAGGATGTAGCGCAGACAAATTTCACATCTCTTGCGGCCTTGGTGGGCTGCAACAGTAGCAATGTAACCGAACTGTTGAAATGTGTGAAACAAGTACCAGCGCAGACTTTGGAAAATGCCTTGTCTTACTATACCGGCAACTCGACAAAACCAACCATAGCTTTCACACCCAGCATCGACAACAAAACTGTTTTTGCCAACTGGACACAAAGAGCTCAAGACGGCAAGGTAGCTAAGACGGTGAGTGACAGCTCCTTGGATGTTATCTGGAAATTGTGCTAACAGCTTGATGAACACAGCCCCTAATCATTGGTAGTAACACAAACGAGGGAGCCGGCTTCGTCTCATTCACTCCCAACGGACCGGGCGCCGCGACACTCTTCAACTTGACCGAATCCATCATCGCCTGCGCGGTAGCCGCCGAGGTCAAAAACCGTAATCTCGCGAATTTGACCACATACCGTTATCAATACGCGGGAAACTTCTCCAACATTTCCCCGCTCTCCTGGTTCGGAGCCTATCACAGCTCAGAACTACCCATGATATTTGGTACTCATTACGAGTATCGCGATGCCTCTACCCAATTTCAATGGGATGTGAGCTATGCCATGCAGGCACTTTGGTTGTCATTCGCGGAAGATCCTTCTCGCGGTCCGGCACGTCTTGCCCTTGATGGTGTAGCGGCAAATCCAAACAATAGCAGCTATTTTGCATGGCCTACTTTCCAGCAAGGGTCTTCTAATATGTTGCTCTTTGCAGAGAATCAGACTGTAATGCAGCTGACTACCTCTGCGCGTATTGATGATTATTGCTCAACTTTATGAGACACATTGTGTGGCAAAATTGGGAAGACGTATGGCTTTTTAGTGCTAACAATCTCTTATAAAATTTGATTAGTAGCTTCAGAGTATATTGCACAACGTTGTAGTCGGCATACATAGCTAGTACCATAAAGGATGGATCTATTTAAATCATTTCATTAACTTTCTTGCTACTAATCTTCATCTTAAAGAGCTTCTGTATTATAGCATATCGAAACGCTCCAACAATGTGGATCAAGAAGAATGAAATAACAGGGCAGATAGAATTGAAGTGCGAATCTGTTTTATGCGAATACCTTGCACTAGGTTATTTTCAGCGGTGAAGAAATCCTGTATCTTTAAACCAGAAACAGCAAAGTCACAACGATGGCCCACAATTTGTTTTCCGAAGGGCTGGAGTTACCTACCTCAGGACAGGGCAACGCACGCTGCAACTCCGCAAATGTACGGAGTTGTCTCCGTAGACGGTTAAAAAGAATGCCGTCCGGGGGCCCCGCATGAGAAACACATAGCCGTAATCCTCCTCGGCTGGCTAAGTGTGGGGAAGAACACATCGATCTTTTCTCCATTGGGGTGGTCATCCTTAGGGTTTTCTTAGATCCTTTTGTGTGAAAGCTTCCAACACCAATCGACAATCAGTGAAAGAGAGCAGAATGCCCCTGAAACATACCTCTGATTGAAAATGTGGTCCCAGCATGGATCAGTCTCCTCATCATGCTTCTTATTACAGAAAAATGTATGGAATGTTAGATGAAGGGATTTCATGAAGTCAATCAGATGAGAAAGAAGGAACTCGAAGTGTACGACCGACGTTATCGGAATGAGAGCCTGCCACGACTCTCAAAGCGGATATAGGACTTTGTTTGAGCGTCTTGACGAAATTGACCGACTTGTACCGTGCGTGCCACATTTATCTGATCGATGGAATCGAGTAGTTCCAGAAACGAAAATCACGATTATTATCGCATGATGAAGTTATGATCTACAGTGATGACATGACCACGATGATGGGAAGCTCAAGAGCCTACAACAAAATCTCCAAAATACGAATCAGGAGATTTGTTCCCAGATACTAGACGTGGGTCATCTGATTGAGAGGCTAGATGATGTTCCAGAAGCATGGGGCTTCTTCAGATATTCTTCGAACAAAGCCTAAGGTTGCGATTGGCCCTTGAAATGTAGTGCGAGAGGTGGGCAATGCGGTTGCTGCGCTTCATCGGACAGCTGCTGGGAAAGGTTTCCCGTATTGGACCCTAAGAGAAGAGATGACAGACGTATACGCCCATTGTAGTGAACAATGTGGATGTTGTCGGCGATTTTGGCGATTCAGTCGGGTTTTACGGGACGACGATGGGTCAATGACATGTGTCAAATGATTTTAGATATAGCTTTTGAGTCCTCCGAAAGCACGAAGTCGCTTGTTTTCAAATGGCACAAAGGTTTATTTCGACACTAGTAATGATAGAGGAGCAGTGATTCGTATTTGGTTGTAAATAGAACGGATGCACTGTTTCCCATAACCATAACAATTCTAGAACTGATGGTCACATCGTCAAGGATGGAAATTTCTTGATTAGTCACAATACAATATTTTTTATTAATCATATACTTTTATTTTTACCAACGATTTATCACATGAGCAAGGTTTGTCTCACACGTTAGGGTTTGGCGCATAGCGCTAACTCTTTTTCGCGAACGAGTCAGTACGAGTGACTCGCCATCTATTAGGTCGCCTATTAAGCTATAGTATGCCTTATCAGGGCAGGATTTCACGATGAAAAGGGAGTTCTGTCCAATGAATGTCAATTTCCTTCTCAAAGATGATGAACATAAATAAGATGGGACTTTTACAAGTTCCTGTGTTCTCACTCAAACTAGGATTTCCTTTTCGTCACATTTTGTTCCATGCAAACCACATCTCGATCAATTATCATGTCAGACGTGAAATCAACTTTTCAAAATGCGACTATGAAGTCCCTCGCTATCGCAGACTACTGCACACCTGACAAGTACACGATGATGACATTGCCAATCCCAAGGATAGAAGAGCCAAACCAACTACTCATCAAAGTGCATGCTGCATCAATCAATCCCGTAGATGTCAAGGTGGCCTCTGGAGTGGCCAAAAAATTCTGGCCTCAACCGTGAGCTGAACTCACAAGCCCTGGAGTTATGCAACATAAAACTAAGTATCACGGCTGTGTATTCTAGATTTCCGTACAAGATTGGATACGACCTTTCCGGCACTGTTATTGCAGTTGGCTCAGCTGTCGCCCATACGAACCCAGACCTCGCACCCGGCACCGAAGTTTATACACGTCTTCCAGAATCTTGTCGAGGGTCTGTGTCAAACTATGCGATCTCAACCGTGTCTACCACGGCAAAGAAACCTCAATCAATCTCTCACTCTGAAGCTGCGTCTTTCCCGCTAGTCTCGCTGACTACTATCCAAACATTTGATCTGGCGGCGTCTCACTTCAAGGACAAGGGTGGACTGGCTGGAAAGACACTTCTGATTCCTGGGGGTCTTTCAGGTACAGGAAGCGTAGCAATTCAATTAGCCAAAGGTGTGTTCAAGGCAGGACGCGTGATTACGACACTGTCGACTTCCAAAATTGCGCAGCTTGATACGTACCTAGACAAAGACTTCTTGGATGAGATAGTCGACTATACAAAAGATGATCTACTAAAGGTTGTCCCTCTGGGATCGGTTGATTTTATGTACGATACCATGGGTCACGGCTTGTCACTCCTCCCGCTGATGAAGAAAGGAGGCATCATCGTGACCATCAGTGGACTACCATTTGGTCCAAAATTGAAGACAGGAATGCCCGAGATGCCTTTAGCAATGCGATGGATACTGAACACCATTGGCGGGATCAATCAATTCCGAGCACAGAGATATGGGGTGACCTATCTACATCTCTTCATAGAGCCTAGCGCAGAAGACCTGAAGAGGTTGGCTACCTGGATTGATGAGGGTAGAGTCAAGCCGGTTGTTGGTGTGAAGGCTAATTTCGATGATCTGGAAAAGATTCGTGAGGAGTGTCAGCGGATCTATTCAAAGAAGGGAAGCATTGGAAAGTTTGTTATTGATATTTCTTGAGTGTACATCAGTAGTGGACTTTTTTCAATCATACATTATCTGTGATTCATTCGATTGCATTCTATAAATTTTTAATTTCTCAAAAATCAAAGGAGTTCATTCTCTGTAATCATATAGATTTCGGCATCCAATCCGTCAACTAACTCCGGGTACTCGTCCCAAAATCGCTTCAGTAGTACCCAGTCATCTGCATGTGAAGCTCTCTCCATGAATGACAGGTCTATCTGAAATGTGTTACCTCCGAAATCTGTTGTTGAAAAGCCGGTATCTGATGTATCGCGGATGCGACACGTGCAGAAGAGTAAGCCAAAGACCTCATCTCGCCAATAACTCGGCCCAAGTCTGATAAAGTTGTCACGGACTTGTGGCCACATTATGTGGTCGATTGTGCCAGGATGCGGGACTTCGAGTTGCATCGAGGTTGGTTTTAGTGCAGGTGAAAGTCGGCCATAACTTTCAGGGGATGGCTCAATTGTCCACTGTTCGTAGTCTCCATTAGTATCAAAATTTGAAGACGCTATGATCAAAATGACCAACCCGTATGAAAAGATAGCCGTTCCAGCTGATTGCAATCCTTTCAGGTCGACGGATGGTACTCCGTGCTAGTACTCTAAAGACTGCATTTGCGAGTTCATTAAGAGATCCGCCTAGCAATAAGTCGAGTATTTTTGGATAAGGAGTGCAGAAATAAGCAAAGTCTGGCTGACTCTGTAACAGTTCAATTGCAAAATCGAAGGGCCTCCCACATCCCTCGTAATCCGAGACGAGGATTGGTAACCTTTGCCAGTCATCTTGCGGGTCGCCGGCGTTTGCCTCATTTGTTTTAGGACGTTTCGGAGCGTTGCAAAATTTGATTGATAGTGTCTTCCCATCGTCCAAACCAGTTGTATTCAGGAAAGCATCATTATAATCAGTTCTTGGGCCGGCATCATGACTTTTAGCATATGCACATGATGCTCTATTCGATGTATTGAAATCATCACAGGGTGCTGACTTCTGAGTGAACTTTGAGTCATGCCGCTGATAGCCGTCTGTGCCCAAAGAGGTCCACGAAGCGACAAACTCATTAACAGCAGCTACCTGTTTCCTCAGAGCTTCATTCTGCGCCGTCATCTCTTTCAGCATATCAGATAGACTTCGCGCATCCTCAGACGAGGTGGTGCCTTCCGAAAGAAGTCTAACTTGTTGTTTTAGACTTGCATTTTCATTCTGAAGATTTAATAGGACTTCCTTTTCCTTAAAGCGTTTCCGTCTCTGATTGTCGCGGTCCCGTTGGCGTTTCCGTCCTTTGTCAGCGCTGCCACGTTCATGATCAGAGGTAGGCATCTTTCTATCTGATTCGTGTTATTTCCAGTGGGAGAAAAATGGACTTGACGTAGCTTGACAATGAGGTTGAAGTTGTAATGTTCTGGCTACGAACTTAACTTGATAGCGTCGCTGACTAATGCTGATTTGTATTTCTTAACTTGGTTATGGTTCAGGGTTAGTCAGGGCTAATCTTATACCTTCAAATGTTAGTCTCTCTAAATAATAGTATGAAATAGGAAATGATGTACATGTATCATTTTGGGTTTATACCCTACAGGACTTGACCGCTACTTATATAGTTATCGCTATTTGACCCCTCCTTCAGACAAACAAAGCCGGAGGACTCCAATCTCTGTCTTCTTACAATCTTCCGCCCCAGGAAACCTCCACGTATTCGAAGTTTGTATAGTTTCCCATATCGAACTCGATAATTTTGTGCTGCATAGTGAACAGAGCTCAATGACTGAAGTGGACGAGTCGCAACAGTGTGCCAATTGCGCCAAAGCCGACACAACCGAAAATGGCCTGAAACGCTGTGCAAAATGCAAAGCAACACTTTATTGCTCTCGCGACTGCCAAAAGTCTGATTGGAAGACACACAAAAAAATTTGCGCAAGTAATGCAGCAAGGAATGCGACCATTACGGTCCCTCTATCATCGACAGCGCCATCAACGGCACCATCAAGCGCGTCTCGTGGGCCGCGGCCAAAAGGCTTGACTGCCTCCATTGACAAGCCGTTCCATAAACTCAATGACAAAACATGGCTTCACGACCGACCCGAAAAAGATGTCTACAAACTCCTTATAGATTGTTACCGCCTTCGAATCGAAGATGATTATAAACTCGCGGGCGAAGTCGATGAGGAGAGCATCTACGGCGGAGCAGCCAACGGCGGGAGAGGTTTTCAACGATTCCTGTCGCTCGCTCAAAGCAAACGGGGTTTGCTTCCGTCATGGTGGTCAGAAGAAAAAGCTTCCGAATGCATGCAGCTAGGTATGAGGAATTCTGGGTGGAGCAGTTTGGCAAGTGCTGTGGAGAAAGGCGATATTATTGAGCATTATGGAGACTCAAATATGCCGATGCAGCTGCGAATGCTTGGGGAACAGGTTTACGGACGTGGACCTGGAGGACAGGCTGGGGCTGGGATGCTGCGAATGCAAATGATGATGGAGGGGTGAAGTGGGATGCTTCAAGTCGTATAGGCTTTAACTTGAAAGACAATTTGTGGTCAACGAATCATGAATAGTATCAGAACTTTTGGAATATATAAGATCACTACAGTCTGCGATAGATAGAGAACCAAATTTGAAAAGGATATCAGGTTACATTTTGAAGATGAAGTAATTGCATACTCTTGTATTTTTTGGGCTATATCTCCGCTCCCCCCGGGCTTTCTGTGGGCCGCCAATACTCCGGAGAAGGAGAGAAGTGCGATTGATGATTGATCAGCCCAAGTGCCCAAGATTCTCATGACTCGCTCTCTCTCTAGATTCACAGCAGTCGACAATGCGCTCACACCCACCGAACAAGAGAACTACCCGAATCGTCAACCACCAGGCCTTCTAGGCCTAGAAGCAACCCACGAATCACTGAAATGTTAATGGGAATACAAATTTGCGACCGTGGTTAGTGACTCGCCTAGTGTCGAGAGGGGGCCTACTACGGGATCTTATAATGATCCTGATGTGAGTATCCATCAATGGGCGTTGGCGGGTTGGTGCTTGCCGTTAGGCGAGATGTTCGATTTAGAGGAATTGGCGGAGACGGCAAGGAAGTTGGAGAGGAATTCGTTTTTCTGACTAGTGTGCCTAACTAGGTGATTTTTCCACCTAAGCTTCTCTGTTTGTAGGGTTTTGGCTGAATCAGTTTGCTTTATGGTGGGTTTCTGGTGGTGTTGCGAGTCCTCTTAATGTAGTGGCTATTCTCTGAGGATGGGCTCAATGAAGAGCGTGATATCAAGGCATTGTCAAATATAAGAAAGGTCAGATATGAGGAACATTTCAATTCATCTCAATAAATATACCTAATATATAGTGTCTCGAGCCAGCTTATTGCGTAAATCAAAAAGACGGAGTTAGGGCTCAACACCCCACGTGCCGAGATTCCTCAGGCACCGAGATCTTTACACATTCATTATTATATCTTCATAATCATCGTCTCTTGTAATCGTCTCATTCCCCTCTTCCAACCTTCTCTATACGATCATCTAGTAGCTACTTAGGATGATTCTGCTGATTACCTCGACTCATCCTCTCCGCCCAACCATTATTCAAACTCCGTCGCACACCCAGAGTCTTGCGTCCCATAGAAACACCGTATCCACCAGCACTCTGTGCCGTTGACAGCTGATTCATTGTTGTTCCCATCATCGTTGTCGTTGTATGGAACGATGCAGATGGGGGGTTATTCATCGTGTTATTGGGAGGTTTGAAATCGCCTGTTGATGTAGGCGTGAATGTGGTTTTTGAAGCTGATGGCGGCGAGGTTTTGTTTGACGACGGTAGCCATGTATAGTTATTTGTATCTTTGACTGCCAGTGGGACAGGACGGGGCGGTTTGTATGCCTGAGGTTGGATACGATAGCCTCCAGTGCTAATTTTTTGAGCATGCATTGCCGCAGAATTGAAGGCAGCGGGCAGATCACGGTTCGCTTGTGATTCAGGTCTTCTTCTATCGTTATTTGAGGTACTTGTTGTAGTGTGCGGCTTGGGATTATTGATACCGAAGTAGCTAGATAAAGTTCCCTGCCCAGGAGGTGCCGAATTCTTCCGAGATGTAGAAGAAGTGGCACTCTTTATTTGTGTGGGCTTGACTGGCTCCTTCTCATCAGGAGGCGGAGGCGCTGTCTCCATATGTTGTCTTGCAGAAGAAAATCCCATAGTCACTGTATTGGTCGATACCGAGAATCCGGAGGCGTTGTTCATTGTATAAGAGGTCGCAGTGACAAAGCCTGATGCAGATGAACTGGCGCCGGTAGAATCTTGCGTTTGGTCATTCAAACGACGACGCTTGGCCCAATTCTCCTGCGCTTGACCACGGGCGGCAGGTGCTGACGTAGCTTTCGATCCATCCCATCTCGTAGCTGTATCACCTGTGTACTCACCATCATGAGTCCAGAGGTCGTCGTTATTACTCGGCAGGCCGGCCTCTAAACCTTTCACTATCGCTTCCTGACTCGGATGCTCACGGCCAAGAATATCGGCGATAGCGAAGATAGTCTTGTCAACAAGCTTCGGGCCAACAGCACGGAACTTGGCTTTGACTATACTCGGAGGCAAGAACGAGCTTGTTCTCGTCTCGTCGCCATTCTTCGAATCACGGCGAGGCAGACTGAGATACAAAAGTGCCTGCGCTCTCGTCATGGCTACGTATAGTAATCTTCTTTCTTCATCGCTATCTTCAGCTCTAGAATGTGGTATAATCCCTTCGTAGACAGCAGGTACGAATACGACAGGCCATTCTAATCCCTTGGCCGCATGAATCGTAGAGATTGTTACTTTTTCTTGCGGTTGGTCGCTTTCTTCAGTGATAACTTCTGTCGATAGAGCTACATTCGCAAGAAATCTCGACAGAGCTTCCTCTCCTATGTGGCCTTGATGTTGCTCTAGGCCTTCGATTTCCGGGAGAACGTCATCTTGCTGAGGATAAGGTGCCGATGAATCACCAGCTTGGGCGAGGAGCTCCTCCACATTCGCCCATCTGTTCTCTTCATCTAAGGGATACGTTGCCGTAAGGTATTCTCGAAATCCAAGCTTGCTGATGACGAACTCGAGAAGAACTCTAGGCGAGGACTCATCCATACAGTCATGTAGCTTCTGTCTTGCTGCCTCCACTAGACCAACTAACACTGAGAGCCCCGTGCTGGCAGCCTTGGATAGAGTTTTCTGGCAAGACCTACGACCTTGCGCCACATCTTTGATAAATGTCCACAGCGGAAGTTTGGCACTTTCAGCACCTGCAGTCAAGCTTTTCAGTGTTTCATCCCCAATCTTCCTTGTGGGAACATTGATGATGCGAGCAAGGGCATCATTGTTCTCTGGATGACTTATGACACGAAGGTAATCCAACAGAAGACGAATCTCAACTCGATCAAAGAATCTTGACCCACCAACCATGCGATATGGGATTCCCTGCTTTCCAAGCTCAGACTCGATCTGCCGCGACAGTGCAGCTGAGCGTAGCAATATAGCAAAGTCAGAGGGCTTGAGCAACTGACCCGTTAGCGTGATACACCTTTTGATCTCCGTTACCATCCACTGTGCTTCCGCAGCTGCCGTCGGCAATTTCCGTAAGACAGGCATCGTTCCCACCCCATGCGTCGGGTGGAGCTTCTTCACAGGTCGCGCTGTATCTTGCTCAATGACCAGCTCAGCCGATCCAAGAATCGAGCCTGACGATCGATAATTATCCTCCAATAGAACCACAGAGGTATTCGGATACCGTCTCTGCATGCGCTCTAGATTTTTGATTTCTGCTGATCGAAAACCGTAGATACTTTGATCTGGATCGCCAACTATAGTGATCCGCCTATTCTGCGCAGCAAACAGATTCATCAGCTCGTACTGAATGACGTTCGTATCCTGAAACTCATCCACAAGTACAGTCTGCACATTCGAAACGCAATGAGGATGTTGCCGCAATAGATCAACGCAGCGTAAGAGTAGGTCATCATAGTCAAGTAGGTTTGAACTTGCTAATGCAGCTTCGTATTCACGATATACTTGGACAAATTCTTGTTGGTCCACGTTTTTTGGGTGCCTGGCATCGTCAAGTTCTTTCCAGCTGATTCCTTGCGCTTTTTGACCGGATATTCGTGACCGAGCAGGGTTTGGTTGTATATTGAGGTTCAAGCGTTTGACGATTCTCTTGTCACTGTAAGCGGGCTGTTATCGTGAAGAACAAAACGCAAAATATACCTTAATAATAGCTAAACTGTCGTTACCATCGGCAATACCGAACCCCTTCTTCAACCCAATCAAATGGCCATACGCAACCAAATACCGCCGACAGATCGAATGGAACGTCCCCAAGACAAGTTTCGAGACCACTTTGTCACCAATCAAATGTGCCAGCCGCTCACGCATCTCTCTACTCGCCTTAATCGTGAATGTGCAGCAGATGACATCTTGAGGACGGAAGCCATGTTTCGACGATAACAGGTACGCGACGCGTGCGGTTAGGGTCTTGGTTTTGCCGGAGCCGGGAGGGGCGAGGACCTGGAGGATTGAGGATGGAGATGTGACTGCTGTTCGTTGCGCAGCGTTTAGTCCATTGAGGATTGGGTCGAGGTCCATTTGGACAATTAAAAAGGAAGGAAATGGCTGGAGGTTTAAGATGTTGAAGTTATATTCAGATGGAGTGGAGCATGTAAACAGACCCGCGTTAATGGGCACCCCACACGAGATTAACTATATTGACCCTAACCCTAAGTCGTGATTTTTGACTATTGACATTTCATCGGAGCAAGGGCTAAGCGACCAAGGTGAACGAGGTGAATGATAGTTCTTCACAATAAGGCAACAGAATAATCGCGGTGAGACACTATGGTCGAAAGCCTTGTTTACAAGACGTAAGCTCGCTAGTCGTTGGCAAACCTCGTCATGAGTTCTTCGTAGCGGCGATCGACTCGCCAGTATTCCCTCTAGCGGCGAAGCTCGGTACTTTCATCGATTTTCTAATAGAGTTCAATCTGTATCACGTTGGGTTTTAGTCATAGTGACACCTATCCTTTACAAGATCGTAGATTTCTGTGGGAAGTTGTATAGTATAGTAAATGTTCACGATAGTCCTACGATGCCAGAGCACAGACTTGAATATGCTGCGTAAAGATCGTACTACGAGTGGTCAGTTCGAGACACTGAAGCTCCATAACCGTAGTATTGAAGCCAATACTGAAGAAATCAACTTGCTTGCTGTGCCTTCACTTGGATTGAGCCAACCAAAACGCACTTTCATTAGCCTAACTTCAGACATCTATTTGCCCTACAATCGAAACCAAACAGTCTTATACTTGTGACTAGTTCTATTACCAAAATTCATCACTGGAGGGCCTCAAACCGCGTCCAGAAATCCTTCTTCCAAGCATTTACCAGGCCATTAACTGTCTCATTCCCAAACGGCGCCTGTTGAGTCGCAAAGAAACCTGCAACACCCAAGTCCCCATTGGCCCACCAAATCACATTCGTCGCTCCTCCCCATGCCAGCATATTGCCTGGCTGTTTTATCTCTGGGACAGCACCCGTACACAACAATCCCCCAAGACCATGATTCACATACTCTGGGGAAATAGGTCCTGCGACTGCATCCCACGCAACTCTCAAATTCAGCAACATCCCAACCCCCGGCCCATTAGCAGGCATCTGCGGCTTAAACATTTCGTCAATTGTCTCCTTCTTTAGGAGTTGTGGTGACGACGAAACCAAATCCGCCAAAACAGCCAAAAAATCCTTCGCTGTAGACGACAATCCACTACCCCCGTCCTGATCTTCCGGATTATCAAACGCCCATGTATCACACGCCTCTAGCCTCTCGTTGCCATCACTATCAACCACGCGCTTCGCACCATGCAATATCCTAGCCTCATATTCCGGATACCGCGCAATATTAAACCTTGGAAACGGCGCTTGCAGGCCCAAGGGGGTCCATATATGTCGCACAAAGTACTCTTCTAGCGACATATTGCCATTCAAACTACTTACCGCGACGCCGGCCCAGTCGAGACTGCAGCCGTACCACCATCCTTCACCGGGCTCAAATATCAATGGCAGATTATACCGTTCCGTAACCTTGAACGTCCTCCCGCCACGAAGAGTATCCAAATACTCGGCCCTCTTACCGAGCAACGGGTGCGTAAATCTATATCCCATGCCGGAGGTATGGCTCAGCAAATGCCTCGCCGTAATCGCCGTTTCTGTAGGCTCATATATGAATTCTGAGGATCCATTGACATGCTTCAAAATCTGTATACCGTCCAACTCCGGCAATATGCCGGTTAACGGATCATCAAGCCCTTTGATAAGGCCACGCTCAATGCATTGGAGGAGTGCGATGCTGGTGATTAGTTTCGTGGCGCTGCCGAGTTTGAGGACGGCGTCATCCTGGAGGGGTGCTGCATCTGGCTGGAGGGAGATTGAGCCTGATGTCTTGCTATATATTTCTTTGCCTGATATATCGCAGGTTAAAATGGTGTATAGAGTGCCTAGGGTGGGAAGGACGAAATACCAGTTTTATCGACGACTTTGCATATTACGCCGTGGACTTTGGGGTTCGGTTTGGCTGTGTATTCTGTGAGGAGGGTGTCGAAGTCCGTCATTTTTGCTTGCTGTAGTGTCTTGTCCAGGGGGCGAGTAGCTGAGAAGTAAAAAGTTAGTCAAACAACAGATTCTTATACTTGGCTAACAACAACGGATTTCGGGATTCGCGAATTCCGTATCTCGACCATGATACTACAAGGTGACAATGATCAGCATTGACCACTTTTAACAAAAGTCAATCAGCTTTTTTATTTTTCAAGAGGGGGCATAAAGCCCAGGAAATACGAAATGTACCTGCAGCGCGTACTTGAAGTGATAAACACCGTGCAGAGGTATGTTGCTTTATAAAATCCAGATTGACAAGCTACGACTTGAAGCAAATTAAGTGGTCAGGGTATAAATTCAATATCAAGAGGACAAATGCCACCAACATATGTACATATCGCTGATAAAACAGAATGCAAAAAGCCTAACCGGGTAATGAACAAACACCATTAAACGAACATAATGATTCATGGTTCCACCAACACCGAGCATGAAATAAAAAAAGATAACAAAAGCCAGGTCGTGAGACCACAATCTAGGGTAACATGATTAAAGAAAAACATTCAATGGCATGCTCATCGTTACAGCATGGTTTGGCATATCGACAACCTCAGCAAGTTTCAAATCGCCAGCAACACTAGCTAGGATATACGCTTCTGTTCGTGTCAATCCCTTGGTAGCCACCAACCATTCAATCATAGAACGCGTTGCTTTACGAGTAGCCTGCAACACATCCGCGTCCACACCCATGGTAGCATATTGTCCTTTATCCGGAAATACGGCCAAGCCGCGCGACTGAGGAGGGAGCGACAAATGGGGTGACTGAACCCAAGGGTGGTTCTTGCAGACCGTCAAACGTATTTTAGCCTTCATATTCGTCTCAATGGCTGTTCCGCAGACTTCCCCGTGACCCTGCGCCGCATGACCGTCACCGCAACTAAACAACGCACCAGGCACCTGAATCGGTAGATACAGCGCCGAACCAACCACCATATCACGGCAATCAATATTCCCTCCCACGACAGTAGGTGGAATAGTCGAAAACTCGCCATCCGCACCCGGCGCAATACCCATTATCCCTAGAAACGGCCGCAAGGGCACACGCACACCAGGTTTCAACTCGGCGTACCCAGCCTCGGGATCGAATTTCCAAATCTTCAAATCAGGCTGCGTGTAATCATCCGCTAAAAGACCAAACCCAGGTACGACGGCTGTCCAACCCCAATTCCCCATTTCCAGCGACAAGACCTCGACTTTGAGTGCATCGCCCGGTTCGGCGTCGCGAATGTATACGGGACCAACGGCGGGATCGGCGAGTTCCAGCCGGAAGGAGTCGAGAGAAGAGGTGTCGGAGTCGACGGTGATTTGGCCGTTGCTGCTATCTATCAGGTCGAAGGTGACTACATCGCCGGACGAGACGGTCAGGACGGGTGGTTGTTTGTTGGACCATTTGAGGTGTTTGTGATGGCCGTGGACATGGCTATTGGCAAACATATTGGTAGATTTCAGGAATCGAGTTTTGAAAATCTTGTCAGAAAGATAAATGTCTGTAGTCTGGGGTGATGCGATGCGGCAGATCAGACAGTGTTCCAACGTTAATCAACTCATTGTCGAGGATGTCGACCAAAGATGGATGGATAAAAAATTATTCCAAATTGTTGATTGATGTGCAGCAGGATCGGATTATTGACAGCACAAACAGAAATGAATGTGGTATTATAATCGATAATCCACCCCTTCATCGGAGCTCATGACTGCATGGTAGAAAAACGGGACGGGGTCTCCGACTGGACCAAACCAGGAAAGCATTCTTTCTCGGTTCTGAGTCACTCACTCCGTACTGAGTCACTCGCCAGAGAGAGAAGATCAAATCACTGTGAGAGCCAGAGAAATGAACAAGAGAGTCTGGCAAGACTCACCGGTTTCGCAGTGGAACGAGCGTCCGGAGGAAATGCTTGAACAAGAAATGTCGAGAGGGAGAAAAGTCAGCTGCCTGTTTGGGTTTGGCCGGCGCGGGCGCGATTTTCGCTCCTTCCTGTTCGGGGCTGGTCTGTGCACAGTCCAGTCGTTCTTTCTACGTCAGTCGCTCCTACCTGAGTGTCTCTCGCTCCTTCCTCTCTCAGACAGTTACCACTCCTTCCCGATACGTCGCACAGGTCACACGATTCACGGCAGTGACGTTGCGTCACATGTTGTCAGAGCCCTAACCACTTCATAGGGGCAACTGGAACACATACTAAGTGAGTAAACTACTGAGTGAATCAGCGAACAGCGAAAGCCGGGAAGGAGCTAAGGTAAGCAGGTCATCAGATTGGTTGAAAAATTTCGCTGGCTTTGACTTTTAATCGGAGTAGAAGCTTAAGTCCGGACAGACTGCATACTTGGCAAAACTATGTATGTGTGGTGTTCTATCAAGAGATGAAAGTCGTACGAATTCGAAGCCGCTTATAGATTCGACGATCGTCGTTTCTTTACTAGTGCTTAGATATACTTACGACTCTCATCATCAAGACCTGACTTATATCACATATGTTCTTTCTCACAGATCTCAGTCCCCAGAAATCAACAAGCTTTGAGGCTGTCGAGAGACCGAAACTCTTATCTTATCAGCCCGTGCACGCACCCCAGGCAGCAAGGCAACAACTCCGACGTCGGCCATCCTAAGATCAGAACTAAGGCTCTAAGCTCAACATGTCGATTTGTAGCGAGCGAATTGCAACCCAAACGATGATAATTGAGTCGTGGTATAGCTACGTAGCACGCGCAGCAGTGGGCAAGATCCCTGCTTGTGATAGTTTATCTTGAGCCGGATACGACATACCATACCTGGAAGGAGCGGCAGAGCATATTCCGATTTGCACATGCAGTCTCGGATAGCGCGATGTATGTACAGTAAGATAGGCCAAGTGTTGATAAGAAATTAATGTTTCCTGCTGGCTTCGCGCCGACATAGACAGATTCCAGAGAGTGTAGAATAATTCTCGCCGATAGTGAAATGATCCACGATATGATGCCAAAAACCGAACCCGATGATACAACAATGAAATAAGACCCCAAAACAATGAATAGTATTATTACCGCCCGGACGACTCCTCTCTAACGGCCGCCTTCAATTCATCGACCTGCTGCTGGAGCAGCTCCGGCTCATCGGCATGTTGCTGCAGCGCAAGCCGCACGTTATTGATGGCTGCCTGGCGCAGCGACGTCGACGCTCCCGTCGGCAGCAGCAAAATATCCTCCTGCACGCTATTGGCCAGATCCCTGGCAGCACGGAATTTGGCCCAAAATTCGCGGGTGAGTTCATCGTACCCGGACTCTTTTAACGGCACCTCCCATTCCAGAGGAGTCTTTTCAACAATGTCCAACCAATTCGCCATATGAGGCCAACGATCATCCTCTAATCCAGGGAAATGGACAAGCATATTACCCTTTTCTCCTTCGTAGGCGTGGTGCCATTCGTAGGTGTTTATCCAGGGCCGAGGTAGGTATGCCATGCCAGCAGCATACCCTTGACCTTCGGGGCCGCCAGTTGCCTTTTTCATGATCCGAGCCATTGCCTCCTGGTCTGCGGAACGGCCTAGGTCGATTTCGGGAAGATACAAAGGATGTGCGAGCGTTTCGACGAGCATGCTGACTGTCCACGGGTGGACGTGGAAGAAGACAATGCCGGTATTCAAGCCGTTTTGATCTTTGGAGGCGACAAAGTGGATTTCGGAGAGGTCGGAGGGAGGGAGGAAAATGTCGGCAGGGATTGCGGGATTGATTATTATCGAGTCGGCGTCCACCCACCTGTATTGATTAGCTTATCGTAATTGAGGTAGAGAGAATACAGGATACTGACATCAACCATTCAGACCGCTTCGCAGGTGGCTTCGCAAGCTCCTGGATAACAAGCGACAACACATAACTCGGTTTATTCCAAAACCCCTCCGAGATATCCTCTTCTAATACATACATGGGATACCCCCATCGCTGTGCATGTCGCTCGTGACTCTGAAGCGCTCGTTCATATAATGGATTCGGATTGCCATACAGCATCGACACTTTCGCAATTCGTCTTGGGTTTCCGCCGGATTTGGCGACATGATCACTCGACGGCGCTAAAGAGCTAACATTGTAATTTGAAACCCTCCATATTAACAGCAGAGCGGTGGCCGTCAATAAGGCGCCAATCGCCCGTCTGGTGAATCCTTGCGGCATGTTGAATTTCTGAAGCTGAACTTGAGATGCTGCTGTCAGCAGCCTTGCGGGCGGCTGATAAGAGGTGTAGTCGATCTTTCGTTCAAGCAAATGACAGGTCGCACACACCTCGAAAGAAGCCCATTAGCGATGTGGTGTTGATGTCAATGTTGTATCACTTGAATGTTTCGACTGAAGAAACTGATAATTGGCAGACATGATGTTGCATGCCGGCAGTCCTGTTGTTTCACCTTACGACTGCCAAGACATCAGCCACGGTGTCAAGCTTGTCTGATTGGAGTAGAGGGAAGCTATACTAGTATATCACGTGATAATTCCCCATTCTTTGAGATCCAGCCATTTGGTTCCGGACTCTGGACAATCATCATGTACACAATACGCGATGTACACATTACTCTTCCAACAAATCCTTCCGCGAGTCATCATAAAAATACTATTCCAGAAGCCCTTCCCATTTTTCGCTAATCCCTGGGAATTAACAATGCAGTCGGTGCCTCAGGCAGATGCTCATAATGGGGCCAAGAGGCTCTTGGCGGCCAGCAGATTGGGCTAAACTAACTCCGCGAGTCAGCCGCATGCTCCGATTCAGCCAATCAGAGTGTCTCTTCCAGTCACCTAGGGTTCAGGGTTAGGGCTACTCCAGATAAAATCGGTCAAGTCATTCCTTCTTCTCACACTCTTTATCATAACATTCTATTTTTCTATCTTGATATCTGCTAGCCTTTTTCACATTTCTTCAGGCTCTTCTCATACTGGGTTATGCCATCGCTTCACACGACTTGCTTTCGTGCTGTCATGTTGTAGACTTCTTCCTTGGAGGACTCACTTTCAAAGTATGACAATACGCTTCATGCATAGTGGTCATTCAGGGATTCTGGGACCACTCGAGGCAGCTTCTGCCTGCTGAGAGGTACAGGTTCACTTATACGATTGTTCGTACTTGTTCATTGATTAAATGGTTGCTTGTTTAAGTTACTTAATCAAACCAACAGGCATCATATCCTGATTTAGACGATTTTGACTAGACTCACTGTCAACTCTCTACTGTAACACAGGGCTAAAGATTGTGAATCTATTATCCGCGTTGCTGTATCCAGCACAATAAAATCAATGCTGGACAAGACCTAAATCAATCAAAGACTGCGTAGTATCAACAATAACTTCCTCCCTCGTTCTCACCGGCTTCCATCCCAGTACCCTAGCAGCTTTATCACTCGAAGCAATCTTCCTCTTTCCCAACTCTGACACGAAAATCGCAATTTGCGAATTGAATAATCCCAACACCTTCGTCAACCAGACCGGCAACACCTTTGTAGAAACCTTTTTGGTTATCTCCTCCGGAAACCGTTTCTTAATAGTCAGTGGGATGTCGTGCATCCATCCACCCCCCGGTGAGACGACGATGAATCGTTCCCCTTTAGCAGCCGGATGTGTCATAGCGACTACCTGCAACGCAGCAACGTCACGCACATCCACGACACCCATATACAAATTCAAACTCGCCGGCATCTCACCACTCAAATAATTCTGCACAATATGAATACTTGACGGGACATGTTCTTTACTCAAAACAGGACCAAATATAGCTGTAGGATTGATGCATGTAAGCTCCAACCCTTTGCCTTCTTTGCTGCGCACAAACTCCCAGGCAGCGCGCTCAGCGACGAGTTTTGAGCGTGGGTAGGCGCCGAGTTTGGCGTTTGGGTTGGACCAGGATTCCTCGGTGAATGGGTCGGGTTGGTCCGCGTGGCCGTATGAGATGGCATTGAAAGAGGAGGTAAGTACGACCCGTTGCACGGTCCCGGCGTTTGTGGCAGCGCGGAGGACGCGCATGGTGCCCTCGCGAGCAGGGATGATGAGATCATTTGCGTCTTTAGGCTCTGCTGTGGGGATGGGTGAAGCTACATGGAGTACATATGTGCATCCTGCAACGGCCGTATTCCAGCCTTTGTCGTGGTTGAGATCAGCCTCGACGAATTTCAGGCGGCTCAGATTATCTTCGGTCACGCCGCCAGTCCTGAGTGCTTGTTTGACTTTGGCGGTTTTTGACAGAGAGCGGATTGTTGCGCGGACTTGGTAGCCGGCGTTGAGTAGGGCGATGATACAGTAGGAGGCTAGGAAGCCTGAGCCTCCAGTTACGAGGACGGTGGTTTTGTTGAAGTTCATTGAATCATTCATTTGACGGTACATTTTGTATTTATCTAATCAAAAGCACCTTCACAGTCTTTTATACATACCTCTTCGATGATAGCCATATCACTTGGTGAATCTGTTGGCAGCCGGATTTAGACAATCTCAGCCTGTAAATCCGCGGATTTAACCACAAGTCCCAATCAAGTTGAAGGACATGGAGTTGAACTGTCTATATTTGATATTTTAATTCATTGAGTACTATTAGTAAGATTTTTGCTATGTAGTTACGGCCGTATGCTTAGACGATTGAGTGTTCTTGATGGTGAAGGAGCATAGGGACATGGGTGACTGTACAAATCAGAGGAAATCCGTCTATCCTTGGCAGAATAAGCTTTGATATGCCAATTGTCAGCACTTTTTACTTGGCTATACATATTACTCCCTTTGTTGACTCGAGCTTCGTCGGTTGACTGATATCCCTTTCACCTGAATGAAACAATGATCTCAAGGCTGTTCTAACCGATCTGAACATTATTAGGGCAATAATCCCGAAATTAGGCCGATACATTCTTAATATCACAGATTCTCCATACCCCAAGACATTTGTCCGAATAATCCAACCCCAAATGCGTTTCAGTGCACCGTTCATTAATTATAGCCACCGGCGGCGGAAAGTTGAATGGCGGCTGCACCATATTCAACGGCCGCCACATATCCAGCAAAAGCGTCTCTGAGTTCGTCAGACGATCGGTAAAAGTAGTAGCAATCAGGTACGTAGCTCCGCTTCTGCAGACATTCGCGATTCCGTAGAGGGTATCTTCCAGGGTGAAATGGACAAATAAATCTCTACAAAATACCGCGTCCGCTTTGGGGAGCTCATCTTTCAGGATATCAATAACTTTGAAGGACACATTCTTTCGGGATTTGAAAGTGCGCTGGTTGTTTGTTATGATATCTTCGACAATGTCGCCTCCAATATATTCAATTGCGGCTATATCGACGTGTTGCATCCAGTGGAAATCGCCACAGGGTACGTCGAGAAGACTTGATACCCTCAGTTCTCCTAGTAATGAAGGAAGAGCTTCGCGGATGTGTTTTGTCTGTGCCAGCTCAGAACCCTGACCTGATCGAGATTCGCCTGAGCCCCAGGTATTGTCGTTGTAGATTTGGTTGAAATCAAGGATGGCCATTTTTGATCGGTTCTTTGGAATGCAAAATACGTATCCGTAAGAGGATTTTGACATTTTCGGAGATATCTGAGTGGCGGCATAGTTTTTATTTCAAACAGAAGGATGATATTATCGTGGTAGAGCAGCGTAGTAATGATTAGTACGTAGTAATAGGAGGTGGTAGTGATAATGGTAGAACTCCGTTACTCCGTGACTCTGTACGTATATTACTATATCGGCAATTGACATCTCCAGTTACGCTGGGGCCAATCCAAAGTAAGAGGTAAGTCTATCTTCAACTGCTTTTCTCGATATTGGAATTTTAGCTATTAAGTCAGGATCTATGAATCTCTCTAGGAAGTACATAATTAGGCTAATCGAGTTATTGGCGCTGATATGGCATGTAACGACGTCGAAAACTCCGTCATTATGGCTATTGCAAGCAATCCCAAATCAGCTTATAATTTTTATTTCATGGCGTATCCTGCTATCAGACCTGATGGCTTTTATAACCAAGCAGGAGAATTGAACTCGGACTTTTCGCATGGAACTTTCTCGGTGGAACCATCTGCTCGGCGATATTCGGCGATAGCATCCAAGCTTCATTACATATTCATGTGGACCCAATACGAACGGGAGACTATAAAGGAATGATATTGAAGACAAGGAAAGTCTGAATCTATATGCATACCTAGGTACCTATACGAATCATATTTCCCCTATCAGATGGGCTTTTACTTTTTCAGCTGCCGCCGCTTTTGTGAGGACGCTCACAGTCTAGTTCACTGATTACATTTTAGCCTAGGCTCACTCTCACTGATTAGCCCGTTGTCGTTAAGAGACGAATATTAGAGACCATGATGTTGCTAAGTGAGCACTTACTAAGTATGATCTACTTCTTATTATTGACTCATCCTATCCACACTAGCTAAGTATTTCTATACAAGCATTTTTACGCCCCTTCTATCTAGTATATGTTACATAGAAGCAAATGGTTTTATATACTCATGAGGGGTTGAGTAGGAACGTGTTCTGTATTGATTGTAATGTGTGTCTAACTAGAACAGAGAAGATATCTGGCATAGGCTGCCATACAGGAATATTATGCAAAGATGTGTATACTATTATAGTAAGAGGGTTTCTTGGAAATAGCTTGTAGTAAGAGAAACTTGATATCAGATAAGAATAGGCAAGTAGATCAATACTTATACTTACTATATGTAAGATAATATTAAAGCAGTCTATTCGTTTAGTATATATGCTCTGAGAATATGCTATGAGAATAGGAAAAAAGCTTGAAGAAGGATAATTAGATAGTCTATATGCCTTAGCTTAGTGAATATTTTGAATTGAAATTCTCCTGAAATCTTATCAAGATGACGGCCTTGATGCGTTCTCTGTAGATGTCAACATTGCTCACGGCAGAAATAGTTGTTGAGCTCATGATGTTGAATCAAGCTCGAAGTATCAATAGTGCAGCAAAGTTATCCTGAAAAGTCAATTAGTTCATTTAAAGCCATGCTGTCCCTGGGAGACGTACAGTTTGATTAGGAATTGGTATAGAACAGCATTCCTCCTAATTTAGAGGTCGGGTCCACTAACCGGTAGCGGGTCTTTGCAGAACGTGGATCTAGTTTTCACAGTTCTCCAGCGTTCCGTGGTATGACACCGGCCCGTCCCGCGTACCTTGATTGAACTAGAACTGCTTTAGTAGTGGTTTTTCTTGAAGAATTAGCGAATAACCAACCATCAGCCTACATATCTCTGGCCAATCATTCTGGCGGGTTTAAGAGCAATGGGTTGGATCAAAAACGGATTATCTACTAATGCACAAGGGGACGATACTTGGACTAAAGCTGCAGAACCCACAACTATACATCCCAGCTTCCGAGACTAGATTGTGAATAGAGGAGGGTGTCCGGAAGGTAGAATTCCGGTGAACCCAAGATGCAGGATGCATGACGCTGTAAGAGTTCTTTGTAGCTAGGTCGCAACTCGACTTCCAGCTAGCTGGCGTCGTGTTCTTCTGACCCACCGCACACCATGCGAGCCCGGCAAAACCCAACGCTGATAAGTCAATACACGATATGCTAGTCGTGTCATCCACAATTATCAGTAGTACGGTTCATCACTGGTGGGTAATCTGGTTATATTACAAGTTCCTGCTCGCCAACACTGACAGGCAAGCCACATTGTGTATCCCCTGTTCCTATGCCGGTCCATTGGCTGAATCCCAAGTTTGTGCTGCAAGCACCCGATTGACTAGGCCGTCTGGAGCTTGTAGTAGTGGCTACCACCGCATCGATTCCGTGGCCAATGACAACACAAGAGAGATCAATCGTTCCGAAGTCTTCAATCTCTAGATGAAGAATCCGTGCAGTTTTGGATGAATATCACCCGTATCGAGGCTCCAACACGTATTTGGGAGTATCCACACTGTGAGGAGCTTCTGTAATCTGTGACAGAATTTTTACCGTATGTTAGACTACATCACTTACGGTATAGCATATTGACGAAGGAATGACTCGGTACGGGTCGCGGAGTGGGCCTTTCAACAACCCCCTGAAGCGCGCAACATGTCGCAAGAAGATGAAAGCGCTTGAAGCAGAATATGAAATTCTTGTAGGCGTGTATAGAAAAGATTATGAAAACATTAATAAGAATCAAATATGATCCGAATAATTGATTTGTCCTCTCTTTTACGTTCAAATACATGAAAAACCTTAGTTCCTTGACGAAAGTCGAATCTACTTCGTTGTGGCAAGCAACAGTTGAGGCAAATTAACTATGAAGAAATTGTCAGATACTTATCATGAGTATCTACGGTATCACATACATCGTGGGGGTTTTCTTGTCGGCCTTTAGGTCGATGTTTTTCTGTTCAACAGCGGTTGTACCATGCCCGCTATCCGCATTCTCAAGGATGACATTGCCGTCCCGGACGTCTTTCCGGCTCCAGGGATTAAGAGAAGCCTGCCACTGTTTCCACGGCTGCTGAAGGTTGGACTGCTGCGCTTCTGATGGCATGGTGAACGCTTTGAAGCCTTGGATGCTGGCTGGTAATTGTATTGAGAACAAGGGCTTTTTAGATTTGCCAACTTCTTAGTAGGAGAGCGGCTTTGACAATGTGCGCGGGAAATAGGAATCGAACGGATACTTATATCCTCATGTTCCAGTGGCAACCAGAGCGCTGTCACACCAGTGACGGCCATCACTTTCGACTTCTGCCCGCTAGACATGTACTCTACCTTGTTCAGAAGTGCGATAATGCACATTGTTCACTTGATACTATGTCTATATGCAGAAATGAACTCATATTGCAAGGTATGTGCTTAAGAAGGGGCGGGCCATGACACGTCGCTACGCGTCCATGTAGCTAAACCTGTACGATAACAGACAGAAAGTCTCATTTGGTTGGCTATCTCATGAACATCACATTTCCTGTAATGTGATGACATAGTGAGAGCTTCCTTGCTAATCAGGGTACGATGGCAGACTGTATTTTGCTGTGTTGAGCCGTGGACCCCCGGAATCTATAGTGCGACCGAACTGGTAGCGTGAGTAAGTCTTACCCAGACAATCCGTTGAGTCTCTCCCCGCAAGTAAAACGTCAGATTTACTTTCGAGAACATTGAACCAACACTACCAAATCCTCTATTACTAATTATCTCGAAAAATTGAGGGCATTCTCAAAGCCAAAGACTCTCAAACCTGTGCGCTGTCCGACCCCTGAAGCGTCCACGCGCAAGGTGAAGACTCACTCACGATAATGGAGACACGCCTCCGATACTTAGCCCGAAGCCCCATATTCGAGATAGAGAAAGCCTTCAGCACAGATTACCCCGTCGATCACGTTGAAGGAGCGCGTCGAACAAATCACGAAGCGGACGACCGACAAGTGACTGTAGCCGCGGTCGAAGATCCAAGTCACTGGAAGTTAGATGTGCACGGATTTTGTTTCCTGCATGCCGAAACACACCTCGATCCTAATGACGTCTACACAAAGAAGAAGGAGGTGCAAGACGCCTATTGGTATGAGATAGAAGCTATACTACACAAGCAATTCCCACACTACTCGAGGATCGAAAGTTTCGATCTAACGGTGTGTACTAAACCCTTCAGTCTGGTTCTCCTATTCAACTTTTAACCCATTGACGGGTTTTTCTGCAGGTTAGAAAAAGAGATCCTGAGTTTCCTGCTATCGTGAGAGGTTACCGGGACGAATATGAACAACCCTCGAGCACAGCTCACAGTGACTACTCCCAAACCGGCGGATTCCTCACTCTCCAGCACTGCTTCCCTGGTCAGGATGACTACTGGGAAAATAAAGAATTTGACATGCTTAAGTAAGTCATCTTTCCCGGCCTATGTTGCCATTAAAGAGAAAAAGCTTCAGACTAGACGAATAATAATCCACTGAGTAATTAGTGTATGGCGACCTCTGAAACCCACCGATGACTGGCCTCTTGCACTCTGCGATTATACCACGATCGACACGGAGGAGGATATACGCCTCAACGATGCGATACGACGGGATCTGATCGGCGAAGGCCTCCTATTACACTATAACGAGGATCATAAATGGTACTATTTTAAGGATCAAGGCGTCAACGACCTTATTGTGTTTCGAAACTCAGATTCTCATGGGAAACGAGCGCGTGAGTGGTCCACCCAGACATATTTGCCTCGATACGACGTGTCTTCGATACTGTTTGTCGTTTCTTGTTAACACAACGTGCAGGTGGTTTCCATGCTGCTGTTTCTAATCCACAAGCAAAGGGGCCGCTCCGAGAAAGTGTCGAAGTCAGATTGGTGGCGTTCTATTAAGATGAATTTTGCGACTTCCATCATATTATAAATGTGAGCAAGTGTACTCTTTTAGTAGATGAGTTTCCTTAACGCTGGGAAACAATATCACTATACACATCAGCGAACTGCAAAGAAAGTTATACCATGCACATCTAGTGCCAGTCAAAGTCGACGACCTTATATGAAGTAGCTAACTAAAATCCTCAATAGCTCAATCACCAGCCAACAAAATAGACTCACTTCTTCCAAGTATATCTTCCAATAAGTTGCGTTGACAAGTCACGGAAGTTTAAGAAAGTAGTTATAGACATAATTAGATAGGTCAAAACAATGAAAGCCCTAAAACCACAACACTAATCCTCACTGACACTTGAAAAATGTAACAAAGTCGTGTTGGCTATGAAATCACTTTATTGGAGATATCATGATACAACAACCTCCTTTAAACTTCTATTCAGCAACCGACTAGGCAATTGAGACTTCTTGTATTTCTATGGATTGAGCTGGTCTACAAGGCCTACGAATCCGCTGATATGAAATGCGAGATCTGGTTGTCAAACATTTCGGCCTGACCTTGGTAGCCCATCTTTCCTAAACCGCCCGCCCATATGCCATAAAAATGGCCGATGCGCTAACCTAAAATTGATTATTACATTATCATGATATTGAAATAATCAATTTTAGGTTAGCGTCTCGTAACACCACCATATCAGATTGATGAAGACCGAAGCACATTGCCACATACTGTAAATAGTACTGAGGAAGCTAGGACAATTTCACCGGATTTGGGATAGCCGTAAAGTAATCCTCCACTGTACCAGATCATTTTTGTGGGAAGTCTGTTTTGGTCCATCAAACAATTTCCCATATTCCCATGACCATGCCCATCACCTTTACTTTCAACATGTTTTTAGGAAAGAGGACATTACGTTATTGGACAGGATAATCGCGAATTATTTCCAATTCATGGCGTCGCTAGACGCCACGCTAGAGGTGATTCATCAAGTCCATCACATGTGTCGCCCAATGACAGCCGTCAGCACTCCCTAGGCCTAGATACTTGTCGGCGGTTAGCTTAGGCCCCCTCATCTTCGTGATCGATCGATTTTCTCGATCTTCCTAGGCATCAGTCCATACAAATTAAGCTCCAAAATTCAGTGCTAAGTGGCCAGCTTTGAGTCCGGAAGGCGTAATGTGATTCCGCGAACTGTTCTCATATGAATGCATACCTCCTTCGTTTGAGTCTGAGATGTGAACCTAGGAAGTTGGTCTAGAACCTCCGCAACAATTCAAGGCAAGACTGTGACTACAGGAATCATGCACTTCGTACAGCTATTTGAGAGAAACAAAGAGGAGCTTCTCCCCAAGCGCACTGCGCCACTGAAACAGCCTGACTTACTACGTAGATCCTATAATTTGCCGCCGTCTCTCAATCAGGGTAGGCTGCACAAGGCACAATCATTGCTAAGCGCAGCCTTATCGAACCTTTAGATCATATAAGTAGTATTAATCCGACCAGATTGTATGCAAGATTCTGTAGATTACTGCTAACGCCCTCCATCGCTATACCACCGAAGAAAACGTACAGAACAGAAAGGACTAAAAAAGTATGACCGACTCTGCCAGCAACGACACGCGCAGCCAAAAAACAGAGGACCCCGCCTTTGACGTTGATATGGAGCGACAAGCGAAAGATAATACTGTAGTCCTAGCAGTTGAGGAAGACTCAAACAGACTCTACCAGCGGTTGTTGAGCTGGTTGGGAAGGCCTAGATTCAACAGCGTCCGTATAGCCCAACCTCGCCTTTTTTTTGGTTCAATGGTCCAGACAGTTCTACTGACTTCTACATATGTGTATAGGAAAAACCTTTGACAGCAAGCGCTGTAGATACTTCGGTAATTCAATCATATAAATTCTCGGTGCTCTTTTACTGACCGGCATGTACTCAAACAGGCGACAGCCCTACGCATCAAGGCCATCGAGCTACTATTCGGTTGTACTGCCGATCGGGCATCGGAATGGCCAGGGGTTTGGACCTTCTGCTCCCATCTAGAAAGTTGCTTTGAGGAATTGCTAGAGGACCGATTCAAAATTATCTGGAAGCTTCTGGGCCGGGGCCCTCCCTCATCCCCGGTCGATGGTTGGCACTGGTGTCTTGCGGTGATGAAAAGCTTCCAAGGTTTATCAAGAGACAGAGATGTAAGCATAGAGCGTGCCTACAAGCAGCTCTTAGCGAACTCAAAAATATCACTAGATGAAAAGTCGCCCGAGAAGCAACAAGTCCTGCGGGCAATATTTGCAGTGCTTTGTTGGGCTTCAGCAACACTCAAGCCCATTTTCGATGATGAGACAATAGCTACCGCTATCATGAATAGAAATGGGCGAAGTGCGAGCGGGCGTCCTTCAGTGGCGGCGAAAAATTCCTCTGAGATAGAATTTTACACCGAGTTAGGGCAACCCTTGCGCATCATATTCAAAAACCTTCGGGGCCGCACTGTGAAAGCTGATTATTCGGAGAGTACCCGGAGTGACGATGTACTTTACCAATCAAGCTTAGATTATTTTTCGCTCCTTACAATTGGCCGAGTCAAGCTAAAATGGGTTGACACACTGACATCGCACCTCACCTTTGATCGCTCGAAACGCACTCTATACATCTTCCGCTTCCCCTCCTACTGTGCAATCAATGTGCTATTTGGCGGAAGCATTGAATCTTTCAAAGAGTGCGTACTCATTCCTTATGCTCTCCTCTCAGATGATAACAAGTATATTCTCCGTGCCGGGAAATAACTGGTTAACATCTTGCTGTAGATACTCTAGCATTACAGAAGAAGTTCTTCCGGCGAATTTCAATACTGATTCTCCGAAAGAACAGTCCGCACTACATCGCGAGGTGCTGCTGTCTTATCGCCTGTTGTTCGGCCAATCCTCCAGATCTCGCAAACAAGTTGGTAAGGATCTCAGTCAGTTGTCCAAAACAGTATCAAAAACACAAAACTGTCACTCTATTACCAATTCTCAACACCCCTCCACTTCTTCTAGCAACGTCATTACAACTCATATTGATCCATTTCTCTCTACCATCTGTACCATGCCACTCCTCTCGCGGTTACGCTTTTTTAGCTCTACTAGCCAGAAAAAGCACTATGACCTTCTTCCCGGCGCTTTGTTTCCCTCTTCAGCGCTCGATATCCATGACCAGCTTCAAGAATGCGACACGTACTCAGCGTGTGATGACTTTCCTATCTTTGGCCACCGGTTGCTGAAACTACAACGCTACAGTATGAGACAACAGCCGAGTAGAGTCAGGGACTTTTGGCGAGACCGGCGAAACCCTTTGCAATGGTATACTTTTTGGGCTGTGCTGTGGATCGGTGGTCTGACCAGTGCATTGGCGGTGTTGCAATTAGTGGTGGGCGTTGTGCAAATTGCCGTCACTATCCGACCGTAATTACAAGAAGATTAGTGTTAATTGTGAGGGTGGAGGGGCTAGGACTGCTTCAATTGAGAAGAATATTGCTAAGTTTGCTTTAAAGCTAAGGAAACAGAGTGTTTCAACCTACTGTTATTCGGGCGGTCTCTACAGTTGCAGTGTATTAGGAGGTGTGACATCCAGAGCGTACTACTCTCCCTTTAACACTATTCACGAGAGTAGATTGATTTGAGCAAAGTTCCACCACCTATCCATGTGAAAAAGCCCAATGACACCCTTGCTACATTCCGCTTATCTTCGTTTTCACCTCATCATTTCCTTTCTAATAGCTATCAACTCTAGACTCCCTCTCCGAGGACAGATTCGATTTACGGACTTCATAATTGCTGTGCACAGAAAGCTTAGTGGCTTGTCAAAATCTCCCCGCAGGATCTGATACTAACAATGTACAGCATAAACGTGGTTGTGAAACAGGATCGGGCGCTAGACACGCTTCCCATTCTTTGGTACCAGGAGAGTGGAGTGAGAGGGGTCGTCCAGATCAAGAAAGCGCCTTTAATAAGACTACGATTTCAAGGAAGAATTTCCCGTTTAAATCCGTACTCAAAAGTTGTACTCCGCATCGTCCTCAATGATTGGAGTTATTAAATGAAAGCTAGCAGAATTTGAGGGCCTTCGCCGGCGCGACGAAGGGGACCCAGAAGCGACGAACCATGGTAGCAAATGTGACATGTGTCTAACCTAGAACAGTCGAGCTGAATATAATAACATTCCCGGAACAAAGAGAAGTAGTCTGAGAGTATGGCCGAGCACGAGGGAGACCAGTGGATCAAGATAAGCCCCATCGTTGTAAGCTAATTAATCTAGCGTGAGGTTAGTGGTGTAGCCTGATTGGTTCCCGGCTGACCATAGTATGTATGTGGTAGAAGTTTAATTTTGATGGTCCCCAAAATGTAGGAGGTTCTTATAGCCAAAGCTCAAGCCGTAGTACATATATAAACCAGGTATAAGAGTAGCCCTGAAAATTCTCTGTCTGCTTCTCAAAATACTCACATTCTCACGCATCTCTATTAAATCTTGACTTATCTGTTTGCTCTACCCCTGCCGAGTCAGATCTACCCTTGCTAGCGGATCACTAACATTATACCAGACTAACGCACTCGGTCCATCTGCACGTTTCTTCTATAGAGCGGAACCCGATCAACCTCTCAAGCATATTTATCATAATATACAATCCTTTGCTCGTCAGTGCCGGATATTTCCCGCTGACCGTCGTGTTATACTTACTATGGTGGAGGAAGACCTGTAAGTCGCCCAGGCAACCGATCCTGCTTCCTGGTACTAAAGACATTTTCACAGACGTATAGATTTCGCTCATGAATGGACTCAACATATCCAGAACTTACGAAAATTTCTAAGCAGCGTGGAATTGGATACTATTGACCAAAATGGATCATTTGACAGGGTCCTTCAAATAATACGTGACGGAGCAACTGAGTCGAGTATGTGGGAGGATTCAATACGTTTCTTTAAACCATTCGTTCAGTTCTCCGAAGAAAATTTGGGGCCACATCTTAATGCTAGTTTCTTTTGGGGTGCTCTAGCATGCCTTTTACAAGCAAGTCGCCCTAGGTGTCGCCTTGCCTTGATGTAGATGATGTGCGCTAACACGTTGACAGGCTATCGACAACATTCCGAATGTATCAGCTGATGTTTCTCGTTTTATAAATTATTTGGCCCTTCAGGCCAAAAATTTTAAAGACAAGTGCGATGATGTCCAGCTTAGTGGCTACCTGGTTAGGAAAACATGCTTCAATATGCAAACGTTGTTTGTCAATAACTTCACAAAGTTGATCAGGTATTTCCGTACACCTGGCGAAGATAGCAGAGATCCATCCGAAGTCATCGCTCAATTTCGGGAAATGGCCGAGAGGGAAATCGAACAAGCCATGGCATGGATCCGGAGACCGAGTCGAGCAAACCTACCAATGCACATCCAGAATCCGTCATCCACGAATGCTAATGAAGCAGCGTCCACTAAACGCTGCCAGATTTTACCTCCCACAGGCACGGCACGGCATTTTGACAGGTTCCCTTTTTTTGAGAAACTCGATAAGATTCTGCGTCCATCGGTCGACGAAGCGCGGTTGATATCCGTCGTTCTGCATGGTACAAAGGGGGTGGGGAAAAGTGCAATCGCTTCAACTTACATCGAAGAAAGGTACAAAGAGAACGTCTACGATGTCGTATTGTGGATCTGTGGAGAGAGCCGCACATCTTTTCGACAGAGTTTTACTGATATTGCCATGGGACTGGAACTCCGAGGAGCAAATCACCAGACTCCCGACGAGAATTTCATTCTTCTTCAAGAGTGGTTTCGGACGACAGGCAAGTACTATCCTTGTACGGCTTTACAAATTCGGCCGTCTGGTATACTAATCCTCAAACTCAAATCAAATAGAGTGCAAGTGGCTCGTGGTCTATGATCATGTCAAGTCAGAAATAGAGCGTGAGCATTACTGGCCAAGAACGACCAAAGGCAGAGTTATTGTCACGACTTCCGATCGTCCATTGACTTTTAGACTTCCCGGGGAGAAATTGGAAGTCGAGCCTTGGTCTGAAAGTGAGGGGTGGAGATATCTCTTCCATCTCTTAGACCGTGACGAAAATAATCTGGAGTCGTCGGAAAAAGAAGCTGCTGTGGACCTATCCGGGAGATTAAGTGGACATGCATTGTCAATATCACTAATCGCAGGTCTCATCTTTAACGGAGGCTGTTCAACGGGTGAATTTATGGATATGTACGAGAAAGACCCTGATCGAATTCATGGTTTGGATGATTTCGATATACTATGGAAACGTACGTTCGAAGAATTGGACAAAAAAAGTCATTCACTACTTAGAGTGATGTCATGGTTGATGCCAGATTCTATTCCGCAAGAACTCTTCGAAAAGGGCGTCACTCGTGGGTCTGCGGATGGTCTTGAGTTTTGCCTAGACAAGTTCGAGTGAGTCGCATTTCATGTCAGTTATAATGCTGTGACTAAACTAGGGGGATAGTTTTATGCGCGTTATAACCAAATTGATCAAGCCATATCTGATCAAAAAGAACATGGAAACACGGGTGCTGTCTATCCATAGGGTGATCCAGACGCAATTCAAAAGCTCCTTAGATACAAAGCAGCGACAAGATAGCTTTGATCGAGCCGTTGATCTCCTTTATAATGTCGTTCCAAAGCAAGATATTTTGAAAGGTCAATTGTATGGAGATTGGGAAATCTACAATCGATACCTGCAGCACGTTTCCTACTTGAAAGACTGCTTCACGGTGGAAAGTAGAGGTTCCAAACCTCTCGAAGCTACGATAAAGTTTTGCGAACTTCTCATACAATACCAACGGTAAGTGCCATGGAAAAAGGTTTAAGTGTTGCCAGACACACTAATGGTCGTTTTTCATCAATTAGATATCTCTATGAGATTAACGCGTTGGCCGACCTTAAAAGCTTTTGCGATGTCAGCTTGGCTGCTGTGAATACCCTGGAAGACAGTTCGCAAAAGGAGAGTTTGGAAGCCGATATTATGTCCTACCAAGCCAACCGAGCGGAAAGCCTGGGTAACGCTGAGGAAGCCATCGATTTAAATCTGAGAATCTATGATATTCGCCGACATAACAAAGAGGAATTACTTGGTCATGTGACTAACAATATCGGATATTGTTATAACAGTAACAATGACCACGAGAGAGCTCTAGAATGGCTGGACAAATCTTATAAATGGTGGACAGACAAAAAGAAACCAGTTCCCTCTTTTTTACAAACAAACAGGGCTAGATGCTTGGTTTACCTTGGCGACACTGTGAAGGCAAGAGAGCTGCTTGATACGGCAATCAGGCAGCTGAAAGAAGAAGAGAAGAAGGACTGGGCTATGCTTGCCTAGTGAGTCCCTCGGTTCCCAATACATCGTCACGTCTTTCTTTTCAAAGACTAACTATGCTGTGTAGCACATATTTTGTCCAGGGAACATTGGAACAACGGCAAGAAAACTCTATATCTGCCGAAGAATCATTTCGAAAAGCCGCAAGTTCCTGGATAGAAGATGATAAACGCCTTCATCCCTTCTATGGTGGCTGTATGTATAGAATTGGGGCGTGCTGCTTGGAACAAGGCAAAACCGAGGAAGCAGTGTAAGCCTGGCTTGATTCCTATTCTGACTGTCTGAAGTGATTCTTTCGAACCATGTTAATCAGATATGTAGTAAAAATCTCTGCATGTCTATGAAGGCCACTAGTTATCATAAACATGACACACCTGTCGAACATATACGCAACCATATTAAGCTGTCGCAGGTGCTAAGTCAGGATAGCCTCGACGACAGCCAACGTGAAGAAGCCAAGAAATGGCTCGATGAGAAGTGGCTAAATAAAGCGAAAATTGACGTTAGGCAGAGATATCCAAAAATGCAGGATTGGAGCAGTGAAGACGTATACGATAAGCTGATTCCGATTTTCTGGAGGTAAATCGGACAAGCAGACGTTTCGTTTGTTGCATCGGGGATATAGAATGGAGTTCCTCGTGCAACTTATAATAGAGTGGGTAAAATGTTAAGACGTGATAATGATGAAGTTCATTGTCGATGTCAATTTGACAGAAATTTTTGTTTATTTGCTCATGCTAATATAGCATAGAGGATGTACCTTTGGATGAAAGAACCATTGAATTATGTCGTCCAAGAATACCAGTTTCGTAAGCAGTGGCATTAGGCACAATCACTTAATACGGCAGCAACATTGTGACACTTTGTATAGCATCATCTTGTTTACAGCTGTTCTCCTAGAAGCACTTTTTCTAGGAAACTATTTACGATTTCGATATATGATACAAGTCTCATTTCAGCCAAGTCGTTTAGCAGTCAGTCACATAACAGGTTACAATAAAGCTGTCCTCTTCTCGCCCTCATCTCATTGTTCAACTTGCTCTCTAATACTGAGAACCCAAATCTGGGCTGTATATTTTTTGCACTACTTCAGATCAATTTCTCTAAACGGTATGTCGGAAATTAGGAGGTTAATTTGTGCCGAAATTTTCTATTTCGCCTCGAAAGCAGTTGGCGATTGTAGGGCACAATCAGGCACGTGACTCGACAGTATCTGCGAAAAGCCTCATCAAGATCATGAACTCCAACTGTATTACCCAATAACCAGGAGAGTTTGGTGGCCGGATTATTAATGGAAGCAATAAATTGGGGAAAATCAGCACGGTCTTTCGCGCTCACGTCAACGGCTTTTCGGAGGACTCCATTTACTTGATTAAGAAGGTCCATGGTCTCCTAGGTTCTAAAATTAATAAGAGCCATTCCCAAACTATTCACAAACATCCCCTGTTGTGGGTTCCCTTCTTGAGTCACTTCAACTACTTCAGTGGTACGTTGAATAGCTTCCAGAATATAATCTCCTTCCCCAGTCAGTCCATTTTCAGCAAGAAGACAAGTTCCAAAGCATGCAACACTCCTGAATATTCTGAACTATCATGAGACTTAAGAGTCACTAAGCCTAGCGTACCTCAATACAACGCAATTTAATTAACATCACGCCACTCAGAGACGTGCTCAATGCTACTCAGTTTTAATAAGTGGCGAGAGGTGAGCACTAAATCGGAACAGGAAAGCTCGGATGCGGCAGGGAAAGTCAGGAAAAATCAAGTATGGAGATAGACAACAAGAAATAATAACATGTCTTCGTATCCTCCGATAGTCCCTGGAACTGGTAGGCAAAATCTCCTTCTACAAGACCAAGAATTTGACTAAAGTGAATGTCACCAGGCTCGCACTTTACAAAAACCATCCACAGCGACATATACCCATTCATCAATCTGCGAACAAATTTACTCAATCATGACGGCCGCGTCGCCTATATCACAGGCGGTAACCGCGATATCGGGAAAGCCATTGCCACGTCTTTTGCAAGAGCAGGCGCCTCATTTATCGGCCTCGGATGCCCAGACGGTTTTGACGCAAATGTGAAATCCGAGATTGAGAGTGCAGCAAATGAAGCTGGAAGGTCGGCCCATCCATTTGTCCTGTGTCTAGATCTGGATGTAACCAGCAACAAATCAGTGGCTGAAGCCGCAGCCTAAGTCCAAAAGGCTTCTCCAAGGGGGCTGGACGTACTAGTGAATAATGCTGGATTCATGATACTGGCACGTGCGGTCGTTGAGGTGGACGAGGATGTTTGATGGAAGACATTTGAGGTTAATTTAAATGGCGTCTATCTTATGAGCAAGTTCTTCGCGCCCCTTTTGACGGTGACAGTGGATGGGCTGAAAACGATGGCGAATATCAATTCGGTCACAGCTCACAGTCTGCGTCCGGAAGCAAGTGCGTACGGGACTTTGAAGTCGGCGGTTTTGAAGTTTACAGAGTTTTTGCTGGTCGAGCAGGCTAAGGAATGGCTTTTGGCGTTTTCTGTGCATCCTGGTGGAGTAATGACCCAGCTGGCTGAAGCAATGCCCAAAGATACACACGCTGGTAGGTTTTTGATTTCATGTTCATTCCACGAATTGAACTTTTCCTTAGTTCCTGTTGGTTGGAAACTAAATAATTGTCTAGGGTTTACGGACAAGCCTGAATTGGCTGGAAACACCGTCGCTTTTCTCACTCAGAGGAGGCGCGAGTGGCTTGCCGGAAGGCACCTCTGTTGTACGTGGGACATGGAAGAGTCACTTGCCAGAAAAGACGAGAATGTACAAGGTAACGAATTGAAGGTCCGGCTTGTTTTGTAATCGAATAGAGGCAGACATGAATACTATTAAGGGAAGTAAGCCCACATTCGTGGCAGGCATGTTGTTAAAGAATCAGGATCAACCTGTCAGGCTCAGTACTATGAAACTGGATAAAATCATTGTATTATTGACAGGTGTTGAATACAGCAGAACAACAGTAAACCCTGACTATGTGGGAGAATAATCCCAGCAATACTTAGTTCGGAAATGTGCGAATCGTCGTAGATTAGGGCCTGAGGTTCGCTCTACGGTACAACAGAGAAGAATTTGTGAGCTAATTTTGCAAAAAATACATAATACTATCAAAAATATTTTTTCTCTACGTTTATAACACATTTTGCTCGTCAGAGAAAGGTTTAAAGTCGGACAAAATCGTCTGCCCCAACAAGCCCTACCGAGGCAATATTGCCCAATAAGGAAGTTTGTATCCAGCACGGATTTCGTGGAGTTCTCCCGAAATCCGTGAATCCGTTCTAAGAAGGTATATCTGAAGTTCAATATGTGATGATGGGAGTCGAGATTCGGGTGAACTCAAATTGTCACTTTTGTATATAAAGAGAGATTATACCTAGGTACATGGGGAGATGAAGTTCTTTTGCGAGACAAGCTGAGATTACAGAGTATACTGGCTGGCCTCATCTAGATATCTTTCTCCCATTTCTTCACTTCTTCAGATCTATACCCGGATATAACAACATCAAAATGGCTCTGACTCGTGAAAAACGACTCAAATTGGCAAATATTGATCCTGAGCTTGCTGAAGTACGTATTTGACACTCCTCTTGCGTCGAGTCAATGATACCGACTCACACTTCATCAGACCCTCAAGAAAATCACCATACCTGCCCCAAGCCCCGATGCCGAACCAGCAAGGATCATTGCAGGAATACGCGCATACATGAAAAGCCAACATAAACCCGCGGACCCAGACAGCGGCGTCTTCGAACATGACATTTTCTATCCCGTTCGCGAAGGTCATCAACTACGAGCTCGCGTCTTCTGCCCTGCAGCAGCCGTTCAGGGTGATGCCGCTCTACCACTGGTAGTATACTACCACGGCGGAGGATGGACAATCGGCTCCCCGGAAGACGCGGCACCATCATGTCGAAACCTCGTGCAAACTCTAGGTGTAGTCTGCATTGCTCCGTCGTATCGGCAGGGTCCTGAGGATCCGTTTCCGGCTGGTATCAATGATGCATGGGATGCATTAAAATGGATTGCGCTTCATGCAGAGTCCGAGTTAGCTACTACCGGCATTCCAGTCTCATTGTCGACTGGGTTTGTGGTTGGCGGGTCCTCAGCTGGAGGTTCGATGGCAGCTATTCTGGCCCATCTGGCACGCGATGAGAAGGAAAGCCTCGCTGTACCCATCACGGGATGTTTTCTTCTTTCGCCTATGATTCTACCGCCTGAGACATTCGAGACTCTGCCGGCGGACTGGAAATACAGGGACTCTTACCTCTCGCGCACACAGGAAGCCTGCCAACACGACCCTATCCTGACCCCTCAGATGGAAAAGATCTTTCACGATTCGGCAGCTGGAGATTTCGCTTCTCCAATGTTTGTCCCCTTTATCTGGCCAACAGGCCATGCGAGCTTGCCGCAGACATACTTTCAAATCTGTGGTATGGATATTGTGCGTGATGAGGCGTTGATTTATGAGCAGGTGCTGAGAGAAGAGAATGGGGTTAAGACGAGGCTGGATGTTTATCCGGGTATGCCACATACGTTCTGGAATATGTTTGGTATGTTGACGCAGGGAAAGAAAGCCAAGAAAGATCTTGAGGAGGGGATAAAATGGTTGTTGGGTCGCTCGGAATGATCTCTCAACATGAGGCTTTGTAATTCCGTTGATACCTACACAGGATATACTTCTAGGCAGTATGTACACAGACTAAGCTACCCTCTCATGCAGCCCATACTCAAATTCTCACATGTACGTTCAAGACCGACAGGTTCAAACGCGTCTGTCTCAAACCAGACAGGCTTTCTGTACAATCTGCATCGATCGAAGCGAGAACGCGGATGCATTGACACTTACAAGCTCGTATGATATGCATACATAGTACATTCGTACTCGAAATAAACTTTCGCATTGCAGGCTCCATGCAGCAGGTTACAAAGAAAGTCTCGCGTAGGTCACATACTCGGCGCGGGCTGTACTGAGCTGTTCGTAAGCTTGAAGCGCAGTTGTGGAGTCGAAAAACTTTTGGCTTCGGACCAACTTGGACTGACTTACATGGCTGGGTAATGATTTACGTTATGATATCATTGAAGCCACCACTGTTACTGCTCATATTTCGCAGGATGTACTGAGCAAAATGAATTGAAAAACAATTGTCGGTGTACATACATCGTTAGCGAAATCAGTCGAATGGAAGATTTCAGGGAAATCGACGGTATACATGTATCGACAAGATCACGAAATCAGACCGCAAAACCAAGATTAATTGCCAACGCGCTAGACACTGCGTCGTCTTATAAGCGCTGACTGATGGACCATCGAAACCGGCGAAAGCTCCGTGGTGCAATGCGCGAAAACGTAACTAATCAACGCGCTCGCGTGCTCTATGAAACAAACACGCGAGCTCGATCTTTATCCCTAATTTCCGAAATACATTCAGCTTTTTGGAAGGTTTGTCGCGTGGCCCGAGGTGAAAGAAAAAGACGGGTACGCGGATGAGAGATCGGATCGCACGTAGTACTGTATGGATTACTTCCCAAGTAACTTACGTATTCCGAGATTATGCGTTTGGTCGCAATTTTTGGAGTGCAATTCCTCGATACCATACTACATACTGTAAATAATGAGTACTCAACTGTGGAGTTGCTGATGTATCATGGACACTGAGTTACTGGTATGTAATTAAATCCACTGGTACGAAAAGTACCCGATATGAAGCTATCCGTATCGTCAAAACCTACCAAGTAACATTATTCAATCGAGTAAATGATGCAACTTTACCTGGACTCCTGATGCTATTAGCCTGACTGACTTATTAAAGTATAGTTGATCGATCATTCTATTGACACAAAGACCATCCTTGTCCCGTATTTCATACTAGTATAGTACATGCATGTTAAAAGGGGCAGAGCGACGGTCCGTACACTGAGACTGAGCTAGGCACATCCATGGATAGTGGACCGGACCATTCTGAATATGGTTATATTGGTCATTTCTTGTTTTGAACGACACTTACAAGTTACATCAGCTTACATCGAGTTACAAGATAATTGACGTTGCAGTTTCTTTTCAAGGATTGTATACTTTCAAGCTGTGTAATGTCTCCGTAGCACCACCTTCGACATCTGACTCTTGACAGCTGTTGACCGGTCGATCCGAGTCAATAGCTCCTGAGCCATAAGCTAGCTAGCTTAGCAATTCGAGCTTAGAGCTGGTTAGCGTTGCTCAAAGTTTGGTCTTTGGGCCTCAGCCTTCGAGGCAATGGAACCGCCGAAACCGCTGACTGATCAGCGATTACCTGGCCCATATGCTCCCGTACGATGTAGTAACAGTACATGAATAATGCATACAGCAATACGCATGCATAAACTTGAGCCTTTTGGCCTGTACATGTACGTAGTAGTACTCAAAAGTGTCCCGTAAATATGCATTTGTGGAGTACGGTTTTTGGGTGGATCTGGAAATCTCAAAAGTCAAAATTACTGTCGCGCGACATCCGACATCAACCATGTCACGATCAATCGAACGGTATGGTACGTCTTATGGTTTAGTTGATCCAACCTGGCTCTGACAAGCAGTGACAGGAGATGAACCTTGGATGACATCAATCACTGTACAAATTAGAAAATGAGACCAAGTAGAAAAGTCATGATCAGCACTATCCGAAACGTCTTCTCCTTACCTGTATACCTAACCGAATACATAAGTATACATACCAAATAACTAACATACTCAGCTCAATACATACAAAACTCTCATGTACAGTTAACCGTCAAGTCAACATCCCACCTCGTCACCAACCCCGTAAACGGCTTTATAGGCAACGAACATTAAAGCCTCACCCAGAGCTCACCTTGCTGAAAATTTTTGTAGAGAGGGGAAGGAAAATTTTGCTGTATGACTCCATTATATCCATTATATGGAGTTTTATATGGAGTACCCGAACGCCCGTACTTCCCGAAAGAGCTCCGTTTGTGGATCTTCTCTCGTGAAGCTTTTCGCGGTTTGTACCTTGGTATCAACGTACAGTATATACGGTGGGCAGGCTGTTTATACAGACGTTTTAATATTTTAAGCATTTCTCTGGCGAACGAAAGCCGTTAACGTTGACAACGGAATCCCAAACACCTTGCTTAGAGAGAAAAAAATCATTTTCGGATCTGTTAACGAGCGTCTTGGAAATTAACAGTATCCGTATGAAACTTCCGCCGTAAATACCCCTACTCTTAACAGTCCGGTCGCCTCAGAAACATGGTCACGACGTCAACCCAGCCACTGAAGGTGAAGAAAATTCGATCCAGTAATGATGGCTTACGTAGTTTCTAATCCGGCACTTGATAAATCACATCGAAATTCACCGGTATGAAGATTTTCAATAAGAGCCCCGCGATACATGTACATACTATGTACAATACGGACGGAGTCGGCGGGTTCTAGAAGGGTTCCTATTTCGGGTTTTATTGGTTTGGTATGATTACATACGTACGTTCAGAGATAGTTACGTACGCGAAGTACCTACAGAGCGGTATGTTTAAGGAAAGCTACATAAAGGAAGGAAGCGAAAAAAAAAATGCACATTTGAAATAATTTTCGTATCTCCTTACGTGATGTTTCATTGTCGGCGTTACTGCGGAATACGTTTTCAAGATACAGATGCGAGGGATTTGATGCTTTCGATAGTTTACCGTTAACCCTAATTTTCCTAGCAGTATGGCTGGCTACATACGTAGTATATGACGAAAGGATTGACCACGTGTAAGGATCATGACCTTACCTGCGTACCTACTCAAGAAAGCAAATGCGATACGAGAGAATCAGTCGAGTTGGTTGAATTCAGAACCACAGCGCTGGGAACAGGTCGGATAGCTGCAAGGAGCTTGAACACTTTTATTGTTAATCACGGGTGAGGAACTCCGATTATGGAAGTAAGAGCGAAAAGTTGGGCTAGGAACCTAGGGTGTATGAAACAAAAAGCAATTTCGCACTGCGTCTTATGTCGTTCAAATCACAATCATGCAATGCGACTCTCATCTCATCTCATCTCATCTCATCTCATCTCATCTTCCTCGCTTGGGAGATAAGGACAAATCTGTACTACTACGTCCAACTGCACGGTAGGCCAGGGTAGAGCGAGACACGTGAAAGAATTCGAAAGACTCTCAGTTTCCCAATTAATCGCCACGATCAACCTCCCCTATTTAGGCACATACTGGCCAAGCGAGTAGTTAGATTAATGCTGATGAACAGCTGAACAATCAACCGGTGTGGCTGGAAATATGACTCGTCGCGAACACCCCCCTGTCTCAACGAATAGAAACCCGATCCATGACCTCGGTTCTCATCACATACATCGCATAAGAAGTAGTTAAGTATTAACTAGTGAGCGATAACCACGTATTTCGCATCGCATGAGATTTCGAGTCATCGACGATAAATGGTAGACGGCTCGTTATCTATTGCAGATCGATCGAGATTGTGCCAAAGCCGCCAGCAAGTGCTGGGGTGTATGTACGGAGTACGCCGTGAGTCCTAGGATGGAGCACCGGGATGGACACCAGCCACCGCATTGATCTATTCGAGGGACGTGGAAGACTGAAGGTGGGCGAAGAACTTATGTCTTAATTTTTGGTTATTGATTGATTAAAAAATGAACACGCCCGACCAAAGATGCAAAGAACATTTGGTACGGGTTCTGGGAGTCAAATCCGACGATTGGCGATCCTGATCGGATCAGGTTGGCAGAGGCGAGCTGAAACCGAAGTCAAAGTGCTCGGCTTGGCTGGGCTGATGCTGACATTTAGTCTTTAGCAAGTAAGTTAGTAGTAACTATTTAGTGTACCATTTTTCCTAGGTTGAGGAGGGGTAGATCGGCTTCAATCTCCAATTTTCATGTCTATCATTGAAAATTTACGGTTTGAAAAGCAAAAAATCATTATGAATCAATCTAACAGTCGGATATTATGTTCTTCTTGGCCAAGTTATTGGAAGAGTCATATTGCCAGGAGGCAGAAAATATTCGGCGGGTGCTGGTAGCTTGACTTTCAAATCTTTAATAAATCATGATAGGCGATTCAAGCGATATGTAACAGTAGGGCTGACCATTTGGCATTGACCGATGCCTCGAATCCTTGCAAGGGGAAGCTCGCGACTCGTGCACACTGCGAATCCCTGTTTTGTTGATGTGATTGGTGAATCGATTAATCTATTTATCTGCTAGATCAGGACCATCAGGTTTATGTGATTTGTCTTCCCCGCGCCTGAGTGTATGCTAAAGCGGCTTAGCTTGGCCTGGACAACTCATCAGACTAACGCAGGCAAACTGGCTTTGCCTCCCTAGGTGGGAGGGAGAGTGTCAGATCGGAAATCTGGATGGATGTCTCTGGCTGAACTGACGCCTGGGCTGCTAGAAGGGGTTGCATTACGGCTTGCGATCACATCCATTCATCCATTCATTCATTCGTGATCATGTTATGTACACGTAGCTGCTCAAGGAGTAATCTCGGCATCAAAGTCGAAGAAAGCTAGCTTGACTCAAGAACCATGGATCTCGTCCAAGCTATCGACCTCCTATCAACTTACTCTAATTAATTGGGGTCATCTTATCGAGCTCGTTCAATGTTAACTAGTTACTCCCCAGCGAACGTGTTTCAAAGAGCTAAAATTACCGTCGACAGACCACCAACCAATCAACTGCGGTCCATAGCATCAACTTAATTCAATTCCTGTTTGATCGCATCTAGTCCGACTTATCCAAGAAACCCACGTTACTTGTGTACTAATGTGTAGGCGATTAAAACGTTGTTCCCCAGTCTTTCCCGGCCCATGCGCTCCAATGTTTCAACGGACCTGTTTGTGCAGACAGTGGTACGTAAACTGGTGTCGCGCCTAAGCGCGTTGAGTGCGAATAAATGGCGTTATGTTGCGTTGGATGATTCATTGACTCTGTCCAAAGTGTGGTTCCAGGCTAGGATTTACACGGCTAGGCTTAGCACTTCACAGCTTAGCAGCTTAGCCCAGGGGGTTAGTTGAGCTAGGATCGTGATTTGAGGCCACTAAAATAGTAACAGTATCTCCTGAGCTGGTACAGGTCTTGCCGGCAGACTGAGATAAGGACGTGATTTATATTACAGAATGCGTGTAGAGTAAGTCAGTGGCTGGTGAGATTCCAAGTAGTACATGTATCTTCCTGACCTAGGTACTAGGAACATGCCTGTTACAAGGACGGCATGCCCTCACAGCGCCGAGAATAAGCCAGGCAGCGTTAAGGTTCAGCTGCTCTAGGCCTGCAAAGCCCCGGAGGTCAAGCCCGTACCGAGGATGCCATCAAGATTATTCCGCCCTAAGCCATTTTGGAGTTGGTCTGTTGCAGACACTAGTCTTAACAAGGCTAGTGTCAGTCTCTGGAAATGACGTCGTTCGTATTGGCGAAAGGGAGCCGAGATGGTCCTTCAGGCAAATCAAACAAACAAACAACACTAAACTATGCAAACCACTCGACAATAGTCGATTTGATAGACAACAGACAATAAACGGAATACATGTTCGTTTGCACTTAGTTTAAGAAACATCGACATCTCGAATTCACAACCAATCATCACCTCCTGCTCATCCAGTCTCTGACGAATGGAGACTCAAGACAAAATCTTACGAAAAAGCGGGGAGCTGTCCATACATACGTTCTGCGTATGCCTTGTAATTGAATGTTACTGGACAGACCCAGACACTCCACGCGTCGAGCTGGAGTCTGCCAAGAGTCAGGGGACTCCGGCCATATACGGCCTATGATTGGATCTTATTGGATGCAAGCTGCGCCGCTAGTCCGACACTGGTATAGTCCCCTTTGTATGTAGGTATGTATGTATGTTCCTTACTACGTACAGATAGCTGTATTTCGGTAATTGTGCTCAGGCGTTTTGTATGTCGCTGCAGTTCGATTGTGCTGTATCCGGTAAGGCGTGTACGTATGTATGTCTCTAGTACTCTACTCTGTACTCGGATTCATCAGGCTGACACTCGGTGCGATTGTCTTTAAAAAAAAATCCAGCTCTGGAGTACTACCTAGAAATTAGTTCATTCGTCTGATTGTGCATGGTATGACCAGCCTTTGTGCTCTGCCGGCTCGGTACGCGTTGTATCACTAGTACGGTTTTTACCAGATGGCTCACCAGGAACCAGCCATACGAGCCGCAAAACAGGTTGTCTTACACCACCTAACACAATCTGCCGCTCCCTACTGGCTGCTGCCGCCTGCCGTCTATTTCAGATGGAGCTGATCTGATCCTGTTACGACGGAGTGCTTTGTATTATGCACAGATTTACGCCGCAGTATTGATCGATTCGATACGATAGTGCGCACATGGTTGAATATGAAATGACTGTGCTCGTTTGTCTAAAGAGACATTCTGAAGACAATAATCAAGCAAGCCAATAGTCAAAAGCCAATAGAGCAGCGACATCTCAGATACTACCCCGGTCAATAACAACACTTGTAGCTATCGAGAGGGACGGCACAAATTGCACCTCGATTGGCCAGTCGTCAACCACCACAGCCGTATCGCTCCAAACGCACTAACCCATCCCCTGTCGTACGCGCCCCAGTCCGGTCATACCGTACCAATACGCCTCGATGACGGCTCCATTTGGCACTCAATTACTCAACGACCCTCTGCTGCGAGTATAGCTCGTCTCCGCAATACCAAAATTACGTACCTTCTCTCTGCCGTTGCCAGCGGACCTTCTCACTAAGGAAAGCATGGCGCTGGTCTCTCACCTCTCGCTCGACCTACCTCTCTCTTCCTTCCTCTCTACCACACCCACCTGGAGAGAGAAGAAAAAAAACCCCTTCAACGTCCTCTTTTTTTCTCTTCTCCTCCTTCTCCTCTATATCCGACTCTTCCTCTTCTTCTTCATATCCGCTTTTAGTTTTTTCTTTTCCTTTTCCTCTCTGTGCCCTGACTCTGCTCGGAGAGTTTGGGAGTGAGATCGCCTTGTTCGTGGTCATCGAGAGTTGGCTTTGACTGTGACTGTGACAGAAAGGTCTCGTGAGAGATCCCTATTCATCAAGTCAAAGACAGAATCAGTCCCTTGATCACCTCAGCAATTAATTCTCTTCGTACCGCCCGATAGCTGTGTCGTTGCAGCTCGACCCTCCCGACGTCCGTACTGTCCTGTGCAGAACCGCTCCAACAACCTCATTTCTAACCGACGGTGAGATTGCCTTCCCCCCTCTGCAATGTCGAGCCTATTCTTCCCTATCGAATATATACCCTGTTGTACTGGAGAGCAGCTTCAGGCTGGGTTGTGAGACTTGCTCGGCAGGGTGGCCTGAGTCGAGAGTCACGTGCAGCGAACCACGAATATCGAATTGTCGATGTTGAGCAGAGCTTTACAACCTCCATGAACGAGCGATATCAGATATGAGACATGTTTCTTCGTTTGGGAAATGTACCAGATACCTCAAGCGGATGGCGCCGTCCGATCGTTCCGTGATCGTGCTAGGTCCTATTGTCAGCGAGCGTCCGTCGTACCTTCGTTTATAACGATCGACTTGCAACTCCTGTCGCAGAATGGATAACTGGGCAACGAAACTTTCATCGGGTCTGAACAATGGCTTTGGTGGTAGATTTCGTGACTCGTCTCGCTCCTGTCTTCCGGTTAATGGAAGGTCAGGGTGGCACACCAGCCAGTATTTGATAAGGGAATAGTCTCTGTACGGCCTATCTATCCCATCAACGCTTGCTCGCTTGTGACGTACTCGAATACCCAAGTACTCAAATTCTCAATACCCGTGCTGTCGTTTGTTGGTCACTGTGGCATGAAGGATCACCATGGTAGCAGCCTTTATTGGCATGGAAGAATGGAGCTCTGCTCGTGCAACCAACTACAGCACCAGACCATCAGCCCCGATCTCTCCAATATTCATTTCATCATTGTCGCAATTGCAAGGTCCTTTCGAATTCTCGCTAATGTAATTTTTTATAGAAGATAGGTTGAGTTTCGTCGTCGTGTTCTCACGAAGTCGAATCTTAGCCCTTATTCAAGGTTACCGCATCCCGTTGTTAAACATTTAACAACACGGACCTGCATACCTCCTAAATTAGCCTGTGAGCTACTCTCTGCCTAATACCAGTGCCTCTCCAAGGACGAAGTCCGCTGACTGCCCCTTGCCCTTACATAGGGTTTCGTGCCGTCTCGATTGCTCCGCTCCACATTCCGGAACACGAGGAACACTTGCCAGCAACCTCTCAAAACTTCTCGTTGACAGGGTGGAGACGTTGACTCGTACTTCACCTCTTTGTCGACAGGTACCGCCAGATAGGACCTCATTCCTGCCTCTTTTGTCAGCCTAGATGCCAGAGCTGTTACTACAGTAAGGGCAGTCCTTATCCTGGGTAAGTGCAACATGCTTTTTGTCGCCCTTTTGCTGTTGAAAGCTGTTTATCTTCATTGCTTTCTCCTCATCGTAACTCTTCCTCCCACTGCCCACTCTTTGACACACTCTTTATAATCATCTAATGCTACCATTTTGTTCACATCTCTTCTCACTTCTCACCGGTACTAATATTTCTGTCTCCTAGCTACGCCGGAAAAGTCCTTCTTATCGCACTCTGTTTCTGTTTTCGCACCGCCCAGATTATTGTCTAGGCACCACGCTCTTTAATTGCCTTTCCAACTACTTACAATCATTAATTAATCCTACGACTGTCACTCTCTTCCTCCTTCGTCAACACAAGTGATACACGGGTGTTATCATTATCAGGATACTTTCGCTTCCGTACCATAACCTCAACAGAAAAGTCTTTAGATATTCCTGCCGGTCAGCTCGAGACAGTTTTTCTACAATTCCATCCACCATGGCTACCATTCGCCCCTCTCACCAAACGTGTGATTCGTTCTTCGTTGAGACTGACGATGTCCGTCCTCGCTTCGATTCCAAGGAGCACGCAAAAATCATTGCTCGTGAGCGTCAGTACGCAATCGCAGATCAACTCTCTGCCCAGGCAAGGGAGGAGTATCTCGATGATTGCTTACAGCACATGCTCGACATGGATACTGCGACTCTCCCTGATGTAGAGTCCATTGACATTCAAACTGAAATCCAATGGTTCATGCGTCCATATCTCCTCGATTTCCTCATCGAAGCACATGCAGCCTTCCAATTGCAACCTTCCACACTGTTCCTTGCCATCAACCTCCTTGATCGTTACTGCTCGAAACGTGTTGTCTACAAACGTCATTACCAACTCGTCGGCTGCTCTGCCCTTCTGATCGCCGCCAAGTACGGTGACAAGAAGGAGCATGTTCCAACTATCCGTGAGCTAAAGTCCATGTGTTGCTCGCTTTACGATGACGACATGTTTCTCCAGATGGAATGGCATGTGTTGCAGACACTTGGCTGGACCGTTGGCCACCCGACAGTGGACAGCTTTCTGAACATTGCGATCGTGGATATGCAGTACGACCCAGAGGTCGAGCATCTTGCACTTTACATTCTGGAGATTGCGCTTTTCCACAGAGAATTCGTCTCCAAACCCTCGGCCGACCTCGCTAAAGCTGCTCTCGCTTTGTCGAGGTGCATCCTTAACCGCCGTCAACCGGAGGCCACCGAATGGGCTGCCACATACGACCCCAACACTTTAGTCGCTCTGTCCCAGCAACTGCATTCTCCCTCTCAAGTATTATACCGCAAGTACTCTTCAGCACACTACTCCCGGATTTCTAAACTTCTGGACAACTTCCTCGCGCGTCAGGCCGCCATTGCCAGCGGTGCTTATGCCCCTCCATCTCCGCCTACCGACGTCGCCGAAGAGACCAAGCCTCAGTACGCCGGTCAAGTTGGTCTGTCCACTCCTCAAAAGCCAATGCCACCCCATGGGTACCTTACCCCGCCTATCACCCCAGAGAGTGAAGGGTTCAATGCTGCTGGTGCCGCGGATATGAATAGACAGGCACCGATCACTGTCTGCCCGTCGTCTCCTACCCCTCCGAACGTCTCTTTCAATGATACCCAGATGTACGACGCCGAGCCAGTATACGTTCAGTATGCCCCCGCTCACGTCGGGTATACTACTGCGTTCTAGCGGTACATCAGTCGACTCCCCTCGGAGCTATATCAAACTCCCTTAATTTTCGGACGTGCATATTTACCACGACCTGTGTGCCATAGTTTGCTTCAACCGTGACATAAGCACTGCACGAGCGAGTCGATTGGATCTGTTTTTCCTCTTTTCTTTTCTCATCATACGAGGGCCTGGACGGATTGCATTTTATTTCATCCTAGAATATTAACATACCCCTTTCACTTTCCATCATCATCATCATCATCATCATCATCATCATCTGTTTGTCTGTGTTTTTAGATCTGGCATTGCGAGCGCGAGTCGTTTCTGATACAAAAAAAATTCATTTCTCTTCTTATTATCATACTTTTTCTCTTTTTTTCTGCTCAATACTGTCCTTCTAGCGTTCCGCGTTGAGTCATTCCTCACCATCCACAGGGCTTTACTCTACCGAAATCGAAACGGAGAGACCGTGCCTGTCTGTCATCATATCATTACCATACCAAAATCATTGGCGGTTTTCAAGAAACCTTCCCATTGATTCTATTCACCTTCACTTTCCGTCTCTCTCTCTTGCTATCAAAATAATTCTCATTTGATAACCCTCTTTCTTTTCTGCTTACAAGTGGTGTTTCGATATCTTTTTGTTGTCTCCCAGTATGCGCGGAAGGGGATAGCTCCCCGTGCTGAAGAGGGGAGGAGATACCTACATACGTATCTGTCGATCTATGAGAGAAATTAGTTGTTTCTTTCTCTGGGAATAGTCGCATGATGTAGTATGTAGACTTGGTAGGTTGTTAGCTCTTTGTAATTCTTTGGCCCCGGCCGGATAGTTGAGGACGAAACGACAAAGCATTAGTTGAACAAAGGACATTGTTGAAGATGTGTTTGTTCGGTCTCCTTTGTACTGCTTAAACTCCCCCTGTTTGGCCTCGGCGAGACTGGTAACCCGCCGGAGCGTCTCAGGTATGAATAAAGGATAAGGGCTATAAGTTAGACAAACAATAGGAAGGTCGAATGGGCAGGGACCCCAACCAAGAGCGGCTAGTGCAGGTCCGATGATAGTCGTTATTTCGTTACTTCTATGTTCTACATAGTGGTAAAGGGTACGTAAATACTACGATCGATCGTGGTGTACGTACATTTTGCACCATTCCGACCTGAAATAGCCGATGGTCGGGTCTGGTCTATGTAACGATTGTTTACCCTATAAAAGGTATTATGCAAACACTCCGGAGGTCATCGTGTTAGTTTGTCATGGCAACTCATGTCTCTGTAGGAGGGAATTTTCTGGTACTTACCTAGGTATGTTACTGTTGTTCAACTTGAACCTTTGACAGGGCACCAGGGCACTCCTCGACCCAGTGTGTCCCTGTTGAATCTCACCCTTTCCTAGGCGGTTGGTACACGCGGCAGAACGATGTGGCTACAGTCGATCTGTCATTAGTACGACGGTGGTCGAATGCTCTAGTTTGTCTGATCCTAGTGTTTGGTAAGTTGTGCCTGTGAGGAATGCTGGGCTCTGTTGCGCGTTCGAAGATGAAATATATATTCTGATCACGTAACCCAGGTCCGAAGGTTATTCTACAAGTGTCTAGTAGCGACAAGTACCCAGACAGTAGGAGTATAGGTAAGTGACACTCATAATATAATTGATGTTATCAGACTTCACGACATCAATGTGCGTCTAAATAAAGTACAGACAGCAGATCAGACGAAGAGCTATACAATCTAACCTCTGATTGGCCGAAGCTTATACTCGAGTCGGCACTGATAAGGGAATGTCTAGCCGCGCTCACGTGACTGATAAGGCCCGCGAAAAACTTCCCTTTGGAAGAAAAATAATTTTGATTATCCGCTTGATTTTTGTACCAAGCTTCTTTTCTAATTGATCACATTTTTTGCCTGAGTCTTGACGCGCCTTTCCGGGATTTGAGAGTAATATTTCAAATGGCTGTCATTGTCTAAATCATCGCATTTGAGTCGTCTCTCAGCTCGCAGAGCAGGGAGATTGTGCTTGGTTGATTGTTCTCCTCGACGAGACCGGATAAGAAGAAAACCGACGCAGACCAATTCAACAACACAGAAAGAAAACGAGAAAAAGTCAAAATGGAGCTTCATCGCTGTCGTTTCGTTCCTTACAACCCCCAGGCCATCAATGCCCTCGAATTCTCGCACCCCCCCTCCTCCAAAGCCGCCGGCCAAGGCTCGCAAACTCTTCGTCTCGCCGTCGGTCGCGCGAACGGCGACATCGAGATTTGGAACCCGTTGCGCGGTGCCTGGTTCCAGGAATCTATTATCCGTGGCGGAAAAGGGCGGAGTATCGAGGGCCTCGCCTGGACGCTCGACCCGTCTGGAGATTCGCCTGATGGGATGAGAACAGCGGGTCGTTTGCGGCTGTTTAGTATCGGATATACGAATACGGTGACGGAGTGGGACTTGGAAAAAGGGAAACCGGCGCGGCATTCGAGCGGGAGTTATGGAGAAATTTGGTGTCTAACAGCGCAGCCGAGATGGACTCCTTCAACTGAGAAGGGTGCTGCTGCTGCTACTCCTGCGGAAGGCGAATATACGGGTCAACATCTGGCGATTGGATGCGCGGATGGATCGATTGTCATTTTGTCTACGGCCGAGAATGATTTGAGATTTGTGCGTCGTTTGAATGCGTCTGTTACGAAGAATGTGCGCGTGCTCAGCATCACGTTCCAAAGCCGACATGTGCTCGCTGCCGGGTACGCGGATAGTTCGATTCGGCTGTTTGATATTCGGAATGGGCGTCTTTTGCGAACGGTCTCGCTCGGTAGAGGACCCATTGGAGGACCCAAGGATATTCTGGTCTGGAGTGTAAAGTCTCTGCCCGATGGTACATTGGTTTCTGGAGATTCGACAGGTGAAATTCGATTCTGGGACCCGAAGAACTACTCGCTTGTGCAGAGAATACGGGGCCACCAAGCCGATGTGCTAGATGTCGCTGTCAGTATCGACGGGGAAACGGTCGTTAGTGGTGGAGCAGATCGACGGACGGTGCTGTATCGACTGAAACCGGGCAAGAAGAATGATAAATCGCGCCGATGGGCGGAGGTGATGCACCGGCGATATCATACGCATGATGTCAAGAAGTTTGCTGTCTATGAGTCGAAGGATATGAGTATTGCGGTTTCCGGAGGTTGGTTCACCCCCTCCCCTATCTTTTTCTCGTTCTGTGAACTGTCTAACACTATGCTTGTACAGGACCAGATGCATCCCTAGTCGTCTTACCTCTTCGTGAATCCGGAAAAGAGCACCACAGGACACTATCCAGTCTCCCTCAAATCTGTCAACTTGCCTCCGGTTCGTCATCTAGGTTCATAATGAGCTTCTGGGAGAGAGAAGTCCGGATATACAAAATCTCCCCTGAGAGCAGAACAGATGCAGAGAGTCAGAGGAATCAATTAGTCGGACGAGTGTTGATTCCTGTAAGTCCTTGTCATACTTTTGACTCTGATTGAGTTTTGCTAATCAATATAGGGCGATGAAAATATCACATCAGCCGCTCTCTCGACCGATGGTAGTCTTTTGGTGCTGTCTACAATGACTACGATCAGAATGTTCACACTTACTGAAAATGAAGACGAAGATGCGGAAAACAAACTACAGATTACAGACGTGAAACTTCCTCGTCAAATCACCGACAACGGAGCCCGTAATGTCTCTCTGTCGCCGGATCTTCGATGGATGTCAATAATTCGACCTGGTAACGAGGCATATCTCGCGAAACTGTCCGTCACAGATACCGATGCAGGTAAAGATGTGCAAATCAATCCTAGACTTCTGCGTCTACAACGATCATCTGGTCGAACGCAAACGTTACGTGGAATCAATCATGGCACGCTTGGAGAGTACGACCGAACCATTCGCACAGTCACGTTCAGCAGTGACGGCAAACTCTTCGCAACTGGCGATTTGGCAGGTTTCGTCGACTCCTGGGCCCTCGAAGACGTCTCAGATCAACCCACCAAGAATATAGCCAATGGAACAACCTCATCCGACGACGAGTCCTCCGATGATGATGACGACGACGATGACAGCGTTGAAAAGGTACTTGACGGCCAACGCTGGAAACTCCTCGGTGCAATCCCCTGTCTCCACTCGGGCGTAATCTTCATGTCTTTCCGACCAGCCACAAAGTCTACCACAGAAGACCGCTTACTCCTTGTCACCAGCAAACACCAATTAACAGAATACGAAGTCCTTTCCGGCAAGTTTTCTGAGTGGTCGCAACGGAACCCCAAATCGTGCCTGCCCGAGGAGTTTACTGGTCTTAAAGACCGCGCAATTGGCGGTGTCTGTGATGTGTTCCAGGGAATGCCGAAATTGTTGCTTTATGGGCCGTCGTGGATGTGGATGTTTGACCTCACACATGATTTCCCGTCGCAGTCTGTTGATGCTGACGACGTCAAGAGAGGAGCGTCAACGGGAGCATCGGCAGGAGGAATGTCAGATGCGGCTTTGGCCATTGAACTTGTGCAGGCAGCAATGGGCAAACGGAAGCGCGAAAACGAGAATGACAATGAGCATGAAGACGTGGACAGAGACGACCTCGACGTCAATGGCGATGAAAACGAGCACTGGCGCAGGAAATACAATAGCGGAGCAGGAGATCTGATCCCCAAATCTCAAGCAATGGTTTCCATGGGCACGAAAATGCGCAAAATCGCTGCCAACCGTAAACAGCAGTGGATTGACGTTGAGAAACATCGTCTCCACCAACATCAAGACGATGAGGTGGAAGATGGAGACAGTCACCCGTTTCATGTGAATGGAGAACCGGATTTTGCGCATCTTCGTCGCCAGATCGCAAACGAACCTACCACAGCGTCAACAGAGACACCAAAGAAATCGAAAAATGAGACAATATCCAATTCCCCAGCTACGAACGGCGCTTCCTTCGCAGTCGTAATAAACAAGCAAACCCCTGAACAACAACTTACGCATCAAGCGGACTCAAAAGCGACGACCATATTCTGGCACTCGTACAAATTCAGAGACATTCTAGGCGTATTACCGCTTGGCTCCGCTTCTCATTTTGATGGCGTTTCGTCATCGGCGTCAGCGACAAGTACACAGAAAAGCGTGGAGTTGGCGGTTATTGAGAGGCCGATGTGGGATATGGACTTGGGCGAGAGATATGTCAAGGATTATGAATAGTTTAGTTCTTAAGAAGAACATGGTGTATGTATGTTTAATTTCTCTATGCCAAAGTGTCTATGAGATATCATGTTTGTTGATCATTCGAGCGTTTCATTCTCGTTCCTCTTTTCTTTTTGGTATGTTTCATCTTGGGTGCATTCATTGCCTATGCATAGGTAGGTAGATACGTATAGCATTATAAAAAGTTTCGATCCTCTATTATTTACCTACATAATTGATTTTTCCTGATACGCCAAGACTTTCATGTTCCGTTTCTAAGTGCTCACCCTATCACAACTTTTACTCCTTGAATACGTATGTAGGACACGGACACTTATAAAGATAAATTGCAATTAATGGCTTCTAGCTGCAGCGAGTGCTGCCTCTACTGTGGCACTAATACCTTTATCTCCAGCATCCGTTACCAAAGCAACACCATTGAATGCCATGACAGAAAGAGGGAAACTTTGTTCTGAAAGTCACATTCGCCTCTCGCTCTCAGGCTGAGCTATATTGTATTATTAATATTGCTTCGTTACGTGCTTGTAGTCTCCACAGCAAAAGACTAATGAGGAACACTTGAAGCAATGCCGGATGGTTGAAGAAAGGTCCAAGCTACTCCGTGAGTGAAAATAACATCGGAATAATGTGAAGCGGATGACAAATGCGCGAAGAACCATAATTTTGTACCGTACTGTGGAGTAGGAATCTTTTTGCCAGCCCAGGCAGCCCTGAGTCGCCCATCAGGGAAACGTAATGAAAACACCCAGTACTTTTTATACTGCAGTCTGATCGGTGCCAGTCGTTGCCATGGTTCGCATTAATGAAAATTCTAGCACCCACAGAGCATCACCATTTGTAATCGTGTCTCTACAGACTCCGTATCCTTCCAGTTTTACGAAGCAATGACGTATATAAATGCAAGGGGTGTTCGATGAAATATTTATTTCCCAGTAAAGTCAAGTACTTCAACGTCTGTATTGCTTCACATACCAGAGCGATCTGTTACAAAATGCCTCGCGATATCAAGCCTATCAAACTTTATGGCGGCTATCTTGGCCCGAATCCGTTCAAAACACACATCATTCTTCTTGAACTCGACCTTCCTTATGAAATCGAATTTATAGATTTCAGCCAGGTCAAAACTCCTGCTTACGAGTCTGTCAACCCGAACGGTCGTCTTCCGGCTATCTATGACCCTAACACGGACCTTACCCTCTGGGAATCCGGAGCCATCATCGAATACCTCATCGAAACATACGATCAGGACCACAAGATCAGCTTTGCGCGGGGAACAAAAGAGTCATATCATACACGTCAATGGCTCTACTACCAGGTGTCCGGCCAAGGCCCCTATTATGGCCAGGCTGTTTGGTTCAAGAGGTATCACGAGGACCACATTGAGAGCGCCATTCAACGATACGTGAACGAGATGAAGCGCGTTTCAAAAGTGCTTGACCGGTGGCTAGAGAATCGCGAGTGGCTTGTCGGCGATAAATTGACATATGCCGACCTTGCGTTTATCCCTTGGCAAAACGCTGCGCAGGACTTTCTTTCGGGAGAGGGCTTCGATCAAGACGAGTTCCCCCACGTGCGGAATTGGTTAAATCGCATGAATGAGAGGCCAGTTGTAAAGTATCTTGCTGAGAAGCAGAAACAGGCCATGAGAGAAAGAATGCCTCAGGCCCGTACGGAAAAATGACTCGACTGTTGAGTCAAGTTGAATCTTTACAATTCATGCAACCAAACAATCATAATTCTGGTCTTTCCAAAATTCATTGGACTATTAGGTGCTTAATCTTTTGAGTAGATAAATGTCAATAAGGAAATGATAGAGTATAAGTTAAGCAAATTAGACTAGCCTAGTTGACTAGCTACCTAAAATAGTTAGCGCTCGATGTTTGATGAGTAATTAGTCAGCATGACCTTCAAGTGGCAACTTCAACAGTGTCTTATACCACGCACTTCACCGTGTCAGACCAGGTAGGAGGTATGTTGAAGCTACACACACTGATCAAGTAGTATATGATGTCAGCCAAAGAAGGAAGGAGGAGAAGAAGCCACTGAATATTACTTGTCTTTCTATACTTCCTCATGGGTTCACGCAATCCACACATCGCCTCTGTGAGTTACACTTGCAACCCAGGCAAAACAGTGAGGGATAAGGAGAAGGGTGATGGAAAAGGAAGAAAGCAAGGGGGAAAGAGGAAACGAAAAAGCTAACTCTGATAGTGTAATGAATGCAGAGCTCGAAAGGCAAAAGTTGTACTTCTCTTCCTGAGTTGTGAGGAAATCAAAGCTAATCATGTAAGAAATAGTGCTCAAAAGAACGCCCAAGGTGTGCACAATGCATGCAACATCAGAGAAACTGTATTTATTCTCCAAAAGTCAGCCGGACCCCACTGACAAGGGCGTAAGTGTTAGCATAAGCCTGCTCAGTCAAGAGTCATGACGATCTAACCCAGCTGCAACTTCAAGGCACCTCACCAGCGTTGAAGACCGTTTGGAGAAATTTGAAATGGCTTTACGTAGACTTTTTCCAGCAGGGAGTGTTGAAGAGATTGTCCATAACCTAGTCCAAGACCAAGATGCTCAACTTGCGCAGTTGGAATCGCATCAGGACGATACCTCGATGCCTGAGTATTCAGCCAGCCAATTATCAGATCCATCAGATCCATCTTTAGATGTGCTCGGTGAGTTGTGGGATTTTAGTAACCCGAACAGAGATCTATCAACAAGTCAGTATTTGTCCGTCCTTATATCCCATTTGCTAGCCCGGTTTAATTTTGATGTATTGACTGAACACCGTCCTTAGCATCGAGTGGCTCCCCTCCCTGTGGGAATGCATCACAGGGTATTGGGAAATTTGCTCAAGATCTAACTCAACCTACCCTGACTCCTCTGGACATCCAGGAAGAAAAATACGCAAATCTCTACTTCTCGAATTATCACCCAGTCAACCCTTTTGTTCACGAGAAGACCTTCAGAGATGCATATACTACGCATCAACAAAGCACTCATGGTCTGGCATGGCGTATCTTGTTTAACGCAGTTATTGCTATGGGAGCTTGGAGTGTTGGAGATATCAACTCTGAAATCGACATGGCATACTATCTCCGCGCAAAACAGCTCTTAGAGCAAGTGCCCCTGATGGAATCTGGAAATCTAAATCTCGTACAGGCATTACTACTGTTACATGACTTTTCCCAGAAACGGGGTATGCCTGATACTAGCTTGCAGTATCTTTCTGTTGCCAGTCGAATGGCTGTCAATCTTGGGCTTCACAAGGAGGACCTAAATCCGACGGTGACGCTCTTTGAAAGTGAAATGCGAAGACGGGTGTGGTGGAGTCTCTATGTATTTGACAGCTCTGCCGCAAAAAACTTTGGCGTGTCACTTTCAGTTCCAGAGAATAGCTTCATTACTGCGAAACCGGTATTGAATATTCACGATGAGGTACGATTGGTGATATCAAACACATCGATAGATAAGCGACTGACGTCTTCAATTTTACAGGCACTTGAACCTACGACCTCCACGGTTCCTCGTAAGATGAATGAAATAACCTTATACACAGGGCTGATTTCTCAAGCTCAATTTCACATCACAGCCAACAATATTTACCGCCGTCTGGTCGCTACGCCGAATCTCTCTGTTCATGAAGTCCAGGAGCTGGAAAGGTTGATTGATGCGTGGCACGACTCTCACCCAGCATATGTGAAAGGACCGGGTTCTCCCTCAGACTCCGAAGTGATGCATTTCATCAGGTATCGACTTCAAATATGCGACAAGAACCTTCGCATTCTCTTATGGAAACCATTCCTTTTCAATTGGGCTCAGAAAGAAAGTACTGGAAACTATCTTAGCGATCCCGAGAAAGATCTCCACAAACAATGTGCCTTCCGGTGTCTGTATACGGCCAGAGAGTCACTGAATCTGATTCTTCAGAGCACTGACAGACATCAACATACCAGAATTGGTTCATCTTTTTTGCTGTACGTGCATCAAGTTCAGCCCATCCTATTCCTTCGTCTGACTATGTAGCAGGTATTGCCTTTTCCACGTGATGTTGGTGTTTGTTATGTTCTCCAAGTCAGGCTATTCCCTTTCAAAATGCACGTGGGTTTTGGAGGACATCAGGAATATCAAAAGAGCTATCTCGCAATCGTGGCTTAGAAACGACGCCCAAGCCACTCATTTTCTAAACGTGATTGATCGACTCTGTGATTCGTTCGATTTATCCTCTTGAATCTAATGTATGGTCTTCAACGACAACTTAATGACATGAAGTGCGAGGCACCCCTAAATTAGGGCTTCCCTAGGCAAAGGTTGAAGAGACTGTTAAAATCATCAAGGCAGGAGCAGGATACACTACTATGGCGCCAATCATTTACCAGACTTTCACAGGGCTATAAAGTGTTATTCCTGAGCCATCAAATAAAACCCCACCTTGTGTCCGGTCACTTCTTTATCGTTCTTACTCATAGATTCATCCCTATAGAGCCAACAAGTTCGATTTGTCTCCTCGGCACAAAATGCTGTGGAGGAAATGGACTTTGCGTCAACAATTTGGCTGTCGGCGAGAATAGCGGCTCGACGGGACTTTTGACAAGGTCGTCCCTAAGTACTGTATGTAATCAGTACTATAACACTATCATTGACAGTTCCAATCTACGGACCCGGCCAGATTACGGAACCAAATGTGGTTGGCCCCGTCGGTTGGAAAACTAGATATTGCGGCAAAAGCTACTCGAGAACCACCGCGGACAATAGCCCTCGTACTACAGAGTATAATACGTTATGACTACGAACGTACTTAGGCATTAATCGGTATACTGCGCAGTACAGTATTCCGTGATGGGTCCGCAGGTACTGGCTGACAAATCACATCTTGTTCTCTAACTTTACTGCTACACGCGGTTTTGATCATACTGTCCAGCCCCCTGTGCGGGCTCTCGGGCCTAAAAGTACCTCAACATCCCAGGTCGCTGAATCTTCAACCATTATACTACAACTACAAGAATTTACAGTCTGCTGGACACGGTAATACAATGTCAGCCACAGCATTTGCGATCATTGCTGGAGTCGGCCCAGGCACGGTACGTGCAGCTTTGTTCCCAGCCCTTAGCCACCAACAGGCTGGATCGAATTTACTCTAGCCCTGTGTATAACCAACAGTGTGGAACTCTCTAGGGAAGATCTGTTGCCAGAAAATTTGCCAAGTCGTATCCAGTCGTTTTGATGGCCAGAAACTCAGCCAGCTTCGAAGAGGTCGCCCAGGAAATCAACAACGAAGGCGGAAAAGCCATCGGAATCAGCGCGGATTTATCCGACGCTAATAGTGTCCAGGCCGCATTCAAGCATGTCAACGAGCAGTTCGGAAGCCTTCCTCTCGCAGCAGCAGTATTCAATCTGGGCGGTGGGTTTGTGAAGAAACCATTCTTGGAGTTGACCGAGGCGGATTTCGAACAGGGGTTCAATGCGCAGGGGTAAGTGTAGTCTGGCCCGGCTATTACAAATTATACTTTTTAGCAAGTGGAGGGAGATAACAGCTGAAATGTTGCACTGTATAGGAAGGGCGGATTCAACTTTGCCAAAGCAACCTTACCATTGTTATTGAAGTCTACCGAGCTAGCATCACCACCCACTCTCATCTTTACTGGAGCGACCGCCAGTTTGAAAGGAGGTCCTGGCCTAGCAACATTCGCCTCTGGCAAATTTGCTCTACGCGCGCTAGCCCAATCCTTAGCGAGGGAGTTTGGCCCTCAAGGTGTCCACGTGTCTCATGTCATCATTGATGGGATGATTGATACTCCGCGGACCCAACAAATTGTGTTAAACCAGGCGGACGCAAAACTGAATCCTGAAGCAGTAAGTCTTTCGGGGGGAGGCTTTGGCAAGATATGGGTTGAGATTGTTGACCCACACTGCTTCACAGATTGCCGAAACGTACTGGAATTTACATCTACAGCCACGGTCGGCGTTTTCATTTGAGGTTGAGCTTCGCCCATGGGTGGAAAATTGGTAATTATGTGATATGCCTACAAGTCAAAAGCGCTCTGGTTCCTTCAACCGGTGATATACTTTGAACATAAACCACTAGTCCAAATAACGTCCGGACCTTGCCTGAAGTTTGGAAAATGTACAGCCGTTGTTTTGTACGGTAGTATTACTTTCCATGTTCTGAGGAAGGGGGAAAGCTATTCGGATGTATGCTCTTTACCTTACTTTCCCCCAATGTACATATAGTATACAATGATAATGTCGGTCTCCCATGGAATTATTTATTACGTTTTGATTGGGGTTGTTCAACAGTAGGTACGCGTCTTCGTTAACAGGGCGCCTCGGCCTACTCCAGAAGTTAATGTAGTATAGATTGACCTCGAGCACCATTACAACTTTTTCTTAGATCAGGGCCAGCACAAGTCAATTGGTTCCATCTCTGGCTGGAGTTGGTGTGAGAAGAAGCGATGCCATTATATATTCCATAAATCAATGTTGGAAAAAGGTTTAAGACGAATGGAAAGAGAAAATGGGATTCTGGATATCAAATTGAGTATCTGAAGTTGCAGGTGCGATGATCATATCGGAGGAGAGCAACAAGCTTACTTGACTACATAGTCAGTCTGGATACGGTAGAATAAGGTCCACATATAAATAAGCAAATTACGGAAGGAACATAGGCGAGGAAATGAGTAGAAGCTTTGATTTGAAACAAATCGGCCAGAAAGAGCGGATCTGTACAGTATTTGGCTCAGCGGAATAATCTATACCGACTGGCTAGTGGACCAAGCCTAACTATTACATGCAGGCAGTGGGATTATATCAGAGTGTATCATGTAAGGATCAATAGAGTTAAATGATCTACTGAGTTAATTAATAACATACCAACGAATTATAAATTAGTCTGACCATTGTCCGTTGTAATAACCAATTTGCAAACAGGGTAGTATGCGGAATAAGCTAATCCGGATGATGTCAGGACATAACCAACAACCATCAAAATCTGCTTATAGTTGAGCGGTGGCGTAGCATACTGAGATTGGTATAAAAATGGTCCATTCTCTCATCCAAGTTAGTAGTTTGCACACAATAACACATCTAAGGATTGCAATACCTCGTGACTGTTCTCTACATACCACAAAATGACCAAAATCATCACTGTCTTTGGGGCCACCGGCAACCAGGGAGGCTCTGTTATCAAGGCTATCCAAGCTGATGAGAATCTAAGGAAGGAATTCAAGATCCGCGGCATTACTCGAGATGTTTCCAAGCCAGCCGCGCAGCAACTTGTCAAGCAAGGCGTTGAAGTGATAAGTGTATTTTGGACCCTCTGCCCCTTCCCTTTCTTTTACCTCATTACTGCGTATTTCCAATATATGCTGATAAGTATTCCCAGGCCGACATGGACTCCACGGACTCTCTTGATCAGGCGGTTTCTGGCTCTCACACTGTCTTCCTTGTCACGACTCCGGGTTGGGGGGAGAAAGGCCCTGATGTCGAGCTCAGCAATGGCAAAAACGTCGCAAATGCAGCAAAGAAGGCCGGCGTGAAACATTTTCTCTACACGTCCCTTTTAAATGTTACCGAGACTTCCGGTGGTCGTCTAACCCATGTTCCGCACTTCGATATGAAGCAAAAAGTGGAGCAATACATTCGATCCCTCGATCTGCCTGCAACTTTCGTGTTACCGGGCTACTTCATGTCGAACTTCGCTGCCTTTGGCATGATTCGCAAAGGCGATGACGATGTGTACACCCTGGCGTATCCCGTTTCTAGCAATGCCAAGTTCCCTCTTATTGACGTAGCAGCTGATCTGGGTATGTACATATACGATGATATAAGTCCGGCTTACTTTTAGGGCTCGTTTCACTAATCATTTCTCTCGGTAGGAAAATTCGTGGTTGTTGCGATCAAGAAACGTGATCAGCTTCTTGGTGAACAGATTCTCGCTTCTGAAAATTACTACACACCCACTCAAATTCTGGAAACCTTCGAAGCAGTGACTGGAAAGAAGACGCGATTCGTTCAGGTCGACTCCGAGACATACAAGGGATTTTTGCCTCCCCCTCTTGCTGAAGAGTTGCTCGACAACCACCTCTTCATCGAGAACCCCGGATACTACAATGGTCGCAGCTTGGATGGTAGTAAGAAGTTATTGTCTGAATTCGGGCTCAAGGCAACGAGCTGGGAAGAATTCGTAAAGAAAAACAAGAGTAGTCTTATTTAGTTTAATTTCGGTTCCGACAAAAATGAATCTGAGATTTAACAGCCCTTCGATGAAGTACGCCGATCAGGCTCAAGCATACATGAGTTTTTTTCTCTGTCATAAGTGCTGATGTATTGTAACTACCTACTTCTTAACAACGAACAATATTGCAGCGCAATGTATATCTTTGAGCTCGCCCGCCTTTCTTGACTGCTGCTTGAGTGACTCTCTCTACGCATGACCACAGTGATATTCAAGACAACGTGTATGGCAAATAATTTGTGGAGAGCTCTGTCGGGTGTTAAAGGTGGGTTACTTATGTTTCCTGGTACGTATTGACCAGTGCGACTTAGCGTATCCCCAGTCCGACAACATTGAAGGCTCCAGACTGCACAGTGGTCCTTTTTCAGTGTTAGCAAGTTTAGGGCTGACGAATGATAATACTACGTAGTTGGTTACCCCATAATTTGAAGTTGCGCCAATGACCCAATGTAGGAAGGCGCCGAGTTTCGTCATCCGGTTTACTCTATTCCGATATTAGCTTATACATCGTAGCTTGAGCTGTCTTCGATCATCCCGCATCCATTAAAAATGCTTCCAGTACATGAAAGACGGCGGGCTTGTCGGGCAGCGGAGACAAATGTCCGACACTCCGATGCTGAGTCTCGATTGTAATCAGTGGATAATTAGGAAGATATTGCTTTACAAAGAGAGGTCCTCGGTCTCGAACACTTAGTAATATCCGGAGATGCTGTTCCGTGACTGGTAAGGAGCGGTTGGATTGGCAATCACATATCAAATAACTACCTACTAATTTCCATAGTTCAAACCCATATTTAGTAGTGTTGGACTCCATTCTAGCTGCTGTGTGCATTGAATTTCCTTCTCATACTCACCTGGTTAACACGTCCCTCTTAACGAAAGGACTCCTTGACGCAGGCCTCAACATTCCGAAGCAATTCAACAATGGCGCAACCGTTTGTCGCGGTCGCCGGTGCGACAGGGAACTTGGGCCAACTCGTTATCAAGGAACTAACACGCCGTGGGGTCGCAGTCAAGGCCCTAGTTCGCGAAGGGACAGATCGATCACGCACGCAGGCGCTCTCCGATACTGGCGTTGTCGTCTCACCTGTTGACTTCTCCAGTGTTACAGCTCTGACGCGCGAGCTCACTGGGGCAACCTGCATTGTGTCTACACTACAGGGCCTCCGCGATGTAATGCACACGGTCCAGGGCAACTTGCTTGACGCTGCTGTTGCTGCCAAAGTACCACGATTCATCCCGTCCGATTTCTCGTTGGATTTCACGAAGACCAAACCAGGTACTAATCGCAACCTGGACCTGCGACGCGAGTTCCATTCCCGGCTTGACAGGTCCGGTATTTCATGGACTAGCATCCTCAATGGTGGCTTCATGGACCTTCTAGGTGGTGACACGCCAATGATCAACCACAAGAAGGGCATGGTTGTGTATGTTGGGAAGGCTACACAGCTCCTAGACTTGACTACCATCCCAAATACTGCAGCTTATACCGCTGCCGTTGCTGCAGATCCAGAGCCCACTCCCCGGTTCCTTCGCATAGCGGGTGACGTTGTCAGTGTCGTGGATATTGCGGCTGTGGAGACAGAATTGGAGGGCAAGCAGTATAAGCCTTCGTGGATGGGCCCAGTGTGGCTCTTGGAGGTGATAATTCGCATCCTTCGCGTCTTCGGCGGGGAGAATGAAGTCTTTCCCGTATGGCAGGGCATGCAGTATATGGCAAACATGTTCTCTGGGGTAGCTCAGTTGAAGCCGCTCGATAATGATCGATACCCTGACATCAAGTGGACAAAGGTGAAGGATTACCTTAGGGAAGAAAAAATACGGAGGGAGAAGAAGCTGTCTACAAGTTCTCAGAACTAAGAGAGGAAGAGAACGGAATTTCCTAAACTGTATTTGTGGGTTCTACAGTTCCTAATATGCGCTTGTGTTTCGTGCGGATATACCTTGTGGATAGCGTGATACGTCACTCGTTGTTGTTTCCAATATATCGATCATCTACACTTTATCAAATAGTAAAAACCCCTCTGGTAATCTGTAGTTCGACAGCTGCGAAGCAAGCCTCTAGTGACAGACACAGAGATACTTTACTGGGCACATAGTTACGAAAGGCTGTCTTATATAAATCTGGGCGAGCTTATACGCAATTTTACAGGTATTCTTTTGGTTCTTTTACTGAGGTCCTAAGAGAAAGTGGCTTAAAAAGTAGTTTACTAGAGAATATAGTTAGGTACTCACAATACTATCTGACCATACTTCTATCTGATCCTACAGCAACCATATACTCTACTGTAGTTCTATACGTTGTTGACTTCAGAATTCATCCTCACTACCGTAGTAAGAAAGTTTAAACCCTCAAGATTCTGTATTCTAAAGTACCTACTATAAGGATTCCTACAGTGGTCTTAATCATAATGTATACACATCTTACATTGTTCTTAGCTTCAATACATATCTTTAGATACTTCATCACATCCTTAGCAAGGTCCTAGCTGGATTTAAGTTTAATAAAGTTAAGATAGTAGTCGCTAGCAAGGTAGTTTAGCACGTTCAGTAGGATTACAGCTTTCTATTTTGGAATTTGGCATGAAGTCTTCTTTTCTTGTTCAAAAAGAGAAACTTGAGGGTTTTATACGGATATCGCCAGGTGTGATGTCAGCTAGAATTATCAAAATAAAAGCGAAAGAACGGGAGAGAAAGAGAGCTAAATCTCTAGGATCCGAGCTCAATCAAGTCAAAAGCTATCACAAACCACAACTTCTTTGCTAAGTAGCTATGTAACCGCCAATATCTATCACACAATGACACTGAGCGGCTCAGGGAGTCTGAGTCCGGACCGAAAACTATCTAGTGAGCTGGACTATGAGCGTCCTTATAAAGCCATCGGTAGCTGAAAAAGGAACCCCCCACTCTGCGAAGAAAATCAAGTTTGTATAGTCACCTAGGTATGGTTCGAGAATTTTCGCTCTAGAGCCTACCTAGGTCTATCAGCACTGTCCAGCCTCATACACCTCACAACAAATCCCCTCCTTCATCATCAACTCATTCAACCTCTTAATCTCCATCTTATAATACGGTTGCGGCGGCAAATAAATTCTCCATTTCTCGTCTCGCCCACCCTTTAGACGCAGATCCCTCAACGGATCCAGAAACACAGGCACTTTCTCAATTGGTTCCCCGAACCAGTTACCCGTCAAATGCAGCACAAACTCCTCGAGATGCTTAAGGAGTAAGATCGCGTTGCAGGTTTCGATCCATTGCTGGCGGCCTGCCCAGACATATACAGATTTCACAGAGTCCTTGCTGGGTAGCCAGTGGCCTGGAAAGGCCCATTTGAGGTCGACAAAGCGGATTGCAGTCCACTGGTTGGGAGGGAGCGTGGGGCGGAGGTAGGCGAGGGTCCAGGTGTTGCTGAATTCGAAGGTGTTGGAGGAGTAAAGGAGGTGTATGCTTTCGCGGTATCTGTTGAGAGGATCAGGAGGGAGGAATAAGGGGTAGTACTGAAATGAAAAGGACTCACATCTGTTTACATGTAACCAACAACGCTATCAGATTCACGTTGGAGTGTGTCTCTCCACCCTTAACAGGCTGTTGCAGCACGCCCCGGCAGATGTCGCATGTATCCTTTTGAGAGCAAGGGCAAATGACGCAGCCTAACCGTCGCTTGGATCGTTGGATAATATGTAGTCGCAGCCCACCGAGGACCATTTCCCAAATCACGAGACGCAGTTCTGGCGGTAAGGTTTGAAGTAATTGGCATTGCGGTTGCTGCTCTGGTGTTTGGCTGATGTCGAGGCCTCGGCGTGCTGGGCCGCGGACGTTGCCTTTGCGGCGTCTGTAGCGAGGGAGTGAGGAGGGTTTATCGTCTGCAAGAAGATCGTTTTAGTTTCTCATTCCATCGTGAATGCAATAGTTCACAAGCTTCAGTGGCAAGAAGTGCCAGACCGACGTACTTTGATACCGCTGGGCAAGCACATCTTCCCAGGAATGAACGCCTCCCTTCCTCAGCCTGGCCATATTCTCTGATTGAACTCTCAAACGGATTCTACGATCGAACTGAGCCGAGCGCATTCAACAACCCAAAGATGCTCAGTCTAGGCCCGACTGTATATAGAGCCCATGATACGCAACACCAATCATCAGCTCAAAATAGCCTTGTATATAAATACAACAAACATGGGGTGTCAAAGTGATTCAAGAAGATGAACGAATCCCCGTCTTGTAGGTGGAAAGAAGCACTGGATAGTCGGACAAGTAAGAGTCGATAGCACCGGTGTCGGAGTGCAGTGCGGTTCTCCGGTGGGGTCAACTGATGCCCCAACGCGATCTAAATTATTTATTAAAGTAGCCATGCCACAAAGAAGGATTATTGGTGATTAATCTTGCCAAACTGTCTCACCGCTTATTATTTGGCTGTCATGCAGTCCGGTTCGTCCAAGTAGTTCGTTTTGGAAATTTTTGATTGATAAGAAAGATAAGAGATTGTGGCTACACAAGGACTAGAGTTTGGTATTGACCTAGCTATAATGAATGCAAATCGTGTGCTCGGGAGAACGTCACGCAAAACGGCTTAACAAGTCTTTGAAAATGAATGTATAGCTCTAGATGACCGCTACTGCAGACACATAGCTCACCGAACTCTCTGAGACAACATCTGGATCCGAGCTTCTTTCGTACCTGAGAAAGTGAAACTTTCCTACCTCCTCACCAGAGACTGAAGCATACTCTTCCAAAGCAGCCATGATGACGCCAATGGGATGACGGCCACAGACTGTGTTCCCAGTCGCTCTCAGTATTTTCAAGAATTGGGTCGCGCTTCCCGTTGTAATTGCTTTCATAGTCGCAATATCTATTGCCGAGATACTATCGTAAATCTCAGTATGTAACTCGCTGTTACTGCGCAGTGACCGTCCCGACACGTTTTGCAGAGCATCCTCGGCCTCGGAAACGGTGGTTGGTGGTTGTGGAAGGTTGCCAAATGACAACGGCAACGGCGGCTTCTGCTGTGGTGCATCAGACACGTAATACGTATATCCGAATCGCTGACCCCAGTGACAGAAATCCGAGCTGATGATGAATGCATTTGACGCATCGGCTAGATACGGAGCAAGTAGTGTACCCACGGCACGCTCGGTCTCGGGATTGGTACTTCCTACCATGATCGGGACGAGAGGCGGATAATCCGAGGCAGGACGTCCGGGGAAGGTGAGTTGTAATTTACGATGTATGTATGGTAGATGTAGCTCCATACTATGCTCTCGCTCGTCCACCCGGCGGGACATGGTTTCGAATGTGGATGAGGCGTTGCGGAGTTTGTTGATTGTTTCGGTATCGAGACTTAATGGCTCCTCGGATACGGGTGTCGCGTACGAGGATACTTCAGGCAAGGCAACTGTTGCGAGGGGGTGGTGATGCGAGGGACCGAGCAAGAAGATGCGTTTGCTGTTGTCAAGATACATTACCACTGGATAAAGATACGACTAATATATTGTGTCAAAGGCTAGCTTACGCTTTGGACAAGTCGAGAGCCTTGTAAGCCCAAGCAGCACATGGTCCTGAATACGCATAGCCCGCGTGACTGCCTGGTTAGCTTTTGAAGAAAGGAAGGAAAGAGAGAAAACAAGTAGAAAAAGTAGTTTGAAGACTCGAAGCAACAGCAAGGAGAACCAACGGTCCTATGATTATTCTCGCCCCTGGTATTGGCAAACTGCCCAGCTGCTCAATCTCGTCAGGAACAGCATCGAGCCATCCGTCCAGTTCAGCTTTCAGTGTTGTACTATCATCTTCGTACCAGGAACCGGCGTGGGTAGGTCTGCGAGTCGACATCTGATTTGTACGTTTGAAGCTGAACAGATGAAAGTGCATGTAATGATATTGAGAGGGTGAGATTTGCAGTAGGAAAGTTGTTGTCTGGGAATGTATACAAGCCAGGTTATCGGAGATTGCGGGGGAGGGGTGCTGCCTGTCGTCATAGCGTTCGGCATGCCGAGACAGTGATCATAGTCGGCTTGCCGTTGCACTTAGGACATGGCCCACTGAGAAAGATGGTCAAGGATAACCTGTGCAATGTATAGTTTGATTTGGCAAATGCGAGTAGAGACTGAATGACAGCTTTGCGAGTATATTCTAGCACCGTCTCATGCCATGGGCTGTTGACGTGTTACATGACGATGGAATGCGAGGTTACCTAGGTAAAGCGGAGATGTATTGATGATACGGCGATACCGTAACAATACACGCGGTCATCACGTGTCGACAACAACATGAGTTTTCGAGATTTTAATACAAAGCATCCTTTCAAGTTTATCAAAAAAATATTGTAAGCAAGCGAATTTTGCCTGCTTCTCCACCTTTACGATCACTTTGTCTTTTATTTAGAAATATTGCCGGAGAAGTTTCTTTGGAAGCTCCATTGAAGCTGGAGAGTCGTAATAATATGGCCTATTTGGGTTAGCAACCGTGTACCGGCGCGGCGTCACTTTCGTAGGCGCGTCTTTCCGCGCCTTCATTTTTAAGCCCCCAAGCTCCGCTGGGTCTTTCTTCAATATACCTGGAATGTGAACATTAACACAATATCTATGATCCGACTATCTTCGAGCTCCGTAACGACAGTTCATCCTAATTGCATGGTTCAGTCGCATTCATCATACCCCCTCATCCAGAATTTCGCTGCATAGAATACGCTATAACACCTTCGTCGTCACGACATGTCTCTCAAGCGCAAAGCTTCCTTCTCCAGCGAAGTCCTTCACGGCCGAAGCTTCGATACGCAGCCTGTAGCAGATGTGCCACATCACATGAATAGCCGTACGAGGAAGCGAGTGCGTGACAATCGTCCCGACCAACAAACAGTATATGGTTAGCCGATACTCTTATAACAAGCGATTACCCCAAGCTAATATCGAACTAGCGAACACATTGAGGATGCTTTTCCAAGCTCAGAAAGAGCCAATCGTATCACCTCCATCCGATGAACATTCGCCGTCTGCCGAAGCACCCTCAGAGCCCGAGGCTCTAGATCCACGACAACAGACTTTGCTCAAATTCTTTCGACCTACACCCAGTTCTTCGTCCAAATTCGACGCACGCCATAATTATAACATAAGTGAGGTCTCGGCATTCGATGCTCAACCGGCCCAATCTCACCGTACCGAAATCGAATACGATCACGCCAGTTCCACCAGTGGCTCTTCAACCCCATATTCTACCGGGGTTATGGATGTAGACATGAATATGGATGAGAACCTGAATACAAAGTATACCCCGGAAAAAATATGGACTGGCAGCATAAGCTGGATATGATCTCGTCTGAAATCCTGCCATATTCTCCAACTCACATCTACCCTTTGATTCCACGATCAAGCGACACTCACGAAGCGAATCCCGCAATTTTCTGGCAGCGCATGCGTTATTGATTTTCTTATGATTGGCGTTCAGGCAATACCCTGAATATATTTATATTGGTGTTTGGAGCTATTTGTATTATCCATTCGATTATCTATGTCATATATCTCAGTAGGAATATTATGAGCTTGTCGATAGCAATGAAGAATTTAACAATAAAATGGCCCGCATCAACTCATTGCTATTCAGTAATTGACCAGGAGGTTGGAAGGTCTGGAGTTGCATTGCAGAGCCAGACGACACGGAACCCGATGACGGCGGGGAAGCTTCTTCCAGATAAATCATTCCCTACCGCTTCCTTTTCCTTCAATACCACACCTCAATCACCTAGACAGGCGAGCATCTACTGTACAATTCATCTATCAATTAAAATGGATAATTCAGTTCATATCAATTACCTCCAGTCTCTCCTAGGAAGAAATCTGCGCATTCACACAACCGACACTCGCATGTTTGTGGGTATCTTCAAGTGCACTGATATGGTACGTCTACCTCCATTACTTCACAACGCCGAATAAAATCTGACTAATCTTGCCCAACGAAAACAGGATTGCAATGTCATCCTCTCGAACACATTTGAATATCGTCTTCCGAGCCAAAATGCCGTTCAGGCCGCCGCGGCAGAAACCGCGTGTACATCCGATAATGCAACGGGCAAATTTAAAATGGACATGACCAGTCGCTTTATTGGGTTGGTCGTTGTGCCGGGTCAACACATTACCAAGATTGAATTAGAGGAGAACCCTTATCAGATGCGAGTTCAGCCGACGGTGCCAGTAATGCATTAGGTTGAATCTTACAGCATGGGATTATGGACAAATACGGGAATCAAGAGATAGAGAATGGTCTAGCATCATCCAATGGCGATGCACCAGCCTACAGACGGCGCGTATCGATAATCTCGACAGCCACAAGATGCATGCGTGTCAGAACTATCCACCCATTCGATCATCGTGGTTCGATAAACGACCAAAGATACCACAAAGCTGAGATGGGGAGGCCCAATCTCAGGTAAGAAAGAATCACAGAGAGCCTCACCAGTGTTGCTGAGGCACGTACACATGCATTGCAGGCATATGAGATGATGCATCGATCTCATCCAGGAAGAAATCGGAACATGAGATGAGTGGTCAACAGGACAACACACGGATCGACAGACATACATCTACGTGTATACAAATCAACAATATCTCTGTCTATCTATGCAGCTAGACTCGATCAAGGGCATCGCCAGATAAGCGAGATCCACTAGATACTCGCGGTCAAGGGCTTGGCTTTTGGATTATGATGCTGAATTCACCTCTCTATTCTACTACGTAATTCTAGACTCCTGGCTGTCCGGGGAAACACCCAGTAGCATGCTCACGTGTTCATGTTGAACCGCTCAGCGATACGGAGCGATACGGGCGTTTCTTAGATAGTGGCATTTGGACTATGTTAAACAATACAAACCCATGACGATAAATGTACACATGTAATATAGCGGTAACACATGCGTATTGGATACCAAGCTGGCGCAGTTGACGTATCAACACGGACAGGTCACGGGACACTTTCCAGCCAATGAAAAAGCAGAGAAGTAAATTCCAGACCGGTCTTGGCAAGCCTGGTGGTTTACATAAGCAGGCCAGGCCAATCTTAGACAGAAACGGCGATAGGTACATTCCATCTCAACTCAACCTCTCTTTCCTGGCTATATCGTCCACCCTAACCACTCAACCTGCAACAGATTTATTGCAACACGCGAGCAAGAAGACATCACCCACTCTACCGTCCGACATTTTGTCTCTCGTGGAACATTCTGTGCGCTGTAAAAGTGCTTATCTCGAGGTTCGTGTTACAAAATCCCTGCCATGACGCACATTCTTGCGCTCGTCGTATGAACGACGTACTCCGTATTTTCATTTCTATTCCAGCCTGCCCCCCGCACATGGCTGACGCCAACCACACGTGTGCTGTGTTATGTATCCCTTCCTGTCGGAGATTCATCATTCGACTACATGTTATAGTATTTCTTTTTCTGCTGCATTGGATCTTGGCCTCCTGTTTTGGTAAGCTTTCATGTGATGCGGGTTGCAACCTGCATGTCTACATTCTCCCGCTGGAAATGAAGCTTGACGACGATGTCTCTTACACGATTTGCCCCCCGATGCAATCAGCTTTCCCTTCAGCTCCTGTGCACGGATAATCCTGCTATTGTTTTTGACTTTTGATTTGATTAACTGTCATCATGCTCAACACTATTTATATGATGTTGCTACCGTTCCAGGCTGACACTTTACCTGCTAGTCCGGTAGTTTATCTTCAGCTATCGTTGCCGGAAGCAGCGAGCCTGTGCTCCGACCGTATCAGAACCAACCTTCGAACGTTCAACACATCAGTCTCCACGACCTGAAAGGCTGAAACACCTTTCGATACCTTGTCTTTTCCTACCTACCCAATTTCCTAACGTTATCGCCGACCGGGAAAATATCCTCTGTTAGCCGAGTGCTATCGACTGCGTGAACGGCTTCACAGCTCAATCCATCTAACCGAGTACTAACTCTTCTCCAAGAAGAAGCCGGGATTGACGATAGCGTTTGCTCAAACCTGAGCTGTCCGTAATGGGCCAGTCTCAGTCCAAAGGCGGAGACCGCTCCGGCGAGCCTCTGCAATCATATCCATCGTTCTCGCGCACTGATACCAAAGAATCCATCCGATCATTCAAAGGCTCAATTAGGTCTAAGATTCCAGGATCCAGAGGCAGCGACAAGAACAATGATAGTCCGAGGAATTCAACAGCAGGCTTTGGTGAAGATCGATCCGACGCAGCTTCTGTACGTTCGACAAGTAGCATGAAGCCACAGTCAGTCGCTCAACAGTCGACTGTCTCGAATGACCCAATTCCTTCCCGCACCGGTACCCCCGAACCTCCGCCATCTCCATCACAATCTACCTCTCTCAATAGAGGCCACAAGGATGTGGACGCTGCTCAACAGAGTGGCGAAGTCGATCTCGTATCGGATGCACCGCCTTCTGTTCCGCCTGTCACGCCACAGGCCCCTGGAGAGTCCATCTTGGTAAGGCCTGACAATCAGATCAATCCTGTTCTGCTAGATATTCTCGCTTCGGCCGGGTCCGATACGGGCACATCACCTGGTATGGGGATGGGAGCACTCAAGACAATTGATTTGGACGACATGATTTCGCGGCTGCTAGATGCCGGGTATTCGACCAAGATAACCAAAGCTGTTTGTTTGAAGAATGCAGAAATCATTGCCATTTGTACCGCAGCGCGCGAGGTGCTCCTTTCTCAGCCGGCTTTGCTAGAATTGTCAGCGCCGGTGAAGATTGTTGGCGATGTTCACGGGCAATATACCGATCTAATTCGCTTATTCGAGATGTGCGGTTTTCCTCCGGCCGCAAATTACCTCTTCCTAGGTGACTATGTCGATCGAGGAAAACAGAGCCTTGAGACAATTCTTTTGTTACTGTGCTACAAGCTCAAGTATCCCGAGAATTTCTTCTTGCTTCGTGGTAACCACGAATGTGCGAATGTCACTCGTGTTTACGGATTTTACGACGAATGCAAACGCAGATGTAATATCAAGATCTGGAAGACGTTTGTCGATACCTTCAACTGTTTACCTATTGCTGCGATTGTTGCGGGGAAGATCTTTTGCGTTCATGGCGGCCTCTCGCCTAGTCTTTCTCACATGGACGATATCCGCGGTATTGCACGACCGACAGACGTGCCGGACTATGGTCTTTTGAACGACTTGTTGTGGAGTGATCCAGCAGATATGGAGGAAGATTGGGAGCCTAACGAGCGTGGGGTGAGTTATTGTTTTGGCAAGAAGGTTATTATGGACTTTTTACAACGACACGATTTCGATCTTGTATGCCGAGCGCACATGGTTGTGGAGGATGGGTATGAATTCTTCCAGGACCGGATCCTGGTCACTGTATTTTCTGCTCCAAATGTAAGTTCTCCCAATTTTTTGGCTATCTATTACTAACAATGGTCTAGTACTGCGGCGAGTTTGACAACTGGGGTGCCATTATGTCGGTATCGGCAGAGTTGCTTTGCAGTTTCGAGCTACTCAAGCCGTTGGATTCGAGTGCATTGAAGAATCATATCAAGAAGGGACGAAATAAGCGGAACAGCATGCTTAACAGCCCTGTAAGTTCTACCAACTATCTATCATTTGATTGTTACTAAATGATTGTTAGCCCGCTGTTGTTTCTGCGCAAAGTTACTAGTGATAACAAATTTCTTGACAATGGCATGATATTCGAACATTCATAGATGATATAGTCATCAGCCGGACACGGTGTCTGCATACTCGTCAAGCCATTTCTAAACGAGACTAGGTAAACACAGAGGTGTGTTCAGCCACCGGTCAGAACTCGCTTCCGGAAGCATAATCGCTAGCGTCTTGTGAAGACTGAAGGTCTTTACAATGTTTGGATAGACCGGGTCAATACTCGTACTACTCAGATAGGGGCAATCTCGAAAGAGAGACCTCGCTATCCCAATGCAGGGAAATACGCAACAGGAGCAAGAGCCGAGTATGACGTGACGGAAGAGAGCATTACAAAAGCAGAAAGTACGGCCTAAATAGCATTATTGCTTATGTATGAGTATGATAAGGGAACTCATTACAACTCGACAGGCTATTTGGCTTACGACTATTGCACATCAGTACAACAGCATGATGCGATTTCAATGGCGAGTTGGGATATGTAATGGATAACTGGGCTCATCAATCGAGTTTGCATTTATTGTTTCTTTCAGGGATGTTAGAGTAGGATAGGAGTGAGGATAGGATAGAACGATGGAATTGCTAGCATCCATGGCATATGAGTAACAACTAAAGTAACTATTGCTCACAAAGACGCGTTTCACAGGAATGAGCGACCTCTCCTCCCACAAGAGAGGCCGCTCATAGTCAACACTCACCGTCTGTCCCCATGACTCGAATGTTAACTGTAGAGCATACAGCCATAAAATAAAGCCTCTTATGATCACAACCCAGTCGCCCATCCAGCCGCTGCATTCGCCTTCTTCCTCTTCTCCTCCCGTTTCTGGTTTTGATTCTCCCGCAATTCCTCCTTGACCTTGATCTCCATTGTAGCCTTGCTCTGAGAAAGTAGCTTTGCTTGTGCGTGAGGGCGTTTCCTCTTTTTGCGCTCCTTCTTCGATAGCGGAGGATTGTTCGCGGTTTGATACCGACTGTCACTCTTTGCCTCGCTCTTGAGAGTGGAACTTTTTACTTCTGCCGGTGTAGTAGATAGTTCCCAGAGTTAAATGTAGGTGATCTCCTCTTGACTATCGGTAGTGATCTTCACAGCGCCATCTGCCGGAGAAAAAGCAACTACATCTTCCAATTGCTCAATCTCACTAAAAACCTCAGACTCATCGCCACTTTCCTGCACAACATCCATTCCATTATCTGACCATGCTTCCTCTTTACCTTCCAAAATACCAACCCTCATCCCCGTCAAAAACGCCTTGTACTTCGGCCTCATCTCCCTCGGCATCCCACGAGACTCAAACTCATAGAACACATTCCTCCCATCCCTAAAGTAGATTTTCTCCGTCGGTCTTTCCAAGAGACAAATCGCCGCGAAACAGATCGCGCGGTCGATGATGGATACCACTTTGTCAACTGAGAAGCCTGCGTCGAAGAATATGCGGCTTGCGTCGACGACGTATTCAGCCCATTCGCGACTTATGAGTATTGGGGGACGGGGAGACCCGTCTGCATTTGTATTTTGATTTGCTGGATTGAGGAGTTTGGCCCAGAAAGGGGAGTTGAGCTGGAGGTGGAGATAGCGGCCAAAGTGGTCTGCGGGGAGATGTGAGAGGCGCTTTATGAGGTCGTTCTGGATGATGGCGCGGATGTGGGAGGGAGTCAGGTCGCTTAATGTATCGTTGAGATGCTCGTTGTCTCTTTCTTCAGCCGAATCGGTCATTGGCTCGTTGGGATCATTTTGAGGACTCAGGAGGACGCTCTTGCTGGTGGCGCTTGGAGACGGAGCTGCTGTTGGCGCGATAGAAGCTGCAGAGTCTCTATCTTTGCTGTCTAAAGTCACACTCCAGCTAGCCATGATGGTTAAGAGTTAATGGTGAATCTGTATTAAGATAACTCGCTTGTAGGGATACTTGATGACTGGACTCTATGGATGCTAGACTGAAGGCATCTGCATGCCACATAAACATGAGAGAACTACAAACTTAAAGAAAGTACAGGAGCCGCAAGACTCAACAAATCAGGGCTTGTCAAAGACAAAAATCTCACGTCAAGCTACAAACGGATTCTTCCGGGGCACACTTCCATCTGACATATAAATCAAGTGCCTCGTGCCGATTGTCGCGTCTAATGAATACGGTAAAACTGTGCTTTTTCTAGCTTACACAAATCAGACCAGATAGCCTGGCACTCTCGCCCAACTTGCATCCTCGCTCCCGAAACTTGCCCAAATAGGAAGCCAACCAAAATTACCCAGATGCCGTTTTGCATCTGTATTACCCTCTGCATGTAAAATATTACGATCTAATACCAAACTAGGTGAATCTACACTTCCTCACCGCCCGGCAAAGCCACCCTCTATCAATTTCCACCAATCCTCTCTTCTCAACATATTATATACATGAGAAACGATCATCTTTCCCTAAGACTGTGTATCCAACATGCTCCCCCGATCACTAAACATAAAGCCCTCCCCGCGACTCTTCGCCTCAATTGCGCCGAGCAATCAACCAGTAGCTGCAAATACATCCAATCAATCATCATCATCAACGCCCAAAAGAGGTTCAAGATTGCGCAAGCCGGCTTTGAGTCTTGATCAGGTACGTAAAAACACCCGTAACGCAGCCTAGAGAAAGAGCTGTGGCTGATTGGTGCGAAATAGTTCATACAAAGGCAAAGAGTGCTCTCGTTCTGGCGTGAGATTATTCGTGCTGTTTATAGTACGTCTCCTGAAGTCACTCCCGGCATTAAAACATTGAGTGCTATGCATATGACTGACTTGGTGCAGAAATTCCACCGTCATCGACACGCACAGAGTTGATAGATTATGCGCGGAGGGAGTTTGATCGGAACAGAGGCGTTGAGGATGTTGTACGTATATCTCTCCCTTATCGGTATTAGGGATTAGGTATTCTAGTTGCTGATTACGAATGAAGGCACATATTAGATATCTCCTGTCTGCTGGGAAGACGGAGTTTGATACGATGAGGAGATATATTGACGAACTTGCTTCTGGGAATCGGTAACTACTTTTTAGAGTACTGGCTTGTATTATATTGTATGTTATAAATAGATAATAGCATGATTGAAAAAAGTAAAACAGCTTGCATTTATATCAATTTTATATGTACAATATTGAATACAATACAGAGTGGAGTCATACAGTTCTTTCTTTGCACCACATCCATTATCACGAGGATCCAGATTAATCCTTCTTACCCTGCACCAAAGCCTTGACAGCATCCAGTATTCCTGCCCCCCTCTTCTCATCCCCTTCCTCCGTTGGCGCCTGATTTACATTCTTATCCACTGCAGTCTCATTGCCCGCCTCCTCCTTCTTCTCCTTTTTCTCCTTCGTCGCCGTCACCGCCGTCTCCTTCGTCGCAGCACCCTGATTCGCCGCTTCCGAAACAGCAGCATGCCTCTCCCTCCATCCCTTATCCTCTTTATCTCTCGCCTCTAACTCTCTTAACCACGCATCCCTCTTCTCCTGCGACTTTCGTTCTTCAACCTTTTTCTCAAATTCGCGGCGCTGCTTGCGCTCTGTCTTATAGTACATTCCGCCGGCGACGACGGCTAGCAGCGTAAAGAATTGTGCGTAGATACGGGCGCGGAACATTCGGTTCATTTCGATGGAGTCTTTGGCTTTGCCGGAGCGGTAGGCGCGGAAGAGGGCGTAGCATGTTGCGGCGCAGCCTTTTAGTCATTCACTATTAGTCGAGATAATTCGGGATTTAATTTGTAAAAGAGGAGAAGGGGACTGGGGTACCGAGTGGGATCAATGGTTCTTCCTTGAGACGGCGTTTGAATTTTTGCATGGATGTCTCCTCCTCGAAGTCGCTGCCGAGTGTTTGTGTTAGTAGCATGCAAATTGAAATGAACAGTGTGTTGAATGAGTAGCTTACGGAGCGTTGAATACATCGCCTTGATCGGCCATTGTGGGCGCTTCTGTTGTTATAATTTGGATTCTGGTGTCAAATTCGATACAGACGCGAAAGACTCTGAAGTCGTAAGATGAGTTCCGGACCCGCAGGAGCTTCGATCTGAAAAAGTTCCGAGCAGGTAGGATTCGATTGAGATAGCAGCAAGAAGACGAACTTATAGTATGTGTAGAGTCGGGAAACCAATTGCCGCAGCTCTCAAGTGCTGCATCGACTGTGAGGCATGAGGTAGGATGAGGAAGAAGAGCATGGGGTCTTTTTTGAGCTCGTCCGATCGTTATCACCTTCCCGCCGGAGTTGGGTGATCATGACGTCGGATACATTACAATACGGTATCGTCTTATATCGTATATGAAAACACATTTTTTGTTACACCACATCCTTGTTTACCATCTCAAGTTGAATGTTGAATTTTTGTAACTTGTTACAATATATACATATAGACACATGTAAGAGATGCAAGCCTGTCCTGCAGGAAAATATTCAAAACAATGAGACCGGAAACAATATCATCATTATACTTGGCTCGTTATAGATGTCATCGTTTTCTCTTTTTTGCCTTTTCGTCCAAAGGAAAGGAAAGACAGAGAGCAGGAAAAATTTTTAAAAAAAAAAAAAAAAAAAAAAAAAAAACAGCATTCACAGTCATGCCACTTACCAGCTCACCTCCGCCATCAAGACAGTCAAAATCTGCAGCCGATCTTGCGCATCACCAACCTCATCTTCCCAAAACCGTAACATGTTCATTGCACTGAGGACAGCTTCCTTCCATCCCTGCGGCATCAGGTCTTGCACCATTTGGCTATGACAAGCCGCCAACAGGATCAGCGCGCTTCGCGTGCACGTCCGCAACATAAGCCATGCACCGTGATGTCGGTGTTGGAATCCAGGCTCATTTTTGCGAATGCGCTCGGCACACATTTGTAGACCTTTGCGGGTGTATTCGTCGAGTACTGGGTCGCGGCGTCCGTAGTTGATGGTTTCAGCCATGAAAGGGAAATATATCCATTCATAGCAGTCGAGGAGGTGGCCGCGAAGAACGAATTTCAGGACGTCGTCTTGTTCTTCGGGCGTTTGGAGGGAGAAGATTGGGGGGAGTGAGGCCATCCTGAGCACAGTCAGCTCGTGTCTTTCATTCTATGTTAAGTGAATACTTACCAGTCGATGGCTTGTGATTCAAATGCTGAGGTCATTTCGACCATATCTACGATCCGTGGAAAGCGACCTTTGTCTTGGTGACGGAATAGGTTGTATAAAATGCGGTTGGCTAACCGGCGTAATGCAATTTCAGCAAGATAGTAATACCAGGCTCGTGCGGAGTCGTCTCCCAGGTCATCTAAAGGTGGACTAGGGAACGAACTGGGATACGATAGATCCTGTAATCCGAAACCTGGTAACGATAGTTCCATTCGAACCTCGCTAATAGATACTTAGAATCCGGTCATTTCAATCGGAAAGAGGGAAAAGCTTACAGCTCTGACTTAAAACAAGTCCAATAAATGCTCTCTTGTGAAGCTCGCTCCCGCTGCAAACTGTCGCCGATCAACATGTCGGCAGTGAGGGATCTCCTCAGAAAGTCAAACCCCTGTGAGATTGCAGCAGCTTGGACAAAATGTCTCCATGCGTCCATGGGCTGTTGTATGGTCATTAGATAAACACCAGAGTAAAAGAAACATTGGGCTTCAAGGACTCCGCTGCCGCGCATCAGTAATCCAATACGTTTCTGTGAAGCTTCGAAGAAGACTTTGGCCAATCCGAAGCTAGGACTATTTCTTGTCATGAGAGATGTGTGTGGGTGGAGGTCGTGGAATGCTTCGGCAATAGAGCCTAGGGCGCAGACAAGGAGCTGCAGAGCTTTATGAGCTTATGATTCGATTTGGACTTGCAGCAGGGATGACTCACCACTAGACATGATTGAGCGTCCCAACCAACGCCATGCAAACAGGCATTGTTCACATAGCTACGTATCAACTCAACATCTAGAATCGGATTGGCAATGTGCACACGGCTTAGAAAGCTATCGAGCAGCCTATTGCAGGACCCAAGCTCTAAGCTGTTGATCAACGGAATGGCTTCACCAACAGGAGAAGTCATCGGAGACGGTGGCATTTCATAATTCTTGAGGACTGATTTGATGTCCAACTGGTGATCGAAGCGGCCTTGAAATACATCCCAGGCCAGCACGGTCTCAATGGTGACTGTACTAAGATCCGGACCGAATTGGAGGTCGGGAGGTGGTGAACCATAGCTTAAAGCTGATTGTTCGACTGACGGTGGTGCTGGGTGCACATTTACCTCCAACGGCTTCTCCCGGATCAGCTTCTCCAGCTGCTCGAGGCGATCCAAGATAGCGAGACTCGCAGGATCAAAGCTTCAAATCATCGTCAGTACGGCGGACACTGGTTAGAGAATATTGATATCCATGACAGGACATAAGAAGGGGTGAAGAAGAAAAGGGGCCATACGACGACAGGTCCGTCGGACTCGTGATACACTTAGCACCCACTTTCTCGCAGAACGAACACGACGGCTTCTTGTTATCGCATTTCGTTCTCCGGGCTCTGCACACCTGACACGCACGGTTTGCCCGCTTGCGCGGATATGCTGCTGTGCCTCTGGGAGCCGGACGCCGTCGGGTCATGGCAGCCTCTAATTTGCTATGGTTGAGCTCAGCAGCGCTATCGGAGCCAGATCCCACGGTTGTGGTAGATAGGATGATTGCATTTTGCGGTGGAAACTCTGGATCCGCGGCGTCAAGTAATTGTTGCAAGGAATCGTCCATCATGGCGTATCCTTGAAGATAAAACAAATGTAAAGTAAAATAGGGTAAGTGGCTAGTGGCTAGTGGTAATGATACGTGCGAGTTACTGCGTAGTCTGAGAGCGTGCGGAATATCGGGGGTGGGGCATTCTGCTCATGGTACTAGGAAAAGGCTGGATGTGCAGTGTGAAATCGCTGTACGTCGTGCTTGAGTGGCAAAAATTGGGGCTAGTTAATGAATGAGAACAAGTGGTAGTCCATCGTCTACCTGATGAGCATGTTGAGAGTGTTGCGGTGGTGGTGGTAATGGTTGTTGTCCTGGTTGAGGTGAGGTGGAGAGCGGAGGAGAAAATCTGGGGAAAACGTGGGTAAATAACTTCGGCTCTTCTGACGCTCTAACTAACCTTCTTTCTCACTCAGCACTAAGTTCGAGCAGACACGTCCAACAACACCAATAACTTAGGCTACAGCAACTGACTAGACGACTAGCGCTTGCTCCATCTAGGCTAGCCAACGGCTGGACGGAAGACTGAAGGAAGTGGCATGGTCGGATGATGGATCCTTTCATTTCGTTTTCGCCATCTTGGCTGCTCAGAACAAAATTGCAGTATTAACAAAGTACGGAGACAGATTTCGAGGCTTGAGAGTTGCGAGACAGGCTCGGATTGGCTGGCACACGGTGAGATGGCCTCCCTAATAATGGCCTCTTTAAGCAAAACATACGGGTGGTTTTCCGCAAAACAGCAGGGGATGGGGCATGGGGCAAATCACACGGAGCCGCTGATACGTCTGCCCGCCTTGGGGGAAATTGCCAAAATTAATATGCCAGGGGTCCGTCCAGCGTCTGGCTGACATGCAGAGAGTGCCACTTAATCACTGCCGGAGCATGCTTGAAAGAAAAGACGCACTGGGAGTATTTTCCTATTCCTCCAAGCTCCAAGCGGGGATGGAGGCAACAACCACCACAACCTGGTCAGGTTCGGCTTTTTTCATCAGAGGCGTTTCACGTTCTCGACAACAGCAATTATAATGCATGCAATATGTCGGCAAATGCAACCCTGACTGTTCAGCGGCGATCTAATGCCCGATAAAAAGCGAAATTGCGGGGGATGGCCAGGATTTCAGGGCGTTTATTGTAATTTGGCCCGCTTCCTTTCAAGACTCTGAACGTTGAATGGGCCAATTTATTTTTCAATTCTTCATAAATGGATGGGACCTAGTCTCCAATTACAGACAGTCATTCCGGAAAATAATGCTTACTGCGTCTCAACTCAAGTCGAAGCGTCCTGTTGACCGGCCGAACGGCAGCGTTTCTGTCTATCCTGAATTGACTACACACCTGCACCGATAGTCGCTCGGAATACCTCGGATGCCCCTGCTGATCTAGTCATAGAGTACATTCTAAGTATTTAGAGCGCATGTAAGCACAAATTGAGAAGCGTTGATCGACTCAATTTCCAGACGTCTTGGCTGGGCTCTTGACAATAAACTTAGCGCCTCCGGGGTGTGATCGGGTGATGAACCAGAAGCAGGAGGAGACTATTGCACATCACAGATTGGCTACAAGCGACTGATGAAGATACATAGCCTATAAGTACCTGTGGATCGCCTCCGGATAAATTGAAATTGACGTCGTGCTATAACCTTATACGTACTGATTTGCAGGTGTATTCAACTCCCCATTGACTGAGCCACCGTGTCTGGCTATGACTTCTGCAAAGTCCGTCACTCGTTTCTCGAGTGGCGGCATACACCGACTGTTCTATATTGATGAGGGATACTGGATTAAACCAGCCACCGTGTTAGAGCTTGTAATCCCTGCTACGTCAAGCACATACCCAGGTACGTATCACGTTGATAATTTCCCGGGAGTTGGAGCCAGCAATGAAATGCCGGCACTTCGTCTCCAACTTCTTCATCAGATCGTCAGATCATATGATGCGGAGTAGAAGTCAAGAGAAACCAGCCCTTGCTTTCGGTCAACAACTAACAATTCAGGGATCTAAAATCGAGGCATCGATCGGAGGGCACAGACAGGTCATGGAGGCCACTTGGACATCGCAGACATGAGTGCCGCTAACAGGTAGCATGAACTTAGGACTATTGCTTAGGCCTGAGTCTAATGATGTATCATTGGAGTAGCCATAGCAAAATCACAAGGGAGAAGCTGTCTTCGCCGTAAACGGACGTAGACTTAGGGCTCGAAGTTAGGGTTGCTGACATGACGGGAAAAGTAAAGTCCGCGGGCAACTCTCCTTCCCAACGAGAAAAAAAAACGGTGAACCAAAGCCGCATCCGACCCATATCAATCTGTGCCACACCGCCAATTGTAATTGCGTATGATTCTGACTCATTGTAGTGCGAGCAATTGGTCTTTTTCAAAACCTCAATCTTCCTTCCGAAAAATCAAACCTTACCCGTCTTAATTGCTCGAGGATTCGAGGGCGGCTAAAGAACAATGGCAAATGACCCGGTGACTCCCCCCCGCCGGCCGCACGTCAACGGCCTGTCGATGACTGAGTATTCGTCGATACCGACCCCCAAGACTGATCGAGCTGAAGGAATAGTCAGGGATGGCTCCAAATCAGTTCCTGATGATTATATTCTGCCTACGGGTTATCCTGACGTACGCCGCCGATCCAATCAAGAAGCCGATCGCAAAGCTCTGAACTGACCCTTTTTTAGTATTTGCGATTAATTCTCACGTCGCGCGTGTACGATGTCGTCGAAGAGACACCTTTACAACATGCTACAAATTTAAGCAATCGGTTGGAGTGCAATGTTCTATTGAAACGAGAGGATCTATTGCCTGTTTTCAGTTTCAAGTTGCGAGGAGCTTATAACAAAATGGCACATCTGAGTCAGGAACAGCGATGGAAGGGAGTCGTTGCATGTTCTGCAGGTATGTGCAACCTGCAATTTTTGAAGGACTTAGGGCTAAATCCGATAAGGCAATCATGCACAAGGCGTGGCTTATTCTGCTCGCAAACTCAAGATCCCGGCTACCATCGTGATGCCGTCTGGCACCCCAGCAATTAAACATCTTAATGTCTCACGTCTCGGCGGCAGTGTCGTTCTACATGGAAGTGACTTTGACGCCGCCAAAGCAGAAGCTCATCGATTGGAAAAGGCACACAATCTAACCAATATCCCACCTTTCGACGACCCTTACGTTATCGCCGGCCAAGGAACTGTTGGCATGGAAATTGTGCGCCAAGCCAAGCTACACAATCTTGAAGCAGTTTTTTGTTGCATTGGAGGCGGTGGACTCATTGCTGGCGTGGGATCTTATATCAAGCGCATTGCACCTCATGTGAAAATCATCGGAGTTGAGACATATGACGCCAATGCGATGGTACAGTCGTTGAAGAAGGGAGAAAGAGTGATGCTTAAAGAGGTCGGTCTCTTTGCGGACGGAGCTGCTGTCAAGCTGGTCGGCGAGGAGACTTTCCGCATCTGTCAAGACGTTGTCGACGACATTATCCAAGTCACAACCGACGAGATCTGCGCGGCTATAAAGGATGTCTTCGAGGATACTCGTTCCATCCTCGAACCAGCTGGCGCTCTTGCCTTGGCTGGTTTGAAAAAATATGTTGCGACAAATCCCGATCCCAACCCACAGCGAGAGCTCGTAGCGGTCACTTCGGGCGCTAACATGGATTTCGACCGTCTTCGATTTGTTGCCGAGCGGGCTGCACTTGGAGAGAAGAAGGAGGTTCTACTTAGTGTCACCATTCCTGAGAGGCCTGGTGCATATGCTACTTTGATCGATATCGTTACCCCTCATTCCATCACCGCTTTCAACTATCGCTTTGGTCGTGAAGACCTCGCCAACGTGCTCATGGGTATTTCTTTGCCTGCATCATTACGCATCAGTGAACTCCAACGTATCACCGCAGAGCTCGAGAAAGCCGGCATGAAGGCCTCCGATCTCAGCGATGACGAACTGGTCAAGGCACACATTCGATATTTGGTCGGCGGACCCAGCGGCGTCAAAGACGAGCGCCTCTTCATGTTTCAATTCCCCGAACGACCAGGTGCACTCCAGCGATTCCTCGGCCACTTGCGTCCAACCGACAATGTGACCTTGTTCCATTACCGAAATCATGGTGGGGATGTCGGTCACGTCTTAGCCGGTATTCAATGCTCTCCGTCAGAAAACGCCGAGTTAACTCGCTTCTTGAACGAGCTCGGGTATCCTTATGAAGAATGCACCGATTCTGCGGCGTATAAGATGTTCCTCCGACATGACTAATTGCTGTGCCGATTGACCTGCGGTTTTAAAAAAGCCGTTTATTATATCGTAAGATTGTTCTGATCGTTTATCATACTATAACTGGGTGGGAAGTTTCAGTCGGTTTCAGAGGAGTTTGTTCGGATGGCGTTGGTCAGTAGATATACCTACTCTGGTTGCATTCATTGGTTTTGAGTAGATAGAATGATAATAAGAATAGTATTTATATTTCATATTCTACAAACTCTTGAATGGCATAAAAATTAGAATATACTCGATTGCTTGTGACTTATATATTATGGTCACGTGACCTCAAATTTCACCACCAAGGTTATCCCGCAATATCTCCGATCCATTTCTCATTCATAATTTAAGGTCCACCTCCAAACGACTCCTCACCCACGACACGACAACGCTCGATTGGAGCATATATCGAGCCACAGAAAGAAGGAACTCCGGTTCCGAAAGACATACACACAGTCATGTCACCCCTCCGCTCAGCGCTTTCCACAGCGTCCCGATCCCTTCTCTCCATCCGTCAATTCGCGCTCACATCCTTTCGTCAGAACAATTCCGTGTATAGGAACCATGCCTCGACGAGTTCATTCTCACAATTACGAATGTTTTCGGCTTTGATGACTCAAGGCCAATGGGGTGGTTTTTTGCGGTCAAAGATTGCGGGAGGGAAGGACGGCAAGAAGTCGACATATGTTTTCTCGCAGGCTAGTGGGATGAAGACGAGATCTTCTGTTAAGAGGCTTTGTGATGGGTGCAAGGTGAGTCGGTTGCCTGCTCGGAAGAGATTTTAGGGATGTTATGAGGAATCGGGGATTCTGACTGGTGTTATAGCCTGTGCGACGGAAGAATAGAGTCTACATTATCTGGTATGTACTTTTCCCCGATTTCGACTTATGATGGGAGATAAGGCTAATATAATGGTGGTGATTAGTTCGAAGAATCCAAAACATAAGCAGCGTCAAGGCAAATAGACGGTGGTTATGGTTTAGTGTTGAATCGATTCGAGTGTGCAGTATCCCCTTCGGTTTCCTTCATGCCTAGTTTTCAGGAAGACACACAGCAGCCAGACGATGGGGACAAGGCCATTGTTCACGAGACAGGTTAGGTCTTATCATAAGACAGGACTGATAGATTCGCATTTTGTATTATTGTCGGAGTTGGAGGAATTGGGTCTTGATTTTTCTCGTCGGCATACACACACAACAATCATGTATTATATTAGGCCAGGAAGACATTCCAGAATCTCAAATACCCTTTCAATTACCTATTCAATGAATGTATAATTCTGATCAGACGAAATTTGACTGATGAATATGCGCAATATTACTGGCTCACCCCTGGCTCCACATCACGTGGAGAGGATCCCTATCTCCGAACTTTTTTTCTCTGTTCCGCAGAATCGCTAACAGACAACGTGTTTCATCACGCCAATTGACCTATTCCACTGTTTCTGAAAGGTAACTCTTTTGGGGGGTATCTGTCCAGATAATAGGGGATCAAAATGAGAGTCCACGCGATGGTGCGACCGGCGCAAGTGCGTGCCTTTTCAGGCCTTGCCAGATCAGCGACATCGACACGATTAATCCCATCACAATGCCAGAATGCGTTGAGATGCGCATCGCTGCCTGGCTCCGGGCTCAGTACTATTTCTTTGCGGGCTATACAGATTACATCCTCACCACTGAGGAAATGGCATCAGATCAGAAATGCTTCGGCGGCTGCGACGGCGAGTTTGTATGTATTTGTTTTGAAGTACTCAACTGTCTGCAAGTGCTGATATGTGATTCTCCAGGGCCGAACAAGCCGCCGCAGATCCTGAAGGACTTTCACAAGAAGAAATCATCTCAAATATAGACGCCGAGGAATGGAAACGTATTTCGAAAGTCCGAAACATTGGTATAGCTGTATGTGAATGATTGCGGTCAGTATGTATGCACTGGATGGTTCTGATCTGAATAGGCACACATCGACAGCGGTAAAACCACCGCAACCGAGCGAGTCCTCTTCTACACTGGTCGAATCAACTCCATCCACGAAGTCCGTGGCCGTGACAGCGTCGGCGCAAAGATGGATTCTATGGACCTCGAGCGTGAAAAGGGTATTACCATCCAGTCTGCAGCCACATTCTGCGACTGGGTAAAGAAAGAAGACGGTAAGGATGAGAAATATCACTTCAACTTGATTGATACACCGGGTCACATTGATTTTACGATTGAGGTTGAGAGAGCACTGCGTGTTCTTGATGGCGCTGTTATGATTCTGTGCGCTGTGTCTGGCGTGCAGTCGCAAACCATTACTGTTGATCGACAGATGAAGCGTTATAATGTGCCCCGAATCTCGTTTGTGAATAAGATGGACCGTATGGGCGCCAATCCTTTCAAGGCTATTGATCAGATCAACAACAAGCTCAAATTACCTGCCGCCGCAGTGCAGGTACCCATTGGAGCCGAAGATGAGTTCCAGGGTGTCGTCGATTTAATCCGTATGAAGGCTATCTACAACGAGGGTCCTCGAGGAGAAACTATTGTTGAGAAGGACGAAATTCCTGAACACCTCAAACCCGTCGCGGAAGAGAGAAGGAGAATTCTTATCGAAACCTTGGCCGATGTTGATGACGAGATTGCAGAGATCTTTTTGGATGAGAGGGAACCCACGAACGATCAAATCAAAGCTGCTATTCGCCGCGCTACCATCGCCTTGAAATTTACGCCAGTTTTCATGGGCTCTGCGTTGGCTGACAAGTCAATCCAACCTATGCTCGACGGTGTTTGCGATTACCTCCCCAACCCCTCCGAAGTGATCAACCTTGCTCTTGACCAGAAGCGTAAAGAAGCTCAGGTTAAATTGCTGCCATATGGCTCCCAGCCATTCGTCGGTCTCGCTTTCAAGTTGGAAGAAAGTAATTTTGGTCAACTTACCTATATCCGTGTTTATCAGGGTACTCTTCGCAAGGGTGCCAATGTTTTCAATGCCCGAAACGACAAGAAAGTCAAGGTTCCTCGTATTGTCCGTATGCACTCCAACGAGATGGAGGAAGTGCAAGAGATTGGCGCTGGAGAAATCTGTGCCGTGTTTGGTGTCGATTGCGCGTCAGGTGATACCTTTACTGATGGACAGCTTGCATACAGCATGTCGTCCATGTTCGTCCCCGAACCAGTTATTTCTCTATCCATCAAGCCCAAGAATAACAAGGACTCTGCCAATTTTTCCAAAGCCATGGCTCGATTTCAGCGTGAGGATCCGACATTCCGTGTTTCATATGACGCCGAGAGTGAGCAGACTATCATCTCTGGTATGGGCGAATTGCACCTGGATATCTACGTCGAGCGCATGCGCCGTGAATACAAAGTCGACTGCGAGACAGGTCAACCCCAAGTCGCCTACCGAGAAACTATCGGCCGCCGCGTCGAATTCGACCACTTGCTAAAGAAGCAGAGCGGTGGTCCTGGTGACTATGCCCGCGTCGTGGGCTGGATGGAACCCTCCGAATCCCTCGAAGAAAACAAATTTGAAGAACAGATCGTCGGCGGAGCCATTTCCGAAAAGTTCCTGTTTGCTTGTGAAAAGGGTTTCAACTTGGCCACTGAAAAGGGTCCTCTGATCGGCCACAAGGTTCTCGGAACAAAAATGGTGATTAACGATGGCGCAACCCACATGACTGATTCGTCTGAAATGTCATTCAAGAACGCCACTCAACAAGCCTTCCGAAAGGCGTTCATGGAAAGCCAGCCTCACGTTTTGGAGCCTCTGATGAAGACTGTCGTAACTGCCCCGATCGAGTTCCAAGGTGACGTGATCGGCCTCCTGAATAAGCGCAATGCGACCATCAATGATAGTGAGATTGGTGTTGATGAGTTCACGGTCTATGCAGACTGCAGTTTGAATGGCATGTTTGGTTTCAGTAGCCATCTCCGTGCCGCGACGCAGGGCAAGGGTGAATATACGATGGAATTCAGCCATTACGAGAAAGCGCCGGGTCAGTTGCAAAAGGAGCTTGTGCAAAAGTATCTCAAGGCACAGGCCGACCGACACAAGAAATAAATCGTCAGACCTATTTCACTTGACTCTTAACGACCCTTTATAATATGGATACTGACGATCATCCGAGCATCCTGAACCAGCAGCGTCACCAGCATCTATCTACCTTCACACTACTTGTCTTATAACTACGATTACTAGAAAATTTTTGTACACTTCCCTTTGACGACTGTTGGTGGATCTCGAGCATGCGTCTGTCTGTCATCTTTGTCATCTTTCTATTCTCAACATAATGTATTGTCTGAATAAATATCGTTGCGGAGATTGTTCTATTCGCGGTTGGCCAATTGTATCATTTTCATATCATCTCTTCTCTTCGTTGACTTGTGTACGATATCGCTAGAAGTATAGATTCAGACGGCCGTCATGAAATAAAAAATGAAGAAAAGCATGGCGTACGATGAGGGATGAACCGGAATTTTGAGATGGAGTTAACTTATCATTAAGATCGTGAGAAGTTCTTTAAGCTCTGCGTCTACCTTTAAGTTCAGTTATGCTCCCACAGCCCGAGTTATCGGCGACTTGGTGAGACCGCATACTAATCCTTATTGCTTATTCCTCAAACGAGCGCAGAATAGCCAAAGCCGCTACTGAGTAAGCGCCGACTTGATTATGACCCCCATATCCGACTTTCTCCCACCTCACGCGTTTCACTTGTTTCTTGGTACTGCTTGGTGATGAGACATCTTTCTCCCAGACTCTGATCTCCGTTCGACCACCGTCTTCAATCCGTTCATAGACAATGCTGCCTTTTTGAGGTTGATGGGAATCAAGACTGTCACCACCTGTAGTAGCCCACATCCAATTTGTGAATCCTTCTTTCCAGGGAATCTCAGCATCATTGCGTGCATGAATGACAGTGATATCCACCTCCTTCTGAGTATGTCTTTTATCAGCCTCGTTGTTTTCACTCGTTCTCATACCTGTAAGGCGTGCTAGACGGGCGTTGGTTTCCCAAGTATCGACTATCCGAGACTTGATCCATGTCTTTGCTTGCGGAAAGCTGTTCAGCGGTGATAGCATCGGTGGCGTAAGACCTTTGAGACTATAGGATTCAATCAGACTGGGAAGGTTGCTGAAAGATGCTACCAGAATGATACCGGCGAAGGGCTCAGGGTTCTTGAGTGCTGGTTGGACAGTGGCTGTTACAGGGGCGCCGAAAGCGAAGCGTTCAGCGACTGCGGAGGTTACTGCGGTGCCGAGACTCAGTCCAGTGATCACAATGCGTGAAGGTGATATGTTTAAGGGGTTAGAGGTGAGGAAGTTAAGTAGTGTGACGCCGTCGGTGATGACTCCTTCTTCTGTGGGAGTACCTGTAGACATGCCGTATCCTCGGTAGTCGAGGGCAAAGACGTGAAGAGGGTTTTCTGGAGTAGAAACACCCAATGCCATTCGGTACATTTCTGGGCGGATGACGGAACCTAGGTGAGCTGCATTGCCGTGAACTATAGATGCTGTTAGCCCAAGGGGAAGGGAACACATTTGCACCGTATAGATATACTTACAACTTACAACAGCCCGTGCATTAGGATCCTCGTTGAGTAACTTGTATGCTACTGTGCTAGTGTAGTCTTCTGCTGGTCCGTATGACCAGTTGTCGTTCAGAAGCTCCTCATGCTCTCTACAGAGATGCAGTGGAAGTATATGCCATCCGTAAATAGTCTCATTGTCTGCAGTCCTTAGATAGAACGGCTGTACTTGAGTCTCTATGTTCCACAATTAGCGTACTTGAAGTCGCGAGAAGAGCGATGAAAACACATACTGAGAAATCCATAATTCTCTACGTCGTTCAAGTCCTGCCATAAAGCTGGATTGGCAAGGTTCATATAAAGCGCCCTTGTGAACGAGTTAGCTTCACACCAGGGCAGTCGAGTAGAGAAGACATACGCTCTTTGAACGCTTGGATATGTCATAGCGTATAGCCATGATGCATATGCAAAGCTTCCAGCCACCAAGGCCCAATAAGCCCTTTTGAATATCGGCTGAAGTTCAACCATATTTGTCAGGTGATTGTAGGGGAAATCCGGCAATGAGTTCCTATGGGGTTGAAGGTTGGAAGCCAATCAGCCAGCTGAGCTCGAATCAACACATTGGATCGATGGTTATATACTCCTATCGATAGGATTTAGATGAAGTGTGCCAGAAGAAAGTATAAACAAAGTTGATCAGGTAGTTTCCCCAAGTGTTAGTGGATGCCTGCGATTTCAGGCTAGGAGCGGGCACGGGAAATCACGTGTTCTGATGATTGGATGGATACGATGTCATGCTATCTGAATAATTAACGCGCAAACATCTCCGAAAGCTCCTAGTTGTCGGACGCGCCTCTCTTTCAAAACCAACCCTTATCCATCACGGCGATCAAATATCGAAGATTCTTGATACTGCCTGAAGTATACAATACTCAGTCTTGACTAATGACATAAACGGCCGGAGTCAACCATGGCGGAGAAGCGCAAACTCCCGGCGCGCGAACGTCGAGAACCGGCAGCCAAACGACGAGTCTCCGAGGCGATTTCCGAGAGCTCGAGCAGAAGGAAAAAACCAACTCCTGCGTTGACCCAGGCCTCTACACCGATCGCTGAGCCTACACCTGAACGTCAAGCTACACCCGAACCAATTGAGGAACCACTTCCCACAAAAGTGAAAGATGCAGACCCCTTGCCAATGAGGATAAAAGCTCAACCATCACTTACTCTGTCCGACAAGGAATACCAGTCTTTTGCAGAGAGGTATTTCTTCTTGACTCATTTCTTTTATTTCTATCTAATCCTTTATTCAGTGCCATTCTCAGCATCTCCCTCGACCGATCCAAGAAAAAGTGGCTAAGCGATGGCATCTTCGAAAGATATTGGACAAAACCAAAGAAAACAAAAAGGGAGCAGCTCGAAGGCAAAAATCCTCCGAAAGATTCGATGACGAAAATCGGACCTTGCAAGATTATTATCGAGCCCCATCATTTCGATGGTATGATCTACACCGTCAAGGATCCCAACGCCAAACCGACCGTTCAGATAACTGCGCCGCAACGGCATATCATCCACTACGGGCCTCCGCCTCCCCAAGCCGGATATCAGTATCAGCATTATGCTCCTCCGCAGCAGATGCGACCTCCCCCATATCCCTATCCAACTCCGAATGCGCAACATGCTCCTCCGCGGACTCCACAGCCACCACAATCAGTTCCTCGCCAACCGCCGGCCCAGGCACAAGGACCACCACCTCAGCCTGCAAAGCCGAGTCCGGACCCTGTCATTCAAATGCTCGCAACCAGAGCAGCTTCGGATCCTGAACTGAAGGCGTTGATGAGGATTGTAGCGTCAAGCAAAGCAACACAGGAGCAATTGCGCATTTTTCAGGGTCATATTGACGAGCTTAACGCTATCATTCGACAAAGAGAAAGACAACAGCAGCAATATTATCAGCAAAACCCACAAGCACCGCGCCCTCAGTCCTCTCAGCCTCAAAGTTCGCCACCTGCTGCACCACTCACTCCGCAACAAGCACAGAAACCTCCCCAGCAATCGCAGAATGTGTCTACTCAATCAACACCTGCTCCTGTGTCTTCATCTTCACCCCAGTCATCTTCAACACCGGTACCTACAACTAGTAGCGTGAAGCCAGAGGCACCATCACAATCAGGGGCACAAACATCGCCTCAAGCTAATTCTACCAAACAAGAATCCCAATCACAATCAGGGGCACAAACATCGCCTCAAGCTAATTCTACCAAACAAGAATCCCAACCGCAACCTGCTCCTGCCACTGCTCAATCCAGCGACACTAATATCGATAACCCCACACCTAACGAAACTCCTACTATCAAGACAGAGCCTGAAATTTCTACAACTGCTGCCGCTACCCCCGCTCCTGCTCCTGCAGCTTCAGCACCTCCAACCCCTACCCCTCCTGTGCAACCGCCGACTGTGGCTCCTATATCCACACCCGCTGCTCCTTCACCAGCTCCCTACAACAACGCACCTAAAGTGTCGCCAGCACCTGGCTACACTTCTGCGAACCCATCACCACAACCACTGTCACCGTACCCTCCAGGTCCATCACATCACTCACCATACCATACACCTTATTACCCTACTGGACCGCCCCCTATCAAAGCTCGCGGTGCTCCTCCAAACTATGGCCCATCAAACACTTATTACCAATCAGTGCCCGCTCCTCCAGCTCCCAAGCCACCTATCAAGGCTGTTGTTTTTGAGTTTACTTCTCCCTTAACTCCCTACGGAAGCAGCACGTCTGGTCACGCTGGATCAGGTGATCGCTATCTGTTCCCAGAACACACGATCTTGGAATATCAAGCTGGAGGAACTGTGCTACTTGCATCCTTCTTGCTTGTACGCAAGGTTGATCCCAACACTAAGTTCCCGCTTGAGTTGGCGGCCGATGCTGCCCCAAAGACTAAGAGTAAAGCATCTAAATCCAAAAAGAAGGACAAAGGGAAAGCTGCAGACGAAAGCGGACCATCCACTCCTGCTCCTGATAGCGAACCAAATGCTGCCGGTGCACCAACAGAAGAAAATAAGCAACCAGAAACCAACGGCACCAAGGAGGAGACACCGGCAACAACAGCAACAAACGAGCAACGCAAAAAGGAAGAACCATCAAATCTCAAAGAATACTACCAACCCATAACAATGCGCTTCTACAGCAGCAAACCTGCAACCCTAGAACCACTATCCCGCATCGTCAAACCCGCCGCCGAAGTCCGTAAGTATATGGAAGAAGTCATGGAACGAGCCGAGCGCGCGCCTGCTGGGTTCTTACCGTTTCGTTTACCGCGCGAAAAGCCTCTTGAGATTGTCGATGAAGCGGATGCTCCAGCTGCTATTGCCGCGGAGGACGTGAAATCGAGATCCCGTGACGAAAGTCTTGCCATCGCGACTCCGCGGGACGTAGGAGATGGTGGTGACGCTGCTGCTGTAGAAGATGTGGAGCAGGAAGACTTGGAGTTTTTGTTAAAGGATTATTATGATCCGCCTAGTGGGCTTGTACCTATACGAGCTTGATGACTTTAATTAGAGTCTGTGTAAGATGAATACTTACTGTGTATAACACTTGATATATGATGAAGGGAGAACTTCCTTTATATTCATTCCGTTATTCCAGATTATTAATGAAATTGTATCACTATTTTGAATTCATACGAATCATACCAACCATATGAAGGCCCCAAACCCTTGACTACGTAGGTGAGAAATCAGACACTCCCCCCACTCCGCTGATGTGCCGAATCACCAATAATCCCCGCCATCTCCAATAATGCCCTCGCATTCTGATACTCGCTTTCGGTGCCACTACCCAATTTCACATTCACGCCCTTTCTGCGCTCTGCCTCGCGGGCATCGAATTGCCATGCCGCGCGTTGCTGCGAAATTGCGTCTCTGGCGACATCTCCTGTCGCCCCGAGTGATGGCGCAGGCTCAATTATGCCCCATATCTCGAGGTTGTAGATATCGATGTGCGTCGTTGTGGGAAGGATGGGTGGAATAGCAGGTATGAAGACTCCTGTGGTACCACCTGTAAGATATGAAATGTGTAGTTGGGCGGTTTCCAGCCCTGGGTCGATGATTAGACTTCCCGCTCCGTGGGGAAAGGGGCCTTGTTGGGATTTGTGGAGAGTACCGTTACCGCTACTTTGACGGCGGTGTTGGACATTTTCCCGAGGAGAAGGGACACCTGGACCGTAGTGTGTTCTGTGTTGTTGTGCGGAGGCGGGGATTTCGCAGCCTATTGCGATGCCGGTTGTGGTTGAAAAGTAAACTGTTGGAGTTGATGGTTGCTCTTTTGTTGTTAGGAGAGAAGGATTACCTGGGAGGATGGAGTGTTTGGGGTGGATTTGGAAGAGGTAGGGTAGTCTGGAGCGATCGTTTAGACTCTGGGTGTTTTCGTAGGATGAGGATGTTGGCTTCCATGGTTGTGGGATGTATGCGCCAAATGTGATCAGTTCTTCAGGAGAACCAGAGCTTCCCGGAACTGCTCCTTGTACGATGAGGATTGAGGGGGCTTGCCAAGTGAAGACGTTGTGTTGGAATGATGTTAAAGATTCACCGTGAGCGACGGTCGAAAAGACGGGGTGTAAACGTACACCGCTTCTATAGAGATTCTGGCCAGAAGATGCAGGTAAGAAGAATGAGAGGTGCGAAACCATGCTTGGAGTCAAGATTGCAGACTCAAAACTCCCTGGTAGCATGATAGTTGGCGGGTGTTCCTCCTCATCAGTATGGGTCTCTACCGGCGGAGGAGATTCGGGCGGAGCTTCAGATGCAACACTTTGCTTTTTGGATAGATCCAAATTCTTACTGAATAGCAGATGCTCAAACAGCGGCGTCAACGGGTCAAAGAGATGAGGCAAACTGAGGCTAGCAGTCTTTGCAAAGCTCTTATACCCAATGCCATCGCGAATCTCTTCCTCCGGAAAGCTTGCTATGATAGTATCAGCCTCGCGTTCGACGGCGGCTTGCTCCTCCGAGCTCAGATTGAAGGTGTATTTCGTGACTGATTCAAGTGGTTTCAGCGGTGCGATCACAAGCAACAGCATAAGCAGACGGCGAAATGTGTCGACGGATATTCGCGCTTCGTAGACTGCGCGATCAATCCGCTGATCATGCTTGAATACTTCGATAGCGTCGAGAGACTCTAATGCGGCAAGGGCCAGATCATCATCGTCTTCATATTCATCATACTCGTCGTTCGCCGGCACATCAACCGAGAATCCCTGAGCATGCGAAGACTGCCCAGAGTCTTCTGACTTAGAATATGAACCCTCATCATTCTGCTCCTCCTGCAGAAGTGGCCTCCCAACATCCGCCAAACTCCCAAACAACAACTTAACACGATCTTTCCGCCCTCTTCTAAGGACCTTGCCATAGCTCTCCGTCAACAATACGACAACTTTCACCATAGCATCAAAAGTCAACACACTTGGTGCGAGAGTCTTCTGGAACGGGAACGCGCCCAAATACGAAACCATTCTGAATACAACTGGTCCCGCATCAAGACGCCCATCGTGTCCGCCATCTTTTTCGTTAGTGTAAATTCCATCTGGAACAGACAGGAAATCTGATAGTATCTTCTCGTTCCAATACCGGAAACCTGCTTGATCAAGAGCACGAGAGTAGAAGTTATCTTTGAAATGGGTAAGTTCTAGGGGAGTGAAGCATTTAGTGGCGAAGCGTTCGGCGAGGAGGATGCTAAGCTGTTCTGTGGCCGGAGTAAATAAGTTTCTCAACTACAAGTTTGGAAGTAAAGTTGCCCCCGTGATATAAAACATACCAGGTGTTCCGGTGCCTTCCAGTCCACCTGTAGACTGAGACGCACCCATGGTGTGAAAAGCGAGGTAGTTTGTATGTTACGGGTTTGTCAATATCGTTCCTGACATCCAACTGATGAATATTGTTTGCCGGTTTTCTCAGTCATTTCCTTTGACTGAATGTAGATTTGTCATTTCAATTATACCAGGCTTGGATAAGTTACAAGTTTACATGCGCATGATGCCAGATGGAATGGAGGATAAAGAGGTTAAATTAAGGTTGCCTGATCTTCGGCCAATGACTTCATCCACAACGGGGTGGGGCTGTTATAAGGCTGATCAAGTCTGGATCTTTTTACAACGTATGGATACATTCTTACTCTTTAAAGATTTTCAGAATGTGCATTTCTCATTGATCACTTCAATATGCTAAATAGCCCATAGCTTTTGTAGCCTTGATTCTTCAAAAAATTCAAACATAAATGCTTAGGTGACAAACAAAGACCCCCCAAATGTGTTTCGTATGCATGTTCAAGGAGAGGATAGAAACGCAGCCAATTACAGAAGAACCACGCCCATTCCACCTCTCTTCTTCTCATCGGGAAGATTTTTATCGTTGACGCCACCAGGGACAGGGGCAGTACGGTAGTTGTACAGATAGTAGTGTAGTTGACCATCACCAGCACCGAATTTGAGCTGTTCAAGGAAAAGGGGGTTATCCTGGAGTGTGAGAGCGTTGAATACATCGAAGCGAGCCTGGTGATCATCAGATCGAGTTCCTTTAAAGGTGTGAAATGCTTTCGCTTACCTTCTTAGCTTCAATGAGAGCATCATTGATCAATAATTGCAATCTCTCCTTGAATCCCTTTTCCTTCTCATTGAACGCAGTCTCTGTGGCGTAGTAATACAAGTATGCGGCGCGGACTTCCTTGTGCTTCGGGTTCCCGATAACTGATGACTCCAGATTATAAAACGAGACGAAGTCTGTTATTTTTTTCGTTTGCGGATCCTCTACCACGTAAGACCAGACGACTTGCTCGCCACGAGCCTCGGTATGAAGCAGCCAGTGCTCGATCTCCTCTTTATTGAAAGCCGGGTTGACCTGGAAGCGGCTCTGGAATCGCTCGAGCAGATCATAAACCGCATCGAGATCCTTCTTTTGCATCTTCCGCAAACCCGGTGTTGCTGTACTGCTTGGGAGATGATTCTTCGTGATTTGGCGTGCTTTGGTGGAGCCAGCAGGCAAGGGAGAAAAGCCGACTTCATACAATTTCAACCAGTCCAATGGTCGATGGTAATACCGACAGGATGTCACGGGTTTGGGTAAGACGATACCAACGGTGTAGATAGCTTGGTAGATACCTTGCAGGTAACAGCGGCGGGTGACTTCTTTGATTAATACGGGTGCAAGACGTTTTGAGCGTAGCTTTTTGTGTACGCAGAGAAAGTTGATTTCGATGACTTTGAGTCGCTGGTCGCGGACTCGGATGTATGTTGGTACACCGCAGATAGAGGCGACGAGTTTGCCGCTCTTGGAGGCGCGAACCCCTACGTGCCAGTCTTTTTTCCAGCCTGGAGATGTCAATGCCCTACAGAAGATGCGCATGTCAGTATTGAGCTGCAGGTGCAGACAATAAGTCTTTAAACGCACCAGTTGAGGAATGCCCTTGAGTAATTGAATCGGAACATGGCATTATCATCCTCCACATAATGATTTGACAACAACTCATACAACTCAGTCACCTCCTTATCATCTTCGACATCCAGCGTCACCCACTCAAATCCTTCAATAAGTTGCGGCGGCTCCTTCGAGACCTCCTCCGGGTTGATGATCTTAATCGGACCCTCGGCGAGGTTCTCCTGATCATCGAATCTCGGTACGGGTTGTGTCTGCCAAAACTTGTAAGACGCCATATCCTTCGCATTCTTTTTCCCCAATGATAATCCCGTCAAAAGATCGGCAACATCCATTTTGCCAAGTGTCTCAACAGCCTTGTCGTGCGGCATATTCGCAAGTTCACTGGCCAGAGCGGGGTTCATCGAAAGTAATGCTTCGAGCATCTGGGGTGTGACATTCTTCTCTTCATCAGAGGAACGGCCAAGTTTTTTGCCGATCTTATCTTTGATATTTTTGGCGAGAGGTTTCTTATCTTTCGATTCGGTCGATGAGCTTTCGGTTGCAGCGGTGGTGTTCTCCGCATTGTCAACACCTGGGCTGTCTTGCACATTGTCGTCTGTGACGTCCTCGACGCGGGCTTTGCCCTTGGACTCCTGCGATTCTGTCATTTTTGCAGATATTCGATACGACAGAGATCTCGCGAACGCTTTATTCAGAGGAGTGAAGCAAGATTTAGTTGGAGAATTTGATGAAACTATAGCGTTTACCAATAATTTAGCAACCCCGCATTACAGAAATGGCAGGCGGTGAGAAGGTACCTAGGTACTATTATTCAAAGCCCAACAGCACATGCTCTATGTTTATCTCAAATTATCAGGAGTTCCAAGCTCATGAAAACTCATTGGGTGCGTATGTATCTGTCACTGAGGTCCAAAAAATTGTTGGGTTACGACTCGAAAGCTGGGACTGTCAAGATAAGCCGGACTATACTCCCTCATCCTTGCAGAGGTCTTCTATGATGTTTTAAATGCTCTATATGGCACAAAAGTACATGGGTATCTCGTAAAACTCCGTTCATACCACGGTTTCTCCCGGCTTGGTCTCAACCACGTCCAGAAATCCACCCACAAGATGCAAACTACCAGTCACCAATGTTTTGACAGGCTTTCCATCGTCAGAGCTCTGCTTTGAAAGATCACGCACAAAATCCACCGCTTCCTCAATTGTAGAAAAGACCTCAGTCTGCGCCTTGGGGTCAATCTCCTTCCATGATTCGGCTAACGTGTGTTGGACGCTTAGTTTCTCAACTTCAGACGCATTAGCATTGACGCTGACAAGATCGGGTCTGTAACCCGCATTCTTGTAGGTAACGTTTGTGCAGAATATGGCGTGCGTAAAGGGTTGTGCAGATTCAAGAACTTCGGCTAGAGTTTGATGTAGCGCTCGTGCTAATGCTACGCTGTCTCGTGTCTGTTGGTTGAAGATAAGGACTCGGGGTTTCTGGCTCTCAGCATCGTCGACCAGCTTTGATGCGAACCATTGGCCCGCGACGCGAATACTTTCGAGCGTGTGTCCACCGTCGATATACCAAGAGACTGTCTTCTCTCGGCGAGTCTCACACCTGCCACCGAGTCTAGCTTTCTCTAAACCAACCCGGAACTTCTCAGGTAGTGGCGAGTTGAATACATCCGCCGGAATATCCTGCTCACCACGACGCCTCAAAAACTCCGCAGCAACACCAACAGCTATATTCGCATTCGTATATTGAAAATCCCCATCCAGACCTAGCTTCAGTTTACTACCCTTTGCCAGTTCAGGCTGACCCTGTGCAACAATGAGCTCCGTATTCTTCTCTTCGGCTCTCTTGCGTAAGACTTGCAGTGCAGTCTCAGGTTGTGGCCCCGTGAACGCCTTTGCACCTGTCTTGATTATACCACCCTTATGCCACGCAATCTCCTCAATCGTAGACCCCAACATGGCAACATGATCAATTCCCAGGCTTGTTATACCAGACACAACTGGCCGGTCAATAATATTCGTCGAATCATATTCACCACCAATCCCACACTCGATGACCGCCGCATCAACACCTTCACTCAAATACGCATGCAGCGCCATGAGAGTAAGATACCGGAAATAGACCGGTTTTGTTTCGGGGCTCGATGGGTCTTGATGTCCCGCGGCTTTTGCGGATTGTTCTAGACGGTCCCAGATTTCGAAGAAGTATTGAGCGAATTGGGCCTCTGTCAGGGGTTCGTCATTTATTTTTATTCGTTCGCGCGCAAATCGTAAATGTGGCGAGGTGTAGAGGCCGACTTTGTGGACGGTGGATTGGACCGTGCTTGTTGTCGTTGTCGAGGGGATGTATTGGGTCAGTATGGAGGAGATAAATGCAGATGTTGAGCCTTTGCCTTTCGTGCCTGCGATGTGTATGAGGTTCAGGCGGTTGAAGTCGGATGGCTATGCGACATCACGGCAGTGAGCACACGAAGACCTCAATTGGGAAGTGGCAGACGTACCTCATATCCAATCTTCCGACACCACTCAATCATCTCAGGAATGGCATATTGGTTCTTATTCACACCGGACTGTCTAAAAGAATTAACGATCGCGAAATTCGACTGTAACGTATTCAGCGCCGAGATAGCTTCCTATCATTCAAATCTGTCAGTCATGGGTACATGCTAGAGAGAAAAGATGCGACTCACGTCATACGTTCGCCCCGCCATTGTGAATGGCTTGAAAGAAATTGAGCGCAATCGTCGGGAAATTAGTGAAGAAGGTTGAAATCTCCAGATCTGTTTCCAGGCAAGCATTCGGAGAATGAAGAGGGAGGTGCTGGGGGTGATAACATAGATTGAGTCGGTGCTAGTTGAGGCGCATGAAGAGTGATTTTTCTAGGAGCTCCGGAGTTCGGCCAGCGGCTCGCTCGCCGATGGGCGTCGATAACGATAAGACTGAATGCCGAGAGACTATAATATTTCCATTCGACGGTATAATTTTACACGAATTAATCTACAAAGTGTACTACTACGCTAGTCGATCGGAAAAATGGTATAAGTCCAATAAGCCGTAACAACCTGACGACAGGTGAAGTAAATATATAACTAAAAGATAATAGAAGTCGCACGACACAAGAAAAGAAGAGAAACTGCGTCGCGGTAGATAGTATGCCTCAACAGCGTGAAGCATCAATAGAGAAGAAAGAAGTCTACTCAAGCCTCTTTTTGCCCTCTTCCAAGCGGCCCAAGCGGGCATTACTGAAACCGCGTTGGTGTCGCTTGTTGACCAAAAGACGACCAATGAGTTTATCAGAGCGGGCATGGTTGAGAGCTTCTTGATAGCCTTCTGAAGCTGCACTCGGGGTATTAAGCTTGGGCCAGTTGACCTGTGATACTGTCAGCAGCTGGAAGAATCAAAATGTCAATTTGCAACTTACATAAAGCATTCCATGGCTAAATATAAAGTGTGATGTCCATGCGCCAATAACTATCCAGACAAGTGTGAATATCCTTAAGGGCCAAACTGCAGCGTCGGGCAGGCGGCGGGTGAACATGGCAACCAGCACCATGAAAACACTTGCTGCCAGGAGGTATGGGATCGCCTGGATAATGACGGGGCGGCGATCAATGAAAAGCAACAGACTGCCCAGCGCCGAATCTTGCGGCAAATAAGTGCCGAGGAACAAGTCGAACCCATCTTGTCGAGGACCGTCCATGAAATTATTGCGAACGTAACGAGTGACTGAATTCGAGAAATCCTGCAACATTCCGGCGCGCGTACGTTGGCCCGTACGTGTAAAATCAGTCTTCAAAGCTCCAGTGCCAGAGTAAGCTTTTGAAACAACATCGGCATTGTCAGCCCAGATATTGCGGAAGATGTTCTCAAATTCGGCATCGTCGCTTGCTGACTCCCCTGGTCGCAGAACGCCAGCATCCATCAATTGACGGCTTATTGTCCAGCGACCTAACATACTCTGTACGACGTTCGTACGATCGAGGCAATCCATGCAGTTAGTTCGTACAACACTGCTCTGCTGAGTACGGACTTCCAAACGCCCGTTGGCATCACCAGGGCTCTCAATACCTCGGAAATATTGGCCGCGCATGAGCCCATCTTGAAGTCGATCTAAAAGAAGTTGTGCGCGATGCCATTGTAGACCTTTAGTCTCGTTATGAAAGTCAAAGTAAATATAATGGATTCTGTCCAGAAGGTCCTTTCTTCGCTCAGATTCAACGATGTGTACTTTCTCCTCAGTACGTGGCTGATCTTGTTCGGACGTCTCTCCTGGCGATGATACCAATGCACGGACAAGCTGCTCGTAGGCCTTCTTGACTCGCTCTTCTCTGCCCTTCTGATTCACCAAATTCACCAGGTAATTCTCACCGTAATATTGAATCTGTTGAGCAAAGTGTTTCTGTGCAGCCTCAATAGAAGTTTCCACACTTCTAACTTGGAGCTTCGGTGTGTACTTAAGGTTATTCACCTCGGACCAAAAAACGGGAACGCTGCCCCTCGTTTGAACAAAAGAGAACACCTGCAAGTCACGACCAGGCTGTTCCGATTTTCCGCTGGGCAGGCCCTGACCACCAGCAAAGCCAGTCAAGCCACCAGTAGTATCGTTCAAGATCACAATCTGTTCTGTTTCATTGTAATTGGAAACATTTCCATTCTCGTCGATGCCACGGGAGAAATAGCGAGTACCGCCTCTATGTCTCGACCTCCGTGTGATCAAAGCGAAGGTGAAGGAGGTATTTTTGACCCGAGCAGGCGTGATGCGCAGCATACCGAAAATAACAGGGAGGATATAGGGATCAACGCCGGGTTGCGGACTGTATCTTGTTCCAGTCGTATCGCTCGCACCAACACTAAAGTCAATCAAGTCCGACTGAATGAAACGATTCCAAAAGAAGCGGTCGTCGGCTCGTTTCCATAGCGGGGTACTCGGATCACTCTGCGACTGTCGCTGAAAGCTGTTTGTGAGGTCGAGGGAATACGAAAAGTACATCGGCCCTGTTCGGATCAAGTCTTTCAAAAGAGCGAGATATGTGTCTTCATCCTTGTCGTGCAGCGGGCGCTCGCGGAGAGGCAGGAATTCGGTCGCAACAACTTTGTATACCATATGGCCTTGGAGGCGGCCCATCGGCTGTGCTTTGGTTATGATGATAATATATTTGTCTGCAGGTCAGGAAGATTAGCGATGACATTTTGCGATTATGGAAAGTCATCTAGTACCTAGCTTCAACTTGATGATACCGAGAATTCCAGCAATGCTAGACACTCGTTTAGAGCCGAGGAGAATACCATCGTTCAGGCGCAAATCGCCGTTCGGCCGGTCCACCACCAGAGTCGGGGCATTCGGTGTAGAGGGCGAAGTAAATGCGTAGTGAGAGGGAGAGGAATGGAGGTTGATATCCTTAAACGGTAGTATGGGGCGTGCCATGATGCCAATCAACACTCTTGACCTAGGCAGGCAGCGAAGAAATAAACAAACGAGAAGAGGGTAGGTATCGCTAGGCTTGGCAGAGACCTGGAATAGAATCAAGCGAATGTCGACAGCTTATCAGCTGTAATGGAAGATTAAAGAGAGAAAGGCAGCCACACGACCGTTATGACAGGTAATGTTGTGAAGTTACCGTCTTGATTCGCAGCCGTGCTTGGCTTGCTTATGTAAGTGCCTGGCGCCGGCAACAGATCTAAATACACTATGTACGTAAGTTTCTAGTCTTGTATCGCTTTGATTACAGATTAAGTCTATTGGTACTCTAGAATGTGCCTAGCAATATGAACCTGCCGTTGCTCATGTCGATGTTCCAGGAACGATTGCAAGCCCAAGACGGAGCCCTAGTTGCAGAATTGAAGCCACAAGTGAAAGAGCCTACTTCAACGAAAAAGGCAAGGAGAGAGTTGTATGCAATGGATGTCTTTGCGGAATCTGCCATTTTTTGAAGAGTTCATAGGCCGACAGTGATGATCTTTTGGTTCTCGAAGAACGACAGACAGAGATAGAGGGAAATCATCAGGAGTGATTTGATAGGCAGGAGTTGCTGGAGGCTGTTAAATGTACATGTTGGTGAGCATTTTGAGGCTAGCAAATTCGGGATGTGTAGGGACCTAGCATAGGTAACGTCTATAGGATAATACGACAAGGATTCTCAAACAAAGGACAGAACCAGGGATGCTCACAAAAAGCAACATAGTGGATCTGTTTCTCCAACCTTTGAAACGCGGCGGAGACCTGTAATACTTCTTACCCCGACACCATGATTATTTCCTATCTGTCTCTCAACAGCCCGCACTTCTAGTCAAAGCATGCAGAAAACAGTATTAACGTAAATCCAGTGTAGAAATTCTCTTCTAAGTGGACGGTTTGAAAATTGTAATTCTCAGTGTCTTCTCATCATACCCCATTAAGGGCAGTGTCGGTACCGCAGGGTGCTTGACCTTCCACGCTTTGAATACTGGCTACCTTACAGTTCCTGGTCAGCAATTCATAATCCTTCGATCGGCCTGATGTTAGAGTTCCGTATCCTGGAACGGACTGTATACTCAAATAATTGGGTGAGTAACCTCAGAAGTTACATCTCGAATCACGAGCGTCGTGTTCCAGCTGGACTTGCTTAATTCTTTTCAATCACACTGGCGCATGAGAATCAGCAAGGTCTTATTATTAGCCAAAAAGAGGCAGCCGTAATTCCACTGACACCCAATAAAAGCGCCGGAGAGAGCCATCACTCACTTGAATAGTGAGCGAGGCGTGGCGGAGCTGAGAGAAGCCCTAAGGCTTCAAGTTTCGTTTATGCACCGAGACTAAGCTCCAAGGCATGAGTAAGATTATGTGTAAGACGCATAGAATGTCTGAATATATCCAGATAGATAATTCATATAAAGGTATGATTGGACATAAAGTCGTCTGCATGATGTTTACCCTAGCCTCTTTTGGCAAGCGATACGTGAGGCCAATAGCACGTGCAGGTCGTTTCAGTATGAGAGACAATTTCAATAATACAAATAGAAGAGAAAACTACCATGTTCACCTAGGTAGCTGAAGAGTAACGAGCCTCTCTCTGTTGAAAAAAATTTACATTCTACAACATGTCTCTCCCTGTCATTGCATGTGGTAGTGCTGATCCACGGGTCTTCAAAGCCATTCAACCTCTATACTTGCCACAATATGAGAGTAAGATATTCCTCTGATTACTTGGAACCTACATAACCCAAAAATTTCTAATAATCATACTTAGTCGCCTTCCATATCACGAGCAGCGACTCTGGAATAGCTAATATTCCCCTCATCCTACAAGGCCAGACTTCTCCCGTCGAGAGACTCAACGGAGACTCTTCGCCACCTGTGGCTATCTTTATAGGAGGTGTTTATACTGATGCAGAGATTGACGCAATGCATCAAGCCTGTCAGGGGATCAGCTCTGTGCCCTGGTTGCGGATGGATCATGCGGTACCTAAACCTCCAGTTGGGCCGGGCTACGCAGAACATGTCATCAAGCGGATTAAGAGTTGTATGGACAGGATCGAGCAAGAGGGGAAGTTGGGTCAGGACGGCATGTGGCTCTATTAACAGCGAGCTGTGATTAGTACATAGCATCAATTGACATCCTTGAGGTAAAATATGTGGTGTTTGAGTCGTTTTTGTACCGTCTTAGGGCTTCTTCCGGCGCTTGCTTCTTGATATCAAACCATCTGTCATGTTGATACACGCTGCGCTATGTATTTTGACCTTTGAATCCAGTATCTACTATCAAGATTATAGGTAAAAAAAATTCCGTGTACCTAGGCGCAGTCATTACTATAAATCAACGAGAAAATGGGTACGCACCACAAATAATAACTACCACTCCTGTGGCAGAACCTAGATCCCAATCCTAAAGCCCAACTGGTCTTTCACAACACCCAGTATCTTCCTCGCTGCATCTCTCTGTACAGGCAATGAAACAGGGGACGTTGCAATTGTCTGTAGACCAGCCGATACCATAATTGCATCTCCCCAGCCGATAGAGTAGTAGTCCATCAACAAAATATTTGATGCCGTTTTCTGGAACACAGAGATACAGTGTTGCCGAGCTGCGAATACATGAGCTCGTTTTTGTAATGAGGCATCTGCTTGAGTCGCAATAGATAGAAACATCAAAACACTTGCGGAGAGATGTAATTGGAAGTTCCCTTGGTAAACAAATACACCGGAGGATGCAGTGCTCGTGTTTAAAGCAGGTCTTTTTTTCTCAATTTCTTCCATCTGCTGTATGATTGAGGATGTATTGTTTACCAGCTGCTCCAGAGAATCAAGAAGTAATCCTTTGATTCGGCTGCAGAGCTGGGTACAGTGGTAGGAAAATGTGCATGTTTGAATCAAATCGTATTTGGACGTTTGGTTGTCCAAAAGATTGAGCCAAGTCAGGACCTCCGGGGGAGATTCTCGTCCGGCGATGAGTGCTTTTGCTTGCTAAGGAATATTAGATTATGTCAATCAAAAGTAGTGATCTCAATTTGACTTACTGTGCAATGACACACGTACCAGACAAGATCCCGTCCCTGCTGTACAGTATACTGATCGGGGCCACGCAGAGCGATCAACGAAGCCATTCCCTGGCAGTGCCGATCTCCCTGTCCAGAGCCTGCGATAGTAGTGAGACGCGCATTCGAGAGGAACTATCGGAAGTGTTAGAAGACAAAATACGATAGCAGAGCAAGAAATACCTCATAGACTACAAACATCCACACAGCTAACAAAGTACTGTCTTCCTTATACTCCACCGGATCATCTAAAGCCGTCTTCACTGTACGCAGGGCATTTCCGTATGAATGGATCATATTCAACATTGCATCAGCAGAGCCTGTAACACTTACTCGGTAAGCACAGGCGATGGCATCGGAGACTGCGTATACTGGAGAACCCTGTTTGGCCATTGAAACCATCCGAGTGACTGTGGCAAAGATGTTGCTGGTCTCTAGACCAATCGAGAACTTGTCCAGGATAATTGGAATGACATGTTGACCCCATATTTGGGGCAGCTCAACTGGTAAATATTTAATGGTAACTCTGGTCGTCCCTCCTGGGGCTTCAGGTTGGTCATAGTGCAGCTTCATTCTCCGACCGGCACTTGTTTTTTGTTCAAATGAAGATCTTTTTACGTTTCGGAAATACAAACTGGTTTCATCGCGGTACCCGGGGCATTTCAAGCGTAGTCGCGTGCATTGTGTGCACTCTGGACGCGCCAGATCGCACTGCTAGACATCAATTATGACCTCGATTACATAGCGTCTGACTTACCCTAATCCGGCGCTGTTGACAAGAAAAGCAGCCTTTGCTAGGTCTTCCAGTATTCGGCATTGCATTCAAAAATGGAGGTTAGTTCCTCTATAGTTGTCCGTCAGAATGCATATCCAGAATCTATTTCTATCACTAGATTCTAGAACGTTGAATGAAGAGTAAACAGTCAATCCACAAGCTTATTGCGGCAGCTAGTTAAAAGAACACACCACATGACAGAAAGCCTGCGACTGGAGGATTAGAGCTAGGTAGGCTAGCCTGGAGGTTTGTGTGAAATAAAAGTTGTGTGTAACCAAGAAACTTGATTTCAGCTTACTACGAGCGTTATATATAAATATCTCAGGTCACGTGCTGCTTGCTGTACAATGCAAATAGCACTAGTCCAGTGCCACAGTGGCAGGTGCAGCTAAGGCCTGTGGCTAGTGCATCATGGTCAGTTGCCTCCGTCATCCCGCGGACAGCCAGAAACAGACCAGGCCGCCGCCATCACTCCCTCATTGCAACTCACCTCAACCACTGCGACACCACACATACCTTTTCCTCTCGACGACGCAGATACGATAAGCTTCTCCCTTAAACAGCTGAGGGACTTTTGCCCGTCCCATTCTCGAACAGAAATACCGCCGTCCAGATACCGAAGATATGGCCGCGAGAGCACCAGTTGGAGGTCGCCCTGGCGCGAGATTCGCCCAGTTCAAGCTCGTCTTGCTCGGTTAGTTTTCCTTTTGGTCTAAACTATGAAACTATTTACTGACTCGATATGTTCTAGGTGAATCTGCCGTTGGAAAGGTAAATTAGGCTTCCTCGTTCGGTCGGCGGCTATCTTGTACTAATCATGATTGACGACTACAGAGTTCCTTGGTCCTTCGATTTGTCAAGGTCGGTACTTCTGCCGTACAACGGCGATATGAGGGAGATGCTTACGTTTATAGGATCAATTTGATGATTACAGAGAATCCACGATTGGCGCCGCCTTTCTAACACAAACCATCTCTTTGGACGAGAACACGACTGTCAAATTCGAAATCTGGGATACAGCAGGCCAAGAGCGATACAAATCATTGGCGCCCATGTACTATAGGAATGCAAACTGTGCCGTCGTCGTATATGATATCACACAATCGGTTTGTTCTGCTTTATGCTTCTGTGGTTACCGTCGTCGACTAATCTGATCTCTTTCAGGCATCACTTGATAAGGCCAAATCGTGGGTCAAGGAATTGCAGCGTCAAGCGAATGAGAATATCATCATCGCCCTAGCCGGAAATAAGTTGGACTTGGTAACCGAGAACCCCGACAAGCGCGCCATTGCGACTGCCGATGCAGAGGCATATGCCAAGGAGGCTGGATTACTCTTCTTCGAGACATCGGCCAAGACCACCACCAACGTGAAGGAATTGTTTACTGCCATTGCGAAGAAGTTGCCGCTTGACCAAGCCGGACCACGGAACCTGCGAACCAACGCCAGACCTGGTGTCGATCTTCGACCGGAGGCTTCCGGCACCCAGGGAGCGAATGGTTGCAGCTGTTAATTTATCTATCCGCACTTTACGAATGGCGCGGTTTCTGTCTTGACATACCCTGCGATATGTATGCATAGTACATGCCCTATCAAGTTGCTGCGACCGTGACAGGGTTCTAATTCTGTGGAGCCAAGCAGGCACGATAATGCGTTTCAACATCCGGCTTCCTCAGCTTCCTCTTTTTTCCTTTAGTGCATCTTTCTTTCAATGCACACATGACTGGTTGGTCTCGCTTGCTTTGCAATGGAATTTGGGCCAGTGGAATACAGGCCAACCAGCTTGCTATTTGGGGGTTGATCCCTTTCCTTGCTGTATTTCACCTTATTATGTCTACTGTTCATCCTTTTTCCGACGGCGTCGTTATACCTGTTGTTGGTCAGATTTCTTCGTTTGTCAAGCTACTCAAGCTATTTCTTATTTCCTATCTCTCGTATTTCATACAATGAACTCCGCGGCATCCTCTTTAACTAGATCTGTCTGTCTGTCGTTAGTGAATGGCTCGGGCAGGTATTGTCGGGCTACTGTAATTAATTGCGATGAATATCATTCTATGGTTGTGAGCAGTTCTACGCGATAAATATGTGGAAGTATATCAGAGAGAGAATCGTTGAGGTCATAGTTTTGCTGCTCGGGACGGCCATACTCAGGTACCCGCTGCGAGCCAGCCGGCACCAATCGTAGCCCGCTCGGAGCAGATCGTAAAATGCAACAATCTATCTTCCGTCACTTCACAAGACTCGTCTACCACAACAACAACTCCCTCCATCCACCACCCACTTAGCCGACATCAGGGAGGGCAGCCCGCCATGCTGCGCTACTCGGTATTGTCAAGTCAGACTCGGCTGCTGTCTGCGAGCAGACAGCGAACTGCGACGCAATTGCTTGCGAATCCCATTGCAAGCAACCGCATCACCGCCGGCCAGGTATCGGGTCCTCCACCCCATTGAGGCATCCGATGGATCAACTAACAATTTTTTTGTCGTCATAGAGATTTTTCGCAGACCCAAAAAATGTCCAGCCAACCAGTCCGACACCGGTGTCGCCCGAATCGAAGTCGGTAGTCCCTCCTCAGACTGTTAACCCGGTTACTACGACGCCCACTGCGCAGGTTCAGACTTCTCCCCCAACTTCTATACAACCACCTCAACCACCAGTGGAGACCCCGAGCAGCAGCTCAGTCCCGCCACCTACACCCAAGAGAAAAGGGCGTTTCCGAAGGTTCCTCCTCTATCTCATCCTCACATCCGGTATAGCTTACGGTGGTGGTGTCTTCCTTGCGTTGAAGTCGGACAATTTCCACGACTTCTTCACCGAATATGTACCATACGGCGAAGAGTCCGTTCTTTATTTCGAGGAACGCGATTTTTACCGTCGTTTCCCCAATGCCACGAGGCACACCAACCGTCTTCCTCCCATCCACAAGGAGGAAGCGCAAAGAGTCACGATCCCTAGCAAAAGCGGATTGTCTTGGAAAGTTACAGAGGAAGAAAACGATGGTACTAGCCTGACTCAGAAAGGACCCCATAACAGCGCTGTTGACGTGGCCAAGGATACTTCTGCCTCTAAACCTGTAATCAAGGCCAAGGAAGACGGTGCGGAGAAGAAGACTCCTATCAACAAAGAGAAAGAGGCTGCGGCCCCTCCAGCACCCAAGGAAGAACCCAGGACTCCTGCCATCGCTACACCTACCACCCTTGAGTTGATTAAGGTCGAAGGTGCCGATGAACCGGTCGTTCAGGAACTTGTTAGAATATTCAACGATATAATTACAGTTATTGGCGCTGATGAGGGTGCTGCTGCCAAATACGCTGCACCTGTCTCCAGAGTCCGTACTGAGCTGGAAAGCATTGGCGAAAAGATTATCTCCCTCCGCGCCGATGCGGAGAAGGCAGCCAAGGAAGAAGTTGAAAAGGCACATGCACTTTTCGATGAGTCCGCCAAAAAGCTCATGCAACAGATTGAACAGGCTCGTGCAGCAGAAGCCGCCCAATTCCGCGAAGAATTCGAAGCTGAGCGGGAAAAGCTTGTGCGCGCATACCAAGATAAGATTCAGACCGAGCTTTCGAGAGCACAGGAATTGGCTGAGCAACGCTTGAAGAATGAGCTTGTGGAGCAAGCAATCGAGTTGAACCGCAAATACTTGAACGACGTCAAGGAATTGGTTGAGCGGGAGCGTGACGGTCGCCTTAGCAAGATCAGCGAGTTGACAGCCAACGTCAGCCAGCTCGAGAAACTCACCACAGATTGGAGCGACGTCATTGAAAGCAACCTCAAGACCCAACAACTTCAGGTCGCCGTTGATGCTGTCCGTTCAGTACTTGAAAGCTCTACCGTTGCCAAACCTTTCGTTCGCGAACTTGTTGCTGTGAAGGAGCTTGCTGCTGATGACCCAGTTGTCGCCGCTGCCATTGCATCCATCAACCCCACTGCCTATCAGCGCGGTATCCCTACATCCTCCCAAATCATTGAACGATTCCGCCGCGTCGCAGGCGAAGTCCGAAAGGCCAGCCTCCTTCCCGAGGATGCCGGTATCGCCAGCCATGCCGCCAGCTTCGTTCTGAGCAAAGTCATGTTCAAGCGCGATGCCGCGACCGACGGCGATGACGTTGAGAGTGTGCTTGTGCGAACAGAGAACCTGTTGGAAGAAGGAAACCTTGACGCAGCTGCTCGAGAAATGAACACACTCCAGGGCTGGGCCAAGATATTGAGCAAGGACTGGCTTGCGGATGTACGACGCGTGCTTGAAGTGAAGCAAGCTCTAGAGGTATGCCCCCTTCATCCCCTAATTTTCTGAAACGAGAACTAACAAAAGCATAGGTGATGGAGACCGAAGCTCGTTTGCAATGTCTACGAGTCGAGTCTTGATTTATTTTCTTGCTGTTTTTTGTGATCAAAAAAGTGTAAAATATAACTTTCGCCACATGTAGACCTTCAAACAATATGATTTATTCCCTTTGTTTTGAATTGGCCTTTCTACTATATATGGTTAATAGAATTGGATTTTCAGATTATCTTTGTTCATTGTTCATTGGTATTGAGTATGCGTACATGGGAGACTGATCTCCCTAGCAGTTGATTTGTATTGATTCTTTTTAGACAGGTGACTCAATGTAGGCAATTAGGGCTTGCGCTTTCTCAACGGCTGACTCAAGGGTGAAGAGGACCTTTTGAGATTGATTGCAAATTCAACGCCCTGATTGAAAAGAACCTTTTTTCTTATATCATTGATGAGAACTAGATTTTAACTCAATTAGGTATATACCGGTTGACGATGTCTCATAATTCTTTCCAGCTTATATGTAAGTGAATCTTCTACTCGAAGTCTCGCATAAGCTGTGCCTCTACAATCTTACAACCATTTATTTACTGTGTGTGATAACAAGTGCTGCAGGAACTAAAGAGCTCAGTACGACTAGAACGTCACAGTGATGGATTGATCGATATACCTACCGATACCTACTGACTTATCTTCAGTCCTTTTGACATGAAGAAAAGCTGAACACAGTAGCATAAGCTAATTGAGGTTCGAGTAGCTGCAAGATAAATCCTTCTTCGATGGATTAATCTACACAGTCACGGCTAATATCTCTCCCTCGCTAATCTTTGCTCTCGCCGTAGTCTACGCTGACTCCTCGAACAGTCCCATTCTTGGATTGTGGCGGCAGAACCGATGCGATTGCACATCTCAGTACATAGTCGGAACATAATGACCGGACGCAATCGGGAGAACACATCCTCGGGGTCGGTATTGAAGTCATCCTCTGAGCATAATTTTTCAGAGATGATGTCTCTTAAAAACTGATGGTACGCCATTGCCGATTCTCGGTGAAAATCCTGGCAGACAGTGACTAGCTCTCTGGGTTCGCATTCCAAGGCCATCTTCCACAAAGCGTCAACTTTTGCTTCATCGTACACGTCAACAAGCTGCACAGGTGCATCGCCAAGAAGCCCAAAGAAGCCTGTGCTCGCAACAGTAGCAAAGTCAGCATGAATAACGATCACGCGCATGACAATCTTCCAGCTGGGCATCTGCTTGATGAAGTCCATCAGCTCCGCCTTGCGAGATCTTATACTTTGAATGAAATCAAATGTAAAAGACCCACCCGCAGCTGCCCGAGATGCATCCCATGCGAGGCTTTTAAGCGGAGAGTCTTGACCAAAGAATTCTCGTTGGTAATGGGGCTACCAATGAAGGTGCGCTACGTCTCGCGTTGGGTCGAACCATGCCTCCTTGATACGATTCGCAGCGTCCCACTGAGGCTTCTTATCTGAAGTCTCAGAGATAGGTAGGCAATCGTCAGTGTCACAATCCCCAGTGTCATAAAACGAGAAATCGTAGTATCCTCCAGCCTTCAAGGCAACTGCACGTGACTCATGACATACGCGAGTGATTACAGGTGGCCGGCCGTTCGCTTCGGTTGTTTGATAGAGGAAGCAAGGTGTTGGTGCATCTTTCTCTGGGAGATCAAATAGGATGTAATAGCAGGCCAGGTCTTTCTCACAAACACGGTGCGGTAAGCACAGGCGCCAAATCTCCAGGCGCAACTCGATTGGTAGCCAAGCGAAGAAATGAAATGTGGTGGCAGGAATCGAAGATGAGGTCTTAATAGGAGCCATGAGTGTATTCCTGCTGGTAATAGTTTATTCCTGAATCCAGTTCAGAGTTCTATCATATATGAATGTGGACTACTATGGCCCGGCGAAGAGAGCGATTTGAGAATCTTGAATGTGAAAAGGAGCACTAATCTCCTGTACTAGGTCCTGTTGATAATTCCCAAGCACCCCCACAAACTAATTAAACAGTGTGTGAATTTTGCTGAAACACGTAGCATGACTGATGAGAAAGAGGTCGGGGTAGCCTGTGCTACTTACATAGGTCATACAGCTGATTGTTTAGTTTGCACTGTTTGCATTGCCCGCCGTCAACTGGCCGACTCACATGAAAGCTCGCAAGTGATCCCAATCTGTCAACTGCAACTGTCGACTATCATTTGAGACAATCTTCCATTTCGCGCTTGTGTTACATATACAAATACATTGTGCATCCTATACCTTTGCGAGGCAAATCAGCGCCCCATTTCATCGCACCCACGCGGTGACTTTCCGTCAACTAAATTACGGGATGGCTTGAAGACGGCCTGCTAGTATAGATACAGTTATACTGAGTTTATCGACGTGGAAGAGGAGTATAAGGGCCCCCTGCGATAGATAAGGCGTTATACAGATGGAAAGCAGCCCCGGTACGGCGCCAGAATTGGAGGGTACAACACTTGGCCGCAATTCCAGGGATACGAGTCAACCGAGTGGCAGGACAAACAGAAACCGGACATCTGGTGGCGGCTTCTTGCTTGATTCCGTATATACGAATCCGCGACATGGCAGTTCTATGCAACGAACGCATGCGGCAGATAGCGAAAAACGCCGACACGTTGACGATGATATCATAGTCCCGAAGAAGAGAGCGACAGCTGACTGGGGGAAACATCAGTCAAGAAGGTCGTTACGAACGTCTCCGTTGACTGCGGCGACGAACTTGCCTATTTCCGAGGGTCATGATTCTAGTCGGGACGAGGCTGCAGCTTCGAGACATGCCTCCTCTCGCAACTCATATTCGTCGAGTGTTGGATTGGATACAGATCCGGTGCAGATCGTCAACCTCGCACTAAATCTGAGTGAATCAAGGAGGAAGGTGACTAATGCTGGGCGTGTACCGTCGAGCCCTCTGCCAGGCATTCCTCGGAGCGTATCAAACAACCAGGGATTATTTTCATCTGCAGACAATGCTAGGCCTCTAGCAGGGAATAAGGTGCCACGACACTCTAGTTTATACTCAGAAAATAGACTATCTCGCAATTCTGGCCCTTCAACGCCATCGATACCACAAGGATTGAACAATAATGGGATTGCTGGAATGTTACCGATTTCCGACATACAGGATGTGGATATTGCATGTTCCCAAGCGACGTTGGTCAGGATTGAAAAGGCAAAACAGCATTTTGAATTATTTTCAAAGTATTTGGAGCTGCTGTCTTACTTGCCCCCACTTCAGCGTTCACCTAACAGTGTACAATCTACCGGTGGCAGGGCATACAACCCTCTTCAATCCATTCGAAACAGGAAAATCCGCGCACGAGAGAAAAACTCTAATACCACCGATTCAGAAGGATGGCAAGATGTATCAAGGGTTGCAGAATGGCTGTCATCGGTTGAAGCAGCACACCGGAAAAACAACAGCGACCCGTATCAATGTATAGCACTTCCGCCTTTTGATGGTCATCGTGAAGGGGGATTGGTGGGACAGCAGGAGTCGTGGCAGACGACGTCGCCGCCGTCCAGCGTGCGGGGAATAAATCGGTCTGGTACGACAAAGACGCAACGGCGGCGGTTAGACTGGGCTATTACCCCAGCAGAGCTATTTGCAGATGCAGTCTGGGTCGAGAACGGGTCGAACAAATTGAAGATATGTGACAGAGAGGGTGGAAAATTGTATTCAGATTCTTCAAAGCTGAAATTTACCGGATCTCGTCCGTCTATTGAAGACCTAGAGCCAACTCAACAAAATGAAGACAGACCAACAGAAAAATCCGTCAATTTACCGAGCTTTACTACTGCTAAGCGTGATGGACGAGAAAGCCATGAGCATTTGGCGAAGGTATCAAATGGACATGCCACACCCCGCAGCCATGTCGGCTATGCACCCAAATGGACACGCTCAAGTAGCATATCAGGCGACTCGAGCAGTGATGACATGCTACCGCGAGGCAGAACGCGGCGTATAACCAGAAAGGCAAAGATGAAAGCAGAAACTGTTTTGCAGGCCGAGAAATTGCATAAAGTGCTTCATGGTCATTCTGATTCATCGAATGCGGCTTCTAAGCGTTCTAAGACTATTTCGCAGCCATCTTCGGTCAAGGCTGATGTCGGCAAGCCCCAGATATTGATATCACCTGCAGGTAGTGTCACAGGCAAAGAGGAGCGTCGGGTGTCTCTTGACGATATGGACAGTACCGCGCCGAATTCCCCGGCTCAGGGTCCGATATTCCCAAGCATTACCGTCAATCTTTCACCGCCGTCCAGTCGTTCGCCTTCACCTCAAAAACGGCTCCCGCGCATCATGGAGACGTTACATGAAAAAGCAAAATCTCGCCGTCACATTCACACAGAAGAAGGACCTGATGGAAGCCCTTCGGGTGATTCTAGTCTACGCAAGAGATCAACGGTCGATTCTAGTCCTAGAGACAACGTCAGCCCGCGGGCTTTAGAGCCAAGTTTCATGCCTGAAACGCCACTTGGCCACGATGAAATGCTGCTTGATGACTTTCGACGAAGCGACACCCATGGCTCTTTCAAGCCGTATGGAGGTCACGAGTCGAGGCTCAAAGGCTTCTTGAAAAATAGTCGAATTGCCGAAATTGTGGGAAGTGAGGTTTCCAAAGTTGGAGATATGATACGCCGGAAAGACGGGGGTGGGCATTCACGGCAGTCATCCTATGCATCGAGCATTGTATCTGATCTTCATGATTCGGACGAGGGACGGAGCGAGGGAGAATCGACGCCTAGCAAGCGGAACTCTCTGCGCAGAGGAAGTACATTCTCAGATGAGGAAACTGGTCTACCATTGCGCAAGCCGAATGGACGGACAAAGACATTCTTGTCTAACCTGCCTACAATCGGGCCATCTTTCCGCATCAACGACCAGGAGGGGCCTTATTATCAGCAACCAGAGAGTAGCCGCGTCAGTGACGTGCACTTTGTCAAAGTACACCCAGATCTCGCGCCATCATCTGTAGATGCCACACCCTACAGCGAACGGCGGGGGAGTTACGGATTTATACCTCCTTCCAACAAAGATTTCAACTCAAAGCTGCACATACACAACGATGAAATCACCATCAACGCCGCCCTCCCCGGAGTCGGACGCTCAGTTCGACCTCCGGTAACTGGACTCGCAAACGCAGAGGCATCCACAACGACCAACCGCCACCACCGCCCAACCGTAACCAGAGGGAGTCACGGCTGGAGCTTATCAGACCGCAGCGTGCCAACATTAAACGACACAAACCTCCTCCAAAAACGCGAAATACTGCGCTGCCAAGCTTTACTGCTCTCTTCCGGCGTCAAAGCAAGTGAAATCGTCCAACGATACGAGAAACCTCGTGACCCATCCCTCAGCCCGCCGCCCCGATTCCTGATCCGAAGTCTCGTCGACGCCCAAGCACCCATCCCACACTCCCTACCCCGAATCGACGAATTCAACTACGCAGCGCGCAACCTCCTCGAACGCCTCGAGAACACAAAAACGGGTCTCAACAAGTCCATGTATCTCTTCACCAAATCTACTCTCCTGCCCCTGGAAAAGGAGATTGATACACTAGAAGACTTCATCTCAAACCACCTTACTCCCCGCGTTCGCACCGCAGCCCTCGAGGCAGAGGCGCTGAGTACGCGACTCAATACGACAAGTACACTTGAAATCAAACAGCTCAGCGATACCCTCGATAAGGGACTACGAAAACGCAATCGTCGGCTAAGGTCGATTAGGAGAATCGGGTTCTCGTTGTTGGAGTGGACGCTTGTTGGCGTTATGTGGTGGCTCTGGTTGATTGTGATGGTGTTCAAGGTTATTAGGGGTGTTGGGAAGGGGATTGTTAAGGGGGTGAGGTGGATTTTGTGGTTGTAGTTTTCTCCTCTCCTCTCTTTTCTTCTTTTGATTCTGTTGATCGTTCTTCTGGAGTCATTTACTTTTTTAATTGCATGTCATACATTTATAATACCTTTTAGGGCTGGGGCTGGTGTGTTGAATACGCATGTTTGTGTCCATCAGCGTGTACTATACCCATCAAGTTCATATCGCGTTTGTGACCTATTTAATTTACATTATTCATCTCCAAGTTTCTTCTAGAAGCAAATTAATAACTTTCATTCCTGAACCATAGAATCTCGGTTTTTTAATAACTTATTAAGGAGAGGTCAAGCTTAGTGCAATCATCATATCCCGGTATGTACATGCAGTGCAATCCGATACTGGCCTCGACAACATAACTATCCTAAAAGAATCAGGAATAATCCACTCCATTTACACAGATTTTTGGTATTGTCGTGTAAACTCTGTGCAAATCGTGCATAGGAGGCAGTCCTAAACATTAGACCTCGACTCCAGTATTTCCGTTCTTGATGCGCATGGATCGAGTTAAAAAGTTACGGACGCTCTTGCACTTGTTGACTTTGTTTCCGTCGCCAGTTGTATTGCTAACTCTATCTCCTGAATCGTCTCCTGAAGCGTCTTGATCGTGGTCTTCAGAGATTTCTGTTGACTTTGAATGGATAGTTTCCCCACCTGACACGAGAGCAGCGATTTTATGGGAGACTCGTGGCTGTTTTTCTGTATCTTCTGCAGCGTCTTGATCATGATTATGAACCGGGGGCATGTTGGTGGACTTTGAGTGAATCGTTTTCCCATTTGAACCGAGGCCATCTTTACTCAGGGAGACCTCAGGCTGTTTTCCCTTGACTGATGTTTCTGACTCTTTGTCTGCGAAAATTGCCCAGAAGCGTTGTCTAAGAGTCCCGTGCTGCTGTTTTTTGTGATCATCGACAGCAGCTTCGGCTGCGGTTTCCTCCTTCTGACTTTCAGTCCCATAGTCCAGTGGCTCGTAGGCAAGACCAGCTGGCATTTTCTTTGGTGCATGGCACAGAGTGTACACAGTTGGAGGCAGAGAAAAAGAAACCTGGTGGGTGCATTCTGTAAAGTACTTGCGACTCTCCAGCCAAGATTCTTTACGGCGAGGTGGAGTAATGAGGCTACCTCCAGCAGGAAAGAACCTAGTGTACGGGGGGTTGTCGCGGTAGATGGCACAATGTCTATGGAACGCAGAGAAATTGGAAGCCAGTGTCACAGCGCATAGAGGGATGAATTTGATGTTGGGCGAGTCCTTGAGGTCTTCAACCTTGACATCAGCCACGCCCTCTGAGTTTCTGAGGCGGACACAGAGAGCCCACATGTCGGCGTACATGCGAGAGACGACGTAGACCTCTCCGATGCGTAACTCAAACTCGTCTGAGCGAGTCAGCTGCTGTGACAAGTCCGTGAAATATGGTGCGATGGAGATGACCAGCGAGCCTTCTTCTATGGCCAGGTGCTTATGTTTTGTCGTTCTCACATCGCGGTAGGATTTGAGATAGATTGTGCCTTGGGCTCGCTCTTGAGAAACCTTACTGAGCTGTCGGAAACTATCTGAGGACAGGTTTTGCTGGCTGGCATACAGCACTGCGTCAATAGATGGGTTGCGATCCATGTCAGCCGATGAAACTCCTGATGAAGGTCCCGCTTCAGTCTTTCCAGTAAGACTGTATCTCTATTGAGGAATTTAAGTCAAGTGATGAAGGTAATGGCTGCAAAAAGAAGTTTTGTGCAGAGTCACACCTGAGACAAAGAGGGACGACTCACAGAAACATTCTCAAGAAATAGTTGGTCTCTCGTCATTTGGAGATCATCCGCAAACTTGATGTGAGCTGCACTGACAAATAAAGGGTCTTGCACCCAGGTAGCGTCTGGCGCCTGCACTTTCACATCATTCATACTGCTCAGGTATTCAGCGCCGTACAGCCCTGTATCCGACAGAGTATCGTCAAGAAACGACCTAGGCAGCTTGACTATCTGAGTACTAGGTAACCTTCCACACCACTTTGACGACGCAGAACAGAATTGACATTGCTCACAATACTCGGCCTCGGCGTTCGGGTCGTGCTTGTAGGCAAAAAACGAGTACGGCGATCCATTCGATATAAGCTGCTCACGATGTATGCTCAAGATAGGAGGACGGTGGAAGTACTCGGCGTGTCTGCGCTCAGAGGACAAGCTTCTGGAAGAGATGGAGTCTTCTGGGCCGAGTTGCTCATTGTCTGCCGCTTCACAGTGGCAGATGGTCCGGGGGCATGTATACTAGCAATTTCATTTGTGAGTTTAGGGCTTCTGCAGATGAGAGAAATTCTTACACCGTCGGTACAGTTGCTTGATGGGAGAGAACCAGAGCTGTGTCGTCGGGGGTAGTCCTGTTGAGCCATGGCAAAATGCTATTATACAATAGAAACGGTCGAGTTGTAAATGACTTGATTTTTATACAAGAGTTGAAAAGTGTACGGTCAAAATGGAAGTCCCGAGTTGCTGATGAAAGAGACGTCTCAGTGCACACGCGGAAGGAGCGACTGCCAGTATACCTCTCCCACAGAGCAATCATATGGTAAGTTCTCATCTTCATATATACAATATCAGTCGCCTCTTACATTCATCTCTTAGGACGGGTAGCAGCTACCCCTGATAACTCCGCGTCTGATGCCTCATGAATTCTTCGATCTTCTCATCTCCGGCACTGTCCACATGCTCCTTTGCCGCTCCAAATCCATGCACTGCTTCAACATCGCATTCTTCTTTCGAGCTGTCTGTATCTTGTTTGTCGATTCCGAGTACATTCTCTTCGACAAATGCGGTGGCTGTACACGTCAGATATTGTTGTTCGGCTACCTATTTATGCATGAGGTTGCTTACTTTTTTTAACTGTCTCGTGTTGTCCGGTTATATCGGCGACTTTGTCGCCTACCGTGTTTAATACAGTATCTGCTGTCTGGGCGATTTTGGAGGTTGTCGTTGTTGTCGTTGAGCTGGCTGCGTGGGTAGACATGGCGCTATTCGTAATTTGTTCCTTTTCAACCATCGCAGCGTGTGAGGTTGTCGAGCATGGAAACCTAAGTATGCTGAGAGAATCTTGTAGATGAATATAGACTGAAAAATGGAGTATGAAGAGAGATGCATGGACCGTTTCAGCGCTTATGACGTCGTATAGTACCTGGGCCCACCTAGACCGATGCATTTACATAACAACATCCTCACCATATTGACAGGGACAGGCCTCTGGATTGATATTGATGTTGCTAAAGTCAGATACATGCTTACACATTATATCCTGTATTTTTATCGCAAACACCGAAAAGTGCAAGTATGGCAAGCAATGTTGCAGATAACGTTCTCGGTGTGCCTTGAAGATCAAAAGCGGGGAGCGGAGATAAAAAAATAATTCCCGTATCAAATTTATCATCTTCTGGTTACTTTCTACCGGACCCGATCCTTTATACATTTCGACCGTCAAGAACAAGGAGTTAGATATAGATCGAAATTCTTCCTTTTCCATCGCATTCATCATAGACAGATCCCAACCGTCTCCACAACCAAGACGTTGCCCGTCTCACCCGTCATCAACCCCGCCATCGTTATCCCTCGTCGTCCACCGCAAACTGGACGAAAGCAACATGACAATCCAATCTCCCATCCCCATCACCATCCTCACCGGCTTCCTCGGCTCTGGCAAAACCACACTCCTCCTAAACCTCCTCCCCCAATTACCTTCCACCTATAAGCTCGCTCTGCTCAAAAACGAGTTCGGTGACCTCGCAATCGACTCGCAACTCGCCTCTGAGCAATCCATCTCCGGCGTCCGCGAACTACTAAATGGATGCATATGCTGCAACCTTGTCGGCCAGCTGGGCGACGCATTGACCCAACTACGCACCGAAATCCAACCAGACAGAATCGTCATCGAGACCAGCGGAAGCGCGTTCCCAGCCACACTAGCAATGGAAGTAAACCGGCTCTCAACCGAGAACGCAGCCACAAAAGGGTTTTTCGCGCTCGATGGGGTGATTAGTGTGATTGACGTCGAGAATTGGCAAGGGTACGAGGATACGTCGTATACGGCGAAGATGCAGGCAAGATATACGGATTTGATTGTGTTTAATAAGTGGGAGCTTGTGGATGAGAGGAGATTTGAGACTTGTTTGGACAGGTTGGGGGATTTAGAGCTTGAGGCACCGACGCCCTGGGTTAAGAGTGATAAGGGTAGGGTGGAGATGGAGGTGTTGTTGGGGATTGATGGAGCGTTGATTGCGAAGGGGGCTGCTTTGGATGGAGATGGCCACGACCATCTCAAACATGAACATGAGCATGGGCATGACCACCAGTCGGAGGTAGAGGTTCTGTCGCTGACGCTACCCGCCACACAAGATGACGGCGTAATAGATCTCGCCAAGTTTACGTCCTTGCTCAGATCCTCGTCCAAGGAAGAAGTTTATCGTATCAAGGGGACAGTCCGGTGCTCATCAGACCAGATACCTGAAAACTCTGATCCGACATTCCTCACTTCACCCAGTACCACTTCTACTCCAGAATCGAAGAGTAGCACGTATATTCTCAATTGGGCATTTGGCAGGTGGACGTTTACGCCTACATCTACACCTACCGCCGATGTCGCCAGGTTAACGTTCATACTTGCGCGATACGAGTCTGCGAAGTGGAAGAAGAAGCTGGAAACTGGCGCGTATGTTGCTGCTGAGGGTGCACAAGATGGCGAGATCAAGGTTGAGAAGTTAGTCTAGATTTCTGACATACATAGATATGATAGATAGATGGTATATAGAACTGAAACAAGTCTATTCAAAATTGGTTCTTAGTACGTTGCAAAAATTCAACTCAACTATGGACAAAGAGTGACTATGAACATAACTTTTAAGCGGCTATGAGCCAAGACTTATAACCGTATTATCTATTCTATTGCGTGAGCAAAGAAAAGGAGATAAAAGCAAAAAACAATCCAAAGAGATTAAGAGTAGGCTAGTAATCCAACAAGGCGGATGCTCCGCTCTCGCTGGACACGTAGATGACATCGTGGTTGTCTGGGAACCCATTGAAACGGGTGGCACTGCAACGAGTGTATGCGCCCATGTCCTCAAAATACAACCAATCACCCACATCAACCAAGCCCGGAAGGACGATCTGGGAGCTGATGACATCAATGCCATCGCAGGTAGGTCCCCAGATGCTGTACTCTACTCCGGCTGGGGCACGTAGAGAATCACCAGCAGATGGATCCGGGGTGGAAGAACCCGAGGCGGTCAATCCTGGAGTAGGAGGTACGCTGCCATTGGCGCATGTCAGGATCTGAGCAACTGGATGTTGATGATCAAAAATGATGTTGGAAAAGTTGCCATAAACACCATCGTTCAAATAAATCATGTAACTGCCTGATGAAGTCTGCGGGTCAAACACATCACGGCGAGCAATGACATTCGCTGCAAGTGTAAAAGCCGCTGCAACGTAGTAGCGACCTGGCTCAGCAATGATACGAATGTGTGCTGGGAACAGATCATCGACTGCCTTGCTCAGAATAGCGGCAAACTGTTCAAAAGTGTCGTCACAGAAACCCCCACCAACATCGAGTGTGTGCAGCTCATAGCCAACTTCAGCTGCCTGATCAAACACCCAACGTGCGTCCTGGGCGGCCTTGAGGAAGGCGCCTGAATCTTCAGCTCCAGATCCAACGTGAAAGCTGACACCAACAACATTCAGCTCGAGCTTCTTAGCCAAATCCAACAACGCGCGGGCAGTGTCCAAAGAGGCACCAAACTTCATGCTAAGTCGGCACAGACTGGTGGAATCATCAGTCAGAATACGCAGGTACAATTCGGCGTCGGGAAAGTCGTTCTTGATCTTGTACAGCTCGTCTGCATTGTCAAAGGTCATCTGTTTGACGCCTTTCTGGCGGGCGTAGCGAAGGTACGACCTGGTCTTGCACGGCTGCGCGTAGATGATACGACTCGGGTCAATGCCCGTCTTGAGAGCTAGGTCGATCTCGGTTTTAGAAGCACAATCGAAGCCGTTGCCTAGCTTGGCCATGAGGCGCAGGACCTCTGGGTCCGGGTTGCACTTGACGGCTGTATAGGTCAGTCAATCTTCTAGAGAAAGAGTAATGGGCTAGAGTGACATACCGTAGAAAGGCTTGATACGGCCTAGGTTCATCTTCCACCGCATATGCTGGCGATAGACCTCGCCCATGTCTGCGACATAAAACGCGTCCTCCTCGCCAGGCTCGCAGCCCGCAATGTCAATACGGTCAACGCGTTTCTTCAATTCGCCGAGTATCATCTCCTTGGGGGAGGAGTGACCCCGCAACATGAGAGCATCATTCACTCCATGATCAATATCCAAATAGGTCACAGACGTATCTGGATCTTTCGTATGAGGATGATAGTTGTTAAAAACGTATACATCATCAGGAGTAAGAAGCGAAGGTGCCATAACCATGCGGAAGGCTGCAAAAATAAAACGTTTAAATTGATTTAATTGTAGTTGTGTTAAGGCGGGCGAAAAGATTCGCAGCTGTTGTAAAGTGGGCTAAGCCTCCTCGACCCTTCCCCCAGAAGAGGAAGAACCGTCAGAGTAACCCTATGCGGCAGCTCAAAGAAAATGGGAGAATCAGCGGACGGAGATTGGGGGGACAAAGGCGCGCCCGTGGATTCGAAGTCGAAGAATTTAGCGATCAGCAGGAGGTGGGATGTTGTTGAGAGTCTGTCGAAGACGATACAATGCGACAATTTGAGAGAATCGCGAGTTTGCGGCGGGAGCCGTGATGAAGGGCCTTTGGTGTCCAAAGGCGAGTGGAAAAGATGGAGTCTGAGTATTGGACGTCAGCAATGGTCAACACAACTGAGAAACAATGACTTTGTCGGAGTGTTGACGTGGACGGGATTTTGAAAATTCTGACGGTGTGTGGTGTGTGGTGTGTGGTGTGTGTTCTTAGGGCACGGGCATTCATTGACGAGCACACTTGACGCAAGTCTCGACTGCAACACACTGAAGATAAAGAGTTAGAGCTGGTGACTTACCTCGAAAGACAGAGTGTATAATGCTCGAGGCGACAGATGAAGAAAGAAAGAAGAGGGATGAGGGTGGTGGAATAAAAGGAAGAGGAAGAGGAAGAAGGAAGTTGGTTGTGGCGGAGGAAGAAAGGCTTGGACTGCGGGGGACACAACAATTTTTGCTGCCAGGGCCTGGCCGGGCAGGCACCACCACGTCTTCCCGGCCGTTTTTCTTCGACGGAATGACGCACGCTGTTGACTTTGGCACTATGAGCGATTATTGTTAACAACACACTTATGTCCATTCTTGCCTGCTTTTTCAGCTGACGCTCTTACATATATGACTCAAAGGACGACTCTCAGGATATAATTATTCCCTCGTTGACAAAATACAATGGCGAGGTAGATGAGACTCGGACCGGCCAGGAAAGCATCATCCACACTGAGAGCTCATTCTATGCAGCGTGCATGCTGTATGCAGCTCACTTCAGAATGCGACAGCTACGACCATTCTCCACGCACGTCCGTGTATTTTTCTTGCTTGCGGTCAAGATGCGCGATTTAAGCCCTGTCTGTTTCTTCACCGCTTTGAATGCCCGTTGGCCTGATAGATTACAGCTATATCTCATTTCAATATTGGTACAAACCCCCAAACATGAAGTCGAGCAGTGGGATGGTGGCGGTGAAATTTCACAAGCAGCCGAACAGCTTAGCGGTAACACTACATAGCCGTGGCCCAACGAGTTCGTCCTACGGGGAGAAAAGTAGAATAAAATGGTCTGTTCCTGACTGTATCACCAGGATAATACGAGCAATGAGTTTGGATAGCCCGTTTCTGCCTGAGAAATGTGGCCACCACGCGTAGCGGTCTGGACCCACTATGACGCACTTGATGCAGCCGCCAATCGGGAAGTTTCTAATTATTTTCTTTCTGTCTCGGCTTCCCAGCTATATTGTTCTGCCAAAAAGATACATCTCAATCCTATCCTTTTCAGAATATGCCGCCGGCAGCGAATGGACAGACTCTTCCAGCACAATCAGCGCAGACTGCCGCATCAGATCAAAAAATACCGTCTCGCTATCGTGCCGCCTCTTCAGAGACACCAGCACAACGGCATCGGGTGACGACTGGACCAGGCGATCTAGCACTTGCACCAACGCCGGGAGACTATCAGCATTATACGTGCAGTCTGATACCAAGACAAGATCAATTGGCTGTTTTGTGATCTCTGTGTCGAGTTCCTCCTCCCAGTCAAGAACCTTGAATCGAGTTGCTGAATTAGTTGCTGACTGCGCGATCTGAAGATTGCGCGCCATGATATCGTTTACTTCTGCGAGATCTGTGAGTGTGATCGAGCATCTGAGTAGCATCTGCGCAAGAGCTATTCCGACGACACCACATCCAGACCCCAATTCAATGACCTGGAGATGGTTCTTGCTTATGGCCCGAAACCGCGATTGAAGGCGTGGCATACTGCACGTGCCGGAGCCGTTGATCGTACTCTGTAGACATACGATAGCCGCCAGAGCAGCATCCCTAATCCTTTTTAGTAAAGTTCGTGCAAGTACACGAAAAAAGGCTAACCATATATGCCGCGCGATATTGTTCCCCGTCTCCTCCCAAATCCTGAGTTGGGTGTCATTCTGTAGCACAAATCGCCTTTCAATCACTTTTTCGGCCGTACCATTCTGAGCAAGACTAAAAGGCGCACTCCATCCTGAAATCACCAACGGTATTCTTTCCGAATCGCTCAGATCAGTGTCCAGGGTAGATGCGGTCTGTGGGCCAACTGCTAGCACAACCCTTGAGATTTTTCGAGGCGCTTTGAACAGGCCGGTGGAAATTGCCAATTCCCGTTTTCCGGCTTCCCACTTGTATGTATTATTTTCTTGTAAGACAGTACTTGTTTTGGTCGATGTGGTGCCGCTGGCATCTATCAAATGCACTTGCAATGGAACATCTTCAGCAAGGAATGCATCTCCCAGATCAGTAGTGATGGATATCAGTGCCGAGGCTGAGACGAGCCCAGGTTTGGCGATTTGCGTTCGGGGTGTTTTCAAAAAGCGTATATAGTATACCATGCTGAACTAATTAGTGGCTCTTGAATAAAATTGAATTTACATGCGGTGTAAAAAGTAATGATTGATTGAGTTGATTGGTGGAGACGGCTTATCTCACGTGCGTGGGCGACACTAGATTAGACCGATCATACTACTTACGGTACATGCCATCATTGCTTACAGATTTCTGTGGCATGCAATGGACACTCACGACCAGCTCACAACAACATGATCCATGCCGGGGGTGTCACCATTACCGTAGCCTTCTACTGATTTCTGGGTAGTCTTGTCACTCATGACTCTTATCAACTAGACTGCGAGACAGCCCGAGGGATCCATCCGATCTACCTTACTTCAACCTGGAATACATTAGCTCAAAATGATGCGCACAAACGACCCTCGAATCCGCCAAACCCTCAACCAAATCTCCCACAACATCGAATCCGCCAACGAAAGCGCTCAGGAAGGCTTCTACCGCTTCGGCCAACAATACCTCGCACCTTGTCTCGCGACTCTCGGCAATTGTCTCGCCGAATGCACTGCGCCGTGCTTACCAAATCGCGAAACTCAACTCCGACGTCGCAGGCGAGGTCGCGCCGAGCTCAGTTTCGATTTCTACGATGATTGGGATAATGAGAGCGCTAATGACGGAATACTGGGATGGGGCAATGATGAGTTGGATCGGTTATTGGCGGGTAGCGGAAGTGTAAGGGGTGGTGGTGGAGCGCAACAGCCCCGTCGACAGCGCAAGATGAGCTATGGTGCAGCGCGGACGAGACGCAAGAGCTCAATTCTACCAGATCAGAGGGATGATCCCACGGTGATTCCCAAGTCGTCGTTCATTGGGTTTTTGGAAAGACTCCCGTGGAAGATTGGGCCTCGTGGTGTCAAGTATCGGCCGTCTGCGGCTGACCTGCAGGAAAGACCGGGCCGATTGCCGCATGACGATGATTATATTCAGCCTGGGAGTTCAGAGGTACAGCCTTTGATAGAAGAAGAGGATGAAAATGCAGACAACATTACCGGAAGTATAAGCAAAGGAAAGAGGCAAAAACGGAATCGCAGTACGACGCAGTCTTCACAGGAAACGAGCAATTCATTGAGTTCAAGAGGCGATCTTATATTTGACGACGAGGACGAGGATGCGGTACCGTTAGACGACGAATTCGCGGTTGTATTAGCGCGTCGAAATACGGGGCTCACTTCGGACGAGCATTTGGCTGGAAGCGGAGGTCGATCTAGACGGACAACGTCAGGTCAGTCGTCGCGGAGTGGGAAGGCTAGAGAACGGAAAGAGTCGCGCATTGAAATCGATGCTACTCGCAATGCAGAAATTGCGTCCATGGCAGAACTGTCAAAAGAAGAGCAGGAAGCAGAAGCGGAGGAAGAGCTGGAAATTGTACGCAGACGCAGTGCAGCTCACCAGTTGGCTGTCAATCAGGGACTAGCTCGGGCTTCGGTAAGTCTTGATGGAATCAAGTAACGTGCATTGCTAATGAACGAGTAGTCTCAAGCGGCTCCCACGTCAGACTTCATAGCTAATTCTCCAGAAACCAGACGGAGCAATCCGGCTTTTATACAAGAGGACGATAAACCAACAGAGCCTTTTCCTTCATACCCAGTAACGCCAACGTCTCAAAGATCTATTACGCCGCTATCTGCAAAAGATCATGGAGCGGATCTCGACACGGATCGTGACGCAAACCAAGACGACGCAGGTGAATGAATCTGACCTGTGTATTCTCTATTTCTACCTGGAGACAGTACTCTGTATTCCACATATATATCAGTACAGAGCTCTTGCTGGTCTTGCTGCCATTGATATCAGGCATATGTATACTATTCATGATTTACGAATGAGAAATGAACGTGATTGGCTGGACATGAGCTCATGCGTACTACGTCATGCATTCATCCCACCTTATCATATCAACATCCTCACCTCCTTCAATTCACCATAATCACAAGATCAATCACAGAAAATAAAAATGTCAACCATCCTCCTCATTGGCGCAACCCGCGGCCTCGGCGCCTCTCTCGCAACCCACTACGCCTCCCTCCCAACGACATCCACCGTCTACGCAACAACCCGCAGTTACAAAGCTCCCGACACTCTCCAACACGATAAAATCCGCTGGCTCCTCAACGTCGACATCTCGGAGCCCGACGTCGGCGATACTCTCGTCTCTCAAATCGTGCCCGACAGTCCGAAACTCGACACCGTGATTGTGAACGCCGGTTATTTCGGGTCTGAGTCCTTCGATGAACCAGACTGGCAGAAACAGGTGCGCATGTACACGACTTCGGCTATTGGGCCTGTATTCGCGATTCAAGCGCTCGTAAAACGCGGTCTCGTTAGGGAGGGAGGAGGAGGAGGGAAAATTGTATTGATTTCATCGGAGGCGGGTAGTATCACGCTTCGGCATGAGTCCGAGGGAGGTGGGAATTATGGCCATCACGCGAGTAAGGCAGCTCTGAATATGGTGGGGAAATTGTTGTCGTTGGATCTTAAGGAGAAGGGAATTGCGGTTGGGATGATCCATCCGGGGTTTATGAGGACGGAGATGACTAAAGGGGTTGGTTTTGATAAATACTGGGATGTAGGAGGTGGTACGTTTACGTTTTCCTTTCTCTATGCTTTGTGATATGGTACAGTATGGGATGAATGGTACTGATTATATGTCTGGGTAGCTGTAACACCCGACGAAGCGGCAAAGTCATTGGCGGAGTTCGTCGAGAAAGATTTTGATATTGAGAAGACAGGGACGTATTGGGCTCCAAGGGGGCCGAGGTCAGTCTCTCTTACCTTTCTGCTATCGCAATGTATTGTAAACTAATGAGTTGAATCAGGGACATTGGCACCGCAGAGCCTGTACTCGGCAAGAACCTGCCAACCCCTTTACAACTACCGTGGTAGATTGGATATCGGTATGCAGTCCATTCATAGATACCTAGGTAATATTTACAATAAATGTCCTCGCGTTCTTAGTCCGCCCTCCAGTATCTCACAGGAACAGGGCAGGTCTGATAAACGGAGTAGTCCACTAACCTCCAAATTCCCTCTCCAGTCTCCCCCCTCTCGCCCGTAGACACGAAACCCCATCTTTATCGCAACACTAGAAGAATGTAGCAAATCACTCCGATTTCACATACACACCCCCTCCTCAATCTATGAGGAGAAGAAGATGGGGGCGGTATACGATAAACGAGTCTCACACAAAATCTTCTCGGCGCCAAAAAAAAGGGGGTTTGCACTTCTCGCGAACTCGAGGCTGTGAACCGAAGAGGATTTAGGGTAGGGCTATGGGGTTGATGTTGCGCGTTTCTGGTATCCCTTCAAACATAGAACATGTCAAAGGTGACTCCTGAATCTCAGATACAGCCATTGAGTGGATATCCATTGCCAGATACTTTTCGGTAAGGAAAGTAGCTTGGTCTGCCGGAGGGGCTGGAGATGAGTCTGCTCTGTTCGAAGCTGCGCGTGATGTTTTGCTTACAGGGAAATGGGGAAAGGGAGGATGTATAAGAAAGTGAAAAAAAAAAGAGAGAACATCGCCCCGTTCTTTTATCGTACAGGGTATATGAAGGGTTTTATACAACAAATATGAAAACAAAACGCCTGAGTGAAGATGCATGCTAAGCGATCAAATGCTGGTTTGCGGTAGAGAAGGTCATGCCGAAGCAGCACTGACATCTAGACCATCCGCCACCTCAGCTTCCTGAGACTGCAAAGAAAGCTTCTTCACAGCCCACTCACTACCATCTCCAAACGCAGTGGCGGTGAGATCCCCCTTCTTCTCACCCAGCACACAAAGTGCCTGACGGGGTAGCACCGAACCTTCGCTACCAACCAAGAACCGGGCAGCGACTTTATTGACATCCTTGGCCGTAACGTCTAGCACTTGCTCTCTCCAGCGCTGGTCCATTTCATGCGTCACCCCGCTCATGAAGTAGCGTGCTCCTTCCTCGTCGACGCTTGTAGGCGCATCAAGGCCTTGGAAGATGCTCAATTTCGCCTCTTCGAGTTCTTGGTCGGTCCATGAACGTTCACAGGCGAAGATGCCTGTTTTCTTGAAGACGTTCAACGTGTTTGTGGGATTGGGGTCGCGGTAGCTGGAAAGTGTGAAGATGCCCTTGATAGGTCCGTTGCTGGCTCCCGCGCCGTATGCACCGCCCTTTTCGCGGATTTCAGGGTGTAGGTATTTGTGAGTCAGGAGTTGGGAGAGAACACTCAATGATGCGCTGTTGGGGTCGACAAAGGGAACGGTCTCCATGGCAAGACCTGAGTAGTATACCTTGTATGGCATATCATACAGAACATTTCCGACAGGGGTGGTAGGCATCTCTGATTGATGTTGTGATACAGCAGGCATCGTGCCTGACTTGGGAAGTGCTGCTAGCCATTTCTGAAGTGATGATTCATTCTCTGCGGCACTCTCTGCTTCGCAGACCATGCGTACCCGCATATTGGACGACTGAGAGATGGCAAAGCTTTGAATCAGGCGCAGCTTCTCAATAATAGCATTAAGCTTCTCAGGTGATGTAGTCGCATCATTCAACAAATTAGCTGTCGCCTGCAGCTGGGCCAAACCGGATTGCTGTTCTTGAACCCAGAAACTTTCATTCAAAGTAGCTGCCGCCGCATTCACTGCGAATCGATGACCAGTACCAGCAACTGCATCCAGAGCGCCGTTGGTCGTGGATCGAAGGAGTTCCAGTATCATGCGTGGAGCCTCGTGGCTTGTAAAGTCCGTCTCTGTAATGAGGGTGCGGATAATATCCAACATAGTAGGTAAGTTTTTATCAATAGCATATCCGCTGATTTGCAGGCCCTCCTTGAATTTGCCTAATTCAGTCGGTGAGGAAACCAAGTAAGATGAGGTAGAAACTCCTCCAGTCTTGAGTTTGATCAGGTCCTCCCATTGCTCCATGCTCCGTCCAGGTGTTCCAAGACGCATGATGCAGTCATGGAAGAGAGGCATCACCAAACGGAGCTCATTAGGCAGACCGTCAAATGGGTTCAATGCTTGGAAGTAGGTCAAACCATTGGTAGGAGCTTCACGCCACACCACTTGAACATTATCAACCTTGGATTCGCGAATGGGCTTGCGCTCTTTCTGTCTTGAGATATCCGAGACATGAACGGTTGGCAGGCAGCTTACGTCCGCAAGCTGTGCGTCTTCTTGCACTTTGAGTAGATCCAGCTCAGACTTTTCCAACTCTGCAATGGCTTTCTCTGCAGAACCGTGCTCCGAAATCAAGGCAGAAAGCTTCACATCTTTACGAGCCTTTTCTTGTTCATCCAAGTTGGTATTATAGTTTGGTGACCCAACCATTGTGAATTTCATATAGTTGTCGTTCATCAAGTATTTTTGTACCAAAGACTCGAGGTATCCGCCCTCGGCATATCTTCTCTTGAATTCGTTGATGACATCGTTCCAGGCAAGCTCTTTCAACGGATCGCTACCGTTGAACCACGATGACAATGTCTTTTCCATGACTCCAATACCAAAGTTTGCGGTCTTGTGTCTCAGTGCCAGTTCTAGCTGATGAAGGAAGCCTTGTACTTTTTCATCATTGAATCCAGTCGCGATGACTTCTTCGTAAACACCACGAATCACCTCTTGGACTTTGCCGACATCTTCTTCGCGAACGCCGTTTACACCAATAGAGAAGATTGGCTTCTTGGCACCTGTGTCAAGCCCGGTGTTGGGCGTGAATGACGAACCAAGCTCGCTTTCAATCAGAGCTCTGTACATAGGAGATCCATAGCCATCGAGCAACAGTGAAGACAATATACCGGTCGAAAAAGTTTCCACAATATCAGTTGTATCGCCCATGAGCCATGAACTCGAAGTCTTGGATTGCCGATCCTCGCTAGTGAAGGAATCAATAGGACCAGGGAGAGTAACTTCTACAGGCCCTTGGCTGAGATCGAGTGGCAGCTTGACATCCTTGTCTGCCTCTTTCTTTTCAAACCCATCCAAGACTTCTCCAACCTGTTTCAAGTGATCTGCTAACGGCATGTCGCCGTAGGTCACTATCTTGGCATTGCTTGGGTGGTAATTCTTCTTGGAGAACTGGACTAGTTGTTCGTGTGTCAGATCTGTGATGTACTGAGGATCGCCACCGGAATTGTGGATTGCCGGGAAAATGCTTTCTTTAAATCGGATGTAGTAGAGATAGTTGGCATCAGACATCTGTCCTTTCATTTCGTTGTAGACGACACCCTTGAAGACAATATCATCAAGCTCTTTGGTCTTTGCATCAGACTGTTCTGCAGCTAGTGGGTTTTCAGGTCCAAGTCTCCATCCCTCTTGTCTGAAATCATCTTTCTTCAACAATGGATGCAAAGTCGCATCGAGGTAGACGGACAGAAGATTTTGAAAGTCCTGCTTGTTCGTCGTGGCGAAGGGATACGTAGTGTGATCGGAAGAGGTAAAAGCGTTCATAAAGTTGGACAGTGACCGAGGTAGCATTTTGAAGAATGGGTCGCGCACTGGGTATCTTTGAAACGTTAGCCATTATCAGCTTGGCTTGTGAATAAAACATACTTCTCGCTTCCACATAGTGTCGTGTGTTCGAGAATATGGGGCACACCAGTGGCATCCGGGGGATTAGTCTTGAATCCAATCCCAAAGACATTATTTTTGTCGTCCCTAGCAACATGAAGATAGTCCGCATCCGTCTTGTCATGTTTGAGAAGGATAGCCGAAAGGTGCAGCTCTGGCACATGCTTTGTTTCCTTTACTGTAAAGCCGTGGAGACGCTCGCCCACCGAGGGATAGCTGCTGAGATCTGTTACAGTTGATGCCATCCTCCGCAGTCCCAACACTCCCACAGGCCGTGCCCTCTGGGTCCATATCCTCTGGGGGGCCGCGAGGCCATTTCGACGTATGCCGGTGGCTAGGCGAAGCATCGCGAGTGCGATAGCTCCAGGTGGAGCTAAAAGGTGAGTCGATCGAGCAGCTATGCAGCGGTTTCGTCAAGCTCGTCGACGAGTTGGAAGTCCGGCAGTGACAAGATCGCGATTCAGCGCATGTATCTCGTATCGTATAATCCGACTAATATAATATATATATACAATGACATGAATAGGTAACTTTGGCAAAGGAAGACAATTACTAAGATCGAGACGCCAAGAGAACCGAGAAATTTTACGCTAAGCCTTGATTGGCCAGGCCTCTCGGTCTCCCCTCTGCATCGTCCTCAAACCACACTGACCACCGCAAGAAGAGGAAATCCCGCCAAAGTGCTCTATAGATCAGCGCTGTTTCACTCTTGGAGTACGACTAGACCATCCGCTGCTGTTGGACAACCGTGCAGCAGCTTGCGAGAGATTTCCCGACTAACTTGCTGCAGTCGCATGGATTGCTTTGCGGACAGGCCAGGTACGAACGATCTGAATCAAGCGAAATTAACGAACCTATCGCCGGCGCAAACCGAAATTCGAAGAATCAGAGGGCACTTGGAAGATTGTTATATTTGCTTGCCTTGATTGCAATCACACCATTGCGGTCAAGGCATGGAAGTTGCGAAATCGAAGAGGGCCTACCGAGTACATTGTTTCTGCAGTGATCGGTCACGCGAACACGCCACACAACCTTCATTCGATTATTGCGCAACTATCTTGTTCTTTTGATAGTCAAACTCGGCAATGGCGTCGACTAACATGTCCAAGAAGGCCAAAGGGAAGAAAATGGCTGATCCGAATGAGACCTCCAAGTTGCTTGCAGCCAAGATTTCGCAACTGGAGCAAGATGCGGCCGGGGAGAAGGATCAAGAAGCCGAAATAGGTGTGTGATATATTACTTCTATCGTTTATTGTCTTCTTCGATTTATGTTGTGATTTACCTTGTGGGGAAAAGTTTTCATACTTGAGGCCAGTCCTAACACTTTATAGAACGTGAGGTCAAAAAAGCTACGAGAGATCTAAACCAACTACTCAGCAACATCGAATCGCCCATGACTCGCCTTGAGACAGTCCATAAAAAGTACACCGAGTTGCTGGCGGAGATGAAGAAGCTGGACCGCGACTATACAAAGAGCAAGAAACGAGCGGATCAGTTACAAAAGGACCAGGACAAGGGGAAGTCGGAGCTGAACAAAACTGCGACCATGAAGGACAAGTTAGAGAAGCTTTGTCGGGAACTTACAAAGGAGAATAAAAAAGTGAAGGTAAAGACGGCGATCTTGTAATGTCGCATGTGTGTCAAGCTGATTGTGTTGCAGGACGAAAACAAGAAACTCGAGGAAACGGAAAAAAGAGCTCGCATGATTGTCAATGAACGTCTGAGCTCTCTCCTTACCGACATCCAAGATGTGATGGCTCCCAAAGAGACACGGAAGTATGAGAAGATGGATATTGATATGGACGATGCGTGAGCAGTACTTTTTGCCCCTTGGTACTAACAGTGCTAATAATACTCTAGAATCCGTACAAAGATCAAGACTATCGGAGAAAAGTTCGAGTTGCGAGAGTTCCACTTCAAAGCACTTTTGCGCAGCAAGGATGCGGAAATCCAAAGTCTTGTTGCAAAATACGAAGAACAAAAACGTGCGGCGGAAAGTGAGGCTTCGAGATGTCGGGCTCTTACTGCGCAAGTCTCGACTTTCTCTCACACAGAAGTCGAACTTCGCAGTCAGCTCAATATATACGTTGAAAAATTCAAACAGGTAGGTGATTGGTCGACCTTTAGACGTACCACCGCTTATTCAGTTGCAGGTTGAGGATACGCTGAACAACAGTAATGAGCTGTTTTTGACCTTCCGCAAGGAAATGGAGGAGATGTCAAAAAAGACAAAGCGGCTGGAAAAGGAAAACCTCACGTTGACCCGCAAACACGACCAAACCAACCGCAACATTCTCGAGATGGCGGAAGAGCGCAATAGAAACCAGCAGGAGCTAGAAAAGTATCAGAAAAAGTGTCACCATCTTGAGGCGCTGTGCCGTCGCATGCAAGAGCAAGGTCGAGGACACGGATTCACCAGCGGCGACGCAAACCATGCCGGAGACCACGCACTTTCAGGAGATCTCGAAGGTGACGAAGAAGGCACGCAAAGTGACTACGACGATGAGGACGACGACTACGAGGACGAGGAGGAAGACGAAGACGGCGTCATGAGCGATGAGGAGGAATACGAAGCGATACGTCAACGTTTCCCCGAGCAAGTCACCATGGAGAAGCCCGTTTTTGGACCACCACCTCCCCCGGCAATGACAGAAGCGCGCACCAACGGCAATAGATTAAGTTACTAAGGGGAGCGCATATCATGGACGAATGGCTTTCCTAGTCATTACTTATCGGCGCGTACGTGCAATAAGTAAACTAGAATAGGGGGCTATGTTAGATGTCCATTGACAAGTCTCGTGATCGTCCTCAATGTATTGTATTATTTTTGGAAATTCGACTGTTTTGTTGTTAAGACTCGCGGGTATAAAGCATGAAAAAAGGCAACAAAGGTAGAGCATAAACGGTGGATAGCACAACGAAATGGCTTGTTGTGTTGCATCACACTCCTAGAAACATATGAACATTAAATATAAACTATTGCTATACGATTATAGTTTGCTACTGCTCTTGATAAACGTCTGAGCCTTTTGCAGTACTTCAACAGCCTCCTTGGCCATCTCCTCCACAACTTCACCAGCCGGCTGAATCTTCTTGACAACGGCGGAAACACTTCCCATTAAAAACGGGAAATCGACATCCTCCTTCTCCTGCTCGATATCATGCATCATCGGCACAATACCCTTTTCCGTCAATTTTTGGATATCCTGTGGTCTACTCTCCCATTCTTTGATATAGTCATTTGGCAAGACGCGAAGGGGTCTACCTGAGACAACCAGTGTGCGAATGGTTTCTCCAAATCCGGCCGAGACAACGGCTTCCTTGTGGAGTTTACTTGCACCGCTTTCGACGGTGGCTACGAATCGAGTGCCGACCCAGACACCGGCGGCGCCGAGCATGATTGAAGCGGCCAGACTTCGGCCGTCGTTGACCCCGCCAGCAGCAACGACAAGGGGCGTCTTGCCCGTAAGGGGACTCTTATACTTTTGCACGGCGTCGACGACGGCAGGGATCAAGACGGAAAAGGGGACGTCGCCAGTATGACCGCCTCCTTCTCCGCCCTGGGCGCAGACAATGTCCACGCCACGCTGAAGGGCCTTTTCGGCATGTCTGGGTGCGCCGACCATGTTCATGACCAGAATACCGGCCTCATGGAGACGCTTAACGGTATGCTCGGGAGGCACACCGACAGCACAAATGAACAATTTTGCGCCGTGCTTGATGATCAATTCAATCAATTCATCAAGGTGACCGTGGGTGTAGTCATGGTTCGTAGCACGTGCACCACCACCGACTTGTGGAAGCGCAAGGTCGACACCGAATGGTAGGTTTGGGTCACGGAGAAGTGATTTGAGCTCGATGAGCATCTCATCTAGTTGCGCTGGAGTGTAGCCCAGGCCACCTATGCTTCCGAGGCCGCCGGCATTAGATACTGCAGCTGCGAGTGCGGCGCCGGATGCTTTGGCCATACCGGCCAGAAGTATGGGATGTTTGATCCCGAGTAAGTCGCATAGTGGTGTGTGTAAGGACATTTTGAGAGTATGTGTGCTAGCTCTTGGGTTGTGCAGAGTGGCGGTGTGACCCGATTCCCAGTCGCAGTATCTGCTACAAAGAGATGTGGAAGCTTGACGATGAGCGATGGTCTAGAAAATGTGAATATGCAAGGGTATCTTTGTGCTTGAACAAAGCAAAAGAGTGTAAAGAATGATTGATATAAGAACCTGTGGAGTAGTCTAAGTGGTTGAGGTTCCCCTCACGAAGAGCTAAAAACAGCCGAGGCCAAACATCCGAGGCAGCGCATCGCAGCTAGTATCGAAAGCACTTTTCACTATTCAGGTCGACCTTCGAATGAATCAATTCTGCACAATTCGGAGGCCGGGATTTGAGATTTGCATCAGAAGCTATTTGTGGTTGCTGTTAGGAGTACCGTCTCACATGGGCGCTCGGCGGTAAATGGGGGAACATAATGGCTGCTGTGGCTGGGCTAAATCAAATTAAATACATAGCGAGATCACTAGCAGTACGAGAAGAGGTGTCATTTCCAAGTAGATTTGGGTTTGGGTTGGAGAGTTAAGACAATAGAATGGCGAATTGGGAAGGAACGCCAAAAGACGCGTCCTGCCGCGTTAAGTGCCTTCTCCACACTCCGCATACCTGCCCAGCTTCACTTTTCTTTATCAACAACCAGACCCAAAAACTCCAGGTTAGCTACACGAGCGCAATGCGTCTTCACACGTCGTAAAGCTTACCATATTCAGATGATGATCCGCTCAGTATGACCTACGAAACTCCGAGCGACAAGTTTCTCCAACCGCCGAGGTAGATCGGCCCCGCCATTTATTTTGCAATCGACCTGATTGAACTGCACTAACCGTATTTTTTACTGCAGCGGCGAAGAATACCTACCTGAATACCGGGCCCCCTCTGCTTACACACCGCTTCACACGTTCCAATTGCCCAAGGCAGATTCGCGACAGTACCAACAACAATATGGCGATCTGTATTTCCTACGGCTGGCCAAGTTGAAGCCGGCAGCAGAGAAAGTTGGCCGAGAAGCATGGGATGGGTTTACAGTAGGCGATTCAAATCGAGGAAAGTCGCTCGGTCAGGTATTAATGGTCGGCAGATTGCTGGAGAAAAGGCACGGAAAGTGGACAGAGTGCTGGATGTGCGGCAAGGAGCTTTATGTTGGGTAACTGGTACGGTCTATATGGACTTGCCGTTGAAACCCAACATTCTCGATGATGTCGCAAAAGACGTGAGTTGCAAATGGCCGGCATCCAAGATAACTGACTGATGGATGTTCTGAAGAATTACGCCGCAGCACCTCCACCCCGAAAAACATATATTGACCCCTCGAATCCCGATAGCACACAAGTGATGCTAGAAGATGAATCAGGTCGTCTAAGAATGACAGGAAGTATGCTTCGAACGACACATCTGGTTACTGGTGTCATCATTGCAGTTTTGGGTACAGAGAATTCGAATGGTGATTTCGAAGTCATTGATATCAAAGTCCCCGATTTCGCACCGCAACCGCCAAGGTGGGAATATGCGCCTACAGATAAGACAGGAATCACAATGAAACGCATTGAAAACACCGGAGGCAAGTCGTCAAAAATAGCATTCGTCAGTGGGCTAGGCATCACTGGTTCATCGAGTGATACCTTGACACTAGAGCTATTGACAGATTATCTACTTGGTTATACAGGGACCGGGGACCAAGAAGAATCGCCAGCAAGAATATCTCGATTGGTCATCGCAGGCAATTCATTGGGCAATGTGGAAACAATAACTACAGTAGCGGCTGTGGATGGAGACCCAGCTAAGAAGAAAGCGCCGAAGAGATACGGCTACGACGCGTCTTCTTATAACGCCTCTCCGATTACTCAACTTGACAATTTCCTATCCGAGCTACTTCCGAGTATACCGGTGACAATAATGCCGGGTGAAAGCGATCCAGCGAATTTCTCCTTGCCTCAGCAAGGGATCCATCGAGCAATGCTGCCTCGGGCTAAGACATACTGCTCTGATGGCTTACCTGGAGATACAAGTGTAGAGCCCGGCTGGTTTGATAATGTCACGAATCCTTGGGAAGGGTATATTGATGGATGGCGACTATGGGGATGCAGTGGCCAAAATGTGGATGATGTTCTGCGATATCTAGACTTTGCGGATGAGACTGGCAACACGAATGGGGATGGGGATGGAGAGACTAGTGTTCAAATTATGGAAGCTATGCTCAGGTGGAGATGTGCCGTACCTACCGCTCCTGATACATTATGTGAGTTCATGATTCTACGACTCAGTTACCTTCTAACAGAATCATAGGGTGCTATCCTTTCCAAACGCATGACCCATTCATCATCAAGGCCTGTCCCCATCTCTTCTTCATTGGAAATCAACCTCACTTCAAAACCGTCGTTGTCGAGAGCGAACCACGATTTCGATTAGATGGACCAGATACAAATATGAGCAATTCAGCGGACGAGCCCACGCGTGTGCGCTTGGTCTCAATTCCAAAGTTTCATCAAACGGGAGAGTTGATTCTTGTGGATTCGGAAACGTTGGAGGTCGAAGTAGTGAAATTCCAGGTATTTTCTGGAAAACAGGAGACAAAATAGAAGTGTCGACTAGCTCTGCAGGAAACAGATAATCTGACATTAGTACGACTTATGAATGTATCTTGGTTGTAGGTTATGTGAAAATACAAACGTTCATCCAATGAATTTGCTGTGATCGACTCCACTCTTCAATTTCGACGACCTCTAACCATCATCCTCAATTATCACTACGACGGAGATCGACAATTACATATCAGTCATAACAAAGTTTAAGGCTCAATCGTAAAAAATGCTTCTAAATGCAACAACAGGTACACTCCTATCGTTCCCCGCAGTCTCGGAAAACATCATACATGTTAACACCCACCACAGCAATCTCGACATCAACCGTCCTATTAGTCCCCTACTCCAAACGACATGTCCTCAGATATCACGATTGGATGAAAGATGAGGTACTCACCCCACCACTACCATCCTGTCTGATCTATCTGCATAGCATTGAAGTACTGAGGATATACATAGGAGATCCAACAAGCAACAGCCTCGGAACCCCTAACCCTCTCTGAGGAATATGCCATGCAACAAAGCTGGCGCCAAGATAAGGACAAATTGACATTTATTGCGTGTCTACCTTTGCCAGCCTCAGACCTATCATCAACTGAGGCGTCGTTGTCGGTATTGAGGGAAGATGATGATGCACCGGAGAGGATGATTGGGGATACGAATTTATTCCTACGTTTTGATGATGACGATGTTGACGAAGAAGAGGAGGGAGAGATTGGAGGGAAAAGAGTTATAGGCGAAATCGAACTAATGATTGCCGAAAAAAGGAATCAAGGGCAGGGTTTTGGCCGGGCTGCGTTGTTGACATTCTTATGGTATATTGCTGCCCACGAGGGGCAGATATTGGATGAATTTACGCAGTCGACAGCATCTGACGAACGTAGCAAGGGGAGGAGGATGAAGTGTCTGAGTGTCAAGATTGGGAAGGATAATGCGCGGAGTTTGGCGCTTTTCGAGTCTCTGGGGTTTGAGAAGAGATCGCCTGAGCCGAATTATTTTGGAGAGTTTGAATTGAGGCGGTATAGTTTGGATGGGGATGCTGTTGCTAAGATGGCAGGCGCATATGGGCTGAAGGATTATAGGGAGTTGAATTACAGAGGCGAGTGACCGGAATATAGATGAAGACCTATTTCTTGAACTTTTTTTTTAATTCTTGTCTGTAATTGGAAACTTATAGCTAGATAAGTCCCCGTCTCCGGTAGAGACCAACCGATGGATCTTGTAAGACAGATCAAAGAAGTAAGAAGAGTAATCCCATTCACACCGGTGTCTTGACATTAATTATTGCAATATGTCTGTTGTCTTGCCATGACGGACAAGTCGAGTCCATCTACTTCGATTGATTTTGATCTTGATTTGATTTGGTATTATGTCGCAATCCATTGGCTTCCTCCTCCTAAATCCAACGCCGTAATGTCATGTTTGTCGTCGTGTAGTTTAGGTGGACTTCTTTTTGGAACCGTTGGAGACGTCGACAATCTTCAAAGCTGTTTTTTTTGTTAGTCTGTCTATTTCTGGCTTGAGTTCGTAGACGTGATCGTACCAGGAGGAAGGCTCTGCTTGAGCTTGTCGGCCTTGTCGGAGTCCTTGAGGACAAGAGTGTACAAGAAGCGGTTGCAGCGGACCTTGAACTTGGTCTGGCTGCTCTTGCGGTTACGCTTGATCCGGGCGGCTGTATTATCAGGGTCCATTAGTAAAACTCAAAAATTGTCGAAAACGAGATGGAGATTCAGTCAACTGTAGGCTGGTAGGAAACCATTGAAGTAGTCCCTCATCCAATCGAACAATTGATCGTACTCTTCGCATTGTATATAAAAGCACCGGGAAACATACAGGAAGCATCCTTCCGGCGGCAGATCTCGATGAACTGCTTGATATCAGAGACTTCGGAAGGCATCTTGATGGATGTGTGTGGGTTGTCGAAGGGTTGGTGAAAAAAAGCTTCAAAATTCTAGCAAAGACAACAACAATGGACTAAACGTCGCCGGACTGGGCCAGCCTGTGATGGAGTCGAATGTGGGATCCGATCCGGAAATTAGGGTTTGCGAGCTAGAAACCCTAGTGGGGAAGTATGGCTGGTGGCTTATCTGAATGTGGCTGTGCATATTACTGCCTGAATAATGAGGCATCAGGATAGATATGCGGGGAGAGGTAATGGAGCTGCCTTGGTTCTTTCCTTCGCGACGGGACTCTAATACATCTATTATCATTATTCTATTTCTCAGTTACCATACTTGATCGCATACCGAATCCATCGAACAAAGATGCCCACTCAATTAGACAAAGCCCTAAGTTCCAAGGTATGATTCATTGCAAGTTACCCAACATCTAGCTAACACTATGTAGAACCTTCTTCTCGGTATGTTCAACCTCATCGCATATATGAACAAATACTGATGATACAGGATTCGCCGGCATCGTCACTGCCGTATCTGCTTGGTCGATATGGGGCAGCGACATTTTTCCTGCAGAGCCAGATCCTAAAGGAGGTTCGTAATCGAGATCTATTGCTGCTTGTTGCACTTTCTAACTTCCACAGAACCCGAAGAATGGACAACAGAAGAGCTGAAAAGATGGCTCCGAGCAGTAAGTATGGTATGAAGCTCTCTGTATGTGAAGCTAACTGTCCGCAGAGGAATCTTATGCCGTCCGACAAGGCATCGCGTGAAGTACTCATCGAACGAGTCAGAGCAAATTTGCGACCAACGAGGAGTTGATCATTTCCAATGTTATGTCGCCATAAGCTTGGGTCAATGTATATATGTTTGCCTCGCTGGCCGACGGCGTTCTCGATTCAGGATGCTCTTTTCGACTGGCGACTCGTTGCGACAGCAGCAGAAACGACGGATCAAACGACTAAACGGAAATTCTGACTCTGAATCAACCAATCCTTTCGGTTCTTCTCCTTGCTTTCCGTATTTGGGATCAGGACAAAGGTCTCACTGAATCCATGTTGCGGCGAGTCCTTGCCTCCGTACTGCACCGAGCCGCTCACTGTCACAAGCATGGAAATATTCTTGGCGTTCTCTCTGGCGGTATTTCCGGGTTTTGTTGTAGGATAGGCTTTGTTTATAATTTGACAATCAACAGACTGTATATCATGACGTGTGGTTGGTAGTTGGTTGGTAAAGATGTCTTCGACCGCGGCGCCGTCTGCAATCACGTTTCCGTTGAAGAGAATATTCGTTATAGAGGAGCTGTAGAAGGAGGCTATCGAGCTTTTGTTCGACGAGAGGGCGGAGTGGTAGAGTTGAACAAAATCAGTTGCGCCTGCATGATTAGCTGTGTTTCTTTGAGTAATAGAGGGAGGCATGGCATACCTTCTGTAGACACTTTGGTGAGCATGTCATCTTTTGGAGTTGCCATTTTTAAGAATAATTGAGTTCGATTTTGTAATCTCTAATAGTCGTGACAGTGTTGGACGAGGTTTTGAAGAATGAAGAAAAGGCGGGGAGTATCTTAGGCAGAAGGTAGAAAAGCGGCGGACCACTGAGCCTAAAAAAGTTAGAGCTTGGACCACTCGGAGGTTGACTGCTTCGCCGCAACTTCTCGGTTTCTGTTTATTTCTGTCACTCACAATGCATTGAACAATGGCCACAATATCGAATTCGTATCGGTGTCTGGTGACTTCGCGCCCAATATTCACCAGACACGTATCCATATCTTCAATTTCGTGTTCGTTGAGGAATCGACGTTCGATTCCGCGTCAAAATCATGCAACATTTGCGACACAGACACAGACACAAGCTGGGGATAAGAAGCCATTCTATGTAACGACGCCTATTTTTTACGTCAATGCTGGTATGATTGTATGACCGTTACTTATTGAAAACTGCTTATTATTGTTGAACAGCCCCCCATGTCGGCCATTTATACTCCATGGTCCTCGGCGACGTGATCAAACGATGGCAGCTACTAAAAGGCAACTCCAACGCCATCTTCCTCACCGGCACAGACGAGCATGGAATCAAAATACAACAAGCCGCCCAAGAGGCCGGGATGGATACACAAGCCTTTTGCGATATGAACTGCAAGACATTCCAGGATTTGGCAAGAGTAGCAAATATTAGTAATGACCACTTCATACGGACTACGGACGAAGCGCACAAGGATGCGGTACGGTACTTTTGGGAATCGCTACAGCATCGGGGTTATATATACACAAAGAAGCATGAGGGATGGTATTCTGTGAGCGACGAGGCGTTTTATCCACAGTCACAGGTAGAGCCATCCCTGGATCCTGCGACTGGCAGAAAACGAATGGTATATTTCCTTAATCGATCAACATGAACTTGGCTAACGTGTGAAGATCTCCACTGAGACCGGGAAAGAAGTCGAGTGGTCATCAGAGACCAACTATCACTTCCGTCTATCCGCGTTCAAAGATCGACTTCTCGAGTTCTACGAGCAAAACCCAAAATTCATCTTATCAAAGAATCATATGAGGAATTTAGTCAAGACGGTGGACGATGACTTACAGGATCTGTCAATCTCGAGGCCTGTGGAGCGTTTGACTTGGGGTGTCAGAGTTCCTGGAGACGATTCTCAGACCATATATGTCTGGCTGGATGCACTTATCAACTACTTGACAAAAGCTGGCTACCCCTTCACTCCAGGGAAAGAATCTGAATTGGGCTGGCCCGCTGATCTTCACATCGTTGGAAAGGATATCGTTCGGTAGGTGTCTCTTCACTTTTTTCACAATGGTACGAAAGAAGAACTTACAAATTAGCTTTCACTGCATCTACTGGCCTGCCTTCCTGATGGCCCTCGACCTGCCTCCTCCGCGACACGTCCTTGTACATGGCCACTGGACTATGAATAGGGCCAAAATGTCTAAATCCACCGGCAACGTCGTCAATCCGTTTTTCGCCATTGATCGGTTCTCGGTCGACGTCATGCGATTTTTCCTCAGTCTTCGCGGCCCACTGAGTGATGATTCAAATTACGAGAACGGCAACATTGTCAATGACTACAAGAAGTATTTGCAGTATGGCATAGGTAATGTATACCAGCGCCTGATGGGTGTCACGAGATCGAAATTCTACCCAAGTATAGAGGCAGCGAAGAATGGATTCGAGCATGAAGCGACCGAAAATGATGGGGAATTCGAGCAATGGCTCCAAGAATTGCCGTCGGTAGTCGAAAGGTTTATGGAAGCTTTCAACTCCAAGGCTGCTTTACGCGAGCTTATGGACGGAGCCATGAAGGTACTCTCTTCCCTAGTACCGTCGAATATTACATGCTGATTTCTTGAAAGGCACAAAACTACTTCCACCGCGCCGCCCCTTGGGAACATAAAAACGACCTCGCCCGCGTCGATCGCGTCATCTACAACGTAAGCGAATTTCTGCGCATATCTGGCATCTTGCTGCAGCCATTCATGCCGCAAAAGAGTTCCGAGCTTCTGGACCGTATAGGCGTTAGCGCAGATGCGTCAAAACGCGGGTTTGCGGCTGCAAAGTACGGGGCTGATTATGAGTATGGCATCGTCAAGAAGCCTGTTGACAGGCGCCAGTTCTTGTTTCCGCCGCTTATGGTTGAAGATTAGCTGACGCTTATCTGGATGTCTGACAATTGGACTCTGTATAATAACTAAGACATGTATCATCTGTACACTATCAATCATCTATCAACAAGACCTCAGGATTTGAACGGTTAGACCCGGCTACCTTCTCCTCACCATCTATCAAGCACGTACATATCAGAGCAAATCGCACGAATCCATTACCCCATAGAATCCACACAATGATACCATCACATATCATCCTGAACCATCTAGATCAGTGATAAGCAAAAAAAAAGTGATTGCCGCCGGGAAACTTACCATGCGCTGACTCGAGCTCAATGTTAGGGTTATGCTGACGGAAAGCAGGCTTTCCGCGGAGAACGGACGATATCTACCTAGGTACGTATTGTCTATCGATTGGCTAGAGAATTCCGATGATGGCAGAACTACACTGAAGTCTTGTCTCGTTTCTTCGAATGGAATAGGTACGTACTACGTGATAGGAGCTGTATGAAAGGCTGGAGTTGAGGGGAACTGCCTTTCTCGACATCTCCCCCAGCCAGGCCCTTGACAAGTCCCAGTGGCATATGGCACAGAGATGCCGTGTCCGAGTGGTTAAGGAGTATGTCTTGAATTATCGGCGGGAATATGGACATCGTATGATGCCTTTTTGCTCCTCTGTTCGATTTATAGAACATATGGGTTCGCCCGCGCACGTTTGAACCGTGCCGGCATCGTCCTTCAAGTTTCGATTTTTTGGCCATTGTTCGACTATTCACGGCTGAGAGAGTATATACTGTTGTTGCAACTGACATCCAGTTGTCCGTTAAAGTTAAACAGGAGAGGCCTACCGGACGCGGCTTACTACGTACATATTCCACCCTCTTCATCTGAGAGTTCGATATTTCTCTGCTGATGCTTGTCCACAGAGTACCACACCCACCACCTATGTTGCATCCAACCAACCACCTCAAACCAGGTGGGCATATATTTGTGCAACAGCTGCATTTATTCCTTAGAGGCTCAATGGAAAAGTTCGAGATGAACAACGTTTTCTTTGTCACCATTTGATTACTGCCTAACAATCCTAAGCCGGATGATCAATCTTCTTCATCTCTACCCCTACTCGGTTAGCAAGACTTTTTCCCAATCCTGTTTTTCGATCCACTCTTTCACGGGGCTCAGTTGCACTGACACCCCTAGCTCACTCGGCTTCAGGAACGTCGTGTCAACCTTGTCTCCGAAATAACCAAATTCAATGGAAAAACCAACCATCTCCCGACGACTGCGCTGGAAATCGGGATCGCCCTGGTCAAAATTGGGTCCACTGTCCACAAACTCGATATCTTTCCCCAACGTCTGGGCTATGAGCTGAGAGATATCTCTCATGCTGAGCCGCTCGTTTACACCGATGAGCGTTTTGCCGGGTGCAGCACGGATCAAAGCTGCCACTAGTGGGCCGGTGTCTTGCACGACAGAGTACCAAGGCCAGTTGAAAGTGGTGAGAGGTTCCGTACCCCATGCGATAAGACTATCTTTTCCCTTTTTCTATAATATATATTAGTGCAGGATTCTAATTCAGGGAGAAAAGAGAACAACATACCTATTTAGGGCAAAAATAAAGATCTTCTGTGCCCCAGATGTAATTCTCGAGATAGAAACCAGCATAGAAAATGCTGGTCTTCTCCCAAAGCTTTGGGTATGTTGACATGCCATACTCTTCCGCGGATGCTTCACTATCGAAATAGTACACGTGGGCGTACTTTCCCTCACTCAACTTATCCGCATAGGGAAGGCTGGAGTAGATGAATCTTTCTAGGGTGCTAACTTTAGAAGCAGCCTCGATGATGTTTCTATTCTGTTGGGCTTCATAGTCTCTGATATAAATTCCAGGACTTACAGAAGATGCAGCAGCTTAATCTCTAGCAATGAGGGATTCGTCATGGATTTGGCGAAATCGGTCATGCTAAAAATGACGGATGCACCGCTAAAGGCCGCATGTAAGGAATTAGGATCATCAAAATCTCCGGCCACTACCTCGACCCCCTGGGAGGCAAGTGCAATGGCTTTGGCAGAGGATGGATCTCGAGTGACGGCACGAAGCGCATATGGTGGTGGTGACAGCGAGAGGAAGTGTGCAATGACGGAACCTCCTTGGTTTCCTGTAGCACCAAGGACGACTAGAAGAGGTTTTTTGGATGACATGTTGCGTTTGATATAGAAGAATGGATGATTGAGAGTGTAATACGAAAATGAGGGCTGGTTGCGATATAGTGATTGATTTATATACATAAAATGTCATCCCATTGTGACTTAACTTAGGGCTTCGATACTATCCGTTTTGTCCGAATGCGCGGACGAAACTGACCGACAATGACCATGGACTTTTCCTAACATACTGTGCAAGCAAATCTTCAGTGGAAAGATTCATACGAAACTCCAAATTTCTCAATACAATCACATTCACATTCCCAGTGATTTCAATTTAGACAATCAATCAAGAGATGGTTCATATTCAATGTGAACGTCAAACAACAACTCGATGCCAAGGCTGTTACCCAGCTTCCACATTCTATATTTCTGACAAGTTTGCAAGACGGCGAATTGTATAAACATAATACTACCTAAAGATTAAAGGCTTATACAGACAGATCTAAATCTCCTTCATCTTCTGTCTTACCCTATATAAAAACCACTATCTCATCAAGATATAATTGAGACTTTTTAAGGAGATGATTACAAAAAGCTTTGATTATTACTAGCATGAGCCTTGGCAGTTTTTTAGGGGAGATGTCACATTATGAAATAAATTTTAGTTCTGCAGGTGCCTTCTTATCTTACCTTGGGTGGCAGTTAGCAGCATCTGCTATCTTGGATGTGGTGAGCTCATTACTCATAAGCATGCCATGAGTAAACTCCAACGTTGATAATGGTAGATTTGGGGCCATCTCGGTAGCAATCAATGTCACTAAAGGCCGATCTACGTGATCTTTCAGGAGGATCTTTCGCATGAGCCACGTGGAATAAGGTGTAGATATTATCAATACACGTAACTTAACTAGTTAGCTGATACAGATGTGCGAGACGAAGGCTTCGGAACATTTGCAAAATAGTTGGTATCTCTTGGCTACGGGGATCAGTAAACAATTGAAGTGAGTAAAAAGCGTGCACCGTTTATGCAACAAGCTGTACTGGCCTTTGCTCCTATCTCTTCTCTATGAAGAAGTCACTTCTGTCAAACTGATTAGGGTTATCACTCCCCCGGCAAGCAGACCCATAACTTTCCCGCGGAGAACAAGACCAAGTTTCCCGACGATAACCATGACAAACAGCCCTATCTTCTGCATCCATATGGGTACGTGCTGAGACATGTGGTTCGCACATCGTAGATATTATCTATCAATGACCACTGACCCGCCTGGTCTGTGAGGGGAAGAATCTGCAGCGCGGATTGCGTACCCGTGTATCTCCGTTGGAGAAGAGTTTGATAACGAACTACATTCTGTACCGTAAGCCGGTTTTCCGTAGGTCTAGTTAGGGTGTTTGTTTTTTTACTTGTTAGGAGGAGTGCGTGGGGAAGATATTCAAAGTAATTACATATACATATAGGAGGTGGTTCGTTTTGCCCTGTCTACTGTATTCATCTACTCAGGATCTTATCTATGCACCCCTAGTCCTATATAATTGAATTCTGCCTATATCAAGTTGATCTTGTTATACTCTCAGGGCAGCTATAATCTATATTCGAGTCTTTTCAAGCCTTGGTTTGACCAAGAACGAAAGCACAATGACAATCCAGGCCACACACAAGAACGATGTCGCCCTGAAGCCCCTATCTCCGTCCACAAAAAGGACAAAAACAGCATACAAACCCCAGAAACCATGGATTGAGACACCGCTCATTGAGTCTGCCATTCTCTCGAAGAAGGCTGGCTGGTATGTCCCCCTTCATCTTTTCTCATCCAGATTCAAGAACAGAGAATCTGACCATGACTCGTTCCGAGTATACAGTAGAATATTCCTAAAACTAGAAAACCTCCAACCAGGCGGATCATTCAAATCAAGGTACCCCCGTCCTCTATCAGTTCCCACAAGAAATGAACATCGAACTGACTGAACAGAGCGATGGCCTCCCTAATTCTCCACCACATCCATCATCCTTCCAACGCACACAAGAAACTACACTTCTTCATCAACTCGGGCGGAAATGCCGGTCTCGCCGCCGTCTGTGCCGCGCGCTCCCTATCATATCCATGCACAGTGGTAGTGCCACTGAGCACGTCACGGCTGATGGTTGAGAAGTTGTGTGCCGCGGGGGCAACGAGGGTGATTCAGTTCGGTGATACGATTGCAGCGGCGGGGGAGTATATGACTAATATCCTGATGAAAGATCAAAAACAGGAGAAAGAAGGAGAAAAGGAAAAGGTGGAGAAAATCGCACTGCACCCGTTTGATCATGAGGCGATTTGGGAGGGGAATAGTACTATCGTCGACGAATTGGCGGTGCAGTTACCACCTGCCGCCACAGACAGAGACAATGAGGAAGACGGGGATGAACTGCCGATGGACGCGGTGATTTGCAGTGTTGGTGGTGGCGGCTTAATGAATGGTTTGATACAAGGTATACAGCGACACCGTCGATCTCCGAAGAAAGACCTACACATCCTCGCCGTCGAGACGGATGGGACGCAGTCCATGAACCTCGCCATATCGTCTAGGCAGCTCGTCACATTACCCAAAATCACGTCCATGGCCGTGTCGCTGGCGTGCGTGCGCGTTTCGCAGAGAACGTTTGAGTATTGCATTGACCCGCCGGAAGGAATCAAAATTCATAGTGCGGTGTTGTCGGATGCGGCTGCGGCGAGGGGTTGTTTGCGGTTGGCGGATGATGAGAGAGTACTTGTTGAGTTGGCTTGTGGTGTTTGTGTTGAGGCTGCTGTTGGGGATGCTTCTGCAAAGATGAAGAGTCGGAAGAGAGGGAGGGTTGCGGATCGTGATGAGGAATATGATGGTGATACCAAGAAGCAAAGAGTATGTGCATCACCGCTGGCGTGTCTCTCGGATAGTGGAGTCGGCTCTTCTGCTTCCTCATCATCTTCTGATGCAGAGAGTGATATTGTGTCTGATCAGTTGACTCCATCATATCTGAGACAGATGATTCCCGACCTTACGCCGCAGAGCCGTGTGGTGATCATTGTCTGTGGTGGAAGCAATGTTACGACTGGGATGGCGAGTGAATGGCGAGAGAGACTAGCTAATGGGTGGATTTGATCCTTTGTTCTGAGCGTTTTATATGATGTCTTTATTCCACACATTTCGTGTCAAAATACCTATAGCATTTTAAGCAGTAATAGAAAGTTGCCCAATCTTGTAGTCCCAATAATTCCTCCGAATAGGATCATATTTCTCCTTCAACAAATTCAACATCCTGACTGCCTCGCCTACTTTTTCTTGTCGTGTATCCTCCGCGCCTTCACCGGCTTCTTCGCCGTAGACATCAGCTAGCCATTCCAAGGCCAGACTGCTCTTTACATGCACAACCTCATCATCACCGACCTCCTCAGTAATAAATCGACTCGCAAACCCCTTCCATTCAACCACCGACCTCCCCGCCGCCCTCAACACCCCGCGCGCATAAAGCCACGGACTCCGATTCTCAGGTGCCAACACAATCTTCTTCTGCGCATACTCCAGCTCAGCATCTACAACATCTTCATCCACCACGTCCAACCTCCCTTTCGCTGCCGCTGAAATGCCCCCACTCCCAGTGACTGCTACAGCCATAGCAGCTTCCGGTCCCTGCCTCGGCGCAAACCTCAATAGATACCTGTGGTTCCACGCCGAATTATTCCTCACATCCGCATTAATCAGCGCATCCACATCTGCGATCTCGCGCGGCTCATCCCACAGATTGAACTGTCGCACGAGCCACTGCCGATAGGACCAGACGTGGTAATTCTTGGAGTCAGAAGCAAACATTTGCATGAGGAAATCCTGTTCTCCTGCGGGTAGAGAAGGAAAGTGTGTTTTTGAGGAGAGGAGTTGTTGGCGGTGGTGCCTATCCATCTTAGCATATAATTATCTCTCAGGAAAAAAAGAGAGGGGATGGGGTACCAGATCTGGTAATTCTTGAGATATTTGAGAGAGACTTTATTCAGCCACGCTAATTCCTGCGTTAGATCTTTGTCTAGCGCAAATAGAATCCTTGCGCGATACAGCCTGCCTTTTTGGATCAGCATAGATTCATCCTATTTTTTAAAGTGAGGTTTATACATACCAAACTGTATAATGTGCAGGATTCATCATTATCACATCCTCGGTCAACTGTAGCACCCGCTCAGACATCTCATTGACAGCCATGACGGCGCGCAGATAGGACGTCGCTTCCACATATTCGGGTTTGTAGGTGATGGCGGCGAGCGGAGTAGCGTCCTCGGATCCATCGTTGAGAGGGATGGGTTCGATGTCGGCCCAAGAGGGCGATGTGGTGTATTTTCCTTCTTGCATCTTGCTTGCCTGTTCTCCTAGGATTTGTACAATGTATGGTTACAGGTTGGTGTTTGATGAGGTTCAGAATATGTAAATGATTGTGTGGTGGGGTAGGAAAAGTCAATTGACGGCAGAGAAGTTGTCGAGTTTCGAAAGGTCCAGTCTCAATAGCTACCACACTACGAGAAAGGATGGTAAGTATTGTTCTCGTTCATCAAAGGATGCATGCAATCGTTGAGGACCAGACCGCCGCCAAACAAAGAAGTCGTGGTGGGGATGTATGCCTCAGGCATCAATTTATACATTGGGGATAACCAAGTTACTCTCACCATGGTTAGACTGACGTATTATCATCACATTATTGATCTATACACTTCGTATATACTGTACAATTTCCAACATGACCCTCAACCATCATGATAGTTCCAGAGTCGCTTCTTCTCGTCCACCCACCATCTTCCGACTTTCTCGGCTTCTTTCAACCAGTGAACGGCATCATGGCCATACTTTCTCTTGACAGTATGAAGCAGAGAGTCAAGGTCCCAGTCCTCCACAACGTCCGTCTCGTACGGATCTTGAGACAGGTCCGAGAAGATAAAAGCAAATTCAGGGGTCAGAGGAAGGATGAGTCGATAAGGAGCGGCTGCTGAAGCAACGCTCAACATGGTTCCGCCAGTGTTGATGATACCCATGTTCCACGCTTGTCTTCCGTTGTGGCTTTCTTTGTACGGCCTCAACAATGACTGACCTTCATACTCCTGAATCAAATCGGAAGCCGCATTCTTGTCAACATCGTCCAGAGAATCTGTATTGATCAGGAGATCAAGAATTGTAGGTAGAATAGACATGGAGGAAGCATTGGCCTGCACCTCAAGACGGGGGAGCAATGGATGACGGAATACCAGAGGAACTCGAAAGTTACTGATATGTCCATTCTCAAAAGTTCCGATGTTATGTGAATCCTCAGCGAAAGCTTGTCCACTAGAATTTATTAGCAATAGCAGTACAGGTATTCGAAAGATGACTTACTGATCACCAACAAAAACAACTAACGTCTCATTGGCGATTTCAGCCTCTTCAATGACTTGCATAACATTGCCAAGCCATTTGTCGACGTAATGGACAGTATTGAGGAACTTGTTGCTTGGCTGGTGCTCTGACGCAAAGTGCCCGTGAGGCCAGTAGTCCTCAACTTGGACATCGGATGGTAGTCCCCATGGGTGATGTGTGGTGCTCGTAAAATGAGAAAGAAATAATCTTTCTCCATTTGCTTTGGCTTCTTCGATCGTATCCTTGAGATAGGGATAAATTTCTGGTTCTTCATATCCGAAATAGTTGACCTCGGTCATGCCTTTATGCCAGTGCTTCGCCTTCTTAGTATTGATATCCTCTTTGAAAATCGACTGATCGAATCCCACCTGCTCGTTCAGCTTTACTTGGTTGTCAAACTCGCCGGTCACCGTCTGCATGAAGACGGATCTCCACTTTCGCTGGCGCATATCCGTAGACGTCTCACCTCCCTTTTTGAGTTCATTGAATAGCTTGAGGATATGCGTTATGCATGGTTGATAGATTTCAGCGTCGATTTCAAACATAAAGTCTACTGGGATGGGTCCAACACCACAGTGACTACCCAGGAAACTCTTAAAAGAAAGGCTGCTCCCCGTAACTGTGCCGAGGACGTTGATCCCGCCCATTCCTGGTGCAGACGGATCCTTCCACGTTTCAGCAGGGAAGCTGTTTCGCAGTCCATCAGATTCCAGGTCAAAACCGCCAGATTCACCAGTGATTTGCTCGGCGACCGGGGTCATTGCAGCCAGTTTCGACTTGAGTTTTTGTAGATCTTTCTGACTCGCCGATTGATGTGCTTCGATTATTTGCTGGTAGAGATGTGAGTCCGATTTGAACGGGAATACATCCTTTCGTGTGCTTTCCATTTCGATTATAAAGACGTGCTTAATTGGTATTGTGTGATCTTTCAAAGCCTTTTGGACCGGAGCCAATACCTCCAGATCCAAATTGGTAATCCGCATAGGATCTAACACAGGGTCGTACGTGTGGTGTAAAGAGTCACCGCCGGGACAAACAGCATCTGTCACAGACAAGAGAGCATCCTTTGATGAATTCGTAGGTCGGCCTGCCCATCGTCCAAATCCCACGGGCCAGGTCTCAGGAGCCCACGACGGTGCCTTCACCGTCGCGAGGTCCGCTACCGACGGCTGATAACCTGGTTTCCAACCCTTGTATCGACCATCCTTGGGCTCCCACAGATTAGGCGCAATCAAATCTGCCAATGGAAACGGTATTTGTTCCGACGAGAGGCAGGTTCGATTCTTATTCTGCAGGGCCGCGGCGAGCGTGAATGGTACCGTTCCGGAAATATGATCGTATAACACGTGGGGTCGTGTTATGTCGAGACTTAGAATAATGAGTAAACCGGCTCCGGTAAGGAGCAGTCCTGTATACCTGCGCTGCGGTGGCTGCTTGGTTTCGTTGGCGAGAGCAAGGTATTTGCGAGTGCGACAAGAGAGTCCGACGAAGGCACTGCCGACAGCCGAGAGCCATGAATCGAAGATGAGGGTAATAAGAGGTGCTAATGTCCAGCAAAGAACGAGTAGAAGGGTGCCAAAGGCAAAAACAGGCATCAAACCGCTCAAAATCAGCTTGAGGCCTGCGGGATCAGCGGCGAGGCTTGATGCGGCATTCCATCGCACCTCGGAACCGGTGACATAGAAGAAACCAAACTGTGAAGAGACGACAGCGAGGTCAATGGCCCTATACTGGTCAGACACTGCTGAAGGAAAGAGGGAAGAAAGGAAGGACTCACCCTAAGAAAGCAACAACGACCGACCCAGCAACGCCCCATGGACCCGAAAGTTTCGACAACGCCAGCCATACAAAGATAGAAACAAGCAAATCAGTGACAAAAAATGTGGGTAGATACAAGAAAAAAGCCGACCTGGGAACGCTGCGCAGATGCTGGATAATATGCAAGATTTTGGAGGCAAATGTGAGGACGACGACGAAGGAAAGAAGAAAGGGCCTCAGGCCAGGGGAACGACAAAGGAGTCTCATGATTTTACTACTATTTATAAATGATGCTGTTGGATCAATCGGTTACGATATTGCGGGGGAAAGAGACTGGAGACGGAGAGTCCAGGCTCATCGTACGTCCTCGGCGAGCAGTCTGTCAAGGGCAAGCGAGTGTCTAGTGAGGGTGAGTGAGTTGATGAGGTGCAACAATTGAAAAGCGAACGTGGGGGAAATAAGACTTGGTAAGGAAGTTAGAAGTTGGACAGAAGGAACGACATGACGATCTGCCAGGAAAGCAATAAAGAGAGAGCGCGCGAGTCACGCGACATGACGGAAGGGAAAAGGTCAAAGCAGGGGAAAGGAGAGGCTCAGGCCCCGGCGGGAAGGCGCGACATCAGGGACGAGACTAGCCGGAATTACTCGTTCTTCCTTCGTCCTTTCGTATTGTGTGATTATCGACTCGGTGATAGGTCTGGTCTCTGATGCCCGGCGCGAATTGTGGGCTGTGGCCAGGGTGGACTGTGGACCTGTGGAGGCGCAAATAGCCGAATACGTCAGGAGCCTCTACTAACTCGCTACGTCCAGGCTCCAGCTGGTTTAAATTTAGCCTTGTGCCTACTGGATTACTATGTACTATGGAAGCTACTAGCCAATAGAGGCGGCGGTGGCTTTGTCGCGCTCCACGTAACTCGGCTTAGTCGGTTTATGAGAACTCTGTGTGTGCGATTCTATCAGATGAAACGTCAGAGACATCGCCCGATCTGGCAAGGCTCTGCGTGAGGGATTGCCCGATGCGATTTAGCGTATCCACCCACGAGCCCCATTTCAGCCTCAGTCATGACTGGCCGAGTACCCGGACATTACACTCCGAACGCAACGCTACAACGGTGAAACTGGCACAATGTCAGAGGAAACCGACAGGGATCAACCACTGGGCAGGCACCTGAGCTGAGTCAGGACAAAACGATGTGTGCAAAGTCACTGCAACAGACCCATTCTGAGCAGAATCCGCACTGATTCAGTCAGCCTGTCTCGTTTCATATTGGTGGCGTGTGGACTCCGTGGAGACACGAGCGACGGGCAGATTCTGGTTGGGCGACCGTTGGCTGTCACTCTGTCGCCACCAAGGGGCATGTTCGTTCCTTGTTCCACTGCCAATAGGCAACCTTTACCCCGTATTAGATCATTCCCTGGGTAGTTAGCGTACCCTCGTTTGGCCTCGTTTGTATTGTTTGCATTCTTGGGGCGCGCTCCGTGGTTGTGCAACAAATACTGTACCGCTGCCTGCGGGTTCAGGCACGCAACTGCGTAGCAATCCCGAAACGGTAGCTAGCTTTTCCTCCGATACTGACGCTAAGAACGAAACAAATTAATTGACATTCTCCATTATGAGATGCTAATAGTGGCAGTGGTATTCCTCAATTGGGTTCAGATTGTAGAAAAAAGAAAATTACGTCCTAGAAAGTACAGAGTTTACAACGTACGGAATCCGGACGAGGCAGAGACCTCACGTTTCTGAGATGCTTGGACTACAGATGTGACATGGAAGCAACCAAACATCGGTTTCAGGATAGGATCAATCACAACAGGAATAGGGCCGGTCTTCCATTTTGCAGAAATTAAAACACGGAACCATGACTCTCCTCTAGGCAGAAAGAACCACATTTGGGATATGGCCCGGGCCAGTCAGCACATAAAAATTTGTGAAATTGCACACTCCACGGCCCATAATAGCAACTATTGCAAGTCAAACAAAAATCGCCCCTTCAGAAGCCTCCTTGAACCCTTCCCCGACGACAAAACAACGTACGGCTAATTCTTTAGCAATAGTCGCTGTTGCTAGAGCCGCCATCCTGGCAGGCGCTGCAGTAGGTGATGAAGATGATTCCACCATTCTCACCACCGTTGCAGTGGAAAAGAGACTCATGTTCATGAGCATTGTCGGTGGGTTGACCAGCATTAATCAAGGCCTGGTTGACCTGGCTAGTGTATGCCTGAAGTGGTGAAGGGTTAGGTATCTGTCGCCTAGATTCTACAGACTAAAATGTATGTGCACTACGGTGCAACATTTTGGTGACCATTTCTTTCGACCGTACAAGAGTGGCCACTCTGCTTGGATGAAAAATATCCTGCGCCATCGCCCTACTTTCAAGTATTCAATAAAAGTAAAAGTCCTCGGATCCTACTACAGCAAAAAGCCATTACCTACAACTCCGATAATGGGGAGATAACTTGTATCGAAGGATTGCCTTCACTGTTCTCTCGCTATACCAGCTGTGACCAGACTCGCTTCTTCTTAGTCCTGGCTTCACTCGCACGAGTATAGCTGCTAGTAACTACTGAAGTGCAACCTATCAAGTGGAGCTCATCGGTGACTGGATTATGTAGTATTTACTCAAAGTAGCCAATTTTGCGATTAAGATAATACTTCTCCAGTTGGCACCAACGACTAGGCTCACAAAGCTACAGAGTATCCGTATGTACGCAGAATCGCAGATACCAGTTCTACCAACAGCCATGCTGCAATAGCATCATATCCATTGTTCAAGCCGACGTGGTTTATTCAGAGAGTGCTATTGGAGTCAGTCTCAAGGCAAGTTTAGCCAACATTATTTATAAATATAAAGCTTAAAGAGGCGAACACAATGATTAAAATAAATTTATAAGGATACGACTTTGTAATCTAGGATAAACGAAAAAAGCCACAGGCTGATACTCTCACGTGATCCAATGAGCCCTAAGCAAAACCCCCTTGTATTACCCTACACAGACTTGAATGGTAGTCAACGCTGCGAGCAAAAGTTCCCATAGAAGAAATACTGGATAGAATGTACAATAGTGTTTTCTTCCAGCTTTATACTAGTCCGACTCGGTGGTCACATTCAGTGCTACATAAGGGCACTAGAGTATTCTATAGCGACACTATTAGCGGCTATTTCAGAACAAGGAGTAGTCATAAACGATCTCCGGACTTATATCGGTATGTGATAGTGGCGTCGACTCTTGCATACCAGCGCCTCTTGTAGTAGCGACTATGATCCCAACTAAATACGTGTAGAGACTATAATATGGTATCAACTTCCACAAGGGGAAACTGAGGCCTGAGACGGGAGCTTCGGGGTAACAGGCCTGACTCGTTCTGGCTACAGGGATTAAGAAACATTTAAAGTGAGTGACGACGAGCTCACATTCAATTTCTGCAAATATATGGAATCCACAGGAGGAAGAGGAAGGAAGGAATAGTTCGTTATATTGCCTGTCACCAATCCCATATTTTCAAGAGGCCTTTGAGATTATCAGCGCTACGTGGCAGGCCAGCGTTTGAACGATTACTTCCAAGATCGTGCGAACTATGAGAAGAACAAGTCAGGCTCCGATCTGAACCTCTTTTATACACCTTTGTCCCTCGTACCTACTCGCCAAATTCCCGTACACAAAGGAACTACCATAGAGACATATAATTCTGCTTGTTTATTCTACTTCCAATATCTACCCTCTCCAACAAAGAAAATCATGAATCATCGCCGATTCCACCCTCACAGATCAGTGCGTTCCGACCCACTAATCCAACAAGACCATGCGCCCTCTCTTTCAAATACAGATTCATACTCGCATAATTCGCATTTCCGAACTTCCTTTCGCCTCGACCCTAGCCTAAATCGACTGCTTTACACATACGAATTACCAGTAACTTCACACGGGAGATGTAATCCTACGCGCGCACACTCACGGCCAGTGATAATAGTATGCAATATCGCTAAGTAGATAGAGATGGTAATAGATACCCGATTATATGTTCATCCCAAACGGAGCGGGAGTGGAGAGGTAAGGTCCTGGAGTGGGAAAGTAACAATCAGAAGTGGCAGAATAAATCTAGATGCATTCATTACACATTGGTCACCCGAGGCTGAACATCTATTTCTACTACGGTCAAGTTGGTAAATAACGTTAGTAGGCCTCCACCAGTGACTTTACTAAAAGCAGTATAGATGGTACTATTTTCTTAAGTCCACGCACAAAATCCGATATATTCTAATCTATTTTGGTGGATGTCTTAGCTTTGAGGAAAGGAGAGGGTACCAAAACAATTATAATCTGGTGCGTGTTTATAAACTCGGTATGGATTCTACTTATTTCCACGGTCTTCGTAGTCCCACCGTACTAACGTTACTTACCAACCCTACCATAGTAAGTACAGATATTTTTCCCCCACAATTCAATTTCCAGCGTGCTCTCGTTCTTTCACATTCATTATTCCGAGGTAGTATTATAGCCACACAGTCACATACTGGCGGGATTGTTTTACAACTTTCCGAGGTATAGCGATTACAGCACATGAATCCACTCGCCTGCCCTAATTAGACATAGCTCTGCTCGAAATGCAAGATACGTAGTACTAACTTGGTATAAATAGTGTCCATACACAGTCACATCTTCCAACAGTTTTTTGGAGAACATTCCTTGCCTGTTGTCGCTGCTCAAACAGAAGGTATGTGGAGCTTGCGCAACAGCCAACCATAGAGTAACTTAGATCATGGGCCAATTCCTTTTTCCCTGTAAGCGCCAAGCCGCCCAGCACAGGGATAGGTAGTCAATCCTTCCTAAGGTAAGAATAGCAAAGCTTGCCTGCGCCGCAATGATTTACCACGTACGTAGCATCCTGTTGTCTGAATGGTTACACGCAGGAGCGGCTCCAAGCCATGCTCCATAACGGTCCACATGCGCCCCCAATCACCAAGCGCCGCATGTCGCCTCCTTTTTCGTTTACATAATGATTAATATGATGACAGTACTAAGTTCATACGAGGCAGCGAGAGACATTCCACATCCCGGCACTCAGCTATGATAATCTCACGCCGGTGGTGATGATAGTCATTCGCGAGGGTATGTGCGCTGACTCCATTGTATGAGGTCATTGACTTCTCCAAGAATGAGTCTGTTGGAATTTAGAAAGCGGTAGGGACAATGAATCATTAGAGCCTGCAGCTGATCTGTCCCCAAAAGCGTTTTTTTGGTTTCCGATTCCCGTCAAACAGAAGTTTGTTCGGCTATCTGGTAGAGCATGCTCTTAGTGAGTTTGGCTTTCCTCGCATGAGTCCCTCCCAATCCTTTCTCAAGGAATAGCTAGTTGATCGTGTGAGAGCTCGTTCGGACATAGCCCTGATTGACACAGACGTTACCCCTACTTAATCACATTCCTGAGACCCATCCTTGGCGTCGGCTCATAGAAATGCTCAAGCAAAGACACTTTCTGACAGGTACGGGTAAGCCCAAGCTGGCCCTGCAAGTCCCATTCCTCTCGATGGGTCTAGGGTTTGATGATACAAATGGGCGGATATTCACGGACGGCAGATATCTCCTTCGTATTAAGAAACTGGGGACATGATAACTTCTTTTCCGGGTTTGATTGGTTAGAAGCATCAACCAAAGATGGAGCCCATTCCGCAGTGGTAGCACGTGATGCTGCATTTCATCCGGCAGATATTTTACCCTTGATTCCGTGCAGATAAGCGCCTCCGCATTTCGGTCCATATCCTTCAGGCCTCATGCTCAGGTATGTGCGCAGCTCACTCATCTTTCATGAAGCTGTCATCTTCCCGCTTGTCTATTTTCGACAACAAACCTTGTGGACCTCGGAACCCGATCGTCCTTGACTGTCGTTAGACTCGTGGCCCTGCCTGACATGGAATGAATGCGGGGATTGTTCCGAGATAAGCATTAAGATCAACAATGCGCGGCATTAAAAAGTCTCGAAATGGCTGTGCAACATGTAAGAGTAAAAGGGTAAACATGCTTATTGATCCCATTCGATAATCGTTCGTAGATCTAACTATCGCAGTTGAAATGTGACGAAACTCGACCAGCTTGTGGACGTTGTGTACGGCTAAGAATCAAATGCCCCGGCTATACACAACGCCTCCGATGGATAACGAAACACGAAGCTTTTGAGGCACCCCAGACACCAAAAGTACCCAGAGATACTCCTGGTCAGACGTCCCCTGGAACTTTCGAAGATGGTGGAGTGAATGGTGGAGATGTCTCCCCATGTGTGCCAAATAATATCAACGCCAGATCTCCGGAGATGTCAACTTTCGAAGGGAGTGGGACCGCATCACTCAACAACTGGGATCAAGATCTTGATATCGAGCATATAGATCATCAATTCAGTACAACTCTGCCGGAATTGGAACACCTGGATGCGCCATCCGTTGCGACAAGGACGACTATAGATTTGGATGGTTTTGGTGATTTCCTACCAACCTCGAAAATTGAGCGACGGAGATCGACTATACCGACTGGGTACAACCAAACAATGCGCAACAATAGTCTAGCGTCTACCCGCCCATCGCCATCATCGTTGTTCAGGCGTCAGTTTCCAATTGACTGGCAGTCAGCCGGTCAGTTCAGTGTACTACCTCTACCGCGCAAGACACTGGAAGACCCGTCATCAACGCTAGTCGAATACTATTTCAAAGAAGTCGCTGGGTTGTTTTCAAGTTACGATAGTCACATGAACCCATTTCGAACGACGGTCTCCCGTCTATGGGCTTCCTCGCCGGCTATGTGCCGGACATTGCAGAGTATGGCGGCCGCAACGCTGGTCGATGATTTCCCTCAGTTCGGTCCGGTAGGACTCAAAATGCGCAAGGAGGCTATATCATTACTGGAAAGTCAAGAGGCACACGACGATAAATCGCTACTTGCCATGTTGATGCTCGGCCAGACGGCAAGCTGGCACAACCCGAATGATTTGGGTATATCCTATTTCAACACTCTTCGGAACCACCTTAATGCTCTTACCAGCGGCATCAACAGTGGTTCACTTCTAACGAATCGCAACAACTATCAATTCTTCGAGGAGGCACTTATATACTGGGAAATGCTACTGTCGTACGTAGCAGATACCGGTACGTTGAATTCATCTGCCAAGATGGATCTACAAGTAGCAAACGATCAACTCTTGACGCAAAAAGTGCCGCATCCATGGACGGGGATTGCTCGTGATACGCAATTCATTGTGAACAAAGTCGGCCGACTTGTCAGACGAGAACGCAAGCGTATCCGTGCGAAACGATTTACATCGCAAAGAGACATTGCGCAGGCGCAAGAGGCTATTCGAGAAGCACAGGAGCTGGAAGAGAGACTGCTGAGTCTGGCACATCCAGCGGAGACCGAGGTCGTGAATCCTGGAGATGACGAAACCCCTGTATGGCATTTACTTGCTATGGCTGAGGTTTATCGACACACTGGACTGTTGCAGTTGTATCGAGTATTTCCGGATCTTCTGCGTGATCGATTACAGGCAGAGAGCATATCTAGAGGCGATATGTCTAGTACTCTAGATCCGAATATATTGTACCAACCAGAGGATATTGAAAACAGCCATCCCTTTTCTTTTGACATATTTAGCCATCTGGAGAATCTCCAAAATCTGGGAAACCTACAAAAGGACGACGGCAATACGGATGACTTATCGGAGGATGTAAGATCAGAATGGCTCACTACCATAGCCCTGACTGCCATGTCTCGTCTGAAAACTGTTCCCCTCGAGTCTCGCACAAGATGTCTACAGCCTTTCTTATTGGTGGCTTCCTCCAGCGAACTTCGATTGCCGGCCATGGAATTACCGTCCTTAGATCCTAGTCGAGGCGACTATTCACTGAACTTGTCCGCACATGCTATCGAAGTTTCTCGCACACGCAAATTCATACTGGGCCGGCTAACTTCATTTCTGCATGTGCTCCCGCCCAAACCCATCCATATATGTGTTGACCTGGTGCAAGAGGTCTGGCGACGCATGGATGCCGGAGAGTCGGATGTGTACTGGATGGATGTGATGATTGAAAACGGCTGGGAGACAACAATGGGTTGATGTGTTTCTGTACAAAGTAAATATTTCCGAAGCGACCAGGATGTATATACTATGATGCCACGATTTATGTGATTTATGCCGTTTTATGTTGTTCCACAGCATGCCATTGGTCGATGTCTACATTCCGAGACGACAGTCAGTGTCCGACCAGCCTATCGCAAACGGCGTATTGTCAGCCCAGCTAAGCCCGGCGAGGAGTGCCTGATGGCTAGGGGCTGCCTGATTGGACCCGAGCCGCCCACTTGGCTTCCCCGACTCCGTGACTCCTGATTTTCTAGGCATCTCATTTCTATGTAACTATGCCTTAGGACAAAACGTTATCATGCAGCGTCGATGATTGCCGACCTGGGAAAATTATTTTCTTCTACAGTCCTCAAGCACGATATTTTCAAAGTGGCTGTTCGATACGAATTGTGTGATTCAGCATCCCGAGCCACAGCCCTTGCTTCGTCTCTTTTTCATCATTCATTTTCTGATCGCATCCTCCCTCCCTAGTGTAACCAATGAATTCTCCTTGATTGGGCCCCCCGATCTTCGTTCTTTCGTTCATTTCTTCCACTTTTCCTACGCGACATGCACAATGATAAAGGTCGCAAGAAACACGGCAGCGTGAAGAGAACACATAGCAGCAACAAAAAGCAGCAATTTACTCTCAGCGAATTGCAAAGTCGCTTCGAGTCCCAAAACAATATCTCCGGTGAGACCACTGACAGTAGTGCGGACGGCACCCTTCTTACTCCCACCTCCGCTTCCACCCCGGATTCTGTCTCGAACGCGCAGACCACTCCTCCTACTTCGGATTCGAATTCGAATTCGATAGTCCAGAAAAACGCAAAAATGTCGCGAACACAAATGCAGCGCAAACAATCCTCGCCAATGGCGCCGACCTTCATGGTCTCTGCACCGGGAAAAGTCATCGTCTTTGGCGAACATGCCGTTGTTCATGGGAAAGCAGCTCTGGCCGCTGCAATCTCGTTGCGATCATATCTACTCGTCACCACACTCTCCAAATCACACCGTACCGTCACGTTGAATTTCCGCGACATTGGGCTGGATCATACATGGGACATTGACTCCCTACCTTGGAACGTGTTTAAACACCCTTCCAAGAAGAAGATGTACTACGATCTGGTCACCGAGCTAGACCCAGACCTTGTTGCGGCAGTACAGCCACATGCCGCCGCCGTATCGGTAGATAAACCAGACGACGTTCGCAAGATCCATCAGAGTTCCGCGGCGCAATTCTTGTATCTCTTCTTGTCGTTGGGTTCTCCCGAATCCCACGCCGCAATTTACACGTTACGATCTACAATACCTATTGGCGCTGGTTTAGGAAGCAGCGCAAGTGTGAGCGTCTGTCTCAGTGCAGCGCTCCTCCTCCAGATCCGAACACTATCTGGACCACACCCGGACCAACCCCCCGAAGAGGCCGAAGTGCAGATTGAGCGTATCAACAGATGGGCCTTTGTCGGCGAGATGTGCATACATGGCAATCCCAGTGGTGTCGACAATACAGTATCCGCCGGAGGCAAAGCAGTCCTGTTCCGGCGGAGCGATTACAGCAAACCGCCCACCGTTACCCCATTGAATAAATTCCCTGAATTACCTTTGTTGCTGGTCAACACGCGCCAATCGCGCTCCACGGCCATCGAAGTCGCCAAGGTGGGCAGACTTCGCGAAACGCATCCAGAAGTCACAGAGGCCATGCTCGACACGATCGATAAAGTGACCATGTCAGCCAGCCAGATGATCAAGGAGAACGATTTTGAAGACGATGAGGATGCCCTCGAGGAGTTTGGTGCCTTGTTTCGTATTAATCATGGCCTGCTCGTGTCCCTGGGCGTATCACACCCACGCCTCGAACGCATCCGCGAACTGGTCGACTACGCGAACATAGGCTGGACAAAACTCACCGGTGCCGGCGGCGGCGGCTGCGCCATCACTCTAGTCCGACCCGACGCCACGGCCGAAACCCTCAAGGATCTGGAAGCGAGACTCGCAGCGGAAAATTTCGAGAAGTTTGAAACTACGCTTGGCGGCGACGGTGTGGGCGTTTTGTATCCCGCCGTGTTACGGAATGGGTCGAATGAGGAAGGAGGTGAAGAGATTGATCAACAGAAATTTGAGAATGCGGTAGGCATGGAAGGTATTGATAGGCTGGTGGGTACCCATTCTACCATGCAGGAGAGGAGAGAAGGATGGAAGTTTTGGAAAAGGGCGACTACGTAATCTCCTTCTGTTCCACGAGGATTTCCTTCTTCTTTCGGATCTTGTTTCGGATAAGTGGGTTTATTAATGTGTATACATTCATTTGTATCGATCTAATGATAGCAAATTTTAATTGATAGACACATTCTCTATAAACACATGCGGTATTCAAACTTAGTCAAATATGACATAACGTCCTCCTGGTATCATATATGCATTTCTAATATATACGCATCGCCATGCCGCTTCAATATTATGGATCTCAGTCTCAATTTCACAGTCTCAAAGAAATAAACATACTCTCCAGAAGAATAACTGAACAGTAACGAAACGCAAGGGGAAGGTACTATAAATTCATAGTAACAGTCATACTATTACTGTGCACCAACAAACACGGCGGTAAACCCCTACACAATACTTCCATATCACTCACGTACGCCTCACTGGCCAAATTGTCGAGATATGTGCCCTCGATAGGGGAAGGGAGGGTTGTGAACATCACGGCCGTTTCGTGGCTTTGGCGGGTTATGAGTTCATTGAGAATCAAGTGTTGGGCGCGGCAGGGGAGATCGTTGAAAGAGAGCGGCATGGCGGCTTGGCTGGGGAAGCCGGACGCCGCAGTCCCAGCTGTCGCCGGGGCAGGGCGAGAGGTGGATTGGGTCGTTGTTGGGTGGTGATGGACGTAGATTGATTCGCGCGGCTGGACGTCGGTAGAGGCCAGGCTATCATCGAATGGCCGTCGCGGTGGCGGTGATTCGGAGAACATAATTGATGGACCTGTGTCTTCAGCCTGGTTGACTCGTGTTTCTGGGATGGGTGATGAGGAGAATCGGTTTCCGGATGGGGCGCGACTGAACATGGGTCGTGAGAGGGATGAATTTGATTGTCCTGCGAGACCGGCCGGTGTCACGGTCTCGGCCGAACTTGCGACGCTGTTTGATCGCAGGGCACTGTTGGTCTGCTCAACGACTTCGTCCTGAGAGTTCTGGGTCTGCAGGAAAGATGTATTGCCTGGTGAAAGATTCTCCGGTGTCTCTGTTGTGGTTCTGATCGCCGGTGTAGCTGCTCCAGTACGCGGTGTTGTAGACCCGTCCTCGCTATCGCTCACGTACGGTTCCTGCTCTTCGTCGTCGGTGCTGCTTGAATCCTCACTTTCATCTGACTGGTAGTTTACCATGGCATCGAGCAGCCTGCTCGTCTGCATACCCATATTCACATTCAATCCACTAAAACTGGATATTGATTTCCTTCGTTGTTGTCTGTCGGACCGTACAAAATTCTTGATACCTTCGAACCTCGGCGCTGCTTGCCGCTGTGCTCCCTGTTGGAACGATGCAACAGGCCAGTGGGATAGATTACCTAGTAGATCTACTGCACCGGATGATTGGCCAGGTTGCTGAGTACCGCTGCTGGCCTTGTCGCGGTATTGCTGAATGTCATGCCACCAGCTCTCGTCTTTGAGGACATTGTTGACATCTTCCAACATATCCTCACTTGCGGAAGACGTATCACCGTTGACAATTATCTGATATGTTTGTAACTCACCACCAGCCAGACAATAAACAAGCACTTTGGCCTCAATTCGAAGTTTCTCCAAAAGAGCTGATACTCTACCGCGTTCTTCCTCAACGTCACTTTCATACTCCACAAAAACCGCCACACGCAACTTGTAGCTCTTCTTCCATGACGGCACTGTGTTCAAGATACAACCAAGCTGCAGGATAAGTGTGTACGTGTCGAAGTTCGTAGTCAAGACGTTTTGGCGATCCGCAGCGAGCTCTGCCGACATTTGTATGGGCCAGAGGTCAATGAATGTCTTTCCATTTCTTCCACCAGGATTGGGTAGCTCCAAGTTATCAAAGCCCTTTGCAACAGCGACGTTGATTCTCAGCTTGAATAGTAAATCTTCGAGAATTGTGATGTATGTTTGTGCACTCGTGGAGCTTGTCAAATCCGACTCATCTGACTCCTGCCGATTCAACGTAAGACTCATAGCCTTGGAATGTCTTCTTCGCTGCTTTCTGAATACGTCTCCTATGCTTTGGTTCTGCCGGTACTCATCAATAATCACGATATTTGGCCTCATACCGCCCAGACCGGAATTCAGAACAATGTTTCGAACCCCCCACTCTGCTGTCGGTGCCACGGTGATATTTGTGAATGCCTTCACTTTCGAATACTCGATAAACTTGGTCCAGGCTGCCTGTCGCCGGCGTGCCTCTGGGACTGCGGTGGTGAAGTCATCCGTCACAATGACATGACCAAGGACAAAAAGAGCTCCTTTCTTTAATGAGTTGCAGAAATGGACCATTTTATACTGTGCATCTATGTCGTTCACAAAAAGGAGAATCTGAGGTCGCCAGAACTTGACATGTTCCTGCTTGAGTCGGAGCAGGTATTTCCTGACCTGATGGTAGATCAGGCTCTGACTGACGTCTCCCCAGGACTTTGGTGGTGAAGTATAGTGAATGAGTACAAACAAAAAGATTAGTATGACAATGCACCCAGTGGCATAGACTCCATCGACGAAAAACATGCTGGCAAGACTGAAAACGGCACCCAATGCAGCTGTGACCCAATTGAAATAGTGGAATGACGGTCGAAAGTTTGGCGCAGAGCCAATCTTTAAGAGAAAGCAAGCAAGGTTGATAGCCAAGAACGTCATGAGATATGTCATAGCCGTGAATGAGGCAATCTTGTTAATGTCGAAAAGCATGGTAATTTGTGCAACAACATACGAAAAAATGATGGCCAGAATAGGGTCGTCGCTTTTGTTGCCAGCCTTGCCGAAAATTGTCAAACCTGGGACTAGATTGTCTCGTGAAATGGCTTGCAGAAGTTTGGCTGAGCCGATAAGACCAGACAGCGACGAGAAGAAGGAAGCTGCGAATTCTCCTAGCAAGACAAGAGTTCCAGACACGTTCGTCTACAGGGTTTAGTCAAATCCTGTATAAAAGACGGGAAAACTTACGACTTGGATGACATTGACATTGTTGTAAAATGACTGTCTCGTGATTGAAGCAGCCATCGACAGAATGACAGCGGCATAGGTAAAAAATGTCAAGAGCAATCCTGAAAGTGTTCCTGTAGGTATGGATCTGCTAGGGTTTTTCAAATCTCCAGACATATTGGCACCACTGATAAGATTAGTAAAGTCCTTAAATCAGCTATTGAAAACATACGCAAATATACCGCTAGTCGCTGGAAAAAGAATACCAAAGAGGTCTTGGAAGTTCTCCCGGTGCGGCAATTGACTCCCAGCAGCACCTTTGGTAAGGTGAGGCTTTAAGTTGTCCAAAAATGTCCGCATGCTATACCCAGTGAACTCAACTCCCAATTCACTCGACTTGAAAGGTTGTAGGAACAGCGCCGACAGTGGGATGCTGAACGTCGAAATCAATAGGATAGCAAGTAGACCGTTGCTGGCTCGGGCAAAGATAGAGCTACCGGCAAAGCAAATTGCTGCGCAGACAAGGAGGACAATTGAACCCCAGAGATAGTTCCACCAAAAACCTTCCTGTAAAAAGTTCGACCATGATCCGGATTCCACGCCAAAGTTCTCAATAATACAGTTGACTAAACCGAGTGCATTCATGCCGGTGTTGAAGATGAGTCCCATATAGAACACGATTCCGATAGAGCCACCGAATTCTGGTCCCAGAGAGCGAGATATAAGATAGTAAGCACCACCACCGCGTACTGTTCCGTTGGTTGCAATTGCTGATATGGACATTGTTGTCAAAAGGTCAATGATGTATGCTGCGATAAGCATTCCTGATAGTCATAAGCATTAATTAGAACATGTGTGGCTCAACTTACCCATCATTCCCAGAACACCACTCTGCCCAAGAACAAATCCAAAACGAAGGAACATAAGAATACTCAGAACGTTCAGAGTAGTGGGCACAAAAACGCCAGAGAAAGTGCCTAGCTTGTTCGATGGAGCAGCCATGCCTACACGAAGGTCATGAGATCTTCGGTCCTTCCTCTGGTCTGGGACTATTTCCACAAAAGGATCAATCGCATCAGTCGACTGTGTCGAGGCCGTATGGAGATCCCGTCGCGGCTCAGGGCCCGAACGGGCGAACCATTGGAACACACCATCGAAAAATGCACTTGTCCGATTAAACTGTCGAGGGGACAATTTTGAAGCTGATGTCATCGGTTCATATGGATTTTCTGAGTGAGAAGGCAACCGTCGAATAGTCTCTGGGGATGCCTCATTAGGAGCCAATCTAGCTGCGTCCTCTGCTGCTGAACGCGCTGAGAAGACAGGCCGTTGACGAGAATGAGCCGATCTGTGGGATGGGCTAGTGGTTCTGGAAGCCATCTCCCTTCCCAATTCAATCCGGTATCTCCTTAGTCAGGTAGCTGTCTTCAATGCATAACGCAACAACGTCTTCGCCTCCAAATGTACACCGCAAGTTCCTCACAATAACCCAACACGGATTCTCTGATTCGTTAGATACAGCCAACTCTGTCCAGTCTTGTGGGAAGAACCTCAAAACATTGTTGAGTCACCAAGGAGAAGTAGAGTATCGTCCATTCCCCTCTGTTAAAGGGAAGTTGCGAACAATACGTAACGATCGGATGCTCGAGCTTTGATAGGCCGGCGGATTGATGATCGCCGTAAAGACAAACAGTGCAAACTGCTGATAAGAGCTCCACGTGCCTACCATGACCGTACTTAACCGAAAACTCACCTGCGGGTCACCTGCGCCCAGTATCAGTTCAATCATTATCACCAGCTACGGGACCACATACCGGCATTCTCACGCTGACTTGGATTCCTCGCATATCACCATTGGCCTAAACATTGATTAATGTTTGGTACGAGTTTTCTATGATTGTTGTTTGAATATTCACGACAGATTCCGCCTCGCCTGGTGTATAACACGCAGCTATGGACAACAACGAGGAAATATCAACCTCCCTCAAATCGAGCTCCGTGCAGATCTCAAGCTCGATTCCTCGTTCCTTTCGTTCCCCTTCTCCCAGAGCAGAAGCAGCTAGTCGAGAAACATCGTTAGCCAGGTTGGCTTCACCTCTACCAGCAAACTCATTTACGGGAACGCCTTCGTCTGTAAGATCGGGAAAGAGGATAGCCACCCCGGTCGTACAAAATGGGAGTCTTGCGACGATAGATAATAATGCTTCGCTACCAGGTCCGGGTCCCTCAGCTCTGGCCTCTGCTCTTCAGGATTCGACAGTCACACTTCCTGCTTTTGGACCTGTTGGCACACCTCCGAGATCATCACCGCTGCGAGACCTTCGTGAATATCCGTCCTCAGACAGGCTTGTGCGCTCAAACTATGGGTCATTCGACCCCAAGTCGACCGAATCTGTAGCCGAAAGCGTACGCGGGGCCGAAGACCCGGAAGTTGTAAAGAGACATTTGGTTCTCCCTCCAGACCTCGATCATACTCGGGTATCGCAGTCGTCGAGCGAAGCGGCAGGCGCTTTTGACGATGACGAATTCTCGAGCTTGCGATTACAAGGTGGTGATGTGACTAGACAGGTATATCGCTGGACTGAGGACGCTGAAGCTCAAGCTTCTGGGTTGAGGAGGCCAACGAGAAGCCGCAGTTTTACGGTTCAAAGACCCGAACCGGAGAGTGAGACCATGAATATAAACTCCATTCGAGTTCCTGGAGGTTTTAGAAGAGATTATATACGGAGAACACTAGGCAGCCCTGGTCCTCATGGGTCAGAAGACGGTGTCTATCCAGTATCGAACCAGCCGCGGTTTTTGACAAGCAACTTTCTCGAATTTTTGACCTTGTACGGACATTTTGCTGGCGAAGAGCTTGAGGAAGACGACGAAGTACTAGGACCGGGTGAATACTTTTCATCCGACGTATGGGAGGAAGGAGATGAAATACAACCCGGAGAAGACACTTCTTTATTACGCCCGGAGACGCCTGGAATGAAAAGGCGCAAACACAAGGAGCGTGCTCCTAAAGGCAACAACACGTCCATGGGTGCTGCGCTACTTTTACTTAAATCATTCGTCGGTACTGGAGTTCTCTTCCTGCCGCGTGCTTTCCTCAACGGAGGAATGCTATTCAGCTCTGTTGTTCTTTTGGTTGTTTCACTGGTCAGTTTCTACTGTTTCATACTGCTGGTCAACTCACGACTCAAGATTGATGGATCTTTCGGTGACATTGGCGGTATCTTGTACGGAAAATGGATGCGACGAATCATTCTTGGATCTATCGTTCTCAGCCAGTTGGGCTTCGTTTCGGCATACATCGTCTTTACGTCTCAAAATCTGCAAGCCTTTATTCTGGCTGTCAGCAAATGCTTGACGTACATTGACATCAAGTACATGGTTCTCATGCAACTGATCATTTTCCTTCCGCTATCGTTGATCCGCGATATCAGCAAGCTAGGCTTTACTGCCCTCGTAGCTGACGTATTCATTATGCTCGGATTGATCTACCTCTATTATTACGATATCTCTACCATTGTTGACCAGAAGGGGGTCTCCGATATCAAGGCTTTCAACCCCAACTCATGGACTCTCTTCATTGGCACGGCGATCTTCACCTACGAAGGTGTTGGCCTCATCATTCCCATTCAAGAGTCAATGAAGCAGCCCAAAAAGTTTCCGGGAGTTTTGGCTACAGTCATGATTATCATTACCGTCATTTTCTTATCAGCTGGTGCCGTTAGCTATGCTGCATATGGATCAGCTACAAAGACCGTTGTACTTCTCAACTTGCCACAAGACGACAAGTTTGTCAATGCAGTACAATTTCTCTACTCATTGGCAATTCTGCTGAGTACACCGCTGCAACTCTTCCCCGCGATCCGTATCTGCGAGAATGAGTTGTTTACACGCAGCGGCAAGTACAATCCTGGTATCAAGTGGAAGAAGAATTTCTTCCGCTTCATGCTCGTCATGTTTTGCGCGTTGGTGGCTTGGGGTGGCGCCGGCGACCTGGACAAATTTGTTTCGCTTGTCGGTAGTTTTGCCTGCGTGCCCCTTGTCTACGTCTACCCAGTAAGTTCTTCTACGCCTTTATTATATTCCTAGGTAGCTGCTAACATCAGATCAGCCTCTGCTCCATCTCAAAGCTTGCGCGACTACCAGATTTCAGCGTGGTGCTGACATTAGCCTGGCCGTCATTGGCGTGATTTGCTGCATCTACACCACATCATTGACCATCTATAACTGGGTTGGTGTTCCACCACCTCCAGAAGCTCCTGGGTACTGCGACGTATGATGACGATACGATGTGAACAAACCGCTTGTTCTAATTCTTCATGTAATGGAAGTATGCTTTCATCTACTCTCAGCATTTACTGTCTCGTGATTTCCTCAATTTCGATTGTTTTGGATTTCTTTGTTTGGATGTTTGTACAGCCATGTGTTTCGTCGTTATTTCCTCGTTATTATCATCACTTCTGATGCTAGAAGTAAGGTGAAATGCATTAGAAGTACGAAAGAGCGATCTTTGTGTATAGGACTTTTTTAGATCTTCGAGTCAGACTCATCAATATTACATTCTACAGCTTTCTATCAAATCAATGCAACCACAAACAAGTACCTACGTAAGTACCGAATGTTACATACATTATGCGGGAAGAATATATATATCAAATCAAATTCACTGAAAACAAAATCATTTATCTATCTTATTGAGCACCAGCAACCGCTCCCTCAGCCACACCCTTATCAGCGAGTGCCTTCTCACGACCTCCCCAGCTATTGACTGATTAGCATTCTCCCATTTCCTTTCATCTCAATAAATCAAAAATGATTCGTATGGATACTGGGGCCGGAGCGGACATACTTCCAGTAATTCAAGTATCGATATCCCTGTATGGTTTGAGACGTAAAGTTGATCGCGTGGCAGGCAAAGAGGAGGTAGTTCTTGGGCGACACGGCGAGGGAGTAGCGCATGAATGTTGCGGAGTAGACGACGAGGGCGCCGGTCATGGGGCCGGAAATGCTGTGTGATTTCCGTCAGCTTTGAGTCGAGGGAGGCCCATCGGACGAGAGCTTGCGGAATAGAGGCGGATTATAGACGACAGGGAGAAGGGAGTCTCACATCTCAGGGTCTTTCTGAATGTCCATCACGGCGGCGATAGGGATACCGAAATTCGAGGCTGGGCCCCAAAAATCTGGAAAAGGAGAGAGTCAGCTTGGTAGAAACGGCAATGGCAAACAAAAATCAGGGATTGCAGGGCATTGATTGAGTCGATTCAAACGAGACATGAAGCACATCCCGATTTGAGATGTCCATCCATTCAAGTCAACGAAAGAGATGGTATACATACGTGTTGAAAAGACATAGTCTAGCACCTTATTGGAGCGGATCTTCGCATTGATGGCTTTGATAGCGGCGGCCATTGTGACTTTTCTCTCTCCTGAACAACTATGGAGAATTGATAATGTCGGTATGGAATCGCGACAAAAGAGATGCCGGAGCTGTGTTAGCGGAGGTCAAACAAGATTCCCGCGCTTCACCGGTGTCGGCTGCAACCGCCGTAATCTCCGAGATTTGGAATTCATGTCACGTGACCTTATATCAATGAACATACATTTAAGTATAACTACAGAAAAGACTGGTACGAGGCATGAATTTCTTTTGTGTGATATATTAGTCTTGATAACTCTTTTTTGACGAGGTATCGCTGGACTGTTGACACCGCCAACCTACATCCACATACGCCACAACGCCTTTGCCAGTTGATTTTGTTCTTTGATAGTGACTCTTTGGGCGGACATTCGTATTGCAGCTAACTTCCATCCAGGGTTTCGCTTTGGGTATGACGTGTGATTGGAAAGCTGTAGTGGGAATGACTTTTGAACGTCGACCGGTGATAAAAATTGAATGGAAATCTCAGTCTTTGCGAGTCACGTGTTGTATTCAATTGGATATATTTGCATAAATCATCGCCCACCGAATCCAGGGGGCGGGTAGCCGCGACCCTGACCGGGTGGTTGGAAACCAGGAGGTGGTTGGAAGCCAGCTGTATCACAGTTAGTACCATTTGGAAAGATAGCCATAAAAGAATACTTACGAGGACCACCGCCAGGAGCGCCTTGGGGGAAACCAGGAGCAAAGCCAGCTGTAAGATATATTAGAAGATGTTGTCATGACTGAGAGGATTGGCTTACGAGGACCACCACGTCCACCAAATCCTTGAGGCGGCGCACCAGGGAATCCCGGAGCGCCAGGGAAACCGCCAAATCCACCAGGAGCAGGACCGCCAACACCAGCGGCCGGGCCTCCGAGTCCAACAGGCAGACCTCGTCCGGCGGGCCTACTGATACCAGGACCAGCAGAGAGTGTAACGGCACCTGAAGGCACATTCGGCACGCTGGTACCCAGACGAGCTGAGGGATCTGCAGGAGGTGGACCATCTACCGAACATGACACGACATTCGTACCTCGAACGATTGTGAGGCCGAGGGTGCGCTTTTCCTCTGCTTCGACGAGGGGGGCGGCGGTAGCGCCGGGGGCTTGTTTGGCGGCTTTTCGTTTTACGCGACGGAATTCTTCTGTATCAGCGAGAACCAAATTCATATGCTGGAAAAGTTAGCATAGCTATTTGTAAGTTTTCGAAGGCTGTGTACCTTATCGAATGCCAGCATCTGGCCTGTCATTTGCCGGCCATCATTTAACGTGACGCGCATGCGATAGTTGATCTATACCCATTAGAACGTTGACCAGAAAACAGGATGAGTCCTAGACATACTAAGTTTTGCTATAAAATGTCAGCTATAGTCGTCATGAAATAATACTTCTCCCACTTACCATTTTACCCTGCTTGTTCGCCGCCATTTCAATTGTATGCGCACGAGTGCGACTTGCTCTCTCTCAAGAAATGTTCCTCTGTCTCCGTGGTAGTATTCTGTCTTTGCAGCGCAGAAACGAGATTTAGAACCGGGACGACGTCAAAGCTGACTGTATAATGTAAAGGCTTAATTGAGCTCGACCGCAAAGTCAAGCCTCAAAAGAACAGAACAAGCGCTAGCTTCACCCGGCGGCTAATGTTTTCCTCTTTTGGTATAGCCCGTTGGCGGTTAGCGCTAAGCGCAGGCGACTGGTGCCAAGGCGCTAGGGCTTCTCGCTTCCATGTCTCGCCCACAACGACTTTTGCACAACTTTTGAAAGCGGGAAGAAGTTGGAGTCTTGATTTAAGATCGATTATCGTCTATCCAACAAGTCGACCAGCACAACACCGTCGCCATGGTATGTACTATCACTATCAATTCAGGAGTCTATTTTATTCTGCAGAACTGTCAACATCTAACATGAATGCAGTCGGAAGGAAAGGACAAGAGCGCCAACCCCATGCGCGAGCTGCGCATCCAAAAGCTCGTGCTCAACATTTCTGTCGGCGAATCTGGTGATAGACTCACTCGTGCTGCTAAGGTGCTCGAGCAGTTGAGCGGTCAAACCCCTGTTTACAGTAAGCGATTCGAATCCGTGAGCCCTGAGTTGAGAGTCGAAGATGTCGAAACGAGGAAAAGTTGGATTACGAACGCAACGAACCATCACATCGTCACCGACAATCGACAATCGACAAGCAAAACGCACAATGGAATGATGCTGATTTCGTATAGGCAAGGCCCGCTACACCGTCCGTACCTTCGGTATCCGTCGTAACGAAAAGATTGCCGTGCACGTCACCGTCCGTGGCCCCAAGGCTGAGGAGATTCTCGAGCGCGGCCTCAAGGTCAAGGAATACGAGTTGAGAAAGCGCAACTTCTCCGAGACCGGCAACTTCGGCTTCGGTATCAGCGAACACATTGACTTGGGCATCAAGTACGACCCTGGTATTGGTATCTACGGAATGGACTTCTACTGCTGCATGTGAGTGCCACAACTGCGAGAGAATGTAATCTGTTTTTGCAAGGAAACGAGCTGACGAAAATAGGACCCGTCCTGGTGAGCGTATCGCCAAGCGTCGCCGCGCTAAGTCTCATATCGGTTCCAGCCACAAGATCACCCAAGGCGAGACCATCAAGTGGTTCAAGAACCGCTTCGAGGGAATTGTCCGATAAATGCATTTCGTCCAGGAAAACCGGTGCGATAAGGGGTACTTTATGTTCATGTGTCTTGCTTTTTCGAAATGGTTTTTCAAAAATGGTGATATAATGGCGCTGTTTCATGAATGAAAGGAAACAAAATGATATTTTCTTTCTTCTACCATGTGCTCTCAATAAAAAATACAAAAAGGCAACTATCTATTCATCGCTGAGTGGAAGGAAATGCCATGCTTCCCAATGAGGGCTGCACTAGAGTCTAGGGGGCGATATCACACAATTACTCCATTACCATTGGAATTGGGAACTTCAGCATAGCTGATATCAGTCTATGATCAATGAGTACGATTATACAAGATTTTCTTTCGAGTATTAGTCTCAGGCTAATATTCGTTGCATTCATTCGTAATATTACGACTTTGATATATCTCAAATTGGTCAAGTGTACAGCAGCGCATGTCGTTCAACTCATATCACCAACGCAGCACAAGTTCATAAAAGATTACTTCGTCCCTTTCGTATAGCCATGCCACAGCTTCCCAAAAAACCCTTTCTCAGGCGCCATCTCGTCATAACTCTTTCTCCTCTGCTCATTGCTCGGGTCCGAGAAACTTCCCCTCTTCTGAGAGTGTAAAGTCTCAAAGAGCGGTTTTCCGGTGACGCTGGAGCGTCTGCTTTCGTTTGATTTTGTGGATGACTCGGATTCCTGCCAACACCAATGATTATAAGTCAATGTAAGTACTTGGTAGTAACACGATTAAGGGAAACGCACGCGACGCTTCTTATCAGCATCCCAGCCTGCCCATGGCGCTGAGGGAGCGATTGACCGCACGCCTCCGTTTGTCCAGACGTTTTGATGTTCGTGGCGAGAGCCGACGGAGCCGTTCCAGTGACGACGAGGTGGTGAGGATGAGTCTGACATTATTTTAATTGATTGAGTATGATAAATGATTGTTTGAATTGGTTGAGTGCAAGTGATTGTAAAATTCAATATACTGTAATTTGGCTTGATTCTTTGATTCTACGACAATTTGTGTTGTAAGCCAGCGCGCTCCTTCTTATAAGTACCAAACTTCCTTCCCATAAGCTCCAAAGAGAGGAGTCGATCGATCGAGAATTAATAATCCACCAAATTAGCTAACTTAGCAGCTATCTTACGACGTACGCCGACCACCGATCGAATAAAATGCCAGCAAGGGAGCCTAAACCATACCTCGTCATACGACCACGAACAGAAAGGATACACAACTCCGTGGATTCGAGGCAGCTGCCGGGACTATGATTGGTATGTACTGTTATCTCGTTACCTTGAAACAGGCAATTACCCTAGGCAATACCACAGAACCTAGATAAGAGGAAGAGCTTGTCAAGGGCGCAGCTAACTCGGGGCCATAAAATCATTAGAGTCATAATCATCATCGCCGGTCAGAGATCCATGGATTGCATGACTGGAAGGAATGGATGAGCTGTGACAGGCTCGTGGATCGAGAGCTAGACTCGAAGAAGTAGTAAGGTGAATGGGTATGCTTCCTATTGGACTTTTGTTGTTCGGACTAATCTGTGATCATTAGTATGGCCAGTGCATGCTATCAGGATTGCGGGGATGCTTCAGGGTTTAGTCATGCGGGGAAGTGGTTTAGTAACACTTAGCTCGTCTGATTTATATGATTGCTAATTGTGCCCACACGAGGATATTTACAAAATAAGCAGTCGAACAGAAGAGATAACTTCTGCAGAACAACATGCTTGATAATGGTCTGGTAGTTGTTGATGGGATGCCGTGTTCAGCAGAACTCGAAGGAGACCTACGTCATCATTCTACTGAACCCGATTGGCATGCCTTTTTCTGTTTTGGTGTATAGAAAGTTTTATACATTTCTTTACATTTTATTTACAGTTGAATGTAAGCGTTTGTAACAGCCCAGTAACTTATCTCGCCAGTCACAGCTTCGCCGGCGTGTTGCGGGCCCTCCGCAGCGCACTCCATACTTGCACTCCTCTCAGCCACATCTCATCATCAACCCAAACATCCACCCTCCCGTCCGATCTCAACCTCCTTACTCTCTGTACCCCTTCCGCATTACCATAATCAACCCATCGATCAAGAGGCCGTCCATTCACAAACTCCACCAACGGCCCGATCAGTGCCTCATTTACTAGCTCCTTTTCGGTCGGATTCAATCGCGCGCCATTTCCCCATAGCCACATCGCCATGTCCGATGAATGCGTCACGCCCCATTCAGGAGGGAGCGTAACACACTCAACGCGATACTCGATTCGATAGCGATAGACCAGATGGCCCGCACCGCCCTGGGCAAGCGCATTCACGAACCCGCGCTCAAGCATGTGTACCTGCACGTCAGCGTATAATCTGCCAAACGCATCTTGCCAGTTGTCGACTCCCGCGGGGAGTTGTCCACTTGGGTAATATAAATTGACTAATGCGTCGCAAGCTTCAGAAGAGTAATCTGCTTCGAGCCGTTGTCGTAGTGATGCCAGTGAGTTCTCAGGAGTGTACCATGTCCCATACAAAAAATGCTCGTCTCGACATTCACCATTGATCAAGCGAATGTTGCGCTCAACCATTTTCCGTGCAAAAGTGCCATTATCAATGTCTGGAAATAAGGTGGTTGGAACGAATTGGCCATCGTGCCAGGGTCTATATTGGTGGTATTGCGTCTCGATGCTGGCAGCAATGAGCTGACTTGGAGGTATTTTTCGTAGTCGCGCAAGTTTTTCTGCAGCTGATAGACGCAATGGTATGTTCAGCGCTGTGAGAAGTTCATTGAACTGTCTTTGGACTTCAGGCCCTGCTTTGGGTTGCACACCGGGCCCATTCGAAAGCATAATCGCTTGTTGAATGATACTCTTCTCTCGCGGAAGATACAAGTCATGCGCGAGTTGATTGAACACCGAGAATGACCCTTTGGAAAGTCAACGAATATTCCTTTATGATGAGGTAAATAGACAAACCTGCAGAGTACCCAGCAATCGTAATATTAGACCTACTTCCCCCGAAATATCGAGCATACTCATATGCCCATTCAAGCGCTACTCGCTGATCCCAAAACCCTTGATTGCCTGACGGCTCGCCTTGTGTAGCAGCTTCCTGTGACAGCTCTACAGAGCTCAAGAATCCGAGGATAGCGAGACGATAGACAGGAGCTATTATGACGCATTTTAAATCTGTTTCGCCGATGAGTCGGGCTGGGTTTATGTCGTTCGGGCTGCCCATTTGGAGGAATCCGCCATCTAGACCGTTTAGTACACATCTATCCATGCTTATATAGGGAGCGGTAACTCACGAATATAAAATATAACCGGCCACCCTACACACCTATCAGTCATTATATCAACAACATCCAAGTGATGTTAGGACATACCTCCATCAGGACACCTCCCAACTGGCATCCACACATTACACTCAAAACAATCCTCGCTCCCCTGATCCCCCATAAAGGGCTGCGGACAAGTCACTGCCCTTCCATCACATTTCCCAGGATTGGTCCCAGTACCATACGAATATTCAGCTGGCAATCGTCGCGCCATTGCCCATCGCCGAGAAGGCGGGAGCGCGTAGCGGACGCCACCGAAATACTGCGCTAATGGTGCTGCAGCTTCAGCACTTTCGTCTGTGTCGTGGATCAAGCGGCCTTGAATGCAGCCATGAGAACCTAAACTGAGGATGATTGTATCGTCCAGTACTTCAGAGGAGGGCATGATGTCGATTTTTTCTGTGCTTGATGAAAATTCCTCATCTAACGCCGCCAACTGGCTAGCACGGTTTGCTCGTCCTTTTCTGCGTCTAACTAATACCCAAAAAATGAGGATAGAGATCCCTCCAACGAATTGTAAAGAAATAGCGATCAGTAGGAACATGTACGTGGAAGAGCGGAATTCTTCCATGCCCTTCGGTACTAGATTTAATGCCGAGATCAGTGCCTCGTGTCACTGATCAGTCCGGTTTTTCGTATTTCTCATGAATATGTATATCTTGATATGTAAAGTTAGGAGGAATGGACAATTGATGGTGAAGTATGAAGAAGTGAAGATTGATGGAGTCAAGATTGAGCGTAGATGATCGGTTTTAGGCTAGATAGCTCCGCGTGCAGGCCTCAGGCAGATAAAATGACTTCAAGTTTTTGATCTAGATCTTGACATTTTAAAGACGTATCTACAGTATTTCGAAGAAACACAATGTAAAGTAATAGAAATAAATCCATTCTAACAGCCATTACTCGTTCGCCCTAATTTTCAGGTGTGGACCTCTACCTAGGTACTTGTAGTCGTCATAAACAAAAGAAAGTAACAAACATAACGCTAATCATTATTTGGTAATCTTGCACACAAGATCCTGACCGTCGACAGAATCGCCTTCCTTGACTGCAAGGCCTGCCACCTTGCCGTGGTGAGGCGCGGAGATAACCATTTCCTGCACCTTGTTAGTAAGTATTGACAGGTATTGAATATATAGAACTCACCATCTTCATGGCGCTGAGAACAGCAATAGGATCACCCTTCTTAACTTCGATACCTTCGTGAACACGGACTTCAACGACAACACCGCTCATTGGCGCTCCGACTTGGCTGCTGTCGTTGGGGTCAGCCTTGACACGGGCTGTGTTGTCAACGGCCGCCTTGTTATCGTCGACAGTAACTTGACGGACTTCACCATTCATCTCGTAAAAGACCTCACGCTGACCGGTCTGCTCGGAAAGGGGTCCAATGGCGAGCAACTTCAAGATAAGCACTTTACCCTGCTCAAGCTCAACGTGGAACTCTTCACCAATCTCGGGTCTGGCAAGGAAGTATCGTGTCGGCAAAACAGACAAATCACCATACTTCTGAACGAATTTGCGGTAATCCTCAAAGACCTTGGGGTACATGGCGTAACTGGCAACATCGGTCTCGGTCGCATTGCCGAACTTCTCCTTGATGTCGTTCTTGATCTTAACAAGGTCAAGAGGTTCAAGGTACAGACCAGGACGCTTGTCGAGCTTGCGGCGGTTGCGTAAAGCCCTGGAACGCAGAGGTTCAGGGAATCCACCGTAAGGCTGACCCATGAGACCCTCGAGAAACTCCAAGACTGATCCGGGAAAGTCGAGTTGCTCAGCGCGGTCAATAACATCCTGTGCAGAGAGCTTATTGGACACCATGAATTGAGCCAAATCACCAACCACCTTAGAGGTAGGAGTAACCTTGACAATGTCTCCAAGGAGGTCGTTGGCAGCCTCGTAAGCCTTCTTGGTTTCTGCCCACTGTGTTCCGAGACCAAGTTGAGTGGCTTGGAAGAGAAGGTTGGTGAGCTGACCACCAGGAATTTCGTGTTCATAAACCTCGGGGTCAGGACCAGTCAAACCAGCCTCGAAAGGAGAGTAAAGGAGACGTAACTGTTGCCAGTATCCATCAAGTGCACGGACATGGGGAATGTTGAGCTTGGGGTCCCATTCAGTTCCTTCCAACGATGCCAAGATGGCACCAATGCTGGGTTGAGAAGTCATACCAGACATGCTGTCGGTAGCTGCGTCAACGGCATCAGCACCAGCCTGAGCACAAGCAACCATGGAAGCAACACCGGTTCCTGCAGAGTCGTGAGTGTGGACGTGGATCGGAAGGTCAGGGTACTTCTTGCGGATGGATCCAACAAGGAGAGTAGCGGCCTGAGGCTTGAGGACACCAGCCATATCCTTAATACCCAAGACATGAGTTCCCAAGGACACGATCTTATCAACCAAGCTGAGGTAGTACTCGAGGTTGTATTTCTTGTGTGGGTTAAGCATGTCTCCAGAGTAGCAAACAGTGGCCTCAACAACACCACCGGCAGCCTGGACGGCCTTGATACCAACTTCGAGTTGGTCAATGTCGTTGAGAGCGTCAAAGATACGGAAAATGTCGACACCGTTCTTCTTTGCCTGTTTGCAGAAGTGGTAAATGGCGTTGTCGGGGAGAGAAGAATAGGCAACACCGTTGGCTCCACGCAAGAGCATCTGGAAAGGAATGTTGGGAACAGCCTTACGCAACTTGCGCAAACGGTCCCATGGATCTTCGTAGAGGAAACGCATGGCAACATCGAAAGTAGCACCACCCCAGCACTCCAAACTGTAAGCATTGCTGAGAGCATAGCTAGTCTCACGAGCAATGTTCAAGAAATCGACCGTACGCACTCGGGTAGCGAGCAGAGACTGGTGAGCATCACGCCAAGTGGTGTCCATAATGAGACAGCCCTTGTTGGCGCGGATGGCCTTGGCCCAAGCCTCTGGGCCCTGCTGGTCCAAGATCTGCTTCCATCCTTGAGTAGCAGGTTGGGAGATATCGAGAGGCTTGCCGGTAGTGTCGAGCAAAACCGGCTTGATAATGTCACCCTTGAGCTTAGGCTCACCGATCTGTCCCTTGATGCTGCTTCCATTGACAGCAACGTCACCAAGATATGCCAATAGCTTCTGGGCACGATTCTGTCCACCAATAAGAGAGAAAAGTTCGGGGGTATCGTCGATGAAAGTCGTCCAGCAATTGCCATCAATGAAGGTAGGGTGAGATAGGAGCGACGTCAAGAAAGGAATGTTGGTCTTGACGCCCCGGATACGGAACTCAATCAGAGCTCGGATAATCTTACGACGAGCGATCTCGTAAGTTGAGCCCAGGCAAGTACACTTGACCAACATGGAGTCGTAGTGAGGTGTGATGATAGCTCCGGCAAAACCGTTACCACCATCAAGTCGGACGCCATTACCACCAGCAGATCGGTAAACCTCGATCTTTCCGGTGTCAGGAGAGAAACCCTTGGCAGGATCTTCGGTGGTGATACGGCATTGAATGGCAAAGCCGCGAGTAGAGATGCGATCTTGGGTCAAGCCAAGCTGTTCAAGTGTGGCGCCAGCAGCGATCTGAATCTGGGCAGCAACGATATCAATGCCGGTGATCTCTTCGGTGATTGTGTGCTCGACTTGGATACGAGGGTTGATTTCAATAAAGTAGTAGCGATTCTGTTGGTCGACCAAGAACTCAGCTGTACCAGCATTACGATAGTTCACAGACTGCGCTAGTCTGACAGCATCAGCAAGAATCTTGTCGCGCACCTCAACAGGCAAATCTTTGGCGGGTGCCAACTCAACGACCTTCTGGTGACGACGTTGGACAGAGCAATCACGCTCGTACAGGTGGACGACATTTCCTTGGTTATCTCCAAGCAACTGAACTTCGATATGTTTAGGCTTGTCAAGGAAACGCTCAATGAACACAGTACCGTTGCCAAAGGCAGAGCGGGCCTCGGATGTGGCACGTTCAAAGGCGTCCTTTAGCGATTCCTGCTCACGGACGACACGCATACCACGACCACCACCTCCAAAGGCGGCCTTGATGATGATAGGGAAGCCGTATTCGTCGGTAAAAGCTTTGGCATCCTCGAACTTCTCAACGGGGCCTGGAGTACCGGGTACAACGGGCACGTTGCACTTTATGGCAAGCTTACGAGCGGAGACCTTGTCGCCAAGGGCGTCGATGGTGTCGGGGGTAGGCCCAACGAAGACAAGGCCGGCCTTCTCAACATTGCGTGCAAATTCGGCGTTCTCGGACAGGAAACCGTAACCAGGGTGGATCAACTGGACACCGTGCTCGAGAGCAATCTTGATGATCTCGTTGCCAGCAAGATAAGCACCGACGGGAGTGTACTGGCCTCGCTTGCCAATGATGTAGGCCTCATCAGCCTTCTGACGGTGCATTGAGAGACGGTCCTCCCATGAGTAGACAGCGACGGTCTGGAGGGAAAGTTCGTGCGCGGTACGGAAGATACGAATAGGAATCTCGCCTCGGTTGGCGACTAAAATCTTTTGAAAGTGCATGATGGTGGAATTAGCACGGAGACGGTGATGAACGGAATCGGCATTGAAGGTGTCGTCCACGACGTCCGAGTCATCAATGGCCTCCTCGCGGAGGTATGTCTTATCGCTCGCCATGACGATATGTGTTTGAAGGTAGCGGTGCTCTGTTCACAAGAACACGAGCGGAAAGGGTCGATGGATAGAACCCCTCCTCAGAAGAACTTGCAGAGCGAAGGACTTGAAAGGCACTTGAATGGAAGAGAAAAAAAAAGACCAGATGGGCCTTTTAAAGGAGTTTGGTAATAATGGCTGGGGCGGGAGGGATGTGAGGTCAGTCGAGAATCTTGGCTTGATTGACTCAACCAAGGTGCTTCAGCGGGGCGGACGCCGTGACCGGAGACAGAACCGAGGTCCCCTATTTAAGGGACTTGGGAAAATTAAGTAGCGTGGGGACTGTCTGCTCGTTCGCAGAAGGATCTGTTACTCGTCGATCGTTAGCCTCTTTTTTTCGGGTTTGGTGCTAAGTTTCTTTTGCAAATAAGAAATGTCAGATAAACAAAATGGGCGCGGGCGGGTTGCACAGGGAGATGACGCTGGCGGAGATTTCGGAGGGTACGACAGGCGGGGCGGAGAATGTACCGGTGGTATTGAATGTGTATGATTCTGCAGACGATCAATTGAGTCAATTGAGCGATCGGAGAATACGTAGATGGTCTGAAATGTAAGGGAGATGAGAAAAAGTGAAGAGACAGTGGTGTTGAGGGAGAAAGATACAGCCTAGGAAGGGTTGAGCTTTCAGATTACAGGTGAGTTTCCACGCAGGGAAGGCAGGACGAAAGGCAAGCTCTCCTATGCGGGGGAGGGGGACGGAAGGAGCATGGTGGGCGGTGGCAGGCAGGGCAGGTGCTGCTGTCTCGTAATTTTCCCGTGTAAATGAGTGGTATATTTAATACACGCAACGTATCGGACGGCAGAAGCCAATTGCAAGCGCTGCAGCCAAGAAGGCTTTATCGATAATCAACCGATTTGGGGATCGGCTTATCAAATAGCTTTGCCAATAGCCACCACCCGCCCAGACTGCTCCAGCTCACCGCACGGTTAATTCAGTCAAGATGCAACTTTGGACTGATCGTCTTCCCCAATTTTCTTTTTTTTGCCATGCCGCATGACTGGAACTCTGGTGCCATGCATCGCGGTGAGCCGGTGACTCGATTCGTGGGCCGCTGCGGATAAATATGGATACGCGACGATATTGGTACTTTGTCGTCATGACATAAAACAAAAAATAACAACATGCGGGACGAGAGACAGAAAAAGCAAAACATCTTCCCCAGTACTAGCGCTATGTAGCATGACTACGTAGTGCAGCAGTAGCACGAACTTACCAAGAATGATGTTGTCTTGAAATCACAATTGGCCGCGATAACGACTTTGAAGTGGTGGTATGTTAGGCTCACTGAGTAGAGAAACAGGGAGGCCTAAAACAGATAGGAGCCTGGAGGTTCGACGTGGTTAAAGCTCTCCACGGTGACCGAATGCTGACTTTGTCTTTTTTTCTTTTTGGGTACAACACGACAACTGGAAGGAGGATCAATCATCGCTTTCAAATTTTCGGTAGGCCCAGCACGGTGTTGATCTTGTACTTATATTCTCAGCGAGGAGCTTGGAACTCAATAACCCATGTATCCAAGACTCAACCTTCTCGTTCTCGTGCTCCGACCTACGGACAATCTAGGCGCGAGTTTCGGCATGAGTATATCTGTCGTGAGCCAATTATTTTGATTAAGATTTATGCTAGTGTTTGATAGTCTGGAGTTGTGGTACATATTCCAGAGAACGTGATCAATTTACGGTGGTACATTCTCGATCCTGGCTAATTTACGCCTTGGTATACGTAATTATATGACAAGCGCAGCCTTGATGCGATGTCCACAACTCTATGTACCGTATACTCCGTATTGAATAGTACTATATCGTTCACCAGACCGGTAGACGGGACAAGAGTGATCGTGCATTTGCCCAAACGACTCCCAGGAATTGGCTGGAAATACGTAGCCAAATTTGGCGTTCAGATGCCTGACTGACTGATAGCGACTGATAGGAAACACCACGAAGTCCAATCACAATGCATGGGATGGAAGATCAATTGGCTCGGTCCAGAATCTGAGAAAATGCTCATGAGAATTTGCATGTTGTCATAGCTTGGTACTATCGCTGACTAGGCCATGGCTAAATACCCTGATAGCCACAATATCAGCTAGAGTCTAGATAAAAAGATAGCGGGACCTTGTGTAATCGAATTGCTAACGCCATTATTGAGAGATCGGTTTGTTGCCCGAGGCATCCACTACCCTCCCAGGCTCCACAAATATCCGAGCCGATATTTCCATCAGCCCGGCTACTCCAAAACTTCTATCAACAGCTCGATCAACCACAAGCTTAACCTCGGGTTTTCGGGTTTTTTTCATAGCGAGCTCACTTTACAAATATCATTACTCTACATTATTCCGCGTGTTATTCCTCCATGCAGTTCCTCTCTACTCTGACATGTTCAAGAATCCTCGAATCGCTGCTTGCCTTCCCGATGTCTCCCGACTATGACCGAGGTCTAGTACTCTGTTGATCAATTCGCGCTCTCGTCAGAGATATCATCTATCAGAGACGAAAAAGAGCAGGAAAGAAAACACGACTGCCAGCAGTAATTGGCTCAATTAACCCGACAAGGAAAGCATCACTCATAAACATGTGCGAAACAGGATTTGGTAGTCAATTTGTGCCATACACTGTCATACAACCTGCATGGATATCATATGTAAATCCCCATTATTCACTTCTAGGATCCTCGACTAAGCCGACTAAGGGACAAGCAGCTGAAGTGGTACACATCCCAGATAGGTCCCTAATCCAGCACGACGACACATGACTAGAGCTTCAGATAGGAGACCCAGCAATGTGGAGGGCGCATTCAATGCAGGATCAGTCGACCGCACTGCTGATACTATTACAGCTTTGCTGCGACGATATTGATTGCATTACGATACCAGGCGCGAGGGCGCAACGCTCAATTGCGATAAACAGACTCGAACGGTGACAACGAGCGGTCATCTATCATGCGCAAAAACAATCACAGCAAGACTTTTTGATGAGGCAGAAATGAAGACTCCTGAACAGTCATGACCTTTGAGGACGTCAGACAGGGACATCCCATGTATGAGCCACGCAACGAAAAACACATGCCTGGTGCACGACACGAGATGCTCGATCAGCACCCATATATCTCCATAATACGAGGGAGCCCAACGATATTCGGTGCGACTGATCCTTGAGTTTTGAGTTGGCTGGGCGTACGATTGGTATCTCGAAAGTACCCGTTCTCCGTCCGCGACTTCCATCGCTGAGATCGACAACAGGGACTATTCTCATATCATCAGGATCTAGATATACGAGTGACGCATTTGCTAGTTATTGTCCATTAGCACAGGCCTTCTCAGCAATTGTATGAGAAGGGTCAGAACGTAGAACGCATCAATCGATACAGTAGGCCCTAATTGTAAGTTAGCTCAATGAGTAAGCGTACTTAGCTCAGTCAATCTCAGTTTTGTCTCTTTTCAATCCAGACAATGAATCATTTATAAGTAAAAAGATCTGTGTCTTAGTTTCCTTCGAGAGTTGTATAGACAAAAAGACGTTTTTTTATATGACGACATGCAGATTGATCTATATTTACCTACACGTGTTCCGGTCCCCAGATCGCCCTCGTTGCTTCGCCCAGCTAAGCCAGACTCAGCTGGGCCGGCACGTGACCTTGAGTAAGCGACCACCTAAGCAACTGGAACTGGCAGGTCCCCTGAAGCTCCTTCCGCAACAACAAACCACCCTCACCACCTCCCCTTCTCTCCTCTCATTAATTTTTTTTACTCTACCTTGCACAATCAAGAGCAGGAAGGGAATTTGATTCTTCATTCTGTTTATTATCGTCCTTCGGGTTTCCTTGATTGATCTTTCGGCGTTTGGTGGATGAGGTCGTATTGCGGCCTAATAACATAAACATGGCTCCTCTCCCCATCAAGTTCACGGAGCTGCTACAGGTACCTCCCATTCCATGACATGGATTTTATGTTTGCTTGTGATGAAACTGACTCTAACTTCACTTTGGACAGTTGACGAACGCAGAGATTGAGGTATGAATCCATTCTGCTCATTCGGACCACTCCCGTCCTTTCCGTGTTCCTGTGCGACTACTGGTTACAAATGTCGCAAAACATCTTCGTCTCGTTATCATCAGCTCATAACTCTATACTAATTTGCTATTGACTACAAAGCCATCATCGATTGGTTTCAATTCATGTGTAAGTACCAATGGCACTCAAAGTCAGAAATGACGTATGCTGATATTGGTCCGCCTTTCCAGACTCTAGAGTCCGATCACTATATTTGCGTGCGACAAAAGGTCAACGAGACCGATAAACCTCAAGTCATTATCATCAACCTTAAGAACAACAATGAGGTCATTAAGCGTCCGATCAATGCTGACAGTGCCATCATGCACTGGTCTCGAAATGTTATTGCCTTGAAAGCACAGTCGAGAACAATCCAGATTTTTGACCTCCAGGCGAAGCAGAAGCTCAAGTCCGCATTGATGAGCGAGGATGTCGTATACTGGAAATGGTTTAGCGAGACGAGCTTGGGTTTGGTGACGGATACCTCCGTCTGGCACTGGGACGTCTTTGACCCTAACCAGCCAAACCCGGTGAAGCAGTTTGACCGACTACCGAACCTCAGTGTAAGTGGTGCTCATCTCATGCTTTGTTTGTTATGTACTCACTCACACGTCTCTAACAGGGCTGCCAAATTATCAACTACCGAGTGAATGATGAGGACAAATGGAGTGTAGTCGTTGGTATCAGCCAGCAGCAAGGGCGAGTTGTTGGTTCCATGCAACTATACTCGCGCGAACGGGGCATCTCCCAATCTATCGAAGGTCATGCCGCAGCTTTCGCCTCAATCCGGGTTGAGGGTTCTCCCTTAGAACACAAGCTCTTCACCTTCGCCGTTCGGACACAAACCGGTGCCAAGCTGCAGATTGCAGAGATCGACCACCAGGAACCGAACCCACGCTTCCAGAAGAAGGCAGTGGATGTTTTTTTCCCTCCTGAAGCGACAAACGATTTCCCGGTTGCGATGCAAGTCTCCAAGAAATACGATATTGTCTACCTTGTTACGAAATATGGTTTTATTCACTTGTATGACTTGGAGACCGGCACTTGTATCTTCATGAACCGCATCTCCAGCGAGACTATTTTTACAACAGCTCCCGACTCTGACTCGACAGGTCTTGTCGGTGTTAACCGCAAAGGTCAAGTGTTGTCAGTCAGCTTGGATGAAAGCACCATCATCCCATACCTCATGGAGAACCCGGCCATGTCTGGCCTTGCAGTTAAGCTAGCTTCCAAGGCCGGCCTACCCGGTGCCGATCACCTTTACCAACAGCAGTTTGACAATTTGCTGGCTCAGGGGAACTACTCCGAAGCAGCTAAGATTGCAGCCAACTCGCCTCGTGGTTTCCTACGTACCCCAGAGACCATTAACCGCTTTAAGAATGCGCCTCAGGGTGGTCAACAAATGTCCGTCATTCTGCAGTACTTTGGTATGCTCCTTGACAAAGGTACTCTCAACCGATACGAAAGTTTGGAGCTTGTGAGACCTGTCCTGCAGCAGAATCGGAAACATTTGTTGGAAAAGTGGATGCGCGAGAACAAGCTTGAGGCATCAGAGGAACTCGGTGACCTTGTTCGACCACATGACATGAGCTTGGCTCTTCAAATATACTTGCAAGCAAATGTTCCCCACAAAGTCGTTGCCGGATTCGCTGAAACTGGTCAATTCGAAAAGATCTTGCCATACGCAAAGCAGACCGGCTACCAACCTGACTTCACCCAACTGCTACAACATATTGTGCGTTTGAATCCTGAGAAGGGCGCTGAATTCGCTGCGCAACTTGCCAATGAGGAGACCGGTGCTCTCGTTGATCTCGATCGTGTTGTGGACGTCTTCCTCTCTCAGAATATGATTCAGCAGGCGACTTCATTCCTGTTGGATGCATTGAAAGACAACAAGCCCGAGCAGGGACATCTTCAGACTCGTTTGCTTGAAATGAACCTAATCAATGCTCCTCAGGTCGCAGATGCCATTCTTGGAAACGAAATGTTCACCCACTATGACAAGGCGAGAATTGCACAACTTTGTGAGAATGCAGGTCTCATCCAGCGAGCACTTGAGAACACGGAAGATCCTGCAGTGATCAAGCGCAACTTGGTCAAGACTGATAAGCTGAACCCCGAGTGGCTGATCAAATACTTTGGCCGGCTTTCCCAAGAGCAGGCTCTTGAGGGTCTCGACGAAATGCTTAATTCCAACATCCGTCAAAATCTTCAGGCTGTCGTTCAAATTGCAACCAAGTTCTCTGATCTTTTGGGCAACAACCGCCTCATTGACCTGTTCGAAAAGTACCGCACAGCAGAGGGTCTTTACTACTACTTGGGAAGCATCGTCAACCTCAGTGAAGATCCCGAGGTTCATTTTAAGTACATTGAAGCTGCAACTGCAATGGGTCAGCTGACCGAAGTTGAACGCATTTGCCGAGAGAGCAATTACTACAACCCCGAGAAGGTGAAGAACTTCTTGAAGGAGGCAAATCTCACAGAACAGCTCCCATTGATCATTGTCTGCGATCGATTCAACTTCATTCATGACCTTGTCTTGTACCTCTATCGCAACCAGCAATACAAGTCGATCGAAGTCTACGTCCAGCGAGTTAATCCCTCTCGTTCCCCTGCAGTCATTGGTGGTCTCTTGGATGTCGACTGCGATGAAGCCATTATCAAGAACTTGCTTTCCACAGTTGACCCTTCACAGATCCCTATCGATGAGCTTGTTCAAGAGGTGGAGTCCCGAAACCGTCTCAAGCTTTTGCTGCCATTCTTGGAGAGCACTTTGGCGACCGGAAACCAACAGCAAGCCGTGTACAACGCGCTTGCTAAAATCTACATTGATAGCAACAACAACCCCGAGAAATTCCTCAAGGAGAACGATATGTACGACACTTTGATTGTCGGTAAATACTGCGAGAAGAGAGATCCCAATCTGGCATATATTGCATACAGCAAAGGACAAAACGACTTGGAGCTTATCAACATCACCAACGAGAACGCAATGTATCGTGCTCAGGCTCGCTACCTTTTAGACCGCGCAGATCCTGAGATCTGGGCTTTCGTCCTCAACGACAACAACATTCATCGCCGTTCTGTCGTAGACCAGGTCATAGCTACGGCTGTTCCTGAGTCTACAGAGCCTGACAAAGTGTCTGTCGCTGTCAAGTCGTTCCTTGATGCTGACATGCCTGCTGAGCTCATCGAGTTGCTTGAAAAGATCATTCTAGAGCCATCACCTTTCAGTGACAACAGCAGTCTCCAGAACTTGCTCATGCTTACTGCTGCCAAGGCCGACAAGAGCCGGTTGATTGACTACATTCATAAGCTCAACGAGTTCAACGCTGATGAGATTGCTCAGATGTGCATTTCTGTCGGCTTGTATGAGGAAGCTTTCGAAATTTACAAGAAAGTCAGCAACCACACTGCCGCTACCGATGTCTTGGTCGAGAACATTGTCAGCATTGATCGCGCTCAAGAGTATGCCGAACGTGTTGAGCTTCCTGAGGTTTGGAGCAAGGTTGCAAAGGCACAATTGGACGGTCTGCGAGTGACTGATTCTATCGAATCCTATATCCGAGCCAACGATGCTTCAAACTACAACGAAGTCATCGAGACCGCGACACATGCTGGCAAGGACGAAGACCTCGTCAAATACTTGAGAATGGCCCGCAAGACATTGCGAGAGCCTGCTATTGACACCGCCCTCGCGTTCTCCTTTGCCCGCCTCGACCAACTTTCTGAACTTGAAGATTTCTTGCGTGCTACTAATGTTGCAGACGTTGAAGCATCTGGTGACAAGGCATATGAGGAAGGCTTCCATGAAGCAGCCAAGATTTTCTACACCAGCATCTCCAACTGGGCCAAGCTCGCAACTACCCTCGTACATCTCGAGGACTACCAAGCCGCAGTCGAATGTGCTCGCAAGGCCAACAGCGTCAAGGTCTGGAAGCAAGTCAATGAGGCATGTGTCAACAAGAAGGAATTCCGCCTCGCTCAGATTTGCGGTCTCAACCTCATCGTCCATGCTGAAGAGCTCAATGACCTTGTCAAACAATATGAGCGTAACGGATACTTTGATGAGCTGATTTCTCTCCTGGAAGCCGGGTTGGGATTGGAGCGCGCTCACATGGGCATGTTCACCGAATTGGGCATTGCTCTGTCCAAATACCATCCTGACCGTGTCATGGAGCACCTCAAGCTATTCTGGTCTCGTATCAACATCCCTAAGATGATCCGCGCTACTGAAGAGGCCAACTTGTGGCCCGAGCTCGTGTTCCTTTACTGCCACTACGACGAATGGGACAATGCTGCTCTTGCTATGATGGAGCGTGCCGCCGAAGCCTGGGAACACCATTCGTTCAAGGACATCATTGTCAAGGTTGCCAACCTCGAGATCTACTACCGTTCTCTCAACTTCTATCTACAGGAGCAGCCCTTGTTGCTCACTGATCTCCTACAAGTTCTGACTGCCCGTATTGACGTTAGCCGTGTTGTCCGCATCTTCCAGTCATCAGACAACATCCCTCTCATCAAGCCTTTCTTGCTTAGTGTTCAGGGCCAGAACAAGCGTGCTGTCAACGATGCCATCAATGACTTGCTCATTGAGGAGGAGGATTACAAGACACTTCGCGACTCGGTGGACAACTACGACAACTATGATCCTGTGGAGTTGGCTCAGCGTTTGGAGAAGCATGACTTGGTGTTCTTCCGCCAGATTGCCGCCAACATCTACCGCAAGAACAAGCGCTGGGAGAAATCGATTGCTCTCTCCAAGCAAGACAAGCTTTTCAAGGATGCTATTGAGACCTCGGCAATGTCAGGAAAGTCAGAGGTTGTGGAGGAATTACTACGCTACGTAAGTTTTTTTAGCCTGTTCATTGTTATTTCATTTGCTAATACGCAATATAGTTCGTCGACATTGGTAGCCGTGAATGTTACGTCGGCATGCTATACGCCTGTTACGACATTATCCGCCCAGATGTCATCTTGGAGATCTCATGGCGCCACGGCTTGAACGACTTCACTATGCCATACCTCATCAACATGATGGCTCAGCAAACGATCACCATCGAGCAACTCAAGAAGGATAACGAGGAACGTAAAGCCAAGGAGACTACTCACCAGAAGGACGAAGACACGGGCCCCATTCTCGGATCCCGCCTGATGCTCACTCAAGGTCCAGTCCCACAGGCCAACGGCATTACCCCTCAAGTTACTGGATACCGAGCATTTTAAGAAGCGAGAACCACTGTAACTGGCGATTGCTGAAAATTTTCTACTCCTTCATGTGTAATCAACCTATCATTCAATGACATTGTAATCTAGCTAGCTATGGAATAATGCCGCTCAATTTCTTTTCTTCTCTTTTACGACTGCAAGCACATTTCAAAGAATTCTGTCACATACTGTTCTCATCTCAGCAAAAAAGGGAAGAGCCATGTGTGGCAGAAACCGGGGGTTTGGGGTTTGTCTCTTTCTTCTTTTCCCCATGATCAATTTATTCTATTTCTCTATTATCCTCCATTCTGCCTTGTATTTTGATATGCAAAAACTTAGGTTTCGATTTCTACTTGTTCCTATAATGGATTTGATATTTCCCGCATTCAGTGTCATGCCAACAATCAACTTAGGTCGTGTATGAGACATTTGACAAGTCTAATATTCAGAATGCATTGCCTACGTATCATTGTGTGCTGTCCAGGCGGCAACCCGTGCCACTTGACAATTGATACTTCTTGCTTGACGAACCTCAGCCTCGCCCCTCGGGGGCCTGAGTGATATGTAGTAACGACTTTCAGACATCTCGGTTCTCTGTCATCCCTCCTCCACAGAACGCATCTGTTTGCTCTTGAGTATCGTCTCTACTTCTCACAATCTATCTGCCACCGTCAAAGACAAAAGCAGCCATGTCAGCAAAAACTCCAGCTGCCTCGTCATGCTGAAGGCTACTCCGTTTTTCTTGGAGAGATGAGATATTGCAAGGAGGGTTTATGGATATATACCGAGCATCGGAGCATAAAGCCAGAGCACTAGAGTACAATACAAGAAATGCTGGAAGCATGGCGTGAAACAAGCTCGAATTACACACGACTTCGATACATGCTATGAGATAGGATACATGGCAGCAACGTCACACGGAATCGTGGTTGCAGCGCAGTATCTAGAGATACTCACAATAACTCAAGAACATTTTTTCTCGTGTCCTTCCAATTCCCTGTGAGTCACAGAACCCTGTACAACGCAGAGAGGCTTCACAAAGAAATAGAAGCAATCTCACTCAGCCCATTTTCAATATACTCCAAAACTGCCTTCGCAAACCCATCTTCATCCGGCACACCTAGAACGCCAACCTGCCAATTCAACGTAACAGCCATATCCCCACCCTTCGTAGTCACAACCTGAAAATTCAACGGCGAGCCAAGCACATTAGCGGGCTGAGAGAAAACCGTCCTCTCAATAGCCCAAGTTGATGATTCGATGATGTTCGCGTTGGGCAGTGTTGGATCAAAAACCCCGACACTACTAATCTCATAGGATGAGTCGCGCTTCTTGCCTAGTTGGCCAAGGAACCAGGACCGGAAATTGCCGAGATACTTTAATAGGCCTATGGGTTGGTCGTCCAACGTGCCAGCGACCGCAGCTAGTCGAGTCGTTGTTCCGCGGACAGCTTTCCAAAATCTCTCGTCATATTTCTCCGAGTCTGGGTCAAATGTGATTCTGGATGATGTGTTATAAGCCACGGATACAAAATTCCCCATCGTCATGCCATCTGCATATGCCGGTATGTGTGATCGAAGGTCAACGGCGATTTGACCTAGGAACTCATTTCCGGATTCAGCGGGTAAAAGCTCGCTCAGTGCGTGGACAATCAGGCGATCAAGTAGGCCGGTCAATTTTGAGTTGTGGGATTTGCAGACTGCTAGCACTTTTGCAACCAGATTTTGTTGCACGATCAGGATCTGAGATGCAGTACGGAAATTGTCCTTGTCGTAACGCGTGATTTCACCGGTGTAGGCTCGTTCAATTGACAATTGATTCCCAGCAGCTTGTATTCGTAACAGACGACATATGATACTTGGTAGATACTGCGCAAGGACCGGAGCGAGAAGGAAAGACCAGGATATTTTTAGCTTGCATGCTTCTTCGAGCGGTAATGGGAGTGGTGAAGAAGGCGGTTCGTAGATCAGATTTTGGTCGGAATTGTCTACAACCTGGGTCTGCAGGCCTTGCAAAAATGTCTGGTGGAAGGCAAGTGCGGATTTTGCGTCGCCATGAGTATGCGAATAGGAATATATGATGTATACCCGTTTCCGTGTGCTGGTCGCCTGGTCAGGAAGTGGAAGCACCACTATTTTCCATGGTGGTATACGCTCTGTGTCCACCCATGGCTGATCATGAGTTTCAAGAACAACTTTTCTGAATAACTCAAGATCGTCTACCGCAGATTTGTAGGCATCTGATTCCGGATCGACGATTTTGATGTGATTTGAGAGATCCAATTTGGCTGGCCGAGCGAACACAGGTGATTCGCCATGTAATCCCTCGATAGCTGCGCTGAGAAATGAATGGGACTTGATGCACCATTTCAGAGCATGGATGTAGGAGACAAAGCTGTGAGTGTCGAATGCGGAGTCTTTGTCCACGGTGTATAGCCCTGCTATGATCAGGCCTCGGTACCAGTCGAGTGCGTGACGCATAGTAAAACGTTTCTCGATTTTGCCTTTTGTGAGTCAGTAATAGGCTCAAAGACTATGATAGAAAATCATACTAGCAGGGCGTAACCTTGTAGTAGGCTCTGAAATAGACATGATTGCGTCGGTCGCTCTTGACCGATCTACACTCACGGCTTCAACCGGTCTCTGTATTTCTCGCAGCCTCAGTTCAGCTGTATCATTTGGAGTATTTATATGAAAAAGATAATCACAAAGTACTCTGCGTCGCAGCAGTCGAAACAGACAGCGACAAGCCGTTAGGGCTGACGTGCGACCAGGGCATCTCCGGTTGGCCAATTGCATTAGATCGATGTGCCCAGGATATGTGCGACTGTTCCGTCTCCGATTGGTCACTTTGATCCCACATCTACCAAGTCCGGCTTAGCGCCAGGGGATGGCCCAAAATAGCGTAGCCTATTCTTCATCCAACGCATGTAAGCAAGTCTGCAACATCTTCCTCAGAAATATAGCACAAATCATGTCAGGATGTCCCCGCGGTCCAGTGCAGAGGCTCAGCCAAATGAGTCCAATGCATCTCTAAGACCCTGGTCCACCGGCCGCGTGCTCAGCGCCGCCCAGCGAGAACGCAAACGTTTGATGAACCGGGCCTCTCAATCCCGGCGTCGCAGCAATCTTAAGACTGCATTGAAGACCGTTGAATCCCGCTTATACCAGATTGAGCGGCGATGCCTAGCGTATCTACCTGCTTCTACTAGCGGGGAATATACCTTCAATGACTGCATTAGTGCCAGTGCCAGTGCCAGTGGTGGTGGGGATGAGAGTACTACTCTGCGCGATCTTTTGAATGATTTACTCGGTAGTATATATCACCTCAGCCCCGCCCAAGTCTGCGCGGATGAACAGTTTAATCAAGATGCCGTCATCCGTGGAGTTGTTCTGGGGTGGGACGATGTGCTCAAAAAGGAGGCGTTTATCTGTCCCATATGGAATATTTTGAGACGTATGGATGCGTTGTTGCTGATGCATGCTAGCGTGCCTGCTAGACTGGCCTTGCTGCGGGGGATACATATGATGCTTTTGGTGTGTATTCTATACATGCTTGAGCAATATGCATGCATACATGCTGATAGGAGTAGGGCCGGAGGCTTTCTGATAGGCCACCGCCTCTTCCACCATGGTTTAGACCTAGGTACGTCTCACTCAGTTTTTCTAAAGGCTTTTACAAGAGGTCGCTGATGTACAGCACAGGAAGTATCATTCTCCCAGTTCCGAAAACATAGTAATCGACTACTTCGCATGGTATCCCCTTCCCTTCCGCATCCCTCTCTCCCTGCATACTCAACCTCCCTTTCTAACCTATATATATATATTTATACAGGCCCCGATTCCGCCAAAAACTAATCACTTCCAATAATCCCCATCTCACAAACCGATTCTGGGTTTACTTCACGCGCAACGTCCAATTCGAATGCGACCTCTCACCCGCTCACACAATAGACATGGACCCAGTATCGGGTAAGTATAGATTGACGATGACGTTCAGAGATATTTCTGATGATATTTGGAGGTATACGATGGGGAAGGAGTTCTTTGAGGCGTATCCGGAGTGTTTTGAAGATGTTTATGCATATGATATATAAGTGTTGTATATTATCGAAAGATATGTAATGTTTAATGTTAATGATAAATGATATTCGAATCATTGGTCGATTTAGAATTTTCATCAAGATAGATAACAGATATCAGACATTGCAACATTCTTCCATTTTTCGGATCGTCTACTTTTCATCAAACATTAGCTGAAATTAGTGATGGAACAAACGGGTACTCTGCTCAACAAATGTAATTCCCAACTTCTCTGCTGTGTCAAACACAGGTCCATCATTCTGACTTCCGCTAGGAGCAGCAATATACTTGGCACCTGAGCGAGCAGCACGGAACACGTTATCAATGAACGGGAAGAACGCATCCGACGAAACAGCGACGTTGGTCAACTGCTGCAGCCAAGCCTCTCTTTCCTCGGCAGTGAAAGGAGCGGGCACTTCCTCAAAGACGCGCTCGTATTCAGCCTTCTCAACCTCATTGCGAGGTGGAACCTGGCCTGAGGTGAGCATATCGATGGCATTGCTCTTGTCAGCGCGCTTGACACCCGCTTTCCATTTGATGTTGAGGGTGCGCTCGTGGAATCGCATCCACCAATTATCGGCCTTGTCGCCGGCGAGACGGGTGCAGTGGATACGGCTCTGTTGACCGGCGCCGAGACCGATGACCTGTCCATTAAGAGCGTAGCAGACAGAGTTGGATTGTGTGTATTTGAGTGCGATGGTGGCGACGGTTAAGTCACGGAGCGCAGACTCGGGCAGGCTCTTGGTGTCTTTGGGTGTGATGATGCTGCTGAATGTCTTGGGGGTGACGGTGAAGTCATTGCGGCCTTGCTCGAGCTGGACACCGTACAAGGTACGGGTCTCGGTGGAGGGAGGGGTGTAGGTCTCGTCGATCTGGAGGACGAGGTACTTTCCGCCCTTCTTCTTTTTCAAAATCTCGAGTGCCTCGGGCTCGTAGTCGGGGGCAATGACACCGTCGGAGACTTCGCGAGAAATGATCTTGGCGGTGGGGACATCGACCTTGTCGCTTAGTGCGATGATGTCTCCAAAGCTGGACATGCGGTCAGCTCCACGAGCACGAGCGTAGGCCTGGGCAAGAGCAGAGGATTCAATGCCGGCAATGTCATCGACAAAGTAGACTTTGCGCTCCTTCTCATCAAGAGGAACACCAATGGCAGCACCCGCTGGAGAAACGTGCTTGAAGCTGGCGGCTGCAGGAAGACCGAGAGACTGCTTCAATTCCTTGACAAGCGGCCAGGCGTTGAGAGAATCAAGAAGGTTGACATATCCGGGAGAACCACCGAGCACCTTGAATGGGAGCTTGCCTCCAGTAACGTAGGCGGCAGCTGGCTTCTGATGCGGGTTGGTACCGTACCGCAGAGAGAGGTGCTGCACGCCCTCACCAGCATATTGCTTACGGAAATAAGCCGAGATGGCAGTATCGTAGTCTGCGGTATGCTCAAAAGCCTTGAGAGCATAGATCTTACGAGTCTGCTCCGAGATCTCACCAGCCTCGAGCTCCTTGAGGAATTCAGGGTAGTCATTCGGGTCAGACAGAATGGTAACTCGAGCGTGGTTCTTAGCAGCTGCACGGAGAAGAGTGACACCACCGATATCAACTTCCTCAACGGCCTCGGCGATAGTCACATTGGGCTTGGCGACGGTATCCTTGAAAGGGTACAGGTTGCAGACGACAAAGTCAACCTTGTTGATTTTTTGTTCGGCGAGATCCTTCTCGTCGGATTCGATGTTGCGGGCGAGAATGCCACCGTGGACAGCGGGGTGGAGGGTCTTGACGCGACCACCGAGCATTTCGGGGGCGTTAGTGATGGCGGAGACGTCCCTTGAAAGGATCAGTTCATTCTATTCTGCTTGAGTGTCAAAACTCACTCGACAGGAAAGCCAGCTTCCCGGATCAGCTTGGCCGTGCCGCCGGATGCAAGTATGCGGACATTCTGCTGGGCAAGACCTTTGGCCAGGTCGAGGAGCCCGGTCTTGTCGTAGACAGACAAAATAGCTGTGATGTTTCAGTTAGCTTCTTGAAAGTGTAACGCGAGTAGCAATTGACGTGAATGACGACATAGGATAGTCTACAACTCCAGCATACAAATTTGAAGAATAAAAATAAATCAATTAACGAAGATACACATACCTGATTTCTGCGCCATGTTCAATATCTCTCTTCAATACTTTTGAAAAAACAATCAATTGAGAAAGCACGATTAACATTCAACCTCAAAACTTTTTACTTCATCCCACTTTCTTTTAGTGACTTTGTAAGCCTTAGGCTCCGATTTTGTCCTCTTCCCCGCCCCACACCCAATTCGGCCTAGCCTGCCGTTCCACTCACGTGATCCTCCGTTTCCGCGGACAATTAAAACCACCAGCCAAAAATTTTCTATTTCCTCTTCTTTCTTCTTTTCTTTCTTCATGAACAACGCAAAACAATCAACGTTCTCTCTAAAAGCATTCTTGCGAGTATTGCACTTCCTTCGGGAGCGCGTACCATGAAGTATAGAAATCGTCTATGGGAATGGAGAAGAATTTTTCAAGTGTTGGTCTTGGGTGCAGTGTCTTCCAGTTTATATGGGAGGGATTGCAATGATCGGCTCTACACCTCGACATCCTAATTTACGTTATGCTAACTATCATCATTTATCTCTTGTTTGATAGCTGATCCAGAGCAATATATTTATTACTATTTGGTAAACATTTCGTCTGTCTTGCTCCATGAGGAAAAATAAGCTTTTGTTTGTTGATCGCAGCGAGACTTCCAACTTGATCATCATTAAAAGGCATAAAAGTAAATATGAAAAGAGCAAAACAAGTATTCGAAAAACGTCGACCAAGCACTTTGCAGTGATTTTTCAGTGTCAATATTAGGCTGGTTCTCATCTCTTTTCCGAGAATTGCCCATTGTCGCCGTCCAAAGTAAGCTGGCGTCCTATGTTCCCAAAACACACACAAGCGCTATAGAAGACGCTGGCAAGCCAGACGGCTACGGCAGTGGCGTCCTGCGATATGCCTCCTTCAATATCATATTCGAGGCGCCAGTTGCGGAGACCCAGGCCGACTGTTGAGGAGGACGGAATTAGTTCTGGGTGAAGGCCAAGGGTGAGTCCCATGCCGGCGATTGCGACGACGGTGGAGAGCCAGAATCCGGTGCGGGTGCGATCGATGAGATACCATAGAAAGGGGTTCACGAGGGCGAGCGTAAGAGATTCCTGCGTGGTTGATTCCCATGGGAGTCGTCGCTACAAATTGTTAGCACATAGATATCACCCCTAGCGATGAATAGGAAATAACACACCATAGCAAAAGCAATACCAACAAAAGCACCAATACTGCGAATCGCAAGAGTCTTATTACTCTGCTTCTTCTCAACAGCGTTGCTTTGACCAGCCGTGCCATTATCACTCAGATCATCCAGCCAAGGCAAAACAAATGCAAATGCCACACCGGCAATCCCCCAAGCAAACAAATAAACATACGAGTTCCGATCGACGTACTCCAGTTTCACGGGGGTTATCCAATTATTTTCGTGTAAATGCGCTATGATGGTGCCGTAGGTAACACCGCAAACAAACAGCAGCGACGTCTTCAGCACAAGCGGGACATAATACGCACTCCCCGAACGGGGTACGTGTCGTCTCACGGGTACTTGCCCATCTATCGAGAATCGTCGACCGCTCTGGAAATCGCTGCGAGGCTCGATCGGTGTATGTGCTTGAGTATCCCAGGGACTGTCCTCTTCGCGCGAGTCCTCGAATGCGGTCGGTTGGAAGATGCCTAGTAGCGTTGACGAGGTCAGGTTGAGTAGAGAACCAGACCTCTTGTTTGCGAGGTCGCTGTTCTTGGGATCGAGTAGGTCGAGGCCTTCGGTGACTTGCTGTTCGCCGGAGGGAGTGGACGGTGTCGAGGAGTCGGCGGAGGGAAGTTCAAAGGGTCGTCGGGGCATTGGTCGGAGAATACGCGGAGAGTCGGTCATGTTGTCTGTACATGAAATGCAATAGAGTGTATCGTAGTGCGTAGCGAGGTCGTTCGGTATCGAAATTAATTTCAGATGTTATCCCCTCGGCATACGATTCCGGCGCAAGAGCTAGCTAACTGAGCTGCCTGGGAAAAAAAGCGAGCGGGTTCCACTATTTGGCGGTTTCGGGTTGTTGAATACGAAGATCAACAAATGTGGGCAGTAGATGAAACAGGCTTGCAGAGTGAAAATAGTCGGTCGTCTGGATAACAAAAATTTTGAGGTAGGGATGAGCGTAGAGCAAAGTAGCCGTGAGCACCGAAGTCTTTTTCGGCGGCTCTGGACGGACTTAATCAGTCAGTAAAATCAGTTGATAGGTGATGGATAATCCGTAAATGTAGAAAGTACGAAACCAGTAGGTAAATAAACGTGACGAGCGGCGTGTCTCGGAGTCAAATCAGTTGGGTTCACATGTCAATCAACAAAAACACTTTTTGCACATTTTGTTGACTTTCTGCTTTCGGGGAACATCTGACGGGCCTTAGTCCAGGTCCGTCGGGGCAATACTCTGCCTTAGCCAATTGCAGCCCCCGTATTAGCAGCACATCTGATGGATCGCATTCTGGGTAACCATGACATGCAGCATATACTCTGCTTGCTACCTGTCTATTTCCGATGGTATGTGGCACTACAGTAGTGGCCAGAGTCCAGATCGATGAGGCCTAGATCACCTGATTATGCCATGTGACAGACAACTAATTAGGTACATTATCCAGAGCTATAGACGACGTTCCCAACATAAGACTGAAGTGCTTTTTATCACAGTGTTGTACAAACATCAAACAGCCAAATGGCCATACACCGAAGAACCACAACCATAACAAAGCCGAACCAGGGAATAATGTAGAATAGAAATGCAAATAAAAGAAAGAAAGATTATTGATCCTCCATAACCTCGTCCTCATCTGCTCGCTGCTCGCCATCCCCATTGACTTCGTCTTCCGAGTCAGTTATATCTGAAGCATACTCCATTGGAGAGTTTCCGTTGTCTTCGTCCTCCTCCGCGTCCGAGAGATCTGACAATGGATACTCCATGTAGTCACCGCCCTCGTCATCATGCTCAGTATCATCATCATGCCCGCTTCCCTCTCCGCGTGCATCCTTGTCTATAAAGGACTCCTCAAAGTCTCGACTAGACGACGTGATTGCTTTCCCGGATTCGCCATTTCCAATTGCAATAGCCGCTAGGCTCTCGCCAGCTTCGTCCTTTGGTGCGATAGGTTTTTGCGGTCTCGAAGGAGTCGACGTGCTTGGAGCAGGCTTGCGTCGTGGAGGCCTGGGTCGAGAGCGGACCGAGCGAGAAGATTCGGCTCCCAAAAGCGCAGTACCGGTCTGGAAAGCCTTTTGACGCTCTTCTCTGGCCTTCTTACGGTCTTTACTGGGTCCGTTGATTTTCTCCCAGTCCCACCGGTCCAATCTCCTGATCGCTTTGCGAGTCACTGACAGATAGTAATGCGCGGTTTCACCGAAATCTTCATAATCTGTAGACCCGTTCATCAATTGTGCGATTTCAGGTGGTATATCATCGCCATCCAAAGAAGCTCTAGGCTCCGGCAGATGCGGCAAAAGGCGCATCCACCCATTGAAAGTGGGTTCGTTCTCGCGACGAGCCCTTAGAATCTTGTAGGCATCAGTCTTTCGTTGAGCTAGTAGATACTCTATACGATGGCGACGGTTCTGTTCGACGGCTAGCTGGTGTTGTGTCAACGGACGAGGCCGCCGACTCGAGTGGCTATGGCTGGGAGTTATGTGATCGGTAGCGTATTGATTGAGGATAGGATGGCCAGATCCTGGTGGCGCCGGAGATGCCGCATCAGTAGGATCCATTCGCGTTTTAAGCACCAGACGCTGACCGGTCGATCGGCTAACTGACGAATCACGCGGTTTCTTGCTCTTCAAACGACTAGAGGATCCGGGTGTAGACCAGTCCTCCTCTTCCTCGTTCATCACAAGCCGCCGAGCTGACGGATGCAGAGGAGTCGAGGTGGCAGAAAGCAGATCATCATCAATACCAGAGTCTTGTTTCTTCACACGCTTTGTGATTCTCGGAAGAGGCTCATCTTCCTCTAGAATACGCTTTCGTTCTCGTTGTTTCTCTTCCCCATATCTGAGTTCTTCAGGAGTATCTCGGTTCTCTTCTTCCGCTTGCTCCTCTGTCAGGATCTCAAATGCCGGTACCTTAATAGGCAGGCCACCAGTACCTTCACCCTCTAGACCTGCTCCAAAAGGATTGTTCAAAGCATCTTCTCGAGTGAAATCGCTCTCGAGATACCACCACATCAACCATAGAAAAGCTCGTGCTCGGCTTTTGCTGCTAAGAGTACTGCGCATCACCAGATCAAAAAAATCGCGAGGTTGGAAGAAGTGAATCTCCGAGATCTTGGGCGCATACTGCGCAAGAAGGAAAATGAGATGGACAGGGTTCGTGCGAGGTTTACGCGATTCCCGGACCTTTTCCATGGTCGGTGGTTGATCGATATCCTCAGAGGCACCTTTCAAGATCGACTTCAGACGTGGAGCATCTTGTAGTTGTTTGTATGCGTTTGGGTCCTGGTCTGCCTGGAGGGATGGAATGGAATGGTAGGTTCTTAACTGCGCGCGCATTTCGGGGAAGACTAGTAGACACGAATAATCAGTATTTTTCACCCATGAATAAGGGAAATTACACACAGTTCAGAGTAGTATTCATCCGACCAAAATTGACCAAAAGACAGACCATTGCCATACTGATAGCCGCCTTTTTATCACTTTGCAGCTTATCCTTGAGAATCTTGCTCGTCTTACTGCTCCTCGCCATACAGTCGATGTACACATCGGCAAAGTCAAGATTCTTGGCTCCATCCGAGTATCGAGTAAAGACGGGGGTCTTGTCCTCAAAGACAAGCTTGAGGAACTGGTACTGAATATCCTTGCGCCAAAGTGGGATGCCGTCATCTTTCTTTAAATGTTTGATTTTATTTCCTGAATACACGGATCCGATGGTTCCATTGGCCTGGCGTCGAGTGCCAACGGTCGCGCTGACTGTGTTGTTGGTCGCTGTCTGGTCGTCGCCGGCTTCAGACGCAGCGAAGGAATTGTCCACGGTTGCTGTCTCGACGTCCGCCATTGTGTCGTGGCTGTTCTATGATAGCGCGGCGCGCGAGGATAATTGAATTGATAAGGGTGTAGCGAAGAAAGAGAATCACAGTCAACACTGGTGTGCTCAGAATATGAGCTTCGAGGGAACGGTTCTGTCTGACAGGGGCGGCAAGCTCTGGTGATTCGGTCAAGAAGTCTGTACTGTACGAGATAGCATCAAAGCCTAGAGATACAAATTAAGTGGTGCGCATCGTGTTCGTACTGGGATGAAATCGAGATAAACTGAAAGGGAGAATAATGGGGGAGCGGAGGAGAAGAAATAGTCTTGAGTTGAGGGTAAAAGTTGTGAGAAGAGTTCCGTGTTACTCAATCCTTGTTGGCCGCCAGCTTCAAAGTCTAGCCGCACCTGCAGCTTTGACTCTTAATATAGTAACAGAATTTCTACATAAACATTTCATCTCCTTCTATACGATATATGGGGATATTTTTAATCATGGTTTAATACTGGCTATCATTTTCAACATACGTCAGGCTGATTGAAGCAACTTGCTCAGTATCCAAAGGCTTTCAAACGCTCGATACAGCACGTCTCCCATACGAAGTACGCATCCAAGTTCCTTTGAACGAAGATGTCGGGACAATAAACCAGGTCTCAGCCTTGAACTCGAGCTTTTTCAGGGTCTTTAATATCCAATTTACTTGATCTCGGTTCAACAATGACGGACTTTCCATCTTGAGTGAAGGAAAGCTTGGACGATGTGCCATTTGTCTCGTAGACTTGAATCTTCTTGAGTTCTTCAAAGAATAGTCGTTCACCACCGGATTCGAGGACTTTGAAAGTGCACTGCGATACTACAGTGTATAAACTAAGCCCTCAGCTACTTCTAAATTTCTTCATCATGCCAGATTGTATCCTTGATATCTTCTATAGATGAGTATCCATCTTCTCCTTGTTCGGCCAACTTGTCCACTGCTGGTCGAAGTGTCGATGTGAAGACTCCTAGGAAATGCACCAAAAAGTCAACCATATGCTCTTCAGGATCCTTATAGAGACGACGGATATTCTTCATTCCCTTATTTCAACGTAGTAAACCATAGGCATTCATCGGGTGAATACAAGGGCCGAGAGTCGACTTCATCAGTGGCAAAACAGTAGACAAGTTCACGATCATGAAACTTGTCTCTAGAAAACATAAGCTAAGAAAATTATGGAAGGAAGCAATGGAAAGGCATTTACATAACCTCGTCTCTCTCCGATTCACTTGCTTGTGGTATAACATCATGCACATATTTATAGATGGTATAGGTCTGATCAAACTCAAGGGCTATGGGGACACGCTTGAATTCCCTCAACTCCAACAGTAGATAACCCACTTTCGTATTCGGAATCTTGAGAGCCGTAGGGAATAGCAAACAGGTAGAGAATTCGGAATATCCCTATAATGCTGTAGTAGCCAAGACCGTGCTGATAATGGGATAGCTGATAGCTGATTGATATCGACAGCCATTATAGTAAGCGCAGGGAGCATTTTGAGAATCATGTGCTGAAACATAAACAAGAGCGGTGTCGAAAGCCAGACTAAATTCACGGAGTCAGAGCAATGTATCAAAATAATAAGATATTGGGTCCTATAGAAGCACAGGATTTGTTGATTGAAAGCCACCGATTTAACTGAATCTTGCGACGATGCTCGGCTACGTAGATGTATTCTTTGCTAAAGTGAGTCTCATAGACTGTGCGGAACAAGCCTCCTCTCTCAATTGATACTGGTGTGATATCATATATGTACAACATTTTCACTTGGGTTTTGACTGGCTGCTGTAGGGGATACTTCATGTATCTAGGGATGAATGAGAAGAACATTAAGCCCAGGCGTTTTTTTGTCAGTTTGCGTTTCGGTATTGACAGCTCAGAAAAGTTCTCTGGGATCATAAGGCTTACCGTCAGAAAAGTGCTCATGATCTGTTGCACCTGGACGCCTGCGTTGGTTTTTAATGATATATTATGTGCATGTGACATCATGAGTATGTGGTCTCGCAATCCTGATTACTTTTATTCTCCCCAGACTCTTCGTTGAAAGAAGCAGCGTTCCGAGGTTGGCTCTGATTCATGAAGTTGCTGACGAGTCGTCTCCATCCCCTCGTCCAGCCTGGAATTGTTAAGGAATAGGGTGATGCGAGTCACGGGTTTGGCGATATTGTAAGCATCACTATCGTTTGACTCAACATCTGTCGATACTGGTCTTATCATCCCCATCTCCGAGTCACCGCTTCTTCGTTGAAAGTAGAATGAGAATTCCCCGGTTCTATTAAGAGCCTTCCATACCACGATGAACACCGATCTGAAGGCGATTCCTCCATCTTACCCTAAGACAGATAAACCAATTAACTCGTTCTTTAATACTATTGCTTTCTCCACAAGACAGCGTATGTCAGGTTCCATCTCGCTACATACATCTTACCAAGGAATCTATGTTATTGGGCGATATGCTCCAGCGACCGACAAGCGTCAGAGCGAACTGAAGGCCACAACTCTCCTGTATGGGTGGAAGTGCCATTCGCCAAGGGTTCTTAGTCTAGTGTTTAGGGCATACGGGTTTGATATAAGCCTAGTGTCACGGAGGCATACCGCTAATAATAAATAACTTCTCCTAAGAACCTAGGGTACCTCTCAGAGACCTTTTTCCGTTTTTGCTCTCTCGTTTTCGTTTGTAAGTCTAATATTACCTCTAGATCTGCAACATCGAAGCACGTATACCTTCCTCTACAGCAACGGCAGGGGTTTTGATTCCTACAACATTTTGGTTATGTAGATTTGGATAATGTTATGCCGTGATTATTCTTTCAATATTTTCCGATCCATGAGCCGAACTGTACACGGTATCGAAAAATGATTCATGGAACCCATGTCATACCATATGTACTGCTTTTGACGTGGTTGATGTAAATGGGTACAGTTGTCGTTGGGGGTGGTCGGCAGACGTTCGAGACATCAAATGTTGATTGCCAGATTTAACTATAGGCTGGACATGCCTCACTGCATATACAAGATGAGTACACATGATTCTTGCCGCCGAGTCCAACAAGCAACAACATTAGCTTGCTCAGACCATTCGCTGGTGTTGAGAGAGCTCCCTCCTGCGCCGCACTAATGTACCATCACTACCACATTGCTCAAGCCGTGTATGCGCTGCGAAACTGACTGTGACAGAGCACTGTGCTGCAATCCAGATAGTGTCATACATTTCACGTTCCGAGTATGAATCATCACGTTGATTCTGTTGGAGCGTTGGAGTTTTGAAGCTCAAGTTGAATGTGGGAAACGGCGTCGATTCAATGCTGGAACCATCTATGGTCACTACGGATATGCAAGAGCGCGCACATGTACTCTCGATAAGCTGGCTTAATTGAAGCTCCCCAATGTTGTACTGCGTAGAACTACAACTACAGGGTGGATCCAGGATTAATAGAACGCAGATAACTTTTTTTTTGAAACTATTTGAGAGCTCTTCCAAGCCCTGCTAATACAACACTTTGTCATGGCGTCGTGTATGGTCATACCCTGCAAGTAAACGATGCTTGCAAGAGAAAACACGATGATGATAATGACATCTATGCTTCCACAGCGTGAAAACAGAAAGCGCCAGCCAAACCTGCCCGAAGCCCATTCCCCACAAGCCCGTAGAAGGGAAAAGAGAAAATGCTAACACAAGGAAAGAAAGTCCAGACATTGTTAACCTCCTCTTGGGCTCATTGTAGAGAACCTATCTCCATAAAGCAGAAGCTCAGCCAACGCCATACGCAATGCAAAGAAAAGCCCGTCTAATAGCAACTCCATCTGCACAGGAGCAGAATGATCTCTGATCGAACATGGCACATTAAACCTTCCCTTTTCTAGAAATCTCGTTTATCAGAAAGCGACGCCGTCCCTGATGAGACCCAGAAAGAAAAAAGTCCTCGATAGTATGGAGAAATCATTAGATGAGCTGCAGAGCTTCGAGAAAGAGCCTTCATGAAATGGAAAACAAATTCAGTGAATCCCGCCCTTAGATACCGAACACAAGAGATCTATCTTGTAATGCACGATCTGTCGAATAATGAAAAGAGAAGTCTTGTTCAACGCATCGCGCACTGTTTGCCTCCTGCTGAAAAAGCCGAGCAATCCGGGGTATCTGATGAAAAGCGGGAATAAACAAAAACAACGCTGTCTATAATGACCATGCAATGCCGATAGATGCTGTCGAGAACTTCGCACGAGCCCACGAGCAGCATCGGGACGCATCACATGCACACTTCTAGTGAAGCGGCAACGAAAAACGAAAAAAAAATTGCATGTAAAAACCGATGATCGATATAAAACGGAAACTTAACGTAAAAGACGAGAATCGTTGCAGTCGTGACAAAGCCGGTCCCGAGAGTAGAAGAAGCTCAAGGGGGATGGTGATCTGACGTTATCCGCCAAAAAGTACGAAGGAGAAGAAAGGCAGATCGTGAAGGCCTCGTCGAGAGACCACAATTGATTTACCACCAGGAAGAGGGGCCGGTTGGGCCGGCTGAGGGGTTGCCGTAGCCGCCGCCTCCGTAACCACCACCGCCGTAGGAGGGAGCACCACCGCCGCCGCTGTAGCCACCGCTGCTTCCACCCCAGTTAGCAGCAGCACCGCCGCTGTAGCCAGTGTTGCTACCGAATCCACCACCGCTACCGCCGTAAGATGGAGTTCCACCCGTGCCACCGCCCATACGGCGAACATCACGAGTAGCGTTAGAACCACGGCCGCGACCGCCACGACCGCCACGGCCACCAAATCCGCTACCTTCACGAGCAATGTTCTCGAGGAAAGAAGGCACCTCCTGGTTAGCTTCCTTGAGAAGATCAATGAGATCGCGGACAACACCACGGTTACCACGGTTAAAGAAAGCTGTTGCGATACCAGTGTTACCAGCACGACCGGTACGACCAATACGGTGGACATAATCGTCAATGTCAGTGGGCAAGTCATAATTGACAACGTGGGTGACATTGGGGATATCGAGACCACGGGCTGCGACAGCAGTAGCAACCAAGATGGGGCAACGTGCGTTACGGAACATCTCCAAAGCCCTCTCACGCTCACGCTGAGTACGATCACCGTGAATGGCAGTAGCAGGGAAATTCTGATTGATGAGGAAGTCGCAGAGAGAGTCGGCCATACGCTTGGTCTCAACGAAAATGAGGGTAAGACCAGTGCTACCGTGAGTATGGAGAATGTCCAAGAGCACAGAGCGCTTGTCATGGTCTTCAACGTACTCGATACGCTGGGTGATGTTCTCGGAGGTGGAACCGACACGGCCGACGGAAAGAAAAACATAGTCCTTCAAGAAGTCACGAGCGAGCATCTGGATGTCACGGGGGAAAGTGGCAGAGAACATGAGTGTCTGGCGGTCGTTGACTTGAGGCATGTCTTCGCCCTCAACGATACGACGAATCTGAGGCTCGAAACCCATGTCTAACATACGATCAGCCTCATCAAGAACTAAATACTTGATGTTGGTGAGAGAAATGCGACCACGCTCGATCAAGTCGACAAGACGACCGGGAGTAGCAACGAGCAAGTCACAGCCACGTTCGATCTGACGAAGCTGAGAACCGATATCTGCACCGCCGTAGACAACGCAAGGACGAACCCAGGAACGGTAGGCGAACTTGCGAGCCTCATCGTAAATCTGAGAAACCAACTCACGAGTGGGAGCCAGAATAAGAGAAGTAGGGTAAGCCTTGCGCTGGCGACCGTAGAAGTTTCCACCGGCTGCTGCCTGTGGAGCAGCAGAAGGGCCGGTCTGGAAAGCTTGAGAAAGGATGGGGAAGAGGAAACCACCAGTTTTTCCAGAACCAGTCTGGGCACAAGCCATCAAATCACGGCCACTCATGACGATAGGAATGGAGTACTTCTGAACGGGAGTTGGGACGGTGTAGTGAGCCAGACCAATGTTGGTGATCAGATGGTCGTCCAAAGGTGGGTTGGTGAATGTGTTGACGGGCTCGGGGACGTTTTGACCAGAGGCCTCGACGGGAATGTCATCGTAGTTGGCAAAGTTGATACCAGTCTGCTGCTTCGAAGGGTCATTGGGAACGCCGAACAGCTCACGCTCCAGACGGGCATTAGCAGGTCCCGGAATGTGCTTTCCGTCGCGCCACTGTCCGTCACCAGAGCCGCGAGCATGACCGCCGCTGGGGGCACCACCGCCACCGCTGTAGCTTCCTGAGGGTCCATGTCCTGGGTTTCCGTAAGCATTTGGATCGAAAGTAGGACGTTTGCCATCCTGGGTCCAGCCAGCATTACCATTTGCATTGTTCTCACGATGGTTGTTGTAGTTCTGGCGAGGGGGGGCACGAGGACTGAGATGTGTTAGCTAATGTGTATGAGTGTTTGTGGAGTGCGATAGAAATCAGGTAAACACGTACGCGTTTCCCCAAGCACCAGCAGGAGTAGGGCCTGGAGGACCAGCAACACCAGCGCCATCCATAGGGCTAGGACCGGGAGCGGGACCAGGGGCGGGGCCAGGGCGTCCGCGAAGGTGTGGCGGGATATAAGCAGAACGTCCGTTTGCCGCAGGTGGTCCGTTAGGAGCGTGCTGGGAGTCGTTGAGGGAGAGGTTTTGAATCTTCAAGCTGTCGGCCATGTTGAATCGAATTTTTTGAACTAAACAAGATCAGAGTCAGAGAAGATCCTAGATAGTTTGTGAATGTGCAAAGATAGATAGCCGTACTGTCAGAAATTTGAGTCTGTAGTAAATCCTTATTTTTTTTCCGTTCGTGCTTGAGGCGAAATCGTTGATAGTCTCAGTGAAACTACAACGAAGGAAAGATCGAAATTTGAAACGGTTGGGATCGTTAGCGAAAAAGAGAGCGACAATCAGTTTGGACGTCTTGTTGCTCTGGAAAGTTGATTCTTTGGTCTGCCGATCGGATAACACAAGACACGAAAAGACCCTGCGCTGGAAAAACGAGGTCTAAAAAGTCTATGCGATGAGAGAAACGGAAAAAGATTAGAGGAAGGAAAAGGATGAAGAAAAGAGAATTAATGAGCAATTCAAAACAAGAGGAAAAACGTTTTGAGAGGAGAGAGATGTCAAAAGATAGATTTAAATTTTTTGCAGTCAAGATAGAGAGTGTGAAGGAGAAGATGAAATAAGAGAGAGCAGAAAAGGAGTGTGGCAAACAGACCGAAAGGGGTTAGGCGCCCTTAGTCAGGTTGGTAGGGAAGGAAGTGGCCCCAACAGACCAGAGAGGAAAAAAAAAAATCAAAGCGGGAAAGGTCTGGGACAGCCAATCGCTCCTTCCTTTGTCAGTGCTCCACCTTCCTCCTGTGCTTAATCTTATCCAGCACGTAACTAAGCTTATCATACTGACTACATTAGTCCGATCTCTCCCCATATTGATCCTCTTTTCCTGCCGTGTGACATACCATTGCGCCATCGCTATGTCTTCCTCACAACGTTGAGCACTGCTCAAGAAGATCATATGCCATCACACGACCTGTCCTATTTTAGCATGTAATTGATCGATCTACATAGCTTCTCCATAGATCGCCTAGAAAGTTGGAAACTGGTCACTAAATCCAAGGATGCCACACGAACAACAAGATTCCGGGTATTACGGGATTAAAAGTCCAATTCGATCTATGGCTGATGCTTCTCATCTAACTCGGCATAGACTCGTTTTCTCTTTGCCATATACAGAACAACACCTACAATCACACCGATAACCGCCAGACCAGAGAAGCCTGTAACCGATACGTTCTGGCTGATTCCTTGAATAAGTAGTTGTTGTGGGGACATTGGTTTCGATGGTGTTGATGGTGTCGATGAAGTTTTCGGTGAATCGACATCATCGAGGCCAGGAACGAATTCAGCCTCACCGAATATTTCTTTTTAAAAAGACAAGCAATCAGCGATTCCCACACACTTGACTTCAAAAAAACACAGCAAAAAAACTAGAAGCTTCGAGAACAGGGGATTAAAGCTCCGAATGGCTACCTTCATCCATCAACAGCTCGCCGCTCTTGGCGATGGTGATCGGGGAAAGAGGTCGGTCGATGCCCTTCTTCGTTTGAGTGTTCTCAATCTTCTCCACGACGTCGTAGCCCTCGATGACTTCCCCGAAAACGACGTGGCGGCCATCAAGCCAGCTAAACGCATCTAATTAGCTTTCATATCCACTTGGTAGAAGAGCCTTTGAACGAACCTTGTGATAACAGTAGTGATGAAGAACTGGGATCCGTTGGTGTCCTTTCCAGCGTTGGCCATGCCTGGATGGATTAGTCTGAGAACACGCAGAATTGAGGATAGTGACCTACTGAGAAGACCCTTCTTGGTGTGGCGGAGCTTGAAGTTCTCATCGGCGAATTTTGCACCATAGATTGACTTGCCGCCAGTGCCTGAGCAGGAGTGAGTAATCTGACCTAAAAGAATACCAACACTGAAATATCTTACCGTCACCCTTGGTGAAGTCACCACCCTGGATCATAAAGTCCTTGATAACACGGTGGAAGGTAGAACCCTCATATCCGAAGCCCTTCTCGCCAGTAGCAAGAGCACTACAACGCTGTCAGGGGAATATGTTCGAAAATATATGAGCGGTCATCAGATGGAAGCATACCGGAAGTTCTCAGCGGTCTGTGATGGGGACCATTAGCATATGTGCTACGTTCATGAGTGAGAAGCACGACTTACCAATGGAACAGTCTTTCCGTACAATCCGAAGACGATGCGACCGAGAGGCTGACCATCCTGTTCAATGTCGAAGTAGACCTTGCGAGAATATCAGTACTGGATTCCAGCATCAGTGTCAACGAGTATCAATCGTCCCTCTTACCTTGTTGGTAATCTTAGGCCCGCGGGGAGCGTCCTCGGCCTGGGCGAGGAGGGCAAACCCGAAGGTCAAGGCCAAAAAGAAAGAAAAGAGAAGGCTTCTAAACTGCATGATGAATCACAAATAGGACTTGATATGTCGAAGCCTCAACTCTGAATCTGCAGTCATAAGAAGAAAGTCAGAAATGCTCATAGGTTTCAAAAGGCCAGCTTAGTCTTACATGCGGAGTAGGTCCGAATGGGGAAAGCCAGACCCGCCTAAGTCTCAGAGTAAACGCTCTAATTGGCTTCTTTCTGACACTCAATGCCAAGCCAGCTCTGGTATCGGAAATAGTTTGTTCCGGCATCGCAAATCATCACGAATCTTTGGCAAAACATGTCGAAAGTCGAAGGATTGGGTCAATTGCGATCAACCAGACTAGTTCAGTGTGAACAAACAAGATGGTAGGTCGCTCCCACATCTTGAGAATAAAACATTCTTTTATGCAAAACTTGCTAACTGAATGTCGATGCACAGGTCTTCATCTTGGGAGTAAATTTCCCTGAGCGGAATCTTGTCAAGGCAAGCCGAACAACATACCAGCATCGTCCCAAGACGATGAATTCTAATCAGAAGACTCTAACACGTTACAGAAATCTCTCCAAACCTTCTTCGGAATCGGTAACAACGTCTCCTCCCGCCTCCTCGCCCGCTTCCACATCCACCCAACCGCCAAAATAGGCGATCTGCAGAACCAACAAGTCCTCGACATCACAGCCGCACTATCCGAAATGAAGATTGAGAATGACTTGCGCCGACAGATTCTGGATGATATCAAGCGGTTGAGGGATACGGGTACATATCGCGGCAGGAGGCATGCGTTGGGCTTGCCTGTGAGAGGACAGAATACTCGCAGTCAGGTACGTCTCATTCTCTCTCTAGAGGTTGGTGTTGGACTTTTACTGACATTTTATGTCAGATCAAAACCGCGTACAAACTCAACTCTGCTGAGAGAAAACTGTAATGCGGTTTACTATGTTTGAGTACGGCACGGGAAAGGCGTTATTTGCTTGAAACAATACTTTGTACATTAATTCACATAAAGTACCTACAAGAAGGGAAATCTCTCTCATACGTCTCATCTTCCAATGAAGACGTAACCAAATAGAAACTATCGACATAAAACTTTTCCATACTTCTCATCCGCTATGCCAAAGTAAAAATCCGAATGCCTGTCAACTACTACTTCGAAGAGTCCGACTGTAAAACACCCTCCCCGCGATTGATTTGTATCCTCTTATCTTCACCAGCACTCACAATACCCACGGATCGATCCCAACATACTCCAAACACCTTGATACCGTCGCCACCTATTCGTTTCGATCCTTCCCGTCCCGACTCTTCGAGACTCTTGCGAGGTATAGAGTAGATATCCTTTCCTACAACACCTTCTTTATCAGTCTTGGTCGACCTGACGTCCCAGATCCGACATGTGCCGTCGTGACTACCACTGATAAGTCCATAAGTGCTGTTAGGGTCACGGGCAAGCGTCACGACGGCATTGGTGTGGCCGCGTAGAGTCATGACTGAAACAGAAGTTGCAGAGGCACGCGGATCTATGAGAGTAATATGTCGAGCGGAAGTACCAGCTGCCAAGAGATGAAGCTCGGGGAGATGTTCAAGAGATAGAAGTGGGTGGGAAGTAGAGCGAGTATCGACAAGAGCTGACGTGACTAAATCCCATGTGCGAAGGGAGTGATCCCAAGATGCGGAGTAACCCACAGTGGAATCCTTTGCGTCAAAGACAGCTGCAGAAACTGGGCCGGTATGTGACGATAAAAGCGCAAGAGGGCCGCGTTGCGGGGTGCTGACTGATGAGTTCAGCTTTCTCCGTTTGGAGCTTCTTGCAACGCTAGAAGGCAATAAGATTTCGGGAGCAGGAGGAGCATCCGATTTGCGAGTCGACCAGAATCCGACGGTATGATCTGCTGATGCAGACAGCATGCGATTCGAAGGGGTATGTACAGCGAGAGACTCAATGCCGGATTTGTGTCCATACAGTTCCAATTGAGGTGTAATCCGAGCCATGGATCCATCTTCCTCTTCAGCATATTTCCATACTCGAACAGTTCGATCAAGACCCGCTGAAGCAAGCTGTGTAGGCGAGATAAACTTGGCTGCTTTGATTGAAGCCATATGACCCCCCTCAGAAGCATCCGGCGAAACGGCAATGGTCTGTGAGGACATGTTCCACACTCGCAAAAGACCGTCATAGCTACCAGAGAGAATTCTCTCTTGTCCGGCCGCCACACTCTGTCCACCAGTCAAAGACGTAGCCGACAAGACGTCGACAGAGCTGACCCAATCGTCGTGTAGGAAAGACGCAATATGTAGCGGCGGTATGAGAGCTCGCACATATTCAATCTCAAGCGTCGTTTCCGCAGATATTCCATTTGCAGTCAAGTACTCGTCGATAGAGGTTCGTAGATATGTGCCGTTCACAAGAAATTCGAGTGGGATTGGTTTGTCATTGCTGAGAAGTTTATTCACCAAAGTTGATAGCGCATATCTTCGTAGGCCTATATAAAACAGAATAATAAAAAGTCAGAATCTCAGTTCATGAACCTCGAAAAAAAAAGTTCAAAGATTCAAGTACCTACCAGTTGGAACAAGAATTGGCCCGGTGCTCTCTGGTAGAGCGATATCACCATCTCTGGTGGTAAGGTGCAAGCGCACCTGTCTCTGACCTGCCTGCGATGAGGATGAAGCGTCTACATCCATTTTTGGTAGATAAAAATGGTTCTGAACAGCAAGCTCATAAGGAACGGCGCATATAAAAGCTTGAAGCAAGAATCAAAAAAATTACGGCAGCCCAAACGGCACCTTGCGCTGAGCCCCACTAGGGTACAGGTTGCTTAGTCACCCAATTTACAGATGAATATTTTCAAATCGAGTACTCTGTATAATGTAACAGTCGGTTTTTTAAGGTGTAGATTCCATGTGTATTATCTGTACACCTGATTCTTCACTATCTCAAATATACCTTAACTTTATCGATGTGTTCGCCTAATCTCAGAAATAGTCCTTCGCCGGTGGTCAGATTCTGCAAAAAGGGCCGTTATCAACTCGACGACTTCCTCAGCAGAGAACTCCAGATACAGCTCTCCTTCTGTCCATAAGAACTTGATGTCCGCTAATGAGCTTTCCAATATATTTATAAGATACTGGAATTTCAACCAGTTTCGAACATAGACTGCCGCCATAGAAGTCGCACCAACACCCGGCTCAGGAATGAAGATGTCTTCCAGCGTCGAAAGTTTGTTGCAAAATGTGACCAATGTCTGAGATTCTGCCTCCGAGATGTCGGACAGGTCCTCCATGTCTATAGTTACTTTGTTAATGACTGATGACAGGAGAGAGCCCATGGCCTGGAGAAGCGCTGAATGAGACAAGATTGGTTGCCACTCCTTGAAAACGCTGCGTATTCGATCGACTGTTGCGTCAATGGCATTCTCGCATTCTCGTAGGAATGGTTGCTCCGAACATTGGACGAAGCCCTGACTTCCATCCAGCAAGTCGATAATAACGGTCCGTTGCGTTTGCATTTCCTTGCTATAAGAAAGTTTTCCAAATCGTTCCAAACCTTCCACATCGGCTCTAAGTCTGGTGAGTTGATGCTGTTCCATTAGGTTGCGGACTTGTTCGGCAAGATATAAGCTGTCATTATATAGGTAGATGTGACCGGCGTTCAATTTCAGAGAGTAAAATGAAAAGGCAATTGCTTTGAACATGGCTATTATCAAGGTCGGCAATGCTAGTAAGCCGTTTCCTGAAGCCGAAACGCGGCTCGCAGAAAATCTAAGATTACTTGTCAATGAATTTCATTGTACTTTTGATCTCCGGTGACTTACTCTGGGGTCGCCAATAAGGCAGAATCTGTAATCTGTAGTTGAATCAAAGCGATCACCGAGTCCGGAATGTCGGTGATCGTATAGTGTTCCGTCAATGTGATCTCCTTAGTTGCCGATCGTTTCTCCGCCGCGGGAGCCTCGTGTTGTTTCTTGAATGAGGACTGGGCCTCGCTACCAGGTTCGTGGGTTTCAGTACCAGGCTCTTCATCGACGTCGTCACCCCAGCCCCAGGCATCCTCTTCCTGTCCATCCTCATTTGCTTTTGCATTATCCTCCTCTTCCTCCTCTCCCAGCCCCCAGGCGTCGACGTCATCCTCGTCATCTGCTTTGGGACCGGTTGTCGTCGTAGCTTGGGGGGGTTCTTCAGCTTCTCCTTCGCTTTCATTGCCCCAATTAGCATCCCAGTCATCCGTCACACCGGTATCCAAAAGCACATCATCCGTGCTTGTGACAATTTCTTTTTCAACTCTTTGTACTTCCTTCGTTGTACCCTTACTTTGAACAAGAATCCTACGGACTTGGTCCAAGGAATCCACTCTTCGACGGGTGAGCCAAAGGCGAGGGAATTGATTGACCCACGAAACGAGCTCTTCTTGACCTTTCCACCCAAGACTTTCAATTGAATCGGTAAACTCAGTCACGCGAATCAAGGTTTTCTCGAAATCTTGGATGTCCATCAAATTGAGGGGAATATTAGGAGAGAGCCAATACCCACTCAGCATGGATGATGTTTTTGGTATAATTCCTTCCGCCACTGACTCTGACATTGATGCTGGCAGGTTTTCTTGTAGATAACGAAGGACTAAAAGAATGCGGTCGATTACGTCGGATATTGAAGAGGATGAAGGCTCGCCCACACGGACACCATTATCATTTACACATACACCACAGCTCTGTCCTGGATTCTTCAGCATCAGAATTGGCTGAATTATGTTGTCCAAAAGCTCTTGCTGAAATGAAGTATTCACCGCGTCAAACATGTCAAGACGGGATAATGATGTAATAAGGTTGGGTAGCGCGGATTGCTCTGATATCTTTGTTAGACGTTCATTGCTTGCTTTGTAAATTTGTAGGCACCAGACTTACCTGTGTCGTCTTTCGGACGGATTTCCAGCTCATTTCTATCTAATCGGACTTGACGACTCCAACATGACAGTAACAAATTAGCAATATCACTTCGCAAAGAGGATAGCCTCCCTTGCACTAAGCTTGCAACATTGTTATATCTCGACATGTCCGAGCTTCGAACTAAATTCTCTGCGGCTGCGAGAGACGTGATGGACTCATTGATCTGTTCCCCTTCAACGGCTTTTCGGCCGTTGGAAATGTGGGCATTGAATTTCTGAACCTCTTCCAGAACATGTGTAACTCCTTTATTGAAAGCGAGTTCGGTATTCATCAGCTGCACTTTCGCAGCGGCATCTTTGACCTGGGCATGCAGAGGCTGGGTTCGTTCGTGTTGGGCGACGATATTACGCGCAGTTTCTCGAGATCGCTCAATGTCTGCACGCAGCTGGCGAGCTTGAGATATCCATCCATCAACGTTCGAAGCTGTATCTCGGCTAAGTGAATTGATTTCATACTGGAGAAAATGCGTTGTTAGCTGTAGTTAGGAACTTGGTGCTTTCGGAACTTACTTCTACCTGTGCGCGGGCGACTGAAATATCGTGTAGTCCTTTCGGTAGGAAATCAGGGGTGACATTGGCAGATATAACATCTTCTGAGTCGGGGTATTTGCCGTCTGCCACAAATGCGAGCAGGGAATTGCTGAGGTCATCCTGAATCACGGTGGAGGCCATTATTTCCAGTGTCACCGAATTAATAGAGAGCTCCGAAGGTATGACGAAAGCAACATGGACGGAGTCCGCAATGTTGGTCAATGGCAAGCCAAGCGATGAAGTGGGGACTATGCGAATTTCATGGGAATAGTTTCAAGATGGTATTTCTCATCTGAGCAGGCGTTGGATTGGTATGAAGAGGAAATATGGTTGTTGGTCGAAGAGGACAACTTGGGCAGCTTAAGATTTGGCTCCGCGGCTTTCCCATGTGACTTGGCATCACTTCCCCCACAATCCACAGGAGCATCGGGGAAGCATCTTCCTTCCTTAATATTCTGAACCAACAGAAGCTTGACTTGACAAGAAATATCAGTCCAGAAGAACGAAAATCTGAGGGATCTGGTGTGTTATTGTCAAAGCTCTGTATATTAAGCTTCAAAAATTTCCGAGGACTTCATTGACTCAGCGGGGTGAAGATTGCTCTCGAAATATATTTTACGAGGGTTGGTCCGCCTCAACTTCCAAGCTCTATTATCAACTAAATTGAGCTCATTGGACTCCATCTAGTCTTCCGCAGCAAATCTGGCTCTGTTTAGATCTGCCAAAAGCATCCGCCGAGCTTATATCCTCTAAGACCTGCAAGAATATCGGATCCGAGAGCTTTCACTGTCTGACCGGTTAGCCTCGTGAACGCTGGCGGTGCTTTCTAGGTACGTGCTTTTATCATACAACCTTCAACGTTCTTGATAGTCGCTTTCAGAACAAAAAATAGTGGCTGATATTGACTATCAGTTTATAGAAAGACATTTTACAAGTGTACGCTTTTCTTGAGCTACCTCCAAGCTCTACCATCACCTTCACAGATTCCCCTCAACATGGCGGCTTCTCAAAAAAGTCACTTCCGGCAGCTACAAAAATTCAAACCGGACTACTCTGTCAATGAATTCACACAGTACGAATCCGAAAGAACGGGCATGAGGGTCGTGACCGTTGATCACAAAGGACCCAAGGTAGCTGGATATTTCGTCCTTGCGACTGAGATTCATGACGACTCCGGGTCTCCGCATACTCTAGAACATCTTTGCTTTATGGGCTCTCGAAACTACCGCTACAAAGGATTCCTCGACAAACTGGCTACAAGATTCTACTCCAATACCAATGCCTGGACCGCTACTGATCACACTGCGTATACACTTGACACAGCTGGATGGGCTGGATTTTCGGAGATCCTTCCGGTATACCTTGAACATGTCATTGCTCCAACATTGACCGATGCAGGGTGCTATACAGAAGTACACCACATTGACGGAACAGGAAATGATGCAGGTGTCGTGTATTCGGAAATGCAAGCCATTCAGAACAACCAAGGCGAGTTGATCGATCTTCAAGCGCGGCGCTTAATCTACCCTGAAGGTGTTGGCTTTCGATATGAAACTGGTGGCATGATGGAACAACTACGGTCACTCACCGCTGATAGGATACGTGCTTTTCACCGCGAGATGTACCAGCCCAAAAACCTTTGTCTGATCATCACAGGAGAGGTTGATCATGATGATTTATTGAAGAAACTAGATGCATTCGAGGATACAATTCTGGATATTATCCCTCGACCTGATGCCCCATTCAAACGCCCTTGGGTTGAATCTGAAAGGACGCCGCCGATCAAAGAATCAATCGTTAAGGAAGTAGAATTTCCTGAGGAAGATGAATCATCTGGAGAGATAGAAATTAGATTCCTGGGTCCAGATTGTACAGACTCAATTCAAGGTTAGCGATGTACTCTTCCCGCTTTTGAATAAATTACTTACTTCTGTAGGTGGCGCACTGAACGTGGTGCTCTTATATCTCGCTGGCTCGTCGGCTACGATTCTTGAAAACACATTGGTTGAGAAGGAACAGGTTGCAAGTGCCGTCTACTTCTCTACGGAAGATAGGCCTGATATTGAGATCAAATTTACCTTAACCAGCGTAGCGACAGAGAAACTCCACCAAGTCGAAAAGAGGTTCTTCGAGATCTTGCATGAAGCCATGGACCGGCCTTTGGATATGAACTACATGTCTGAATGTATCCAACGTCAGAAACGTAGCTGGAAGTTCTCAACAGAGGGCTCTGCGATATCATTTGCCGAATACGTCATCTCCGATTTCTTGTATGGCAAGAAAGATGGATCGACATTGCTAGACATTGCAAGTTTAAAAGAGTACGAGGCATTGGAAAATTGGAACGAAGATCAATGGAAGGCATTTATCAAAAAATGGATAGCCGACGCTAACCATGTATCCATTTTGGGTATTCCATCAGCGAAACTTGCCAAAAAGCTTAAAGCCGATGAAAAAGCAAGACTGGCAGCACGACGAGAGCAACTCGGGGAAAAGGGACTGAAGGAATTGCAAGACAAATTGAATTCTGCAATGGCAGAAAATGACAAGCCAATCCCGACAGACCTATTGAAGAGTTTTAAAGTGCCGGCGACTGATTCTATTCACTTTGTTACGACAACAACAGCGAAGTCTGGATCTGCGCTACGATCTGGCCGACCGGATAATGAACTGCAATCGCTCATCGACGCCGATAAATTGGACTCTTCTCTTTTTATCCATTTCGAACACATTGAAAGCAATTTTGTTCAGCTTTCTCTTCTTATTTCCGCAGAGACAGTACCGGTTCAACTCCGTCCTTTGTTGGCCGTGTATACCGATGCATATTTCAATAGCCCTATCCAGCGAAATGGAGAGACGATTTCGTTTGAACAGGTTATTGTTGAGCTTGAAAGAGATACAGTTGGATATTCTATGGAAGGGGCACGAGACCTGGGTAATGCGGAGATGCTTCGTGTTATCTTTCAGGTTGAGGTAGAAAAGTATGCCACCGCAATTGCATGGCTCAAAGAGCTCACATGGAACTCTATATTTGATGTGGAAAGACTGAAAGCTATAACGACGCGACTACTTGCAGATGTTCCAGATGCAAAACGGAGCGGTGATGACATGCTGGCTGCAGTATTTTTCATGACTCATTTTGCACCTGAATCTATCGTTCGAGCACGTAGCACGCTGGTGAAAGCTCGTTACCTGAAACGTATAAAGAAACTTTTGCTTACCCAACCCGAGATCGTCATTTCACAGATGGAGGAGCTTCGAAAATGCATGTTTCAATTCTCAAACTTCAGGGTCCTTGTCATTGCCGATCTGAAGAAACTACATGCACCGGTATCTTCCTGGAAACATTTCGTTGAGGGGCTCGACACCAAGGAGGATCTTCGATCGATCACTAACAGGCGAGCTCTACTTAGCGACGCCGGGAAGATTCTAGGAAATCTATCTTATGTCGTTCCCATGTCAACGATCGATTCTTCATTTGCCTACGCTACTGCCAAAGGCCTTGGCTCGCACGATCATCCAAGTCTACCAGCATTATTGGTCGCCATTGCATATATGAATGCCGTTGAAGGTCCGCTGTGGGTAGCTGTTCGTGGCACCGGGCTTGCATACGGCACCAACTTCGGGTACAATATCGACCTTGGGACGGTAAACTTTGATGTTTATCGCTCTCCTAATGCCTACAAAGCGTTTGAATCTAGCAAGAAGATCGTCGAAGAATACCTCAACGGTCTCGTCGAGTTTGATCCCCTCATGTTGGAGGGTGCAATCAGCAGTATCGTGGTCAGTTTTGCAAATGAGCAGGCAACTATGGCAAGCGCTGCTTCAGGAAGTTTTATTCGCCAAGTGGTTCGCCTTCTACCGAGCGACTACAAGGAGAAGATACTGAAGAAAGTCAGAGAAATTCCTGTCGATGATATCAAACAGGCATTGAAAGAACATATCTTGCCCCTTTTTAAGCCAGAAACTTCGAGTCTCGTTGTGACATGTGCACCAGTGATGGAAGAGGTGAGTTCTGACGACTCGACTATGTCTTTACTTAAATTTTGCTAACTTTGCTTTTCTTCTAGGCAATCAAGAATGGATTCGAATCTGCAGGCTTCAAGCCCATAGTGAAGCCTCTGAAAGATTTTGAAGATGACTATGGCCTCAAGGTTGAGGGCGATAGTGAAGATGACGACGATGACGAAGAAGATGAAGATGAAGATGACGAAGAAGATGACGAAGATGACGACGACGATGAAGAAGAGGACAAATGATGAAGATAACATGATACCTGGGTAGAGATTCTCTCGAACTACAATATTCGATAGATGATACGTGACTATAATTGACAAGGAAATACATCCTAGACTCATGTTCTCAATTCCCGTAGACTTAGGGCTAATTTGATTTGCAATGTTTGCACACGACATAAAGGCGGAGATGTGCGGCAGTATCATGCAGCCCGCATATCGGCATGTTCCTGGTACGTTTAACTTGACACGAAGTCCTTTTCAAAACACAGACAAGATAGTGACAAATCGTGATTTCTCTCTCGTAGGAATCATGATTAACAACATACTTCAGGTACCGCCCATTCAGTTTGTTTGAATATTTCCAAAATAATGGACTAACTGATGATTAATGCGTAGGCGCTCGCCCGGTTCCTCGACCGCCCGCTCTTCCCATGGAAGACGGTGTTGGTTGGCTTCTCCCTGGGTCAATATGTATTCGAAAGTTTCCTCTCACTGCGCCAATATCGTGTTCTCCAGAATACCAAGCCTCCAAAGGTTCTAGAAGGGGAAATCACAGAGAAGGTCTTTGAGGATAGTCAGGTAATACCCTTAGCTCATACGTCATTGATCTATCTGGATAACTTTGAATAACTGAGATTCAACTTTCCCTAGACATACGGTCGCGCAAAAGCAAAATTCGGTTTCTTTTCTGGTATCTATGGTCAGCTCCAAAACTTGGTTTTCATCTACTATGACTTCTTGCCGAAAATATGGGCATTGACTGGCGTATGGCTCGTTCGTTACTTCCCGGCCTGGTCACAGGGTGAAATTGGACATACGATGCTCTTCTTCTTCGCTTTCAACATTTTGACCACTATATTGTCACTCCCAATCTCCTACTACAGCACTTTTGTCCTTGAGGAAAAATTCGGTTTCAACAAGCAGACCATTGGACTATGGATTACGGACATGTTGAAGGGCCAGGCTCTCGGTATTGCCCTGGGTGGTCCCATTATGGCTGCGGTGCTTAAGATCATCCAGAAGACTGGTAACGAATTCTTCTACTACCTCTGGATGTTTAGCATCGTCGTCCAGGTCTTCGCCATCACGATTTACCCGATAGTTATCTTACCCATGTTCAACAAACTCTCGCCCCTGGAGACTGGCCCCATCAAGACTGGCGTTGAAGAACTCGCTCAAAAGCTCAAATTCCCCTTGCATGACATTTACTCCATTGACGGCAGTAAGCGAAGCGCCCATAGCAATGCCTATTTCTTTGGATTCCCCTGGAAGAAGCACATTGTGATCTACGATACTCTTATGGAGAAGAGCGAGCCTGAAGAGGTTGTTGCTGTCCTTAGCCACGAATTAGGTCACTGGAAGCTTGGGCACACTACTAAGTTGTTTGGAATTGCTCAGGTACGACGCCGCGCCGAGGGAGATATGAGAACAAATACTAACATGTCAATAGGCTCACATGCTCTATATCTTTGCATTGTTCACAGCATTCGTCAACAACAAATCATTATTCCAATCATTCGGCTTCCACAATGAGCAGCCGATCATGATTGGTTTCTTGCTCTTTTCAGATGCGTTGGCACCTATGGATGCTGTCGTGAAGTTCTTGATGAACATACTTAGTCGCAAATTTGAATTCGAAGCAGGTTTGTAATCCATAATTCACGTTCTATGTGCCTGTTGTACGGTAATGCTAATTGTTTCATACAGATGCCTTTGCGGCCAACCTTGGACAGTCAAAGCTCCTTGCGCAATCGCTCCTCAAGCTCCAAATCCAGAATCTCAGCACCATGGATGCTGATTGGATGTATGCCAGCTACCACTACTCCCATCCCATTCTTACGGAGCGTCTGGCCGCGCTTGGATGGAAGGGTAAGGGAGCAGAAAAGGCGGAAGACAGCGAGAAGCCTGTAAAGGCAGCGGACAGGGAATTGTAATTTTAGATCGGTACGGTTTGCTTTTACTCCTCATCTGATGTATCAGCAAAATAGTTGAATTTTTTTTATCAATTACGTGTTCTCCCGTTCAAAAAGTACGGGTACGTGAATGAACTCCAAACCACGGAGGTTTTACTCTCCAAAATGTATGTACTAAAGAAAGCTCAAATATACATCCAACGCCGAATCCAACCTATGCAATCAAAAAGTGTAACCAGCACCACCCACGCGTTTTCTTTTGTCTATTCACTCATCTCCATCTCCTCCTCGCCGGCTTCCTTTGCCTGCTGTCTCTTAGCCTTCTTCTCAGCAACCCTCCTCTCCTTCTTTCTACGCTTCCGCTCCTCTTTAGAGATCGCACCAGCAATCGGCATCCCATCCTCGTCCACCTCGATCTCCTCCCCGGTCGTCGTATTTAGCAACTCAGTGCCATCCTCATCAGCTCCCAGAGCCTGTCCCTGTTCCAATTCCCACTGTTCTTTATTCTCCCATTGCTCCTCTTGTCCTTCACCACCTTTCTCGCCGCCTTTGCTCTTCTTTGGTGTTCGCGCTGCTGCCGCCTCGGCGGGTGTAACTAATGATAAATCCCGACCTAGTATCTCACCCGCAAGACCGGCCTGGATGCGTTTCAGGTTGTGCAGTGTAAGATTGGGTGCGGCGGCTGTTGTGCGTGAGGCTGGGCCATGTTCGGTGATCATAGCGCTGGGCTGGAGGGAAGGGTCGTTGGCGGCGCGGTCCAGGTAGGCCTTTAGGAAGTCGAGGGCGGCAGATTGGGAGATGGGGCGGGATGTGAGTATGGTTGTTGGTGGAATGGGGTTGGGAGTGGCGTAAGACATTTTGTCTATGTTCTTGTCTTCCTCTTCTATTTCGATATCGTTTGAGTTGTCGCTGTTATGGAAGTTGTATGAAGGTTGTAGATAGACAGAGGTCGGTATGTAAGCGTCGAAGGGGTAATTCCACGTCTAAATAATCCCAGAAAAAATGTCCAACTTGAAATGCGACACTTAATAGAACCGAATTAGTGGTATATGATATAACCAAAAGTAATTCTAAGTTGTCTGTCGCATCTCGAAACTTTTTTTCTGCCGGGTCCCGCGGGCGGCGAGCGGAGCGACATCGAAATGTTCTATCTAGAAACCAATCACCGCGGGCTACGGTAACGTTCGCATATTTTCGTTGCGTGAATCTCGATCTTTGACAAGAGCTGACTGGGACAGCCTTAATTGTATGTATTTTTTCTAACAAAGTCGGGGATTTTTTTTTCCCTTCGCATGAGTAAATCGAGCTGATTCTTTTCCAGTCATTCCACTCCGACTCACGCACGCATAACCTGCAATCATGCAGGTCTTTCGGTTTTCGAAGACGGCCAAGCCAACAATGGCTTCAAGAATAGCACACAATATACGGTATGCCGACCTCTACCATAGCTGGGTGTCGACGTTCTTCAGCACGACCAGACCCTCTTGCACCGATTCACTGACTTCACCCACCAGGCCACAAATACGCCCGACATCATGGCTCCTCTCCTCAACCTCATCCTCGCGAACATACAGTTCCTCTCTCTTCTCATCTTTCTCCCTGAAACGATCCATTTCTCCACCCAGCACCACTTTCACAGCAACAGCAACAACAACCCCGACGCCTCTCAACCAAATCCGCTCGTTCTCGGCTTCCGCTTCACTCGCCGGAAAGCGTGCCACATATCGGCCCTCGCGACTTGTGCAGAAGCGTCGACATGGATTCTTGGCTAGATTGAGGACGAGAACTGGACGGAAGATCCTTATGAGGCGGCGACTGAAGGGGAAGAAGGATTTGAGTTGGTAGATTTTTTGAATGCTACCGGACAGATGAGAAGATAGAACAGTTCCTTGAAGGAGAGCATATTTGATTCTGTTTCTCGTGTATTATACAGATTATAAAGTTTTCGTGGTATTCTTATGATTTTTAGTGGAATGTAGTGTATTTATCTCTCTGTAGATCACGGTATTTTTACTGGTGAAGTAGTCAGATCCAAGTATCGACGTCAGGTGAGCCAAGTAATTCCAGATCTCCATTCACACAAGTCTTTCAACAGTGCTTCATTGTAGCCTTTGACTTCAACCCAGTATGATCTCGGGAATTTCCATGTAGTTACGTAGTTTTCAAAATACTAGCAACTTTTAAACTATATCATTGTCATCATCATCTCTGCATCCGCGAATCATCTAAACACTTAAGAAAATACCCCACGACAGATCTTGAATCATGCTTCTATTCCAATGCAAACCAGTAAGAAAAAGGAAACCCTAGGTCGTAAAAATCACCAAAGGAACAATTCCCACCAGAGAATAGAGAAAAGAGAAACGGGAAATGCAACGGGATATCATAAAGAGATCGGAGTATCAGCCCTTTTTCTTTGGCTATGCTCCTGAGCCCCTTCATAAAAAAGACGATGGTAAATATAAGTAAGCATCCTCGAATCGATGCCGGCTCACTCATGTCGTGTTCGCATTTTAGCGAACAGATAGTCCACTATTCGGTAGATACATGCTAAGCTTTTAGAAGTACAGTCAAATAAATGTGAAATGACATACTTAGTCCTGGACTGGCTCAAGGGTGTTTCCACTAGCAGATCGTTAGTATGATAGAATCGGATATCAGAATGACAGAGACTAGAAAACTTACGCAACAATGTTGGCCCAACCAATCAAACGCCAGTGCTTTTCGATACGACGACTGATGGCAATCTTCTCACCGATTTCGGTACAAGCAGGGTTGGTCAAGACAAGCTTAGCAGCATCGGCCTTGACACCAACAACCTTGGCACCGGTGGCGGTGGAACCAATGTTGACCATGAGAACTTCGTTCTTGGAGAGCTTGGCAACCTTGGCTTGCTTGCCGTCAGCGGACTTGACACCGAGCAAACGACGCAACAAGAAGTAGTTGACTTCAAGTTCAGTGTAGATGGCAGGGAGCTTGCCACGGAGACCAAGGACGAAACCGAGCAGACGATCGGCACGGCAAAGGGTAGGGTCGATACGGGTTCCGACACCAATCAGACCACCAGGGACAGCGAACTTGAGGTCATTGCGTTCGGCATAGAGGGAAACAACCTTAGAGAAAATGGGACGGCACTGAACCTTGCCATTCTCATCTCTGGTGACAATACCAGGCCTAATCTCAATCTCATCATCCAACTTGAGAACACCAGTCAAGATGGAACCACCAGCAACACCACCATTGAGCTCTTCAATCCCAGCACCAGGTTTGTTGACATCGAAAGAACGAATGATGATCATGTGGGGAGCGGCAGTGAAATCACGGATAGGGACAGGGATGTGAGACACAAGATGCTCGTTCACAGCATCAATGTTGTATTTCAATTGGGCCGAAATAGGAATAATCGGCGAGCCATCTGCCACAGTTCCTCGAATGAACTTCAAGATAGACTGGTAGTGTGATAGGGCAGCGTCTTCGCGCATCAAGTCGACCTTATTTTGAAGAATGATGATGTGACTCAGTTTCATAATTTCAATAGCAGCCAAGTGCTCGGAGGTCTGAGGTTGGGGGCATGTTTCGTTTCCAGCAATGAGAAGGAGGGCTGCGTCCATGACAGCGGCACCGGACAACATAGTGCTCATGAGAATGTCGTGACCAGGGCAGTCAACAAAGCTTTAGACCCTGTTAGAATTCAGGCACCAATACCAAATTCACAAGAGAAGTACTTACGAAACGTGACGCAACAAGCGGTAGGTGCCGCCACATCCCTCGCGCTCACATGGAGGATCCACTTCCTTTTCACTCTTGTAACTCTTGTAGCAGGTAGGTCTGGGACACTCGATGTTGTCACACTTGTAGATCTTTGCGTTGGCGTAACCTAACTTGATGGTAATGTTTCGCTCCTGCTCGTTCTTGAAACGAATGGTGTGAACTTCTGAAATAGCCTTGACTACAGTCGATTTGCCGTGAGCGACGTGACCGATGGTTCCAATATTGATCGTAGCCTGGCGGGCAATAATCTCAGGTGTAAGGGGGCTGAATGTCGAGAAGTCCACGGTGTTTGGGTCGGGTTGCTCAGGGAGCTCTGGACGTTTGTATTCGTACACTGGGATTTCAGCATCCTTGTTCTTGAGAGCGGACTTCAAGGGTTTCTCGAGATCCTCCTCCTGGTCGAGAGGCTCCTGCTCTTCGATGTCGTCCTCGTGCTCCTGGCCTATGAGGGGCGAGCCGGGCTGCGAGTCCTCGTCTGAAAAGTCGCCGTTGGTAGCCATGATTGCGAATGAGCCGTCGTCAATATTGAGATAGATGTTCTGCTTCTTGTGGGATAACCGATAGCGAGAGGTTCTCACAGGTATGAGGTCTGTTGTGTTCGTCGTAAATTGCAGATACTAAGGCGACTGCTATGATAAAATTGTGTAGTGGGGAATGGGAGTAATTTATCGACGGCGGGCAACCTTGGGGGGACTAATCCCGATTCATGCTAGCGCTACCCAATGTCGAACAAGGAAGGTGCAACTCAACACAGTCAACTTCATCCTAAATAAACCCTACATTACTCGAAAATTGCGCCTGATAACGCATGCCACTCCGTATTTTGCTCATATTTGACTGATTAAGTCTGGACTTCGGTACTAAGATAGGCAATCTCTTTATTTTATAAATGTTTGCCCGGTTGTCAATGCCTCGGCGTTGAGTCAGGCACGTTAAATATTACTCTGTTGTACTGTCAAACGCTTCATTCTCGTTGACCCATCATCGTATATTCATGCAAAGGACTTTTGTGATATATCATACATTCAAGGACTACTCTTGATCGCTGTCACTGGACTCCTCCGGTGCCTCTTCCTCCTCTTCGTCCGAACCCAAGTCGGACTCGTTGATAGCCTCCAAGTCCTGGGGCTTCTGCATGACAAATGCAATCATGCAGGTGATCCTGTTGCCAGTCTCATATGAGTTCAGCAGCGTTGCGGATAGTCCCTCGCTAGTATTTTCTTTGATTCTCAAAGACCAGATACGGATGACTCCGTCACTTCCGGACGTCACCAGCAAATGTGACCCTTTCCATTTGTCAAAATTCGACAAGTCGAGAATCTCAAACCCTTTGATGCGCCCTGGAAGACCGCTAGCCTTGCCACCCACTTGGTCGACAAGTTGGGCGTCAGGTATTGTCGATGAATCAGACGATGTGGAGGTCTCTTTGGTCGAGAAGAATAGAACCCTCCCGTCATCCGTAGACACCGTAAGTAGCTCCTTTGAGCCGTCTTTGTCTTTGCTAAAATCGACATATTTCACTTTCTGGACTTTGGTTGTCGGAGATGGAATGGCTTTGCATCTGGGGGTTGAGTCCTGCGCAGAGAGTTAGCGGTCAGTACTGACATGCGGACGACGAGAGACCTACTATTCCGAAAACCACCACCCCCCACTCGAAAGCAATAGCAAATTCTTCTCCGGCATTGTCCCAAACAATTCCGCGTCCTTCTCCTGTAGATCGCTTACTCTCCTTAACGCTTTGTAGCAGGTCCTTATCAAAATTCAGTACACCAGCCTTTTTGCCCGTCATCAAATTCCAGAGTCTCATGCATCTTTCTCCGCGACCAACGCTAATCATCAATTTCATACTCGGATGGACGGCGAAATCGTTGATACCACATGGCACGCTTCCGGGAGGAGCTGTATCTCCAGTGGGTCTGCCTTGTGCTTTCGGTTGGGGTGCTTTGACCGTAGAAACCACATGCCAATCGCGAATCCTGGTCACAGATATAGTGTTGTCTTCAGCTGCAGATAGCAATTTAGACTTGGATGGAAAATATAGCGTCGTGATACTGGACGAATGGTGGAGAAGAGTTCCAATCTCGCGATTCTTTGGATTTTCAAGGATTTTGTTTCCTGCCAAAGTAGAAACCGAGGGATATCGTTCGCTGACCATTGGTGGTGCCATGGAGATAGAGTATATATTTATACGTTCATCCGAGCCACCAGTAGCCAAGAATGCTGTTTGCGGTTGGGAGGAATCTGTATTGGTCGGCGGCGACAGCGCAAGTGTGCGGATTGCAGATGTATGCGCTTGGAATAGAAAAGTGTCGGCAAAGCGAAGCGTGGACGGCGCATCTTCTTTCTCTAAATTCTGATCGCTTGGGGGGCTAGCAGGTAGAGTCACAGTAAAACCATGTAGCACGCTCTGGTAAGATCCCGTAACGACCTGGATAGTCACGGCACCTGGATCATTCTCGGGCAAATTGGAGCTCACTGTTGCTGCCTTGACGGCCTTGCGAGGCTCGTCCTGACCACTCTGGCCATTGGTAGCAATTTCTACTCTCTTTCTTTTGGCCATTTTGAAGTCAATTGTTGGACAGCGAATAAGCGAATTGTCGTGGACTGAAAAAGCATTCCTTATCAAAATGTAGCGATAAACAATAACTTTTTTTCGATCCTCGTGATACTGCCATTCCACACCGCCGGTATCGGGAAATAATAACTCCGAGACGGGTTCAGATGCCACAGTTCTGAGGCAGCAATTCTTTGGGCTGCATTCAGCCACGGATAAGGCAACAAGGCAGCAAGGCAACATCCCTTTCCTTGGAACGACTTACACAATTTTTCCCTAGCCTTGGCTTGACCAGTCAACCCCCTAAAGCAGCACGCAGCAACAATTTGTCCTTGTCGAATCCAGTTATCCGCCTGCCTGCCGCCCGCCCCCCAAGCAAAACCCGCCCAGGCCAATTTCTCGCGTCTGTAAAAAAGAGTCTGCCATCAATACACCCTCAAGACCGTCGATTTTATCACTTTTGAGCGATTTTTTCGGTCTGAATGCCATCGCTCTTCGTATTTTAATTTTTTACCACGCGTTAATCGGATGACGCGTGGTCGAGATAGACTCGATGCTCCGCGACGAGCTGCTTCGCTCCAAGAACGACGAGATAGCGTGAGTTAAAAAAATTTCCGAGCGATTTATTTGAAGATATACATCATGCGACGTCAATTTATCGCTAACTGTGGATTCTAGACGATGTTTGCAGTCACGAAAGCGAAAGCTCAGTGAGCTCTATTTTGCGACCGTCGGATACTCAGGCGCGACCGACGGGGCCATCGCGGATACACTCTTTGAGCAAAAGCAACAAGCCTTTCTCGACGCTAACGATCTCACCAGGTATGTTTTTTATTTCAAAGATTTTTGCCACTTCTGTTGACAGTGGATAAATTTGATTGTTCTCAATGTCACTTTTTTTGTTGGTATATGCTGACGCGCATTGATAGGGGTCGATTCTACAATGAAGCAACACTCCCTCCCTTCCCTAACTATGCTGAGATTGTCGCGCGAGTACAAGCACATGCTCATGCTGCAGCCAGTGACGTTGCTCCTTTGGACGTGTCTAAAGAACAACAACTGCAATTACCAGAAGCGCTCGCTCCGAGCACCGAGGAGATAAAGGAAAAAGAGACAGCGATCAATAATGAAGTACAGAAATCAGTTGCGCGCGCAGACCTTGAGCAGCCTCTTGTTGAGCCGATAATCACGAAACAGTCTATTGCCCAAAAAGTTGAAATTTCCGCACCATTGACATCAGCTGTCGGCACCAAACCTCATTTTGCGACGCCTGGAACTCCAGTTAGCACACATGAGCATGGCGTTTCGAGCAACTTCACATCCCCATCTCATGCTCGTCAAAGTCCGAAAGATAAAGCTACAGAGCCCTCGGTTCCGGAAATACCAGTTCAGGGGCCATCGCAAGCAGAAACGGGTCTCCAGAGTAATCAAGGTCGCAGAGCATCTCTGGCCTTAGGAACGACCACTCACTTAGACCAACCGCTTTCTCCTGCTTCTTCTATTGAACCATTCTCCACCCACACCCCGGCGCCTGCCGCTGCATCTCCAGATACAAGTCCAGATGAGTCCGGGGAGATTGAGGACCATGCCGCTATAACATCCAAGCCAGTTGGCGAAGTGGATGAAGCATCGTCCGACAAAGTCGAGAGTGTAGCTGCACCAAGCGTATCTCTAACCCCAGATGAACAATTACGGTTTGAAGAGGCACAATCGCTCAGGCGCAACGCGCAGCTCTTGGCTGCGAGTAAAGCTATTGGAGACCACGGGGAACCAGGCAGCAATCCGGTTTCAAATCAGATTGTTCAAGGAGATTTTACACCTGAGCAATTGGTTCCTCCGCTCAGTGATCAGAAGAAAGCCCAGGATGTCCAACCAGCTCGAGCGGTGCCGGAGGAAAAGCTCTCACCAATATCACCTGCTATTCCAGAAAATCAAGCCGCTGGCGGCATACCTATAGGACCGGCTCCGAGGGATTTAAAGATAGAACCAGAGGACGGACCAGTCACAAAACGGTCTTCATCCTCATCCACAACCAATGTTGTCGTACAATCTGTTCCGGAGAGAATGACAACTCGAGTATCGTCAGGTGCTATCCGACACAAGTCGGTTTCTGAAATCCTTGGGGAGGCTCCGAAAGCTCAGCAAGTTGAAAAGCAGCCGGCTCGAGATTCATTGGCTCTAAGATCTCCAGCATCTCAAGGAAGTCTTGCTTCAATTTCACAAGTCGTCAAACAAAAGAAGGATCGGGAGAGAGAACGAACAAAACTTTCTACCGTAGTATTCCCAAAGAAGCAAATCGAAAAGAATGATTCATTCGCTTTGGTTCGTCAGCAAGCAGGCGATTTGATATCTGGGCTGAATGAACAGCAAGATTATCTGTTCACGTTATTCCAGAATAAGGCCTATTCACCTCCTCGCACTTCGAATATTTCAACACTTCTGGCCACAGCCCATAAGACTTTAAGTACATCCAACCATCTTCTTGAGTACCAAGAGCAGATGGATTGCCGTACTCTTCGTCGGATATACGCTCTACAGAATTCCAATCGATGGCCACTACGTCAAATGGAACGATCTGCAGAGCCCTTGCGACAAGGTACTCATTGGGATGTCTTGCTTGATCACGTGAAGTGGATGCGCACAGATTTCAGGGAAGAGCGCAAATGGAAGATCGCAGCTGCGAAGAGTTGTGCTGATTGGTGTGCCGAATATGTTCAAAGCGAACCGGAACAAAGGGCTCAGCTCTGCGTGCGTATGAAGATTCCGTCACCAAAAATGGTTGAGCCATCTGAGGCAGCCAACGCAAATAACGATATTATGATGATAGATGTTCATGTGGATGAAATCGGCCCTGTTTCTCAGCCAACCCCAGATCTTGTTCCTTCTACTGAGGAAGAGTCGGTGAGCGAGGGTTTCGTTGATGAACCACGATCTGATTTTAGGGATACTATTGCACCAGCTGCTATATTCTCCCTGAGCTCTGAAGAGTTCACTTTCTCCATCGACCTAACTCCCGTATCAGAAAAGCTGCTTGGAGAATTGCCAATTTATGCACCTATTGGCATGTCGGCAGATACTCAAATGCCCGATTTCAGATTCGAGCCGGATACAGATTGGAAAACAGAAGTTCTTCCGGTTTCAAAATTCTCGACAGGTCGAATTAGCTTTCGGGATGTCGAGCCAGTAAGGAAAAAGACAAGATACGACTACACCCTTGAAGACGATCGTGTGCAGACTCCTACTGTCGATATCACTCCCGAGCAAACTGACGTTGCTCTTTTCCGCCCGGAGAATAAACATATTCGGGACCGCATTCACCCCGGCCACTCTTTCCGACCTCCTACTGAGTATCCGATGCCATCTGTTGGGTTCTTCGAGTCGAGACAATCTTCGCAATGGACGCTCAATGAAGACGACGAACTCCGACGCCTTGTTAAGGATTATTCTTATAATTGGTCTCTAATAGCTAGCTGTTTATCATCGCCATCTCTGTTTTCTTCTGGTGCTGAGCGTAGAACGCCATGGGAATGTTTCGAACGATGGGTTGGTCTTGAAGGTCTGCCTGCTGATATGTCTAAGACGCAGTACTTCCGAGCATATCACCAACGCTTGGAAGCTGCTCAGCGTACGATCATTGCACAACAACAAGCTGCTCAACAGCAGCAACAGCAGCAAGCACAACAACAGGCACAGCAAGGCATTCCCGCTCCTACCCAAGCTTTGGTTCGTCGAAGAACAACCCAGCCTGTACGCGTCGACCGCCGCCGAGCTTCCCGCCATCTTGCCCTTCTAGATGCTATGCGAAAATTGGCTAAGAAGCGAGAGACGATGCTTCAGAAGCAACAACAAGGTAAGGCTTGACCGTTTTTGAATAACGCAAAATGATACTAATTTGATACAAGCGACCCACCTTGCATCTTTGCGAAAAGTGAACGAGGCAAATCAACCGAAACCTCCCATCACTAACCCAGCCGATTTCAGCAAACTGAAGTATGAACGCGAACAGAAGCTCCAGGAGCGGCAGGAACAATACCGTCAACAGATGATTGCACAACAGAGGGTAAGAGCTTCTTTTTATCTATTTTTCGTCTAAAGTATCTAATATATCTACAGGCTAATTTGGCTGCGCAACGTGCTGGACAACTTCCAAATCAGCAAGCAGCGGCAGTGAGCGGTGTTGCTCGAACACCAAATGGCGTGCAACCTGCTGGCGCTCAACCGATGCCCGGAGCTGCACAGAATGGTATGGTCAACGGTATTCCGCCAAATGCAAACATGAACCACGGCAATGTCATACCCATGCAAGGTTTGCCGAACGGAAGACCGATGAGTAGCCCCATGCCCCCGAATGCGATGGGCGTGAAGATGGTTCCACAGCAAGGCATACCTCAGCAAATGGCAGCGCGGCCAGGAATTCCCATCCAAAATTCGCCCGATAACGCAAGAGTTATTCGCGAGGCCAGCCGGCTTCAAGAACAGCAGCGTCTTTTGCAGTCTCGGCAGCAACAGGGTCAGCAAATGCCACAGGCTGGTCAGCAACAATTCCAGAGTCCACAACAGTTTGCTCAACAAGGGGCTCACTCGCCAAACATCAATGTCCAAGGGATGAATGGTAACCCTAGTAATGCAGCCATGCTCGCGGCTATGCAAGCTGCTGGTGGAATGGGTAGTCCTTCGCCATACAATAATGCGCAAGGCGTGCCAACTGCATCACCGCGGATGGGCCAACCAAATCATCTGTCGAGTGGTGTTGTTCCTACGATTACAAATATTCAAAACCAGATACAGAGGACTCACCCCAACTTTTCTCCTGAACAGGTTGCGAAACTTGCAACAGAACGACTTCATGTGTACCAACAACAGCAGCAGCGTATGACGCAAGCCGCCATGAATGCCGCCGTTGGAAATGTGGGCGCTATTCCAGCTAACTTCCAAATGCCACCTGATCCCAGTTTCCAAGGCTCACCTCAACCCAATGGCAATGTTGCAATGCAGAACTCTCAAGCACAGTTTTCGCCGATGATGAGAGTCGCTCAGCCCAATCAGCAGAACCGGGTACCAGTCGCAAGTTCGCCGTCTGTGAATGGAAACGTTCTCCCACAGCAAAGCCGGAGCGCTACGCCACAGACTCAACGCAGTGGAAGCGTTCAAACGGGGCCTCTTCCAGGCACAAACCAAAGCCCTCATCCTCCTGCAGCACAAATGGCCACCAATTAAGCCATCTATTTTTAAAATGTCCGGGGTAAGAGCTCCAGGGCATTTATACTTCCATTACCGATTCATGTCACGTACGACCCTCATGCCATTTCTAAACCTATCACTTTAACCCTTCATCCTGTTTGAGCCCGATCACGATTTTTTATTTCTTCTTCTCATCCCTTTGTTTCAAACCTACCTTTCTGCATTCACAAGAACCCCGTCGGTTATTACGGACTAGATGTATTGGTCCTCCTCGACCAATTGGTTACGGCGTTAATGTGCGGGCGGTATCTCCTGGGTTTGGCTTTGTCCAATATCGGCTTCTACAAGGGGAAGTTTTTCAATCCCGTTTTAGTATTTTGTATGATTAGCACGTGTTATATATAGTCTACTTTGTGGTGGGACTAGAGCAGTTGATACAATCAAGTCAATTGGAGGTCGCAGTCCATTGAGTCCAATATTTCTTAGTACTGCTCATGAGTGTTTGGTTCGAATGTTAGCACAGTCGCTACTTAGGGCTTGAAAGTTGATACCCCTCCTACCCTAAATTCTATACGAACTTGACTTCTTATAGGGAGAAATAACAATCTCGTATTTCCCGATGGCTGATCGAAACAGGACTTCAGACTAAGAGTATCCAACTCAATTTACCCGTTTAAGTACATCACCGAAATCCGACCATCCGTTGACTAATTGAACCAAGGCTACGGAAATACCGTCGCTAAAATGTGCAGGATTGCGGTATAGTTCACTTATCTCCGAATCCCGTGCGAGTGATATCATATTGTTGGTTTTTACGAAGACAGGCTAGATCATACAATTCCTACGAAGTTAAAATGTAGCGGAGCTATGAGATGTTGGATTTGAGGGGCCCAGGTTGGGGATTGAATTCGAATTCTCATTAGGTCTCCTGCGGATTTCAGTGACGAGACTGCGTTTCTTAACCACAAGCTTGTCTTGGTATCTCAGTATAGGATTGCTATACGCTATACGCTATACAATCCGAACTTTTGTCTGGGTCTTCTTCAAAAGTGTTTCCAAAACGGAATTAAGATTCATGTTTATTATTTTCCCGCTGTGTTAGTAGAAAGGCTTTGAGTTCCCAAAAGGTATATAAGGGGACTGGTGTCTTCCCAATACCAAAAAGAAAAATGAAATCAAGCAAGCAAATTTCTACTACAACCTACTTGTAAATCACAGAATCGTGAACATAAGACATTGAAAATGGCTACTGGATTCGCCAAAGATCAACCGACAGGGTTTAAGAACCATCTTGAGAACATCGCCATTGTTGGCGTAAGTCTACCCCTTGCACTAACATCAATGTAGATGAGTTACTCACATGTATCCAGGCTGGCGGTCAAATCGGCAAATACATCGTCCAAGCTCTGATTGCAAACGGTAAACACAAAGTCACTGCCCTTACTCGCGAAGGCAGCACAAACAGCATCCCTGCGGGCGTCCACTCCATCCGAAAGATCGACTACTCTCAGCCCATCACCATTGTCGAAGCCCTCAAGGACCAAGATGTATTGATCTGCACCTTATCCGTCCGCGCAACCGATGAAGCAGAAAAACTCAGCCGAGCCGCTGCCGGAGCAGGTGTGAAATGGATCTTACCCAACGAGTTCGGAAACTCCAAGGAGGACGAGGAACTCGACCAAGAAATCATCATCGGAGTCAAAAAGGCGCAAGATCGGAAAATCATTGAGGACTTGGGCGTGAGTTCGTGGATTGGAGTTGCGACAGGCTTTTGGTATGAGTATAGCTTGTCTGCGGGTCCATGGAGTTTTGGATTCGACATAAAAAACCGTGCTGTTACGTTCTATGATGATGGCACTAAGCAGATTGATACGGCTACGTTTCCGCAGGTTGGCCGTGGAGTAGCCAAACTGCTAGCGCTCAAGGTGCTTCCGGAGGATGAGAATGACAAGAGCACAACTTTGTCGCAGTTCAGGAATGGCTTTGTCTGCATCTCGTCCTTTAGGGTTAGTCAGCAGCGGATATTTGAATCGCTTCTCAAAGTCACTGGGACGACCCGTGAGGATTGGAGCGTCACCTCGGAGCCGGTCAAAGAGCGCTATGCGAAGGGCCAGGAAATGTTCAGATCTGGCAGTCCTGTGGGCTTGGGTGTGTTGTTGTATTCGAGAGTGTTCTACCCAGATGGGGCTGGTCAGCACCCGCGTAATGACAATGCTGCTTTGGGCTTGTCGCCTCAAGATCTCGATGAGTGGACAGCTGTTGCGGTCAAGATGGTTGAGGAAGACTACTTTTTGAAGAAAGTCGTTCCACGGACCAGTGGTTAGGGGAGCAAGAGAACCAGTCTTAATTTTCCCCTCGTGGTGAAATCCCGGTATTCATGGGGCTTCTGTTGAGGACCCTTGGGTCAATAAAGTGATGCGGGGTGGATATAGATCGATACATACACACATACAAAGCATTCAATGAGATCGTTTCCTATAGGATAGCAAAGTTACATAGATGAATCGACTTCTTTCTTGTAGTCGCCTGGGTCAATATCTATCTGTACGCCATGGTTCCAATACATCGCCGAGCGAGACTACCTTACTCCGGTTCGATATGTCTCCCATGAACGCTCTTGGTGTTGTCACTGTCGGTGCTTTGTATGGTATGGACAACGGAACGGTGTACGCATCTGAGAATGGCAATGGCCAGATTTGGCAGTTCCCCATCTCTGGCGATACTCCTTTTATGGTCTCCCAATATTCTTCATCAGGAAACAATGATGGGGCGCGGTGTGCGTACAATCTTTTGGCCTGAATACATTAGTTGGAGCCAAACCAGACATGAACTTATTGGTGCCTTTTTGTCGAACAGTCAATAATCTTAATAGCTTACCATAACAAACCCTCCTCGCATTAGTCGACATATCTTTTCTCAAAGGGCTGAAACACAATCATAAATTCATGTTGATGTGCAGTAAGTGTGCCCGAATGAAAAGCTCCGGGCATGATGTCTAGGGGTGATCTGACATCATGGTCTCAGCCGAGTCCCGTGACCTGCGATAAGATAAGTTAAGCTCAACAACTTTTGGACTTCCATTCTAATACAGTCAAAGAACCTAGTCTCTTCGATTGGTGATTAGTCCCACGTTCGTTTAAATGAAACCATGTTTCTATCTTTGGATCTGGAACATTTGTTTTAATGGCAATTTAAGCTACTAGTTTCTCAGGGTGTGCGGTTAAATTTCGGCCAGTATCGCCACTGTCGCGGAAAATCTCGAAATACGCCAGTTGAATCGACCGACCGTGTGAACAAAGCTTTTCACCTTTCAGGCTGCCTCGCATAAGGGCGCACTTTAGACCATGCTTCCACCAAAAAATGGTGGCTCTGGTACATCGAAGCCGTTCGCAGTATCATTCTCAAACACGTCCAGAAAGCCAGCGAACCCTCCGCAAAACACAAGACCCCGTGTTAGCTCATCGCTGAGGCATCATCGTCACCACATAAGCCACGATGAATCCGACGAAGAAAACGAAGAGCCTGTTGCTGAAGAAGTGACGGGGTTTGACATGGGCGGGGCGATCAGCAAGAATGCGTCAAAAGAGAAAGAACCTCTCGTCATCAAAGTGGAAAGCAGAAACAACTGGCGCGATCGACCGGGTACCAATCGCAGGGGTAGAAACCTTCTCCCGCAGGAAGTACAGGCGCAGGCTGCTGGGAATAATGTGGCAGTCGTGGAGACGGAGACTCCAAGTATGGCCTATGGCCTTAGTCTTGCCCCTGCGCAGAACGACGGTACCGGAGAAAATGGGTCAGATGTGACTATGGCAGAAACTACCCCAATATCCCAACCCGAGTCTCGTGCGCCTCTTACTAAAGATGAGATTGCGCTACAAGCGCTCATTCGTGAGAGTGAAGGTGGTGAAACGACAAGGCGGTCTGATCTAGTGATTGAGGCAACAAGAACGGAAGGCCGATACGACGAAGCGAGTTCTTTCCGTGCAGATGTTGCTACCCGTCCCGACCAGGCGAGCTTAGATGCATATGATGCAGTTCCGGTCGAAGAGTTTGGAGCGGCTTTGTTAAGAGGTATGGGCTGGAAGGAAGGGCAGGCCATTGGACGAGGAAATTATGGAAACACCGCTGCCCCGAATGAAGCTCGTGTGCCAGCACGCCGCCCTGGGTTTTTAGGGATTGGCGCAAAGGATATTGGAGGCGCTAAAGGCGCCGAAGTTGAAATCGGAGCCTGGGGAAAAGCTGCGATGCGCAAGGGTTCAAGGAAAGGTGGCGATGGCAGTGGGAATACAGAAGGAGTCTACATGCCGGTTGTCATGAAGAGCAAGACGACAGGTGAACATTTGACGGAGGAAGAATTCAAGCTTCGTCAGAAGGAGGCTACTGAACGAAAAGCAAATAGCAGGCCAGATGAGCGATCTTCTCGTTCCAATGGCCAGGATAAAGACCGGCGCCGTTATGATGATGACAGTGACACGGACCGAGACCGCAGAAGGCGACACGATAAGCGGAGAGATCGAAGCCGGTCCTCCGGTGCTCCTGACCGTCGGCGGTATGATGATGAAGGTGATGTCAAACGGTCTTCGCGGGATCATCGGCGGTACCGTGATCGAGACGATAGTGATTATAAGAGCAGACGACGATCTAAGGATCGAAGTCATCGTGATTCTGGATATTCGAGGCGGGATGATGATCATCGTCGCATTCGAGATAGAGATCGTGATTCGGACCGTCGTTCAGACAAGGATAGGGACAGGGATCGTCATAGATGATTGTACAAGGAATATTTAAAATATTCGGAACCTGAAAACAATTTACATGGACAGTTGAGTAATGAATCACGCGGAAATTTCCAAATAATATCTCATGAATATGCCAGAAGCACAGTAGAAACACAGTATATACCAACTAGTTATCCAATGCAATGCACACATGGTGTATCTGTACACAAAAACTCCTTGAAAATCAAGTAACGCCACGAAAAACTTTTTCTTAATCATACCTCCAGCATGACAACATCCTCTTGTCCAGAGATGCCATCGGCCTTCTTGTCTGCAGATGAACCAGACACTAATCCCATACCACCCTCCATTTCATCCAAAACCCATTCAACAAGATAACTCTCATCAACAAGCTCTTCAACACGTCGATAGTGTCGATCAGTGTACGACGAAAGAGCGTTGAATATTTCCTTCAACGATAAACCGCCGACATCCTTCCGGCTTCGCTTGCCTTGGGTAGCCGCTGCTGGAGGCGGTCGGTTGGCAAGTTCAATGAATGTTGATGCTGGGTATGAGCGGACAAGAGTGTATAGAATACGTTGGGCGACTTTAGCGGTACGGGCGTTTGTGTTCCAGTCTCGAAGGCGGAGGAGTAAGAGGTATAGATTATCTTGATCGAGGGACTGGAGGACTTGGTCCACGGAGCTGTTTCCAGTCAATGCGGAGTCCACATCGTGGCCGCCATTTTTGTCGCTCTTTTTGCCATCAACTTCATCAATGGCAGCGGTGAATAGTGAGAGTAGGCGAGCGGGATGGTTGAGTTGGAGAGCGAGGGTGATGGCTTCCCTGTATGCGCCAGTACGGATATAATTTTGTAATTGCTGGTCTTGCTCAATGCGAGCAGAGTTGGCAGATACCGCGGCAGTCAGTGTGGCGGAGGTCGTGTCTGTCCAGAACGTGACAGTGGAATCAGCTGCTCCTGAGATCAAAGAGTATGGCGATGTTGATGGCGACTTGACATCGGATCGAGATCCGGAAGGAGTGGGAGAAGCCAGAGCCCATACTCTGTCCGTGTGGTTGTCAAGTGTAGCCTCCGATTCACCGCTATAAGGAGACCAGATCTTCACCAAACCATCCGCAGCAGAAGAGGCAAGGAGTGGACGAGTCTGGGTCTTGGCTTCATCCCCATCTGTATCCGTCTCAGATGACAACTGCGAAGGCGGCAGCCAAATCACTTTCAAGACGCTGTTTGTGTGACCCTCAAATGTGAGAAGACAACTGAAGTCAGCCAAATTCCAGATTTTCACAGTCTTATCACCTGAACCTGTGGCAATTAAGCCACGGCTGGTGCTCGTCCCAGCATTTGAGCTGATAATGGGCATTTCACGTGGCGAAAATCGGACAGACCATACTCCTCGCTTGTGGCCGCGAAGAATACCAACAACCGATCCGTCTTCTGCTGACCAGATCTTCACAGTTCGATCTTGCGAGGCTGAGGCAAATAGCGTTGCTGTGTAGTTCACATCCAAGGAGTTGATGTCTTTTTCGTGGGCTTTTCTGGTATATGCTGCCTTGGGTGTTGATTGTGAGATACCTAATTTACTAGTGTCCCATTTCTTGATTGTCCGATCTTGAGAACCTGTGAAGAGGAATGCTGGAGGATGATTCAAGGGGTCATTGTGAGCCTTTGAACCAGCTGGAGGTGGAGTCCTTGGGAGCGCAATTGCTCCTAGTGATTCGGCGTGACCTGTTAGAACTGCCGCACATGTATATGATGATGTTGCAGGATCAAGACGCCAAAGACGGGCAGTATTATCTTTAGCACCAGTAGCCAGCCAGTAGCCCGACCAGTCGACGTCCAGGCAGATAACTATATCATCGTGTCCCTCCAAATAAGTGACATCTGCTCCGAAGTAGCTATCACCAGTTGCGATTTGTTGCGTGTTCTGGTCAGGAGCTGTAATAGACACAACACGAATGCTTTCTGTATTTGTCGCCATGGCCAGGAGTGACCTCTCTGGGCCAACATAAGCCAAGTCAATGACTTCGTCATCGTTTCCAGAAATCCTTCTGATGACTGGCAAAGGTTCTAATGAGGAGCCTGGTTTATAATCGGATAAAGACTCAATGGAGTGAAGTCGAATTGTTTGGTCGGCATGAACAGTAACAACAAACGGCAGTCCTGGAGCATATTGGGTTGTAATGATGGCGTCAGTTTCGGATCCTTCTTCTTGCTGTTGAAGTATTTCTCCTCCCCTATTAGCATCCCAAATGCGCAACACGCCCCTCTCGCCACCAGTGAAGCAAAGACTAGTTTCAGAGATGAAGCCAGCGGACTCAATACTCTCTAAGACGGGGATAATTCGACGACTTTTCCATGTTCGCGCATCCCAGATTATCACTGTCTTGTCGCGAGAAGCTGACAGCAGAGCATTTTCGACTGGAGAATATGACAAACTACGCACCACAGAGACATGTGACTCCAACGAAGCAATTGACTTCTTCTTGTGCAAGTCCCAGACTCGTACTTTGCCCTCTTCGTCACCAGATGCTAGCCGAATTGTCCTGGACTTTTCTGACTCTTCATCATCACCTTGTTTCTTGCCGGCCCGCTTGGATCCCTTGCGTTCGTCCACCTCTGTTATAGCTTCAAAGAAATTGAGTGCAGTGATCACTCCTCCGTGTCCGTGGAATGTATGTGTAATGAATCCACCCCGAATATCCCATACTTTAATAGATCCGTCGGAACCTCCAGTCGCTAAAAGAGTACCAGTAGGATCGATAGATGTTGTGACCACAGGAGACGTGTGGGCTTTGACTGTTCTAAGTAAAGTGGTTTCTATGGGGCCTTTGTTGTCGATATCGAATGATGACAGTGAATAAAAGCGCATGGACATGGATCTTGAACTGACGACAACGTGAGACGCCGATGGTGTGACTAAAAGAATAAGATATTAGTACGAGAAAGCCATATCAAAAGTAGAATTTACTCACTTGCTAGACTTGTTATGAGTTCCCCATCCTATAAATAGCCATTAGTCTATTGATGGTTGTTAGAGCTCGACTAGGTATCTTACGCCCTCCAGACTAGCCAACTGGTCGCCTGTAGTGAGATCCACAATCAGCGCATCCTCTCCGACGCATGTTGCAAGAATGCGACCGCTCGCATCTAGCGATGTGCTTCCTCCTGTGTATATAGGGCGTAGCGTTCGCGACGCCTCGAACGTGGTTTTCGCGGTGATTCTGGACATATTGAACTGGGTCAGGTACCTGACAAGTCGTTTCGATCAATTATGTTCGCATTGCTGACACAAATCTCTCAATATCCAGATTCCGTAGAACAAATCTGAAAAAATCGGTGTTATCGTCTATGCCTTGATGCTCTACTTCCGCGGCGGACTTTTTTTTTTTGAGAAACTTTTGACAAGTTTGCACTGTTTGCAATAGCCGCTTCCTGCGGGCCAAAATAAGGTGTGGTCTGTGCGCAACGCCGTCTTTTTTTGGGAAGGCGCCATCTTGCCCGAGCACCTTGCAACTAACCTCTCTGTTTGCTCTCATCAATCTACTACTTGTCAATACTCCTACGTATCTCCTCAACTCCTCGAACGTATAACAAGAAGAATTTTCGGAGTCTGCATGATCTGAATGCATACCATCCTCGACCGGAAATCAATCAGTGAGGGTATGCGATGGGCCGCCAGCCATATATAGTGCGGCTGGCTTTGGTAAGCCAAGTCTATGTCAAGTATACTCCCTAGTACCTACTGTTTAACAATGAAATAAGGGTCGTTCTCCATATGAGCCACCTGAGCCAAGCGATTCACGGCATCAAACACCGCATAGTCGCAATACAGATGGATATGTCCAACAGTATGATGAAAGAGGCCATCCTATCTTTCCCGAATCCAAGGCCCTGGCTCGCGAGCTTCGGCGAGCAAAGAATGACGTTTTGTCAACCATGGGGGTTGTGGTTAGTGGTGAAGCAGGCCGTGCAGGCAATTTAAGAGACAAGAAGAGCTTCAATGCTGTCACCGCTGAAAATGACTACGGTCTAGTCATAGTAGCCTTTGACCATGCCGTACATTTCTTTGGTTCATGGTGGGTCGGTTCACTAAGCCGCCGTATCCAGGTAATTATAATATTTGAAACTCTCTAGAGTCCAGGTTCGTGCTCGATACTGACTGTGTGTTAGACCTTCAAAAGCTATACCAATATTCCGCTTATTCGCCTGTTCAAGTCCGAGTGCCAAAAATTCGGATGGCCAGCTGAGTTCTTTGCAGGCATGCCTCTCTGGGCAGCCAGAATTATATTGCCTATATGCAGAACACAATTATTTGAGCCCCTACTCATCTACGTTCAGGATAAACTCAGGCCGTATGTGAAAGACTCCTATACCCGACTTCTGGAGGGGGGCTTCTCCATGATTCGTTCTTCGTAAGTACTTGATTTGACATTTTCCAGTCACGGCAACTAACGATAAACGCAGAGCACGGCTCGTTTCATTCGTATTCTTCGAGCAGTTACATATGTTTTGTATTCTCCAGACTCTCCATCTCATCCCCCATAAAGCCTATCCAAGGCCCGTTTTCCTGCTCCCGTTTTCAAGATACTCCTTGATTCAGATTCCGCCTCTTCCATCTGATTTTTCCCTCATTTCGCTTGGGCACTTTGCATCTCAATTAGCGGCAACACCTTTTGCGTTCGCATTCATCTATGTTCTAGTTCGACCATACGTCGAAGAGAAGATATATCGGCTTATCAGAAGACATTTACCAAAGCAAGAGAGGCCCGATGAGGTCTCCATTCAGGTCGCCATGGAAAATGATCTTCTCGAATGGACGTTACCGATAGCGGGGCGGCGCACCGAGGAGGAAACTCGCCGAAGCAATTTGAGTCTACTGGAAGATATGAAAGAAGAGCTGCGAGTATTTCAACAGTGGCTGTTCCGTCGGCTTGGCTATAACCGTGATGATTCTGACGAAAATGTAAGCATTATCAGTCACAACGATATTGTCACGGTTCGCGAAGACACCCTCTTCGCGCAATCCCTGCAAAACAATATCGATCAAATACCAGCGCCATCCACCAATACGGTGTCAAATGCCAATAGACCAGCCCCTCTTGTCCACGAGCAGACATTGACAAATGAGCAATTAACTCATTCGCCAGGCGAAATCACTCCAAATGCTATAAATGAAGTACATCCTGCGGAGCGTGCTGAAAGGGGCGAGATTATCCGAGAACAATTATCAGGATCTTGGATTCCGTTTCAAGACAATGATCAAGACTCGCGAGCTGACACATTGTTTTCTCGTCCTCGAACGCCGGAATCGCCACTAGCTTCTCCTCGCATTCGAGCATCTCTGACTCACCAAAACTCATTTACGACGACTATGGAATTGTCGCTTCAAGACAGCCGAAGCTCAAATAGACAAAACGGACTCGAGCCTGTTGTTGAGATTGAGCATGGAGATACCGCGCTAGGCGAATGGCCGATTCCTCTTGACGAATCACAAATTGACGCTCACTTGCTGAATCAAGTGAGACGAGAAATTGATGATCTAGAGCAACTTGCCGCAGCGGCTGATGCCGAACCTATGAACGTCGCGTTGAACCCAACAGAAAACGAGCGCCGGTGGGAAAGTCTCAACACAGAGCTGGAAGTAATGAACCCAGCATCAGATCCCGTCTTACCGCATGCAGTCGAAGAACCCATGCATAACCATACGCATCAATTTGGCATGGATGCATTATCGGACGCCGGCACTGAAGTGTCAGCCTCAAATCTGCCCACCGATCTAGCTCCATGGAGGTCGTCGAATGAGCAGCACTCTGATATAAACAAACAACGCGTCACAGTCCTCTCTTCATACCCTGCCGATGCATTAGCGCATCATCTGGCCGCAGTCGTCAGCAGTGTCATTTTCATTCCATTCGAATCCTTCTTCTACCGTTCTCTGGCTAGAAGCTACCTATCTTCACAGCTCGCCACCGTCTACGGTAGCCGTAATCTCGGGCTCCTTTCCGATATCCGTGCCCTTACCGGTTTTGCTGGCGGTGGATGTAGAGGAGACATGATCGCTTATATGTCCAAACTTGCCTTGATACAGTGGATTCAGACGGGTATTAGCGGTGTAATACTCGGGGTGTGCTCTGCTACTGCAATCGGGATTGGGAAGAGAGTTTTCAAGTGGGGGAACTTGTAATATGAGACATATTATATAGGACTAGTTGTATGCATTGTTCGGGCTTGTGCAGACCATCTGATATGGCCTCATCTGTGCGATGTCATCTATTTTACAAAAACGTACAATTTCGGCATGTGACCGACATCTCACAACAAATCACATTCATTTGGCAGCTCCCTTCCCCTTCTGCATACCCGGCGTCTTCCTCCTCTCCCAAACCATCAAATATGACTCCCTCGTAAACAACGTCTCACTTTCCGTCCTCTGCACATACAAATCTTGAATCTCGAGCCACTCCGGTCCCCGTTGTTGCGCGTGTTGCTGCTGATGTTTCGCATTATCAGCCGCCATCGCTTTATCGTGTAATTGGACTAGCCACGAGACTTTCTCACTACCGGCACCGGCACCAGTTGTCGCTGAAGCAACAGCTGAGGCGTTTTTGTTCGCTGCACCGCCCCCACCAGCCGCTGCGAGACCTTTATCTGCCGCGGAGGAGTCTTCTCCTGTACCGGGAGTAGGCGCGTTTGCATCTAATATGATGTTCGAAACAAGGTCGTATATGATGGGTTCACCGGGCGGCCAGATTTCCGGGTTCGGCTCAACGTATGGTGACATATCCAGTGATCGCGGGGACGGGAATGTGACAATGGTTGGGTTTCGCTCAGATACGAATTTATTCTTGCTGAAGCGTTTGATATGAAAAAGTAGATAGGGGGGAAGTGGGTGGAGGAGTCGGTGACGGACACGATGAGAGAGTTTTTCGGAAGCGGTTATACCGTTGTACTTGTTGAGGAGTGTCGTCAACGGGATTTGAGGAATGATGGATTCTCTGTTCGCGGATTGAAATAGAGGTGTAGGCGGGAGATCAAGGGTGAGGATTAGGAAGGGGGATGTTTGTGTGTTTGTTTCACTCGATTCGGCAAAGACCAATCGAGAGTTTGTGGTATCAGAGTGCGCTGTGATAGCCTGGCTTTCAATTCGTAGGTGTCCTTGGAAAGCTTGCTGAATGACACTTGTTGGTGTTTTTGATGGCTTCTTGGATCCGCCGAGACTGAGATGGAGGTTGTTCAGGAACCACGAGAGAAACTCAACAGGGTCAGACTGGTGAGTGAGCGTGAACCGCTTTGAAGAGCGCAGAGCGATTTCTTGCAGCAGTTCGTGGGGTGACACGTGTGACTTGAATGCTTTGGGGTTCCATAGTTTGCGCACTAGAGTGCTGAATCTGACGGATAGTTGAGGGGACCCTGGGACTGGGAAATTTTGGAGTAGGAAAAAGTTGCGGATCGGCGTGACGTGTGCGAGCACCTGAACAACGACGTTTAGATAATCGTTCGCTTTGATGTTATTCATTCCGACGTATCCTATCTTAAAGTCAGATTTTGAAAGGCTTATTTGCGATAGAGGAAGGTTCTTACCAGGTCGGTATTTCTTTCCTAGCAGATCCCATGCATCACGGACCTCTTTATCAAGCTTCAGCACATCGTTCTTCGTGAAAGTCGGATCTACCACATATTTAATATCATCCAAACTTTTGCTCTTCACTTCGTAACCCTCAGGTAAAACGTAGACCTTTTTGGTCTCCATGTTCACAAACACGTGGTGGCCAATTTCCAGCGCATGGAAATATGCATGAGACTTATTGCCTCGGCCCTGGAAATATTTACCACACACCAGACAAGCATAAACATTGATATTGGATAGTGATATCGAGCAAAGTTTTTCGAAATCGAAATCTAGCACGGCGCGGTTGATTGTATCCAGATATAAGTCTCCATATCCTTCGACCGGTTGTGCCTGGCGTTGCGGGACTGCAACCTGTGTTTCTTCTTTGTCCTCGTCGTCATCGGGTTCTGGGGATTCGGACAGATCTTGGACAGCTTCCTGTAGTTCTGAAGCTTCCAAATCGGCAGCGGCGAGGATGTCTTGGTGGTTGCGTTCATCTTGCTCCCACTCGCGACCATTCAGGTGGCCGTTGCGGAAATCGGCTTCAGCGAAACGCGGTTTTTTGGAAGCGGGCGAGTTGACGTTGAGCTCTCTTTCGAGCTCGGTATCTGCTTGTCGTTTCGCCATGATTCTGCCTTTCTGGTGAAATATGCCGAGGCGTTTTTTTGTTCACAGGTAAAGAGATCGAATGCGATTCGATCGAGTGAAACAAAAAGTCCTGGGAGAGCTCCCGCTAATGCAAACAGTACAAACACTCTGACCTCATCGTCTTGCTTAAACGCCAATTTATCGAAGATGACTAGACTAAAAGGCACATGGTTTTTATGATGAGTACTTGAAATTGTTGAGGCTTATAAAAGCAATGGTTAGGTTACGCGCTTGATGCATGACAAATTCTATTATGTGAGCTCCCATGAGGTGCTAATGTCCTCCGCTGTCAATCCGCGCTGCTGGTATCGTCTAAAAAGAGCTCACTCTCATAAACGCATTCTAGTATCGAGGATCACTGCGAAAAGAGATTTTACTCAGGCACAATTTTACATATATGAGCAAGCTTGGTAATGTCGAAACATATCAAGTAATTCGTCATTACAAGGAAAGATTATTTCTAGAACTTTGTATCCTAAGAACAGTGAATGCTATGATACAACGCTGCACCAGGCAGATTGGAGATCATTATGCAATCGCCACTTTCCTTTCATTATCATAATCTCTTTCTTCGATCCCATCCTTTGTGACAACCTTGACTAGGACCTGTAAAGAAGTTAGCTATCGTGATCGGTGATCTCACGATGTGGGTTGAGGATGCTTACCCCTTTGAAGTCAATAGGCAATCTTCGCTTCAACTCATCCGTGCAGAGGTTCAAAAGCTTCATGCCTTGCTCTAAATCGATATTTGGATTGTGGTGTTTATCGAGGATTGATAGGCAGTAGTATCTAAAAGACCATCAGTTTCATCCATTGTCTTGACACAAGCATGATAAAGCGAGAGGCTCTTTATATCCATGTGTGGTACGTACTGGGCATATCCGTGTGCGGCGTAAGGAACCTGGGCGAGAGATGCGAGGTAGTCTACCCAGTAAAGACTGGGGGTGTTGGTGATCGCATCGACACCACCAAGTAGCAAGTTGACGTTGTACGGGTTTCGCGAACGCAAGGCTCGTGCAAGCTCTCCTCGAACGAAGTTTCCGACGGCAGCAGGGCTGAGTTCGGTATCGTTGCGCATCGAATATAGCTGTACGTTTGCTTGGATGTATTCGGCGAATTGCACTGCAGTAATTATCAGCCTCTATGCATCAAAAGCAGAATCTGGACTGTGTATTACCTCCGTCACCTGGCTCGCCAGAGAATGCCATCAGAGTGTGTTGGTTCAGGTTTCGGGTCTTGTCATCTGTAGCCTTCAGGACAGTAGGGCCTCTCATGGCAGCTTTGGAAGCTGCGATGATAACGAAGTCTTTTCCGGTAATTCCGAGTAGAACCTCCCTGTAATAAAAGAGGTCGATTGTAAGATATCTTGAATACGCTGCAGTGAAGGATGAAGCTCCTTACATTGTGATGGGTAATAGGTATTAACGTCGTGACAAATTTCGGTGGAATATGGCCTGACTTAGTGAGGGCCTGGGAAGAAAGACCGAGTGAATTTATCTGCTCAGAGCTGAAGACTTTGGTGGAGATGATTGTGAAACCGAGTGCTGGTAGATGATGATGAAGATGATGCTGATGGTAGAGCTTGCGGCCTAGCAGAGCTACGTCGGAGAGAGCTGGGGCCAGCAAACAGAGCAAACACGCGTCAACGGGACCTTGATTTAGGCGTTACTATTTGTCCGGCTCCGGGAGCCCGCCAAGAGTTTATCGGCACGGACCAATCGTGCCTAAGAAAAAAAAGATTTGTATGCGGAAGACAAGAAAAAAAGTTACAGCTACGACAAACGACACTGCCATTCCCCATTTTAGGCTATCTGTCTAGAAAGTTAGTATTAGCTTTTCGGAGGCAGTCTCTCTTTTTTTTGAGTCGTTTTTGAGAACGGCATAATGTCGTCCTTTTTTACAATCCCAGCGTCTCAGCGCAAGCGGAAGAGAGACGATCGTGTGGTCGCACCTGGGTCAAAGAAGCGCGGAATTGCAGCAAAGGGGGATACTCGAGAGGATGCATCACGGAGACGACGGGATTCTGAGGACGAATCTATATCAGGCAGCGATCTCGAAGACGACGAGGATGTATCAGGATCTGAACTTTCGGACGATGCGACTTCAGAAGACTCGGACGACGGCGAGACGGCTGCAGAGCGAAGATTAAAGCTTGCGGAAAGATATTTGGAAAATATTCGGGAGGAAGTTGACGAGGCTGGGTTTGATGCAGCTGAGATTGACCGTGATCTCATTGCTGAGCGATTGAAGGAGGATGTGGTATGTCACTACTCACGTACTGATTATTGATATCACGATCTAATCGTGCTCCAGGACGAAGCAAAGGGTCGCATATTCCGAAAGATCGCATCGCAACTCAACTTCTCTAGCGCTTTACATTCTTTCTTCCGAGCCGACACCCAGACAACTACCGCCGTTGCAATTCATCCTCCATTCGCATACACCGTTTCAAAAGACCGAACCCTGATCAAGTGGGAACTAATCTCTCCCAAAACACCGCAAGCTACACAAAATAACACAGAGCGGAAACGGCCAGATCATCCTGGAAAGAAGAAACCCGTCCAACTGAAATTCGTTAAGGGTCTTAAAAAAGTTCGTGGGAGCAAAGAACCTCAAGGACATACTGGAAATATCTTGACTCTTGCGGTCTCACCATCCGGCCGATATCTAGCCACGGGGGGTGAAGATAAAAAACTAATAATCTGGGACGCTGAAACACTCGCTCCAATGAAAACATTTACACAGCATCGGGACTCTGTCGCCAGTCTCTCGTTTACACGACACATTTCTTCACATAGCTCCGGAGAACAACTGTTTTCCGGCTCATTTGATCGTACAATCAAGACATGGTCTCTTAGCGCAGGAGGTCATGCATACGTTGAGACTCTATTCGGACATCAGGACCACGTTTCCGCGGTAGCATCGATGACGACAGACCAATGCGTGAGTGTCGGAGCCCGCGATCGAACAGCCCGTCTATGGAAAGTCATTGACGAAACCCAACTCGTGTTCCGTGGCGAATCATCCAAAAAGGAAGAATACCAAAACAATGCCATTGACTGTGTGGCTGTTATACCGCCCACACACTTCGTTACGGGGTCCGACTCAGGCTCGTTATCACTGTGGTCTATCCACAAGAAGAAGCCTCTACATACCATCCAACTTGCACATGGAGTCGATCCGGTACCGCCCCCGGAAAAAGTATCGTCTGAAGCAGATCCTGAGATCGGAGCTCGCAACACCCGCTTCATGCGTCCCATGCCACGATGGATTACAGCTTTGAGCACAGTACCCGGTACAGATATCGTACTCAGCGGAAGTTGGGACGGCTGGATCCGAGCATGGCGTGTATCAGACGACAAAAGAACACTCATATCCCTCGGCGCCGTAGGCTCAGTCCGAACAGCCCCTCAACCAAAACACACATTCTTCACTAACGGCGACGACTCCGATCTACCGCAAGAACAACCTACTACAGACACTATGGAACTCGATCCCAAACCAGCGACGAATCACGAAGAACCGCTCCTCAAAGGCGTCGTAAATAGCATCGCAGTCTTTGAACGAAGACCCGAAACCGCCTCAACAGCCAAGCCTCAAAAGAAGAATAAAAGGTCTTCCTCGACAGAAAGTCAAGTCTCAAATACGCGCGGATTATGCATCGTAGCCGCCCTGGGCAAGGAGCATCGCTACAGTCGCGCACAACCCTTCGCGCAGAACCATTACACTGGTCCCAGTGCGCAAGGCAGGAATGGAGCGGTAGTCTTCGAAGTGCCGTTCTTCGATAATGTGGATCATGAGCAGATAGAGTTGGAGGCTAAGGCGGCTGAATAAATGTCTTTCTAGAGAGGTTCATGCATACATATCTTAATTTGATTCTGTATGTAACTAGCATTGATGGGTTGCATTTTCCCCCTTCTTTTCTTTTCTTGCCTACTACGTGTATGTGTGTGGGTATATTGTACATACTTTTATTCATCAAGCGGCATGGATGATTGGGCATTAAATACAAAAAGTTTCTGTTTTCACCTTGGTGCAATATTGATATCTGTAGGGTTGATTCTGGAAAAGTCATTATCATTATCATCTTTGGGAGCAAAAAAGTCTATTCGAACAAGCTATGATAAGTCCACCAAACCCTAAAACGACATGATCATGAGAAACGCCTCGCTGAGATGGATCGATAAAAATGGAATGATGTTTGAGGTCAAAGCGAAAAGGTGCTGAGGACAGGGGATGACGTACCACCCACGAGAAGGTCTGAAAGTGCAGAAAGATAGTGAAAATAAAATTTAAGGCTTCGTTTGATTAGAGGGGAAGAAATGTTTCGTCGGTCAGGAAGCGTACTTGAAGGAAACTCAGCTCTCCTTCGCTTGATTGCTCGAGCTTAATACTATTGTATCGTGATGGTCATATGGCAATATGTTCTGGACATCATGGTATTCTGTGATAGCGATGAACTGATCTAAGAATACTCTTCCAACAAAAACGCATCTTATCCGATGAGTTATACTATCTCTTCAACGCCGGTTGTTTCTCGATCTCCTCGTTGCTGGGACAGGCATTTCATCTTCCGAGTCATCATCGACGGTGATGGCGTTAGTAGCTGACGAACCTGCACCTGTACTGCGGGGGATTGAATTGTGTCTGGGATTTCCGAACCCTCCTCGGTTGGTTGATGTCCCGACAGCTGCCTGGCCCTGTGCCTGAGATAATGGTGCTCTATGGGTGTGAGATCTAGACAACCCTAAGGTACGGGCTGAAGCTCCGTTGGCTGAATGATTCTGAAACCTTGATGCCGGATTTGATGCGGTTCTAGATGATCCCCTTGAAATGGGATTACTTCGGTAGGAGGCATTCTGGCCCGGTCTCCGAACGGGCGCTGGGCGAATTGGCTCGTCTTCATCATCTTCTTCGTCATTATCGGGATCGTTGTCGGAACTAAAATTCCATTGATATATATGCGACCCACTCGACTCTGAATCGGGTGATTCTGTATGTGTCTCCGGTTGAATATCGTCGCTTCGATCGCCTACTACTGTAGAACGATCTGTAATGTATCCGCCTTCGCTATCCTGACTGTTCTCATAGTGTATGGAACCGTCGTCAATGAATGATTCCATCTCTTCATCATCGTCGTCGAGGTCCTCTGAGTTGCTGCTGGATTCCTCTGAATTCTCGTCTTCTTCCTCTTCCGAACCGTTGTCGCTTGTATGGGTCATTGAAGAGGCATCCATAATGCCTAGAGGTCCATTTCCTAACCAGACTGGTGGCATGAATGGATGATTGTGTAATGGGTGATGGTGATGATGGTGAAAATGATGATGATCAATCATGCCGTGCGTTTCATCGTATAATTGCTGGGCAACATGAAATGGTAATGGATGCGGGTAGTTATCCACCCATGCGTCGTCATAGTCTGTCATATCATCATCCATCTCCTCATCCTCATCATCCTCATTATCATCATCTTCGTCGTCCTCATCCGTCATATCCGAGAAATCGTCCGAGTCGCCGATCGAGCCATCCTCATCGGCATGATATCCACAATTCACACATTCGTCCTCTTCTAGCTCCCAAGCACAGTTCGGACATCTCGTTACTCCGTCGTCGGCATCATAAATAGGACCAACATGATGGGGTTTCGGCTTAAAACAACCCTGAAATAGACCGCCGGTATTTGGATTTTCACTCGTCTTATCAGCCTCGAGTTTTTCCGCTTCCTCGCGCTGGTTCTTCGAGTGTTCTGCCGTGGTTTCACCTTTTTCTAGAAGCTCTGCGTTGCTGGTAAACATTTGGACGATGGCTCTGACCTGTGATAACGACCGCATAAGTATTTGGAACAACGGAGAAACTATTGGAGAAACTGACCAAGTATGCAGGAGCCGGTTGAATCTTCACTTGGGCTCTACAATCTGGACAAGTTTTGTGTGACCTTCCACTGCTAAACCATGATGTGAGGCACTGTTCCAGTTAGTGAGTCGTTACTGAACGCGTCAAATTGGTATGGCCTACCCCATAGCAAAATGTATGGCCGCATGCCAAAGTATATGGCTCGTATAGTGGGCGAACGCAAATACCGCATTGTATAAGTGCACGAACTTCTTCAACGTGCCCTTGAAGTGTTTGCAGAAGCTTTTGAATGTTAAAAGGTTTTCTCGATGAACTGAATGAATACGGACTCACTCCGGACGAGTCGAACATGACCGAGCTCTCTTCTTCTTTTCCTTTCTCTTGTGTAATATGTGGCGTAGCCGATGTTGAACCCATGGCGACCTTGGCTTTCTTCTTGTCTTTGACGGCCATCACACAGCTAGGGTTCGGGGTGAAAAACAACGTCTCTTCGAATATCTTGCAGCGGAAAAACGTGGATTCGCGAGATCGTGGACTTCAAAGATGTCTTGTTCGAGGGAAAAATCGCGGGCTTTCCTGGCAGGTACGAGACCGCCAAAAGTCGAAGTCGAGACCGATGGAGATGTTTCGTGTTGCTTCAGCTCATGGTGGTCGTACCTGACTCGTGATTTCCGATAGATAACTGACAGGGCAGGCAAGCAGCAGCAAGTCGGAGAGAGGTCGCTGAAGAGGATGCAATAATTGTGATAAGCGGTATCGTGCTGTCTAACAAAGTCCAGAAAGGATAGATGTACGGACCTTACCGCCTGATATTGCCTAACGCCGCGGCGCGTAGTATCACGTGACATAGGCGGCAAGTGCTGGCCAATGACAATAAAATGAATGGATTATCCGGCGGGGCTTCTCCTTGCGCTGGTGGGGCTGCCCAATCGAGGCTCATTGAAGATCCGACGTCACGTGAAAGTATCACATCGCGTGCACGCTCGGCGCGTATTGAGAACTGTCACTTTCGGTTCACCAATGACTGACCTGTTTCTCGTGGTGATGTGATGTCAAAGACAGCCACTACAGTTCCAGCATGAATACTCGAACAACCTGCTTGGTGAGGTCAGCTCTACAGGCGTATTGTATTCACGAGTCCACTCGTATTGACGCTATGACGCACGTTGGAGCGGCCAAAGCATTCTAGGGCAATTCTGTTTCTACGCAGTATGTATACACTACGTAGTACCACAGCATACGTTGTGTATGTCGCATGCAAGTATTGAGGAATATGTTCCTGTGCGTATGGCGTGCTCCGGATAATCGAGCCCAAACCAGAAGTTAGGTGTAATATTACGTCCCGATACGAAAACGGGACAACGTCCACCTTCTCCTGTTTAAATACAGAACAGTACCCGTTCCTCTTTCTTCCTCTTCGTCTATCTCAATACATTCGCAAGTGACACGGTATACGCGCCGAAATGTTCAATAGAGTATCAAGGCATTTCTACAGCCATGCGAACAATTATCATGAAATCGAATTTATATACGCCAACTTTCCGTTTCGTGCCGCACAACTGATTAACTTACAATTTCAGGTTGAAACTCGTCATGAACATCAGGGAAGGCAAGACGCGAGAACCCACCCATACGCAGACTGAATGACTCCTTCAAGGCTATGTTTCGTCTACTATTTCAATGCTAGATGAAAGAATCAACTCAATTCAATTAATTACGTCCATTCTTGATCAATCTGAACCCAGACCCGTTCACAGAAGCCAGGTTAATATCAATTTCCCTCGCGACAAACATCACCTGTGTTCAGGCAGTCATATTAAGCAGATACTGGATGCTGCCACATCAAATCAAAGAGAAGAACGCTTCAATAACCAAACCAGAGGGATTAGCGACCCAGAGCGACTGATCACCCAAGCAAAAATTTGTATGTCCAAAGGCGCCCAGAGCAGGATAACACAATAGAACACCGCAACCCAACTTACACGACGACACAATGATGATATATCCGAAATACAGGGAAAATTCGTCGCGTTCTCATAGTAGCCAGCAATCCACACTTTATGCCCTATGCAGCAACAGTCCCCTCCTGGTATACACCTTTCCTCCTACCAGTCTGTCTGGTCTCGTCAGAAACTAGATGACTGTCACCGATATAGCCCATCTGCACCAATTCATCCCTGACTATCTCTCGGTCCATGGCCTCGAGAAATTCGATCTGCTCCCGGATGAATTCCTTTGTTGCTATTGTATCGAAAGGCCTGTTTGCCCGCTTGCGATCCCTCAACTTGCGGCCCATCTCTTGACAACGATCTTGCAAGATTTCAAATCGGTATTCGGCGTATTGGTGGTAGAGCTCCTTGAGGTCAGAGATAGCGCGTACTGTGTGGAGGACAGTGTCGTCCTTGACGGCCGCTGATTTTGGGCGGAAGGAGGTCACGGAGGTAATACGCTCGGCAGCGCCTAGTGCACGAAGGGCTTGATGCTCGATATAACGGCCTTGAAGAATGACAGCGGAGCCCTATCGACATTAGTGTGGTTCCCTGAGGGGAGAATTTTCAGAGAAAGACTTACCATTTGGGGTCCGCGCACTTTGACAGTACCACCATTGCCCTTACGCAACATGGTTTCACCGCCGACCATAGTGGAGCAGTCAGATAGCATCGTCACACAGACAAAAGGATAGCTGTCAGTGTGCCAGTCGACAACTGGCTTGTCATCATCTTCCAAAGCGCAGTCGGCAACGCCCTCGTCAGCGTTGCGGTGTACAATTTCCAACTCCTTAGCCTTTTGTTCTTCGCTCTTCACAGCAATGTTGATGTGAGCGATTTCCCAATCCATGACAGGAACCAGATCAATGCCAGCAATCTTGGAGATAATTCCCAGGACTTCAGGGCTCTTCCAAGCGTCATAGATGAACGGTGCGCATCTTTGATCATTGTGAGTACGGGTACATTTGCAGAGGGCTGACAACATACTCTGGAGCAAAGCCACGCAGCTGGCATTGAGAAAGGTTACTAGAAAACTTGTATTTGTCCCAGACAGTTTCGTCTAGGATCTCCGCTCGCATCTGCTTGACTGCTTCCTCACTAAAGAGGGGGAAAGGCTCAGATACACCTACGGGGGAGATACCTTTGCCTTCGGGATAGTCAAGCTCCTGCATCGTCCAAACTTTCGAGGGAGGTGTGAATTTGATATGCTTGGCTGGGTCAAAAGAAACGCGATCACAGGGAGCTAGATCTGATTTCACGGGGATGATAGGCTTGGCTTTGTTGACTGAAGGTTGCTGAGGAGCCACATGGACTTCCTCGGTAGCTTCCTCAGCAGCCTCCTGAACAACTCCTTGAGACTTTTCTTGGATTGTTTCTTGTCGCAACTCTTCTGTGGCTTCTTGAGTCGACTCTTCGGGCAACTCTTGGGGCTTTTGCAGAACTGTCTCCTGCATGGTCTCTGGTAAGATCATTTCGGAAACTTCTTGTGAAGACCCCTGAACACCCTCTTCAGGTATCTCTTGTGGAACTTCTACTGAAACTGCTTCCAGGCTTTTGGGTGAGAGATCTTGGGGGATATAGTGGTATGTTTCGTTGGGAATGTCATTCATAATGGGGGCTTCTGGAAGCAATGGGGCTGTCATAACATTTGTGGCAGCCATGATTCTGGTTAGGTATTAAAGTGGTGGTTGAAGAAGATCTAATCAGTGCGGTGCGAGGAGAGGGGCATAACAAAGAACAACTCTTTTGTGGACACCACTCACCCAAAAGTCGTTTCTAACAGATAAGGAACGGTATCAAGAAGATATGCTTTGCAATAAAGGTTACTCGACGCTCTGATATCTGGGGTTGACCCGAAGATGACGCTCTTACTTATACTTATCGTCATCCCTTACTCTATGTCTGCTAAGAGTTCTGGAGCGAAGCGGCTTTGGGCCGTTTGTTGCCCGTTGTCGGTGCAACCTCTCAGGGAAAGCTACAAATCCGGACCATCGTGAGTACTACCGACCCGCCAACCGACATACTATACTATACCGAGTTGGTTACGACGACCCGGCGGATACCTGTGTGGCGTTCAGAAGTAATGTTCCAAATCAGACGATACATGCTCTGATGACTTGTGTATATTTGGCCTAGGAATCAAACCCGCCAAAGCCAACTAAGATTGTCACGCTGTGATCCCGGTCTATCATTATTCGGACGCCTATGACACATCAGAAGTCTAGCGCAAGTAGTGGCGAATCCACTTCCCAGCCTACTCCTCGTCTGTATGGAAATTGTGCCTGTGTTTGGTTTGGCACCAACCACCACCTCGACGCCAAAAATTTGGTTGACTCTTACCAGTGGATACGGTTTGAATCACGATGATACCAGGTGTTTGCGATGATTGGTGGACCACGGATGATAGCTATGGGTATCTGGAGCTGGAACGACAAAACTTGGCATGGAAGAAGCGAAAGAACGTCTCTGGAAACTTATTTTTGAACGAGCGACAAATCATGAACTCATGATAGCAGGTTAGATGGACATGGAGGAAAAGAGTAAACAGCAGGATGCGCCGGATCAGATCCACGCGAGGTGTGGAGGGGTAGTCGCAACAACGTTTCGGCTGAGTGGATTCGAATGGACTTTTTGACTCGTTTTGGGATATAGGATCTGGATCGCCAAAGCGGGCGATAGTTCATTATCGGTACTTTGCTACTCGCCCTACTGACTTTACAGCCTAACTAGCGTGTAGGTACTGCTGCCTTGTCTATCATCCGTTATCGGCATTTTACCGTCCTTCCAGCTTGAACTCTATTGCTTTGATTTTCTGCTCGTGTTAAAGGATTCAGCGATTCTCGTCATATCATCATGACGTTGACGATGATAAGGCTACTCTCAATATCATAGCTGACTGTCTACAACCTGAGCAGCGTACATGACTCGGAGAAATAAGGAAGTAAGGTATGGCCTCTCCAGGGAAGGGTCCAGCATGAAGCTAGGTGACTTTTTCTCCCGAATCCCATACAGGATAAATCCACAGTCTATTTTACCCAATCCTCTTTCGAATGTTGACATTTGTCAAAAAAACATTCGGAGACGCTTGAGGCTTGAGCGGGGTTGCGCTGTTCTAGCTCTACGGAAAGCGAATCCCGCCGGCCACACAAGCAGACATGTCCGTTTAATGTATCCAACGTATTTTATATTGATCCCACAGTGAAAGCACGAACTCTAAAAGGAATCCAGATTAGGAAAGGTATTAAAATGGAACATTCTACATTCTGTCGCAGGCGATATACCTATCGATTCTCATGTTATCAGTAGGCTAAATAGTATGGTCATGTCTATGATCTACACAGTCTAGCTTCTCAGCTCGTCTAGAAGGAAGGTTACAGCGAATTCGGTTTGGTGTCGAATCACAAGGCTGGAGAGAAGATCGAGCTGATAAGTACATCGACGTCTCCATCGACTTTGATCATCGGCCTTCAAACGGAGAGTAGATATCGGCAACCAATCAAATTCGCATTCTGCAAATAAAGCCAAAGCCAGCTAATCAGAGACACTGAAATACTTTAATTTCGGTTTAGGCTTAGTGCAGGCGCTTATCCTCACGTGCCTAAGACAAGCTCGGGCTACTTAGAAGCTGCCGATTTGCTTCGTCCAGACCCACCGCGAGATTTCTCCAACGACAACTCGGCCTCTTGTTTAGCTGTTGGCCAATTTCTCCATCTATCTGGTCTGGTATACATTGAGTGCAGGACTACTGAAGGAAGATAAATCAACATGTCGTCGTCGACTACCAAAGAAGCGGAGGGCTCTTCATGGTCCAAGGCTGAGAAGAAATTCGAAAAGTAAGTTTGCTGTGAGCTACCTAGTCCCTGCAAATACAGCCACACTATATCAGTATACACTGCGCTCTATAAACATTTTCAGACATATTTTCAATCTTCCCCATCTTTTTGTCCTCGGACACATCCATCCAACCAGTCAAGATTCATCTTTCCCTTGCCGCCGCCAGGAACACACTACCACCCCATAGCTCCGAGGAGGCGTCCAATCCTCAATGAACACGGCATGCACTGCATCTCCTAAGCAATCTCAAGAAAAGGACAAAAGAAAAGTCCTTTGACTTTGTCCCGACCCCTCTTGACTCACCCTACTTTCCATCGATCACATGCCCTTTGCTATAGACCCTCTTTTTTTTTCTGCTTCGACTGACAACGGATATTTTTATCTTTGGTATAGTAAAAGCGCAAGTGAATATTATGACCCGTGTCAGGAGTTTGCGGACCGGAGCATCAGGTGCATGCGCCGGAATGCGGGCGACCGCGAGATGTGCGGTGACTATTTTCAGTGAGTATAGACGATGCTTGAATGCTGTGTTTGCAATTTTTGTTTATGCATCCCCCTGCATTTACCTTTTAAGGTTGATTGTACTGTTGTTTGAAGGCTGGCAGCCTGTGGTGATGCCGTACAATTGGACTTCATTCGATTCGTTGAGGCTTATTCAGTAAATGTTTCTACGCTTATGCTAATTCATCTGATCGTAGGGCCTATCGTGACTGTAAAAAGGAGTGGGTATGTACTGAGCTCCCCTACTCTTGGTCAGGTGCTTCTATTGCGCATCATGTTCTTCTATGCAAATGGATATCCTCGCCACCAAAGTCTATTAAGAATGCTGACCGTTATATTTAGTTAAATTCAAGAAAACTCGCCAGAGCTAAAGCAGCATCGGAACAGCAGCAACAACAGTCATGACATCGTTTTCCCTCTTCAGAGACATAGCTCTCGTGGATCCACACCATGAAAGTACGAGTCTTTGGTCTGGTCTGGTCAGTGGTCAGCCTTGACCCTTTCCTCACCTCAATCTGCCGATTGCAACCCATAATCTCATCTCCGTAATACCTCCCTATTATCATCCATGTCATCTTCCAAGGAAAATCCAGAGGTCCTCAAATCGGAATATCTTTCCTCTATCTCTCGGTCCGTCGGGACCAAAACGATCATCCTCTCTCTTCCCGGCGAGGGATCTCCATTCCCGATTCAGCAGTCGTGTGCTATCACTTACCACCAACAAAAAGGTCGTGGGTCTGACTTCATGCACTGTCATCATTTTTTTGGTCGATTTAGCCTATGGTCTCCTCATTCGCATTGGCGTTCTGTTACGATCTATAATTTGCATGTACTTTTATATGTACGTATAAGGATTTTGTATGAATATATTGCGATTCCAAGGTACTTTACTCGGATCATTGGTCCAACCATGGGTGACTGGCGCTACATGTGCAGTAAGTTCAGACGACAATGTTGACGAAATTTATTCTCGATGCTTGTGATTTGCAGATGTGGACTGAACGTGAATTGCTCTAAATACATAAGTAGACGATGCATGTCTGTGGCACTATAGCACGGAGGTCCGTATCTACCTCCGCTCAGGTGACCGCAGTCTGACTATGCATCGCCAACTAGTTGATTTGACTTGTGCGCCTGTACTTCCGGGTCCTCAATCGCTGTGCTGGCAGGTTGCAAACTCCTCCATCTTGGAAGAATGCATTTGGGACAACACATAAAGCATTCATGGCTTTCAGATTCAATCATAAATTTGGCCCGGTATTGAAAATTCAATGTTGGGATTAAATTTTCCACGCAGAGAGCGAATTGGGCAAGCCGATAGAATGTTCCATTATATATTTGGAATAGACAATATTCATCTTGGTTCTGAGTAGAACAAAGTGCTTATCAATCATGACCGACTATTCAGGCAGCGAGCGCAGTGTCTTGAGGATAAATATTGTGATATTACCCAAAAGACAAAAAGTAAACAAAAATTGATGCGTGAGGTCTAGATAATCGTAGGGTTGAAGGAAGGCGGTGGTGCTCCCCGCATTTTGCAAAAAAAAAGATGTTGTGCCGGCTGAACCATGATAACATTGCTTCGTTGCTACACCATAACTATCGTACATACGGCCTCGTCTGAAGCTCAACAATAATTTAGGGGAGCCTCCATCATTGCTCCGGTAAAGATCGCCCGGGTAACACGCACGGAACGAAGCAGAAAGACACAAAGCGTGGTGCGGGGAAGACGACAGCCATGTCCGCAACGGCAGATCCGGTGTTCCAGCGCCGGAACAAGCAGATACAAGAGGCCGTTGACGCTCAGAATCTGAAGCAGGCTTTACAATTGATTGACAAGAGGATCAAAAAGGGCGAGGATACCAGGTTTTTAAGAGTGAGTTTGTTTACCATGCTGTTTGACTGGCCCAATCAAGTGCACAATGGCTGATACCATCGTTCAATCTCAGGCATGGAAAGCGCATATCCTCTTCCTCCATCCCGATCAAACGCATTCGCAACAAGGTATTGCCGCGACGCTGGAAATTTGCAAGCTTGAGCCTCCGACCACGGACTTGGACACCATAGACTTATTGAGCTCGACGCTGAGAGCGGTACCGGGCCATGACGGTACAGCTAGGAATCTGTGGGAGAAGGCAGCAAAGGCAAAGCCCCAGGATCATGAGATTCAGTCACAGTGGTTTACCAGGTCGTTTGAAGGGGAGGACTGGCAGTCTGCGCAAAAGGTTAGTGCCATCATACCTGGATTAAGGAGCGAAATGCTGAACGGTATTTATAGGCTGCCATGAGCCTCAACGCAAATTTCCCCAAGCAACGAAAGTATTATCTCTGGGCAATATTTCTGTGCCATCTCTTGGCTGTCAATTCATCTTCGTCCGAAACCGAACGCAAGCTCTTTGGAACCCTGGCATATCGCATGGTGTCAAAGGCCGCGGAAAACGTGCCGGCTGACCCTGTACGTATATCAATGACACTTCGGAGCCATTTTGCTCATCTGTCCTATGATAAACAATGGATTACTGATTTGAAAATATAGAAACAATTGTTAAGCCCTCCGAGAGCCATTCAGACCTCCGAGGAGCTAATACTCCTAATCAAGATCTTCCAGGCGCAAGGCCGAGACGAAGAAATCTTGAAGATACTCGACAGCAACAATCTTGGGCTGAACTCACGTTTGGTCCAAAACGACTGGTTTTTTATCAGAGAAAAGCTTCTCTCTCTGGAGAGAGCCGAGAAATGGACGAGTGGTCTTGAGTATACCAAAGAGCTTTTGAATATGCCAGAAGAAGATGAAGCTGCAAAGAAGCTTTTACAGGAAAGAGATGACTGGGGAGTCTGGAGTCTTTTGTTGACCTCGACCAAGAAGCTGAATGATAAAAAGTAAGCGCATCAGCTATTATATATGTTTATACGCTTTGTGGCTAATATCGGACGGCATTAGAATATCTGAGGACACGATATCCTTCGTACAAAAACTCACACAGCGTTTTCCGAAGTCAAGGAATGCTCATCTTGCTCTTCTCGAGGTTTCAATATGGAAACTGGAAAGCGGTGAATTCGGACAGCCTGAATTGCTTGCTGCTTATCAGAACTTTTTTGACTTCAACAGTACCAAGATGTACTGTTTTGATGACGTTCGGAAATATGCCCCACACATCGACCAAACGCATATCTTGAAGCTGGTTGATCATGTTCTGGAGAAAGCTGGTGCCCAAAAAGAGGTATGTGAATGACTCTGCTGATTTCTATGCATAGCTAATGTCCTTCAGTTATCTACAACAGCTCAACAGATTACACTCATCAACGCCTACAAGCTTGAGTACTGTTTCAAAATTTTTGCAGATCCCTCTACTTCCAAAAAGCGTGCTGAAGACTTTGTCTCGCGTTGTCTCAAGATGTACCGCGCCATGAAAAAGGAAGAATCTACCGAGAAGACAATCGAGAACCAACCCAGAGACGACCTTGGACTACTCGCTGTCATGTGCCTCATACAACTTGATGAGCAACCGAAGCAAAGAAAAACCCCAAGTGCGGAATTGATTCGTTCTGCAGCTATCCTGGAGCATCTCTGCCAAAACTCACCTCACAACTACCAAATTCTACTTCTTCTTGTGCGGGTATACCTCCTACTCGGCGCAGGTTCAATCGCCATGAAAACATTCAGCAAGCTTTCTGTGAAACAAATCCAAAATGAAACTGTCGCACACAACTTATACACTCGTCTTGCCACAATCCACCCACTTGGAGCACCCCCCATCGAAGCCGAGTTCAAAGATTTCATTCCCGAAGTCGCTCTTTCCCAGGCTATTAGCTTTTACGACCATGCGGACCGAACAACAACACGTCAGCGAACAACCGGATTGAATCTCGGAAGCTATGTCAACGTTGAAGGTACAATTGAGCTTCAAGAAAGCTTGAGAAATAGTATCTGCAAACGAATGTGGGCTCTTGAAGCACGCCGCATAGATCGATTGCAAGGAAAGGATCGATTCTGGAGATTTGATGATATAAGTAAGTTCGCATTCAACTATGTTTGATGATGCAATTTTGACATCGTTTACTTGTTAGCTTCGAACCAGTCACAACTGGTGGACAAGCGAACTTTTGATGCGTTCATGAACTGTGAGCCGTTGGATAGGCCGTCATTTGAGGAGAAATTGAGACTTGGGCCTTTACCAAAGGTGGGAGAGATACAGATACATAGCGTATCGTTTGCCAATACTGATAGATTGATATAGGAACGCTGGATACGTGCCACACGCATAATTGACCGAATCTGGGTATTGAATCATCAACTACAATCACAAAAGCCCATCAAAGCAGATATCGCGCTTCCCGATATTGAGAAATTGGACTTGACTGAGAATGTTATTGATGATATGACACAAATTGAAAAGACCAATGCCGACTGTCACCGTATCCTCTGGACAGCTACATTGTTACTGTCCGACTCTAAAGCGGTCCCTGGACAAGATATCAACAAAGTCTTCAAACATATGGAAGAATGGGTTGCAAAGACACTTGAAAGTGTCTCAGATGATCCTGCTATTTTTACAGACACTGCGATTGCTTTACCATCAGAAGGGAACAGCAAACGGATACTGCCGTCCTGGCAATATCTTCACGCCAGTGTCTCGCTTCTAGAGACGCTGAAGGTATTATTATCAACAATATCTTTAGTAGAAACATCAGCAAAGAAACTACCAAAGTCTGGCGCTAAGCCAACGAAAGAAGCTGTGCAGGGTCTGAAAGAAGTCGCAACCAAACTTCAGGAAAAAGTCAAGTCAAACACGCGAACTTTGAGGTCATATGTCATAGGATCGGGTATTCTCGGTTCTTTGACCGATCTGATATTTCAGCAGATTCAGGAAGATTCGACTGAGGCCAGCAGTGAGCTTGCTGAAGAATTGGAAAAGACTCTAGATGCGAGTGATGTGGAGGTTTTCTGTGGAGAGCTCCTAGAAAGCTGGGAAGAGGCACTTGGGGGAGTATTATCACTCAAGTAAACCTAGTGCAGCAGTGTATATAGAGAATTTCTAAGCACATTACATAATATGCATATTGTATCTATTCAACAGTTCCATCAGCTGTATTATGCAACCATTCCCATGCCCACTTCCATATCTGGACCGGATGCACGTGACCTGTCCGACCGCAAGCCCGCATTGACAGCCCTAAGCCCTAAGCCCTACCCGCTCGCCTAGGGAAACACTTCGCGCAAAAAAACAACGCTAAACAATCCCCATCGAACCAAACCACTTTCGGCCACTAACACCCGCCCATTCTCTTACCCAGCGAATTCGGTGCGAACTTTTCCTCTACGACGACGACAATTCTTCGACAATCGACAACCGACAACCCTTTTCTCTTTTTTTCAACGAGAAAATCAAAAATTCGAAAAAATGGCGAAGGAACGTTCCGGTCTCATTGTCGGCTTGAATAAGGGTCACGTATGTTCATTTTCCCTCTTGTGATGGTGGACTAGGATGGTGGGTTTTTGTTGGTGGATGTCGTGGTGCTGGGAGTTCTTTTTCGCCGATTATGTCTGTGTCTCGACGGTTCGATTATACGGTTAAAGTACATTTTGCGTGTCGATTATGCGCGTTCGGAGATTCGACGATTCGATAGAAAACGACAGGGAATACATAGCTGAGATATGCATATGGAAGGACGAATACTCGCTTGTCTGGCAACAGTTTGCATATCATACCAACAATCTCACCATCGACATTCTGTCTATAATTCGTTTATTCTGGATTGTTGCGTCGACAAGTACTTCTGAAAGAGATGGGAGTCGAATGTGCACGGTACACAACCATGTTAAGATCACTCGATGAACGACCGCTATAAGACACATACGAATCACGTCGACCATCACGATGAAAGCCCACCAAGACTGAACTCCCACTGCCATGACGAGACTTTACAATGAACCCATCTCTAGATCCAAAGAAGCAACATTGAACACAAACTGATTGATAAATCTATAGAAAACCACCCCTATCGAGACCAAGGCTCGCATCAGCCGCAGCAAGGGCCGTCTCTCCCGCCGCACCGCCTTTGTCCGTGACATCGTCAAGGAGGTTGCCGGTCTCGCCCCTTATGAGCGCCGTGTTGTCGAATTGTTGAGGAACTCCCAGGACAAGCGTGCCCGCAAGCTCGCCAAGAAGAGAGTACGCCATCTCCCTCTATCGAAGCGTTGAAAAAGATAAAGCGTTGCTAACATGTTTTTGAATAGCTCGGCACAATCGGCCGCGCTAAGGCCAAGGTCGACGAGATGCAAAAGGTCATCGCCGAAGCCAGACGGGCTGGTCACTAAAGGAATCTACCTTTTTTTTTCTCAAAATAAAAAAAGCCATTTCTTCCTTTCCTAGTGCTGTCTATGTTCTGTTTCTTAACGTGCTTCCGAAAACCAAAAACCTGGGCGCAAATGCAATAATTTTACGCATTTACTTTTTTATTCTCCTCTTTTCCTGTTGCTCTGCTACTGAGATATCGTTTGTTGGCCCATTGCCCGACCTCTCCCCCATGGAACAACTGAATCGAATCGACTGCGATACGGGGTGTTTTCATTTTCTCTTTTATTTTTATCGATATCTACGGGTCTCTCAGATGATGTGGCAGGGTTTGGAAGAGGAGAAGGGGACGGAAGTGGATTGGATGGGGAGTGTTGAGGATATGGATGGTTGTGATATCCAAGTTTTTTCTGATCGATCATGTTCTCATACAACACATACACTAGATGAAATATGAAGATGAGATGTCGGACAAGGAGTTTTGCATATGTTAAATATTGTACTTGTGGCTACGATCTATCTACTCTTCAAGGAAAGAGGTGGATATAGTAAGAATGCGTAATTCATTCTGGTCATTCAAGTCTTATCATGAACTATCATACATCATTTCTTCCCAGGAAGTTTGAGCCATTTCGGCACTCCTCCCTTCTTACCTCCCTGGGACTTGCTTCCACCTTCCTCACTATCCTTCATGCCAAGTCTATTCATAAGCGATGGTTTATCCTTTTCTTCTTCGACAACTTCCGGCACAGTCGGGATGCGTATGTCTTGTGCCTGGCTGCTAAGTTCTGGCTTTAGTAGTGTTGTTGTTCGGGTCGCTGCCGCCATGGCAGATGCTTGATTATTATCAATCCATGTGAAATTAACAAGGACTCTTCCTCGTAGACCTTGGTCCTTGATAAGGTATTGTTGGTCTGAATCTGGGATAGTTTGACTTGCGCCGCCGGGACCTGTCCGAGACTTCGCTGTTGCACCAAACACCACTAATAAAAACTTCTCGTTGACAAACTTTGGGCTCAAGCAGCCTCGCACAAATGTATATAGAGTTGATCCTGTATCTGTTTGTTTGAACTTGGCAACGACCTGACTTTGCTCTGGAAACCGAACTTTGACATCAATTTCTGTGATGGCTGCCAGTTTCTCTTGCTCTGCCGCTGCCTTTTCGGCTATCTCCTTGTCGCTTGGGAGACGCACATTCTTGGACAGCTGGTTGAGTCGTACTTGATGTGATTTGGCATGCTCGATGCTGGGAACATAGTCTTCTTCATTATAAGATGTCAAAGCCGAACGAGGCGTTGTATTCGTAGGTGGCTTATACACGGTGACTGGACGGTCAGACACAAGGGGAGAAGGTGCTTCTTTTGGTTCAACCTCTGATGCGGGGAAATTGGTTGGCTGTGTTATATCGTCTTGTGTATCCATGAGATCGGCTTGGGTCGTTGCCGCAGGCTCTATTACTTGCGCAGGCTCATTCACAGTTGCAGCTACTGTTGTCCCAGCTGGAACTTTCTCCTCACTAAGCGACTCAAAATACTTATCAATCATCGCCACCGCTTCTTCGAATGGTTGCTGCGTCGTTCGAAAAGATAATCTGAAGAGCACATTGCCACTATTGAAACCCAACTGTGCCAACGACTTTTGTAAGTCCGAAAATTCGGATAATTCCCGACCCATTACTGAAAGTACCGGTGTCTGATAATATAACCTCCCATTTCCATCATTTCCGCTATCCGTGATAGGCGCCGCTCGAGCTGTTAAATTCCTCGTAGATCCGTTTCCGGCAACACCAGCTTCGAACTTTCGTAACACAAGCCATAAAGTCGTTGTACTAGGGAATTTATCAAGAAGTCGGCCGTTCGGGGCACTTTGTGCTTCGGATGGTGGAAGTTGGAGGGCGACGTTAACAACGGATGGTGATTTTGAGAGCTGGACGAGCTCGAGTTTTGCGCCGGAGCTCAGACCAGAAAGCCGGAATATGAGCGATAAATCGACTTGTTTGCTCTGGTGTCTGTGCAAATCGTCAGTACGATGCTTAAGTTTTTAAAAAAAGCTCACTCACTTGAGGCCATATTGACTAGCATCCAGTCCGAGCTTGCTGCAAGCTTCTTGCAGTACATCTGCTAATGGCTTCGACGGATTTGTCTTGATAGTAGCTCTTCTAGCTGTAGAATCAATCACCACCACATGCGAGCTCATGGTTATAGATGCACGGAGTTTTGAAAGTTGATGAAGCCCCCCGGATTGTATTTGTAAAGCGGGGCAGCTTTACTTTGATGCTTAAACGTCGATAAGGTAAGTGTGCAATGGAATTTCCAAAATGATCTTAAAGAATATGAGCCTTTTATCCAGAACGAGTAATACCGAGTCGTTGATAAAGATCAGCTTGCTAAGCAGAGATGTTCAAGAAATTCGATGATATTCCGACTCTTTCAACTTTGTATGGGCAACGGCAGGCACCCGCCCAGCGTCATTCTAAGGAAGGTCCGTCCCAAAAAGGTTACCGCCTGGCCCGAGCTCCCTCGCAGTCTCGCGTCGGCCTAAGACGAAGAGACAGACAGACTGTCCAGCTTCATCAAGCAATCACATCCATCACGACCTGTCTTCTTGCGTTTCATTTTCATCACTGCAATAACGAAACCTGCGTCTGATTTGATTTGCACGATATACCGCTGTTCGCCCGATAATAGTCCATCATGGTACGTTCTGGAGCTCCCAGCCCTTCATAGCTGCTGCTGACTGACTGACTTGCTTCATCTAGAGCTCGCCCTTTGATATCAGTATGCCCCCCCGACTTATCACTACGATATCTATGATCCCGAACTAACAAAACAGATGGCGGTGCCTGTGTGGCCATGGTGGGAAAAGACTGCGTCGCAATCGCCTGCGATCTCCGACTCGGCATGCAAGCCCTGACGGTCTCCAACAACTTCCCCAAAATCTTCAACTACGCACCATCCACCTATCTCGGTCTCACGGGCCTCGCAACCGACGTTACCACCGTCTCTGATCTGTTCCGCTACAAGGTCAACATGTACCGCCTCCGTGAAGAACGACACATTTCCCCCCAGACCCTGGCGAACCTCGTCAGCTCGAGTCTGTACGAGCGACGATTCGGCCCTTATTTCGTGTCTCCTGTCATTGCGGGAATCAATCATACAACTGGGAAGCCGTTCATTTGCGGGTTTGATAGTATCGGATGCATCGACTTTGCCAAGGATTTTATTGTCAGCGGTACAGCTAGTGATCAGTTGTTTGGTACTTGCGAGGGTCTCTGGGAGCCTGATTTGGTGTGTCCATATTCTGTACTACATTTTATCTGCAATTACTGACTGAATACAATAACAGGGCCCCGAAGATCTTTTCGAGACTATTTCTCAGGCACTCCTGAACGCCGTTGACAGAGATGCACTCTCCGGTTGGGGTGCAAACGTCTATATTATAGAGAAAGACAAGGTCACAAAGAGATTACTAAAAGGACGACAAGATTAGACAGTGTCGTGTTTTAATTCAGCCGTTTTCAACCGTCTATGCATCCTAGCATACTGTGTATACGTAGGCTAAGTCACATCGACAGCTTGACCTAGAAACCACCCTTATTTGTAAAAACACCGTAAGCTTCCCCTGATGTGCCCATAAAAGCCTTCAAATCCTGCACCAGCACCTCTGGCGCCTCCCACGCCGCAAAATGGCCGCCTTTCTCAAACTCCGTCTCCCGCACAATGTTTCCGATAGCTCTCAACCACGTACCTGGAATCTGAATGATCTCTCCCGGAAAATTCGCAACAGCTATCTTGACACAATCCGCTATTCGCGAAGATATGACTTCATCACGCGATAGCCACGTATAACCAAGTCCGTCTTTACCATCAGCATTAGTAGTACTACCAGTAGAACTGGGCCGCGTAACAGATTCACGATATATCCTCAACGAAGCCGCCGGTCCCGCCTTTGAAAACAAATAAATACTTACCCACTCCAAAATCTCGTCGTCTGTCCAGTTATACCCATCTGTCCATCTATGAAGTTTATCGTATACCCACGCCAGAAGCCCCACGGGACTATCGTTGAGCGCATATCCGAGTGTCTGCGGATACGTATCCTGCTGCTTCGCATACGCATTCTCTCGTTCCAGATAGCTTTGTAAGATAGCTACTTTACGTCTGTTGGAAGCCGAGAATGGTGGTACGAGGTAGCCTAGCACGGCTTGCAGAAATAGGATAGGGTTGCGCCAGGGGTAGGGAGGAGGGGAAGGAATAAAGTTGAGGTGTAGGGCTTTTGTGTGCGAGGGGTAGCGGAGGGCCATTGCGCGGGCGATGAAGGAGCCCCAGTCGCCGCCTTGAATAACTTTGTGTCTGTGTGTTAGTGATGGTTTTGGGGGATTAGATGGAGTGAGGGTCAAGGACGAACTGTATTCCGTGTAGCCTAGTCTGGTCATTAGGGCATGCATGGATTCTGCGTATTGGGCGAGTCCGAAGCCCTTCTGTTTCATGTCAGATGCCAAGTCTGATGTAGACAGAGAGTGAAGGAAAAGTGAACCTTCGATATACCACCTGAGAACCCAAAGTTGGGAAGTGAAGGCGCGACGACATCGAACGTAGGCTCTCCTTCGTCTCCTCCGGTCAGAAGATGGAGCACCTTCTTCACTTCGATGAAAATGCCAGGCCCTATCACGCCAATTAGCAGACCGCTTTGAGTACGAGAAGCACAAAATAAAAGTAACATACACCCATGCAAAAACAACAACGGAATTCCTGTCCCCTTCTCCACTCCCTTTGCCCGCTGATACACAAAATGCACATCAACATCCTCCTCAAACCCCTCCACGGATACTGCAGTCGTATACTGCGGCAGACTATCATTCAGTTCCTTCTCAGTTTTCCGCCAATCAAAGACTTCGCGCCAATATTTCGTGAGGCGCTTTATGTCTTCTAGTGGAGCGCCCATGTCCCATTCCTGGGACTTGTCGTGGGACAGTAGTTCATCCGGGAAAGATGCATTGTCAAGCTTTTGGTGAAGGGCGGAGAGTTGGGAGTCTGGGATGGAGATTCTGAAGGGTTTAATTTTGGGGTCTAGGCCTAGGTCTGAGAGAATGTCTTTGGTGTTGGTTGTTGGTATTGCCATTTTGGGAAATATGGGTGCTATGATCTGGTCACGATCTAGAGCTAACTTTCTGATGTTCGATAGCAAAGATGCTAGATTAAATGTCAAGGTAAGGGTATCAACTATGTCGGATTATTTCATATTGAAAAAAACATGTAAATTGTAGGTGGGTAGTGACGATCCTCTTCACAAATTGAATCTACCGATTCTTGACCGCAAGATGCCGAGGCACCCCTCGTGCGACACGTCCACGCGAGTATCCGTGAGAACGTAACCCTTAATGCCTGAGCATTTACACAATTCAATAAGTTCTCACAATCACGTCGAAGTCGGAGAACAGACCGCAGAGGCTCATTTACAAATGTTTCACGTTTAATATGAATAAACAGTAATCTTACCTCGTCTCAGCCATATCACCAGACCCAAGGTTCAACGCTTACATATGCAACGCTGTGGGTCTGGTTGGATGTTGATTAAATTGGGCCAATTTTCATCTCAATTGTACCAATGGAGGACCAAGGAGCATTTTCGATTAATAAACATCAATTGATAAACGTGGCAGGCACGTAGTCCACTCGCTAAATGTCGAGACTCGCGTGTTACTGCGTAGTAGTATGGGAGACGGGAATACGAATACGTCGCTGAGTCTATCCAGACTTTCTATCCAGACTTTCTGCATCGATCGCCCCCACCCATATCATCCTTTGAACCAGACCTGTAAGATCGATGTCGAGAAATCAATGTGGAGATTGTGGGAAAATCAAATAAGTCACGAGAATACCAGGGTATGATTTTGTGTCCAGTGTATGCAAAGCAAGGTACGAAGCCCTGACAGGTTGACTGCAATCAATCAACCTGAATCAGTGGCACTGATCAGGGCTGGGATTGGCGCGGTAACTCGGCAGTGGTCTCGTGGTAACGCGAACGCCAAGCATTGCATGGCTGTTTATGCCGTCTGCGCTGAACAAGAACAGAAAAGGTACAAAGTATGGCTAGATCCCCGATCCAGAGTGCTCTTTGACTTTGGTGGTGTCTGTTTGCTAAAAGCAGGTCGTTCCGTATCAGGTAATTTACCATGCAAGGAATTACATGCGATACCGTTAGCTCGAGATTGTCCGGTCTAGACTGGGTCCACAGTCACTGACGGGCGGGCGCTGATTCGAGAACCACCGCATTGGCCTTCGTCAGCCGCGCCATCTTGGACGATCAGTTGGCGCCCTGGCTATAACTAGCAGTAACAATCCCGTATGATCTGTACTCACGCGTACATTCATTGAGATCATGTTGACTAACTGCTGCGTAGAAACTGACGGTAGAAAGCCAGAGATGATGCCAGTATTAAGGCAAAATCAAGTACCTGAATATGTGGAAATCAGCGATGTGATCAACTCAGGCTCGAATCACGTGTGATCCAGCCCGTCAATGCCAGCGAAGAGGATTCTCCCTGTAAGATCGGATAATTCTCTCTCGTATAAATAATACATGTGTTCTCGTCGAGTCATTCGCTAGGTGGCGTTCCCCGTTCAATCGTACAATACCATACAGCTCACGATCCACTGGATCGGTCTGGGCCCTGAGCTCGGCAGCCGGCTGGAATCTGGGCTCCCTCCCGCCTAATCAACCAGGACTGCGCCGATGGCCAAAGAGGCCTGGGAGTTCTTTGCTTCGAAGTTCTGACGTTACTTTCTTCTGCACATACTTCTACGACTCATACTCCCTGCCCTATAATAGAATCTCGTCAAGCACCGCGACTCGCATGAAGTGCACGGAAGATATTGTACTCGACCTGTAACGACATTCGACGGCCGTTTTCGATATTAACGACACGAAGCCTTGTGGTGGGATGATGATTGGGAGTTTGTGTCTACTACCGCTCTAGCATTTCGATTTGTTAAGCGTTCTGGTCAGCAAAAGTGCCGCACGAATTGCATATTTCTTCGCTGCACTGAACAATGTAAGTGTTTTATCCTTATTTATCTAGATCGTACGTGAATTCTGACGTCTCAGTCGGGTATTCATAGTCTCGACTATTGTCGGGCCCGACCAACCTCCTGTAATGGTTGGTCCTTCGTTTTTCGTGCACTCATAAACCGAACCATCACGACTGAACATCATGGACGCCGCTTCCGATAACCGCAAAGTCGGGACGACACTTGACACGCCGCTTCCTCGAATGTCATTGTGCCTGGCTAGCGAGACGCTCGACAAGTCACTGCATCATGGCGACACAGAATTCAATACACTTCTAAATAAACACTTTGATAAACGCGAGAGTGATGCTGCAGAACGTCTGATTACACTCAAAAATGCTCTGAAATCGCCGAATACAAAATTATCCTGGGATAAAGTTCTCGAAGAACTGGCAAAGCTCACTCAGGCCCAATGTGCATTCGTCAGCTATGGAGCGGAAAACACAAATAGTGACGGAACCGCTCGGGATCTGATTACCAAATGTTATTACCATGATGGATCTGGAAACCAGGCTTTGTTCAAAGATCGTAATCACCCCGCCATATCTGCGGCCTATCAACATATGAAACACGGCAAAGTGATTGTTATTCCCAAGGGATTGCGTTCGGTTGCTCAATCTATCGACACAGCTTTTGCAGCAGAGGCTTTAATCGCCGTACCCCTGTCGTCTGGGGAGCACAATGTCGGTCATTTCGGAATGATATGGACTGTTCAAGGCCTACAGAAACAAACATTCTCTTGGTCATATATAGAAATGATCTTGCATTCTCTGGAAGACTTGATCGCTGGTAGAGTTGTGGATGAAACTGCGTTGCCGACTCATTCCAATGATCCAGCTTCATCGGCACCTTTAGAGCCTGTATCACACGATGTCGACCCGCATCGTAAACATGCTTCGGCTCCTGCATCGCCCATCTTTGCGCACCCTCTGAAACCCTACGCACCCAGTCTATCACACGAACTACGAACTCCCATGCAAGGGGTTGTCGGCATGCTAGATGTCATGCATGCAAACGTGGAGGAAGCAATAGACGGTAGAGTGGCTACAAAGTCTTTCCGGCTTTTGCAAGATTTGAAAGAGAACATTGAGTTGGTCCAAGACAGCGCTCGACGTGCGGTCGAAGCAGCAGATAACGTTGTCCATGCTTATGATCTCAATATGGAAGTTCCGGAAACCCCACAGAAAGAGCTATACGCCGATATTATGGGAGATCAGACTACCGCCGGCGAACGCTTCTCGTTCAAAGACAACAAACTTCCTGTAAATCCATACAAACGCCGCCGCAGTATCTCCATCGACTGGACAGGACATGGACGGCCAGTCAAACGCTCTTCAAGGAGGAACGCCTCCCAAGGTGACTTGTCTCCACGAAGCGAAGTAAAGAGTGCAGTCCAGGAAAGCGACAAGATCGTGTACTCACCAGCAAGAGGCCGGATCGAAGAAGTCGTAGGTAATGCAATTTCTCAAAGACCATCGCTAGCTGCGAGACGAATGGCTCCACAGATGATTATGGAAGGTACACCTCCTACCGCTGTACGCCAAACCAAAATTCGTGAGCTTTTACATCTTGTCATCAACGAGTCATTACATGTCGGCAAGCGACCAGAGTCGACGACCAGTCAGAGAACGTTGCTAGGCGAGCATATCAACGTCCATGCGCTGGCATCGAATGGTGACACCTGCGTCAAGAGTATCGAATGGTCCGTGGAACCAACGGTGCCGGAAAACTTATACGTTGATGAACGCGACCTTGCGAAATTGATTTCATGCGTCTTTCTGAATGCCGTCAAATTCACCGAGAGTGGCGAGATCAAGGTCTTGGCTACATCGAGCAACAAAAGCCCTCAATATATCCGAGTCAACATCCGCGATACCGGTACAGGAATACCAGAGGAGTTTTTCCCCAGTCTTTTCAAGCCTTTTGCACGAGAAGATGACTCAACGACCCGCACGAGAGATGGACTTGGACTTGGTCTTCTGGTAGCCAAAGGACTGGCGAGAAAAATGGGCGGCGATTTGCTTTGTGTTCACTCCTCTACGTCTGGCCCTGATCGAGGATCCGAGTTTGAGATTCGTATTCCTCTCAATCCTGGTGGTATTCTTCTTAGCCGACCAAACACTTCGCACAATGGGTCTGCGACCCCAATGGCCACGCATCCACAGGCTTTGGAAGTCAATTCACCTAGAAACTTTGCTGATGTTGCAATGGCCAACACAACTAGTCATCCTGAGAGTCTAGATATGCTGCCACCACCAGTGACAGCTGTGACTCCCGACCACCCTGTCGTTTCTATCCCCACTATCCACTCAGCGAGCCAGCTGTCTAGCGCGCTTCATGGCGTCGGACTTGGAAAGACACATCCTCTTACTTTCCTAGTGGCGGAGGATAATCAAATCAATCGAAAGATCTTGGTGAACATGCTAAGCAAGCTAGGATACCTCGATGTGTATGAAGCTTACGACGGACGAGAAGCAGTCCGAATCATGCAAGAGACCTTATTATCGTCCTATCCGCTGCCCTCCCCCATGTCATCACCGTCTATCCAAGGAAGCGACAGTGGCATTGAACGATCGCTTTCTCCGTCTGGAATGGCGAATCCAGGCAACCGAAAAAAGGTCAAGCCGATTGATGTCGTTCTTATGGATCTCTGGATGCCGGAGATGGATGGCTACGAGGCTACATCGAAGATTTTACAGATGGTGGACGAGCATTGCCACCGCTTGGCACCTATGGATAAGACTGATCAGAGTCCTGTGGAAAACTGGGACCAAGGAAGCAGATCAGATTCTCCGTCGATGTTCGACATCTCGCCAAAGGTCCTAGCAGTGAGCGCAGATGTCACGGATGAAGCATTAAATCGAGCTTCACAAGTCGGCATTCAAGGTTACATGACCAAGCCATACAAATTAGCTGACCTGGAGCGGCTGATTGTGGACTGTTGTTTTCCTCAGCTTTGATAATGTATTATGTTTTTTCGACAAAACATGACTGTTTATGTGTATGATACATGTGATAGACACATCTGGAGTTTTCAAGACTGCGCTGGTAGCAGCTTAATGATAGATATATACCATGTACATACTGTTTGTCTAATACAGACATTCTATATACTTTGCTTCAATTGCAAACGTCGTACAAGTAGCCTACAGTTAGGTCTGTGCAGGTCATGTGACGGCTGCCGATGACGTGCGGGTAAACCGTCTCGATTGCTTCTCCGCTTCCCGTTCGCCTCGAGACAAGCTCTTAACCACCGGAAGAGCTCAATTGAAGAGCCTTAAGCTTCTTTCTTCTACTTCGGAACTACATAAGATCTGACAATAAATATGAAAGTCTCCTGCCTTCTCCCTTCTGTCCTCCTCCTCATCGGAGCAACTCGTGCATCTCCGCACCCCGCACAACCTCCGCAACAGCCATTGAACAACATCATTGAATCAAACTCGCCGACGAGCCTCCCTAACAAACATGACCTGGAACATGTAATCGACACATCCCCACTACTATCATTACACCGCGACCTCGTCAAGTTTGAGTCCATCTCCGGCAACGAGGCTGACGTAGGCGACTTTGTCATTCAATACCTCCAAGCCCGCGATTTTAAAGTTGAGAAGCAAGTCGTCGTGAAGAAAGGATCCAACGGCCAGGGAGAACGATTCAATATCTTTGCACACCCAAACTCGAGTCCGGCTCCCAAAGTGCTTTTGTCAAGTCACATCGACACTGTTCCTCCTTATATCCCCTACAGTCTCGATCTCCCATCTTCAAATGGGTCAACCGCCGATCCCCTCAACTGGCGCGACAACATCGTAATCGCCGGCCGCGGCTCCGTCGACGCAAAAGCGAGCGTCGCATCTCAAATCCTCGCCGTGCTTGAATACCTACAACTCAACCCCGAAGCGCCTTTAGGTTTGTTATTTGTGGTCGGTGAGGAAGTTGATGGTGTCGGTATGCAGTACTTTTCGCAGTCGGAACTCAATACTTCGCCGCCGACTTTTCACACCGTCATATTTGGCGAACCTACTGAGCTGGCTCTCGTATCCGGTCACAAGGGTTCGCTATTCTTCAAAATTAGCGCAAAGGGAAAAGCGGCACATTCGGGATATCCATGGTTAGGGCACAGTGCCGTGTCGTCTTTGCTACCTGCATTGGTCAAGCTTGATACCCTCGCCGACATCCCCGTAGAAGATGGCGGAATTCCCGGAAGCGAGAAATTGGGTAAATCGACTATAAACATCGGCCGTATCGACGCCGGTATTGCGTCTAACGTCGTACCAGCCTCGGCAGAGGCATCTGTCAACATCCGCCTTGCATACCACGACGTCGAAAAAGTCAAGGGTATCGTCACAAAAGCCATCGACGAAGCTACCAATGGCGACGAAAACATTAGCGTTGAATGGGGCAACAATGGCAAAGGCCATGCACCCATCGACTTCGATACGGATGTAGATGGTTTCAATGTCACGACTGTCAACTATGCGACTGATGCGTGGTACTTGCAGATTCACAAGGGGTCAGGAGGTAGCCCTGAAGGTCGTGTACATACGTACCTCTATGGACCCGGAAGTATATTCGTGGCGCATGGGGCTGATGAGGCGATTACGGTGAAAGATTTGGAGGCTGCGGTGTCCGGGTATAAGAGATTGATTGATGCTGCCTTTGAGAGGAATAAGCTTTGATATTGTGTTGGATGCATATTTTTGACATATATTGAATGGTGGATGTTTCACAAGAGACATCAACATATACATATAATGAATTTTCTAGGGTTAGATAATGACTGGTGTAAATCCATCTACATATCGGAGCCTCATACATACTTAAACAATGTTTTTCAGGGATAGTATAAAATTTCTAAGTGAACCATTATCATATCACTTATGGAATCTTCGAACTTCAGGGGTTTTCTCTGGTTTTATAGGACGAAGAGCCATGAGGGATTACCAGTCTCGGTCCATGTATCTTTGCTTCCATATCTTCTTCATCGATTTTCCAGATTTTAGTAGAACCGGATTCGGGCAATGTTTCGCCTTATAAAGGCTACATCTGCACGATAATCACCATATTAATTTCACCCTCAGCGCCCTGTAGGAGTAGAGTTGTGTCGTGGACGAGATCATTGTCTAACCAAAGCAAACCTGAAATTTTACAGTCCTTCACTAAAAAATTTCAAATCTACGTATAATGATGTGATGTTATATAATTGGCCTCAATATTTACGAAATACATTATGTATTCTAGGGCGATAGCATGGTGATAAGCATAACAATGAAAACAGCCATATTGATTGCTGTTTCCCAGGTAGACGCGCCGTTGAGGTTTTTTAGGGCTTCTCTTATGTTGCCCTAGGTGAGGAATTTTTGTTGGAGATCACAGGTTAGGCCGCGACTAAGTATCTATATGAAGAATATCTTTGTGAAACATGGGCAACAAATCTTCATTATTCGGAGGATTCCAGGTTCTATCGGACGGGAATTGGCTAATGTATAGGAGAACATGCTCTAATGTTGAGCTCCACTGTACTTGTTCCCGAATTCTTGACAGTATCTTAATTTCATATTTCATTTTGGCATGTGCCTTGGTTCCTAAACATTTTTATCGTAGACAGAGATAAGACCTGCTTATTCAAACCGATTTGTGTTTTACTATATACAATAGTTGCTCGTACTTTTCATAATCCATAATTTCCAAAGGTGTGCAGATATCACCACGATTTTAAGTGCTCTGGCTAACAATGAACGACACGGCATCGGTACCCCAGGTAGGAACTTCTTGACTGTGAGCGCTCGTATTGTCTCCAGAAGCACAGTATACGTCTCCAGTATCACAATAGCTCTTGATCTTGGAAGCGTAGGTGTTGAGCAAGGCAAGGCTATCGCCGCCGCGGGAGAAAATCTACATCTGCTGTCAGAAACGCTTCTCTTGACTACTAATTTGACTGCTAATTTGACTGGATAGACTTACGCCGTCGCTGCTAGTATCGGTACCAGCGTCAAATGACTGTCCGTGTGTGAAAGTTGGGTCTCCGAAGACGGTGATAGCGGAGACTAATAAGATGTGAGATGCCATTTCTTTCGGCAGAGTCAAGGAACCTACTATGGTCGATATAGCTTGCGCTCAAAGGTGTAGGCTTATCCACGCCTCCGGCAAGAGCATCAGTGATGACATTACCACCTTGGCTGAAACCCACAAGGACGATATCACCACTGCAGCTGTCGGCATAGTTCTGAACCAAGCTGATCAAAGTGTTGATGCCATCCGTGACTGATGTAGGGTAGAGAGGATCTAGGTACGAGGCTGGGTAGTCAAGTGCGACGCCCGCGGAGCCAGGAATAGCAGCGATCACACTGCTTACAACAGAAGCAACGCTTCCGTAGCCAGCAGCCTCGTCAGTGCCGCGGACACCGATGACATAGACACCGCTATAGCAGGTGGTGCGGCTTTCCAAAGCGACAGGTGCTGCCGAAACAGCGGCAGCGAGGCCAAGGGTAATGAAAGAGGTACGCATAGTGTACTCGTGCAGGCTGGATAATATTTACTGCTATGAGGAGGCTGTTCCTGGTTCCTGGTTCCTGGTTCCTGAAATCTCGAGATTTGGAGGGGAGGGCAGCATTCTAATATACCTCCTGCATTGTCAGCATGTACGTACTCCTCTCTTCCATCCTGCTGACTTCCGTATTATGTTACATCGTGCTATTCACTTTTCTTGTTTACTACGCGAGGTCGTGTAAAGACGGCCTGTAGTTATTGGTGAATTCATGCAAACCCCGAAAGATTGGCCTATCGGGCAATTCTGCAGAATGTTTTAGCTCTTTTTTAAAGTAACCCTCTTTTATACATTGCCGGATATCTAGGGCATTTCTGGGTTAGCCTGCCCGCTCAGATCAGACACGCCGCAAAGCTTGGAGTGGTCATTGGCGATCTTCGCTACTAGCCGTGATTGTAGACTATAGTCCGCCACCTAATAGGCTGCCGTGCATGGACTAATGTACAAGTCTATCACGCGATACCATACACCTAGCGGAGGTGAGAAGGTTCGGCCAAGAAACAATTTGTGTCGAATACTGGAGGGCCATGACTACGGCTGGTAGATGTTCTTACGAGTTTAGAATATAGATTGTGTTAGGAGTCATCTTTTTTCTCTTGACTGCCATTTTTGATCACTGGAAATTGCACAGTCAATTGAAGTTGTGCTTGTCGAGGGAGCATTGGAGCGAGTCCGTCAACTCAAATATACACAGCGAGAACTCTAGGTTAAGACGTTTCGGAGCGGCGGAGCTCGTCCTAAGTTTGGTATGGTCACAGAATTTGATTGAGGGTCTATTCTTGTAAAGGCAGGTGGTGGTATTGAAGTACGTAGGCGATGCTTGGAGCAATGCTTCTATAAAACATTGCATTAGTGAAACAATCCCGACGCACCTCCAATCATTCGTGGAGGAAATATGAGGGCCAGTAATTATGGCAAGCAGCTTGGAACAATCCAATCGGTATAGCTAGTGAAAGCTTCGATCTTAAATATAGTACTCTAATATGAATATCCTAGCTCTTGCGGTCTCGTGGGAATTTATCTCCCAATAGAGCAAGCTGTTAGCATTCTTGACTATTATCCACCCAACTTTTATAATGGCTATTAGCATCTTGCACGCAATTTGAGAAGCAAATTATCAAACGTTAGTAGCGAAATTGCACGATCTCATTCGTGACACCGAAGTACTCGAGACATGTGCTCTGACAAACATCAGTTTCGTTTCCCCGAAGACAATTGATGCCATGAGCAAAACGCGGGGAAACGCGCGGCCTCGCTTATAAAGAACCTTCATGATTCTCCTCGTGAATTCTTCCAAAATCAGAAACCTGTGAAGGAAACTCTAATTTACGGTGGCCAAAGCCCAGCAAGAAAGCGAAAGGATTGGGCTTGCAATGTAATCAAATGCATCCCGATTGGGAACCAAGACCATGATTTCTAATTCATGCATGAATTCCGGTGTTGCCCCTGCCTGGTGTTGTTGTGTCAAAATTTGACATGGTACTGTAAATTCAGACAGGCATGTAATATTTCTAAAATTGCTTCAGTTTTCTTTTGCTCATTTTCCTAATACTGTTCTCATTCGAACAGCCTAATAGCGAAATCTTTGCTGCCAATGAATAGGAGCATCCGGAACGCCTACGCCCTGATAATCTTACCAGGATGCACACATTTGAAAGACTGAATAATACAAGCATTATGACTAAGGCTCATGGTAAATAGTCGATAATCCTTATGTTTCGCAACTGGGTCCTCTCACAATGGTGATAATGTTCCGATTGTGATCCTCTGTATAACATACACGGGCTCTGCTTGATGCTGTCCGCTTTCTGTTTACAAGATGTGCCCACGGAATAACTAGTCCTGGTTATGGTACTAGCTAAATAACAGTTGAAGGAGCTCGAATATGTGCAGAAACTCCTCCACAAGTACATCTGAAGATCGCCTGAAGCTTGTCATGGTCGAAAGACTTTTGACTTGATGCGAGTCGATGAAGACTAGAAAGCAACAGGGGACTTGACGAAAGTAGCTATTAAAATATAGGCTTTCATGGATGATGAAGGCCATTGTGAAATGTTATAGGTCTATAGTCGCTGTCTGGATGTATGCTGGCATCAGCAAATCTCGGGAAAGTACTCAATCTTGGAATCGAATCAAAGAAATTCGCTCCTAAATTACATGTGCACGATTCCAGTTAATTATAAAGAGAATTTCTTAAAGAAACAGGCTTATATAAATCAAGCACTAGAGTAAGCTAAAGATTATTAGGGCTTATTAGGGCATACAGCCTGTTTCTATTTATGGCCTAGCCCAATCCTCTCCTTGGCTGCGGCTGAGAGTTTTGACTCTTCAGCTCCAACGCAGAGGATACAGACATGACACTGTCAATAATTAGCTGAGATCTTGATTCCTAGAGACAGAAATGCTCGACTATTGTATATACGCCTACAGTCTCAATGATGCTGAAGTTTCTCTATATCGGGGCTGTTTGTCTCCTTCTCTATGCAGTGCGATCAATCGCAACAGTCGTTTCAGACCGGCGCAAAGCCAGAGCCCTTGGTTGCCTTCCAGCTCCCTGGATCAGAAACCGGTTGCCATTAGGGCTGGACTTATTTCAGAGGTTCAAGAGGGCCTTTGACGCCGGCTGTTTCCAGGAAGAAGTGGGGAGAATATTTGCTGAACAAGGATCTCGGACTTATGGATTGAACCTACTCGGTTCTGATTTCTACCAAACTTTCGAACCGAAGAATATCCAAGCTTTGCTTGCCACTCAATTCTCCGATTTTGCGTTGGGTGATTTACGGCGACAGGCATTTTATCCACTGTTGGGGAACGGTATCTTCACAACTGATGGCAAGGCATGGTTCGTTACTCCTTTCACTTCTTCGGACCGCAAGCGCTAATTCGATACTAGGGAGCATTCTAGAGCAATGATCCGACCACAGTTCGTCCGAGATCAAGTATCTGACCTCGCACATGAAGAAAATCATGTGCAGGAGCTGCTTCATCAACTAGTCACCGACCGATCTGGCTGGACTAAGCCGACAAATATCACATCCTTGATGTTCCGGCTGACTTTTGACTCTGCCACTGAATTTCTCTTTGGCACCAACGCAAATTCTCAACGTCAGGCTGGCAACCGGAGCGGGACAGCTTCATTCGAATGGAAGACTCTGTCTGCAAGCTTCGACTCGGCTAAAAATCATATATGCAGTCGTATGCAGCTCGCTGAGTTTTACTGGCTACACAATCCCAAGGAATTCCGAGAAAACATTCAAGAGGTGCATCGCTTCGCCGACTATTGCGTCCAAAACGCGCTCAAGCGGGTCGAACAGCTTGATCAACAATCCGAGAAGTCTAGTATTACGCAAAATTATACTTTCCTTGATGAACTCGCCAAGGTGACCAAGGATCCTGTCGAGCTGAGAGGCCAGACGATGAACCTCCTTCTTGCCGGTCGAGACACTACTGCAAGTCTTCTCAGCTGGACAATTTGGCTCTTAGCTCGCCATCCAGCTGTTTTTAATAGGCTGCGCAGCCATATCCTTGAAGATTTTGGGCCGTATGAACACACAGAGAAAATCACGTTCAGCTCGCTGAAGTCCTGCACATATCTTCAGCATGTCTTGAATGAGGTACTACGCCTGTATCCCCCAGTTCCCATGAATTCGCGACGAGCTATCAAGGACACTACTCTACCTCTTGGAGGAGGGCCGGATGGAAAGGCACCTCTCTTTGTCAAAAAAGGAGTTGAAGTGGAATACTTTGTCTATGTAATGCATAGAGCAGAGGAATTCTGGGGCAAGGATGCAAACGAGTTCAACCCAGACCGCTGGGTAGATCGCAAGTGTGGCTGGGAATATTTACCATTTAATGGCGGGCCGCGAATCTGCTTGGGGCAGCAATTTGCTCTTACCGAGGCGGGCTACGTCATTACCAGGCTTTTGCAGAGGTTTGATCAGTTGAAGCTGGAGGATGAGTCTTTTACGCCGGTGCATCGATTAGGTCTTACCGATGCGCCACAAGAGTTCAATGTCTTCTTCCACAAGAGCAGTTAAATTTGTAGAACGATATATTAGTTATTTCTACCTTGATTTGCTGTAAAGCGTGATTACTATATGATTTACTTATATATAATTGCTTCTTCGGTTGGTGATTTAAGGGTTCTCTGGATGATAGCTAGTAGATGGTCTCAACGGTCATCTTCTCCAAGTGTGCGGTGTCTATCTTCGGCGGCCGTAGCAAGATCTACCTAAAGAAGGGAGCTGGTGTGTCTAGTTAATGACTGCTTAGAGCAAGAGCTAATCGAGCCTAGCTATATATTTACATGTGTAGCTAGTTACAGCTCGCTAGTTATACGGGGTTGTACCCAGAGCTGACATCGCCAAACCCGGATGAATCAGGCTTTTAGGCTTATACGCGCCATAGGCTCCCAAATGCGAACAGCGGGCTCAAGCCATTGTTACAAACGGTGAGCCTTACATTAATTATGGCATAAACTAAGGCGGAAACAACTTCGATACAATGTCACGGATGTGCTGGACTACGGAGCACAGCCCAACATAAGTGATTGTAACAACTTCCAGTTCCGTAAGATGTAGATTAATGTCAAGTAGTGGTGCTTCTATGAATCAGTGAAGTAACTCACCGCCATTTCCGGTCGCTCAGTTGTCTCACTACGTATCGCTGCTTATAAGTCTCGAAGAGCAGCAGCCAGAAGCTTTTGTCCAACCGATGTACTTTTTTGGTGTATGTAAATCCGTAAGCTCATAGTAAGACATATCGTTGAGCTTCGCTTCGTGCCATGATTGTGGGTGACGTACTATGTTGTACGTGATGCAAATATAGCAAGGAAGTAAATACAGAGAAAATGGGTATTCAAAGAGCTAGAAATGATGAATACAACTAACGGTTACCTAGGTGCTTGCCTCACGTATTCTCAAGACCTGGACAACGAAGAGCAAAGGGCAAGGGAGCCGGATAGACGTGATGCAGGAGCAAGATAATTTTTAGCTTGTTCCATTGCAGGACAAACACAGAAAAATGGCTTATCCCTCCTCTCCGGTCATAGAGCAATCAGAATGAAGGCTCACGGAGCGAGGTCAGTCCTCCTCGTCCGCCAAATACTTGTCCATTTTCGTTACTTCAAAGACGCCAACCTCATTCGTGAATTTCTCTGGGAAGCCGAAGTATAATGGATAGGCCACATCTGGCTCGGTAAACAAGAGACTACCTTGAAAGTTCAGCGCATCGGTATGATGGACCCGGAAATCGTACCACGTCTGGTTGTTTGGCGGGAGAGGCCTATCATTTTCTTCATATTCGGGAAACAGGTCCGGTGGGCAGTCATAATGGAAGCTCATGAGAAGAGTCCCATCCCGAGCACTTCTTGCATCTGCAATGGCAATAATTCCGTGCTCAATGAAATTGTATTTGGCAGTATGGCTCCACTTGTCTAGGGCCCAGTTTTGGCATTCCTCTTTCGAGGCGTTGATGAAGTCGGACTCAAACGGTTCTCCGTCTTGTAAACCCGATTTGAACCCTTCCGATGTATCAGGGCAGACTCTTGATTCAACGAGATAGTAGCAATAGGGAGATTCTTCTGGCTGTGGACCATATTCGCGCAAGGCCTTCGGTACGAACTACTGATTTCGCGGTCAGCCTTTGAACAGACTACCAGCCATCACACACCAGACTTACAGGCTTGGCGTCTTCAGCGATACAGAAGAACAAGGTGCGCGTCATCCTTTGGTCTTGATACTAGCAACTGAGTGACGTTCAAGAGCGTAAGACGACTGAACTGAGTCCCCAACAGGAGGAGGCTTGTCATTTATGCAGATTCCCCCAGGGCGAAGCTACGATGACGTCATACATGGTCTCAGGTCTCCCTAGTCTACCAGGTCTAAAAATCCTAAAGGGACAATTTCGGTCGGGGCTTCCTTGCAAATGTCGAAAAAGTGTTGGGTAAGCTGTTAAACTGGATTGGGAGAATGGCACAATTGACCCCGGGGGTCGGTTCAGCCCATGGTAGTCCTCAAAATTCCGCCTCTCCCTGCTAGTTCAGGGCTGGATATCCATGCAAGTGTGTCTTCCAATGGAATGTTCATCTGTATCTATCATGTTTCAAAAGATGAACCATGAGTTTTCAGTTAGAGAAGACCCCCAAGACGATACAGCTCGAATGAGAACTGAAGTCAGATTGAAGAGGGGCAGGCGAAGAAGGGCCTTTTCCATTGGGCCCGAGATAGGGCGACAAAAGGGGCGATCATCTGTACACCGAGTGAGCGTCATGGTACACGAGAACAGACTACAGAGTACAGGCATAGCTCCATCAACATTGAAAGATTCAATCTTGCCTAAGACACACGACGGAGCACAGAAAGGGAGGTGGAGCTTGAGAAGAGGAAAAGAAGGCTGCAGAAAGGTTTGGCGATCCTACGAATAAATGTCTCAAAGCGTAATAGCGCACAACCTAAGAGTCGAAAAAGGCAGTGACCTTATCGCTGTGAACAAGTTAGTTGTTGTTTCATTACGACCGTTCTGGTCACTGATACGTTGGCTTCTTAACCACGGACAAAGGTTGCCGATGTAAAGCACGTATGACAATAATGTCGGTGTCTGGCTAGATGAATCATTCCTACTGGCCGTCATGGAAGATCCAGTAGTCTTCACAATCTTTAACTTAATTGATACACACAGAGAGAAATTACTAAAGCCCGGAAGCTAAGTCGAAAGGGCAACTATCATTTAATCTTCAAATGATTCAAATCCACATCTGCTCAATCTCTTTTATGGCTGTAGTCCCCATCTCAGTGAAAAGTATTCATATATGACTGGTAAGCTGTCAACCCAATTTGGGGATGGTCAAGTTGAAGACATTGTCAGGATCAAGTCGTCTTTTCAAGGCCAGAATCTCCTGCACATGACCGCCAAAGTAGCGGTTCAACGTCGACAGCTTGCCATCATTGGTACCCGTATTGATGTATGCGGTCGGGAGGATACACTGACTATTATTCTCCTGCAGGTCCTTCCATACTGCGTAGGCCCAATTTTGTGATTCTTTCGCGCGCTCTGGTGCTGTTGCGCATCCCACAATCTCAAGCATGTAATGGGGTTCTCTAGACGCAAAGACGGAATTGCTTTTTGGGCAAGCAGAAGCACCTCTCAGCTGATGGATTGAAATCACAGTTGATGGATCGGACGGCAGCCTTTCTATATGCTTTAAAACAGTATCGGCAACCTCTGTAACACGATAGACATTATGCGTGTAGTTGGACCCGTATACAGTAGCAGATGTCATAGCCTCATTGCCAGTCATCCAATCTACGATGTTCGTGGGTGCGACAGTGTTAATAACCACAGAGCCGAGACTGGCAATTATCTGAGTCCAGCGCAGACCTTCTTTGGCGTCGGAAATCCATGCGAGCATGACCCCAAAAGTCGGTCCAGACGGTCCATTGAATAACAGCTGTTGAATAGACAACGCTGAAGACAATCCGTTTGCTTGAAGTTTCTCATAAGCAGCATTGAACTGTTTAAAGGAGTCGCCGATTTGCTGTGAGTCGTACAGTATGACTCCAGCCAAAATCTGAAAGAATGAGTACATGGTCACATTAAGCAGCAATTGATACATCCTTACCTCCCTAGAAGGATACACCTTAATTGTCAGGGCAACAATAATCCCAAAAAAACCCCCTGCCCCCCGAATACCTTTCAGAAGGCTAGAGTCTGCTTCCACAATCTCACCATCCGCGTTGACAACCGTAGCATCGATAATCTGGTCAACACCCAAGCCCCAGAGTTGCGAAAACGGGCCGTATCCTCCATATGTTGCCCATCCAACATATCCAATCGATGAGGTGGTACCTGATGGCGTGACGAGTCCTTTTTCTTTTAGCTTGGTGACTATCTCCTTCAGTAGGCAACCTCCGCCAATAGTCGCTGATTGACAGTCAGCAGCAATCTCGACACCTGAAAGCGCTCGCATATCAATCGTTAAGGTATCTTGTCTAATGCTGCGGCCTTCAGCGTTGTGACCACCCGTGCGGACAGTGAAATTAATACCCTCAGACTTGGCGAACTTCACCAGCGCGCTCACATCGTTCGGAGTTTGAGGATGAACGATCGCATGTTTGCTCCTCGGGATTGAACCGGTCTAAGAACTTTTGTGCACATGCACATAGGCTACGGATACATCATTCAGTACGGATGCGACAAAGGTGATCGATTACGTTGTCTCGTCCACTAAAGCTATCTTGCAGGCGGCTTCCGCACAAAAATCTGTCAAAAGAGTAGTGTTAACTTCATCTGCAATGGCTGCCTGGGCCTCAAAACCTGGAGCGGAGGGTATCGTCATAACTGAGAGTGAGTGATTTCAGTCTGATTAAGTCCGATGATGTTATATAATTGGTTTTTCCACTCTATGTTCTCTTTCTATACGGCTCCTCAAAATACTCAATACCACTTTGATGCTCATATATTTGACAGAATCTTGGAACAACTTGCCCGTCGAATCTGTGCGGGAAGGGGCCTCTCGAAATCCTCTCATGATTTATGCTACGTCCAAGATTGAAAGTGAGCGTGCGGCTTGGGAATGGGTCAAAGAAAACAAGCCTCGCTATATCTTCAATTCAGTCCTTCCAAATCTAAGTGTAAGCCATCACAGCTTTAAGCAACGAAGAACTCATCCAATCTCTTCGCTTGTAATTTCTTGTTTTCTTTTCTTTTCTTTTCTTTTCTTTTTACTTTTTTTTTGAGTTATCGCTAAACAAATCTCATTTACACATGAGAAATAGATTGGTCGTGTACTTCATCCTGAGATTCGCGGTTTATCTGCCAAAGCCGTCGCTGAGCTTGTGAATGGTAATGCCCATATACTGCAAGCAGGTCCAGGTGAGCCCTCTCTACCCTCAAATCTTATGCCGAAACTAAATTCTCAATTATCATTTTGAGTAGGATGGTACGTCAATGTTGAAGATGTTGCGCTTTTGCATGCTGTTGCTCTACTTGACCCCGAAGTCAGATCTGAGCGTCTCTTCGCATTTGCTGCTCATTTTACTTGGACCGAAATAATAAGCCTTCTACGACAGCTCCGACCAGTCAGTGATAGAATAGCTATTCCGCCAGAAGACGAGCTGCCGGATTTAAGCGTTGTTGTACCGTCGAAAAGGGCAGAGGACTTGTTACGCTCGTTTTTCGGGAAGTCTGGCTGGGCTGGGCTGGAGCAATCGCTAAAAGAAGCGCTTGACAGCCTTGGGATTTGACCGTTTATTGATAGTTCTCTGAATTTTCTCGAAAAGTGCTACTAATTGAGATGAATTGTTACAGCTGCTGTACATAGCCCTGCCGAAGATTATGTTAGGGAACTACTCTACGTATTTGCTTTTTGAGGAGCAAGGAATTATTCCATGCTGTCCATGTACCAAACTATGTAGAGCCAATCGAAACACTTATGAACGATGCTCATCACACCCTGGTTATTTGTTGATCTGAAAGGGCCCTAAATACCGACCATACACCACTTTACGAGATGATAGCGCCATCCCGCATTTATGGTGTGATTCGGAGAGAGATCAATTTATTCCTTGTAATCGGTTAATAATATTAGTTAACTAACCCTCTATAATTTTTGGAAATCCGTGTCCATCATAGCCTACTCAGATCAATTTTTAGTTCGAAATAGAGGCCTCTGGAAAAAGTCCGGATTTTCCAGTTGTTCTTGATATATTGAATAAGAGAAGGAGAAAAATGACCGATCACACAATAGACCAAGAAACCCCATTACCACAGTTACCAGCAGCTTTTAGCGGTAATCATGGCTCAGCGGAGACTGAGATTGAGACCGAGATCTACCCACAATTGTCTAAGACTCGCAGCGTGCTCCTGGTTGCCGTTCTATCAAGCGCTGGACTGCTCACAGTATGTCCCTTCTGTCTTTTCGTTACCCATATTCATTGGCAAAAGAAGAGGATGTATAGTCGTTAACTTATCAGATCCTTAATGTACAATCTATCACCATCATGTTGCCCTCGCTGGGCGACGCATTGAGGATACCTCCGGAGCGCCAGCAGCTGGTCATTTCAATCTACAGCATTGCCTCGGGCTCGCTAATGCTACTCTGGGGTCGTCTAGCTGATACCTACGGACGACGGCTAGTGTTCTTAACCGGGTCCACGCTCTTCACGCTATCCTGTCTGTGCCTGCCATTTTCCGCTCATGAGATTCCTTTTTACATCCTTCGGATTATCCAGGGCTTGAGCGGATCTACAATGATGCCGTCTGCCATCGGCATAGTAGCAAGCATCTTTCCTCCCGGTATTGCGAGGAATAGGGCGTACGTGACAGCGGCAGCCGTCGCCTCCCTTGGATCCGTACTTGGTAACATATTCGGGGGCTTGGTTGGGAGTTTCCTTTCATGGAAATGGGTCTTTTGGATCCCTGCCATAATCGCCGTCGTGACGACAGTTGCTGCATTTTTGATCACTGCTATCCTTGACATCCGGGTTAATGCTGGCAAATTACCTGGAAATAATGAGAGCGTAGACTGGATAGGAGCGGCGCTAATATCATTTAGCCTGGTTTTGCTCCTCATATCCATTACTCAAGGAGATTCTCTTGGCTGGAAGACACGCTGGGTGCCGCCGCTCATCGTGGTGGCCATCCTTGGTTTATTCGCCTTTGTACTCTTCGAATATTTCCTTGAGAGTCGCCCAAACAACAACCAGCCTCTGTTGAGAGTTTCTATGTTTAGGAATACTCAGTTCTCGACTCTCTTCATACTCGTTGGTCTGTTCTATGCCGCTTACAACAGCTTCTTGGTCTTCGTTACCTATTTGTTAGTACTTCCTTCTTCCCCAACCTAAAAGGTAAAGTGCAGAAATTCAAGTTTTCTGTTTAACTTTTTTTGCACTTCAATAGTTACCAGGATTATCTCGGCCTCAGCGTGTTGCAGACGGCCCTTCGATTTCTGCCTTCTGGTATTACTGGAAGTAAGTCACTCCCATTCTCGACAGCGCCACAGGTCGTTGACTTTATGATTTGTCTCTGGAATCAGTTATTGTGTCATTCCTTGTATCGCCGGCCCTGCACCGCATTCAAGGCTTCTACGTCCTCCTCTTTGGTTTATTTTGTGGCCTGGGCTCACCTCTTCTATTTGCCATTCCAAGCATTCTTCCAGATACAACGTACTGGGCCTGGGGTTTTCTGGCAATGTGCCTTTGTCTCAGCGTTGAGGTAGTATGGCCCGTGGTTGGGCTACTGATCGCGAAAAAGCTCCCTCAACAGGAGCAAGCTCTTGGAGCAGGATTGCTGCAGACTGTCAGTCAGATCAGTCGCTCATTGGGTCTAGCCGTTTCTACAGCTGTGCAGACGGCTGTACAAGGAGAAGCATCAAAGAATTATACGCAGCCTAGGAATCCTGATTACTTGCGCGGACTCCGCGCCGCCCAGTGGATGAATGTGGCATGCGTGGCCATTTCTATCATAATAGCCGTGGTATTTCTTCGAAAACTTGGACGTAGCTAAAACTGACGCCTGTTATTATACATACCATAGTTGTATCGAAAATGCCAAGCTCATTTCACCATTTGGTGTAAGTACCCTTGGAAGGTAACTCCAAAATATAGCCATCATGTTTCCGAGCGCTACCCCAACGAACGGGCAGACACCTTTACGTGGTGCTGAGGATCAGTACTTGCAGTTGACCGGCCGCGACTGTTTGAGGAAGCTTAGATCTGTCTAAAAATGAGCACACATCCTACTTCCGCAAATCTATGGAATCCGCACGAACGAAAAGTCCATTATTTTGCCAGTCACTCAATCTTATATATTCAGCGAAATATATATCAATCTCGACGAGGCTCAATATTGGGCTTTTATTGACGGGAGTATATGGGGATCTGGGTCATTGGCTCCAGGGCAATAAGAGGATAGAATGATTAGAAAATGATGGGCTTTATCATACAAAAAAATATGGCTGCGCTCTAACATGTTGAGTTGAGAGATATTCACGATCTTGCACGCATTTTACATGAGCCCCAGAATCGGATTATCATCAGTACATGTAATCACCAGCTCTGGGCCTCGTGACGCAGATGGCTTGTGAGGTCTTACGCACCACACTTGGCCTAGTAATTAAGTAAAACGAATTCTTACGGGCCCTTAGTTGATATCCTCAAATCTTAACAAGTTGGTAGGCAATAATTTGAGCATTCATGTAGGTATTTTTTAGGTGGCATCATGTAGGTATTCAAGATTCTATGTAGGTATAGTCAAGTAGGTAATTAATATGAGCTTCCCGTGTAGGTATTTACCACCAATCTATAAAATAACGAGACTGATCATTCTAATTACGAAAGGTCATTTTCGAAATACCACCTTTATTCTCCTCGCCAGCACAATGGACGTATTCCTCGACATATGCGACACCTTCTTCTTCGACCGGCTATATGCCACCATTCTTCCACGACCAGACTATCCTAACAACAACACGCTGAACGAAATAGGGCTTGAAACATACAACCGCCATGTTCAACCCTATTACCCCTTACAAGCATCTCAATGGGCAGGATCCAGCTCCTGGAAACGTGACGATCTTCCCAGACAGGCAGTATCACTGTTCTTGATAACATGGTAAATACTATCCCCCCGAAGCAGTCCATCGCCACTAATCCCGTTCATTACACAGGCTCTTTGGTGTCCTCATGTACCTCCTCGGCAGCACCCTCCTCTACCACACAATCTACAACAAATCCCTCCTCAACCACCCCAAATCCTTGCCGCACCAAATCCGTCAGGAGATTGCCCAGAGCATGTTCGCAATGCCCATAATGGCTCTCCTCACTGTACCCTTCTTTCTCGCCGAGATCTACGGCTGGACGAAACTATGCGATTTTCCCAGCACCACCACCGCCAACAATCTTCGTCCGCCGTTGAACATACCTTGGAATCTATGGACATACCTCCAATACCCACTCTTTATACTCTTTACGGACACCGGGATCTACTTCATCCACCGCTTCGAGCATCACCCGTCTATCTATCGGTTCATCCACAAACGGCACCACAAATGGATCGTGCCCACACCTTTTGCATCGTATGCCTTCAATCCTGTGGATGGATGGGCACAGAGTCTGCCGTATCATATCTTCCCAATACTCTTCCCGTTACAGAAATGTGCTTATATGGGCTTGTTTGTGGGTGTGACCATGTGGACTGTTTTTATCCGTGCGTCCCCTTTTCTCCTCCCTAAAGAATCGTTTTTTTTTTTACTGACGGTGGTGGTAGATGATGCGGAGTACTTGTCAGACTCGAAAGTGATCAATGGTGCGGCGTGCCATACGATGCATCATCTTTATTTCAATTATAATTATGGCCAGTTTACGACGTTTTGGGATCGGGTGGGCGGGACGTATCAGGTGCCTCATGGACGGGCTTTTGCCTCTCTTCAGGATGACAAAGGGGATGAGGGTCGGGTTGGGAAAAAGGTTGACTGATTGATACTCATACCCTTCCAGGTTAGAGTCAGATACGACGTGCTCATCTAGTTGTATGATATTCTAGTCGTTAGTATGTACAAAAAATTAGTAATAATGTTACACCCTCGGCACCGCAAACTGAATAAACTCATTTAACTTCCCCAAATCATCAGTCGCAACACTATCCAGATATTGAAATCTCTTCCCATTTTTCGTCTCGTTGTCGCTGTTGGTAACGATATCAAGCGTAGTCATCAGCAACCACCACAGTTCCTCTGCATGTTTTGGGTATCCCAGATGCAGATTTTGTTCCGTTGTCGTTGGCTTTTGATGGAAGTGACTTGAAGCCGACTTCCAGAGTTTACTCCAGTTCATGGCGGCGTGTTTGATGGTATCAATTGATATAAAGCCCAGCAGGCCGGAGCGTGCTTGAAAGGCGAGAGAGTTCATTGCTGATCATCATTGTATATTAGAATCGATATGTATTAACAAGAGGTGATGCATACCATATATAAGCATCAGAAGATGCTCAACAGATAACGATTGATCCCAAGGTATCCGGTTGTTCAACGACGGCATCTGGAGTAGACTCTCTGCGACTTTTCGTAGCGTAGGCAGCGATTGCCCAGTTGTCTGAGTAGCGACAACGCCGTTGAACAAAGACACATTCTCAGCCTCGAATAGTTCTGTACTCCATGGAAAATCACAGTCCATTTCGAAAATCGTGAGCTGGGGATGATTCTTGAAGCAGACGGTCAAGAAGCCGTCGGCAAGAAATGTCCAGCATGCAACCCTATCAGCCAAACTTAGTACCTCTGTATCGTATCGAATATAGTGGGTATGGAAGAGACTACCTGATACAAACCTCCTCAATCGCAAGCTCCCTCCACTTCCTCTCATCACATACACCCGGAGCTTGGCGTCGCTTATACCGAAAGAGGCCCATAGACCGAATTGTCGAGACAAGACACGGATGTCTCACAATCCTTATCCGTCGTCGAATTAGCGGATCACCCTGTGAGAATTGCAGCATTTCGAGTATAAGTGCTGCCTGAACCGTCTCAATCGCGTATCCCTTGACAGGTTGGTCGGCGACCATTGTTGTTGAAGTGGTTAAATTCACGACTTTGCGGAAGACGTATTCTTCGACCACGCTGAGGAGAGGGAGAGGGAGTGATAAGTCGGTACCGTTGAAAGGTATTGTGTAGACTGCACCTGCGAGAAATATTGCGAGTAACAGACCGTTTGAGACGATGGCGGGATCAAAGGTTGGGCAGTGGACGACAGGCATATGCCAATGCAACGAGTGGAAGAACGCGGTGATGAACACGGTGAGATTATCAAGCGAGAACAAGGCATCCAAGTCTGCCATGTCGAGCATGCTTTGCTCATTCCCGGCGTCAAGGCTCATGGATCTCGACGTCTCAACCAACTCGGCCGCTATATCATGTAACTGTCCTGGCAGCTTAGAGCCCAAAACAGCACTATCAGGCATAAACTCATCGAGCTGAAAATAATCATCTCCGGCCAATGAGTCACCCAAACTCAACAATCCAGGATCCACGAAATCACTCATGAAAAAATCTAGCGGACTGCTATTATTCTCAAGCGACGAAAAAGAAAACGAAAATGCATTCACAGGGTTCCTTCTGATCGAGCAGCCCGCCGTTTCGGAGATTGCCAATCGATCATTCTTCACCGCCGGATCCGTGAAATGCAACAAGAAATAAAACGGTTCCTTGTCCATCACTCTGCTATATCTAGTAGACGTGACGATGGTAGTGGTGACCCCAGACCCAGCCAGCGAAGTAGTAGTGGTACCCGAGCCTTCCAAAGAACACTTTACCCCCAACTGTCTACACCTCACACACGGAATCGACACCCTCTCGCATGCACTCCTCGCAGCAAAGCACGTCTCACAAGAAACCTTCTTCCGGCCCGCGCGCGCAGCCGGCGGAATAGGTACATTGTGTTTTTTCGCGCATTGGATGCTGTGGCGGCGGGCTACCTCTCTTATCCCGAAGACACATTAGTATTTTTTTATCCTACTTAAAAGGAAGACGCAGGGCGGAGGGGATGTACGGTTTCTGGAATTCCTTTTTGCAAATGGGACAGCTTGCTGAGAGATTGTATCCGTCTGATCATTGACATGTCAGAGTGTGTATTATTGGATGATTAGAGGGGAGGGAAGCTGACGGGTGAGTTCGTGCCGGACCAAATGGCTCCTTCGCGCGTATGATTTGTCGCATTGAGGGCATTTGAACATTTCGGCCTTTGAGTCGACTGGTGTATCCGATGTGACGAGCACGTGGAATGAATTGAACAGATGTAGATTTGACGTGAGTGAGTTGTTTGGCTGAGGACGGAACGAAAGGATCCGGTGGCAGCCTGAGGCACCGAGGGTAGATGTAGGTATTCGCATGTAGGGATTCGCCTGGCACGTCTACACTTAAGCCCAAGCACCCATTGAGTACATATATAGCGTTACATTATATCTGACAGCGATCGCAACAAATCTACACCGATAATCATAAAGTGCAATCATTAGTTATACTGTACATACACACATCAACCCGACATATGGCGACATAAAAACAAAAACATCAGCAACGAGCGTGTACATCCAGGTCATAACATTGAACGAATGGGAATATTGCAGCCATAAAAATCAAAAGAAAAAATCTTGAAAATAGACAAAATACAAGAAAAGATAGCCATAACTACATCGAAATCAAAGATCTTCAGAAAACTTAGAATCCCGCGCGGAGCCACTCAAACTCCTCCGCTCAGCTTGCACCAGACTCGGCGGTGGTGGCAAGGACTCCTCCGTAAAACTGTCATGCAACTCATTGCGCTCCATAGTGTTCAGTCTCGGAACTAATTGTGGACGTGCAGACATCGCCGTCGTACCGACCGTCTTGCCTCCACTGGCAACAGGAGCAGAGGTAGTCGGAGATGCCAACGGCGATCCTGCGGCTGATCCTGTGTCAGAAGTTGATCGTCGCACAATCATGTCGCGCAGACTCATGCGTAGGCCCTTTTTGCGCTTTCCGTCGTCGCCAGCGGGGCTGGACGACCATCGTCGGTTGGAGTCTTCAGTAGAACTGCTCCATTGGCGGGCGACTTCTTCGTTGACTGCGTCTTCTTCGGGTCGTTGGGGTGCGAGGTCTGATACTAGGTCTGTGTCTCTGACAGGATGCGAGGTCAGAGGTGTTGCGCGGTGGCTGGCTTCTGCTGCTGAGACGCCGCTGGTAGCAACGGGCTCTCCTTGTTGTCTGGTAGGTTCTTCGGCAGGTGGTGGCTTGCTGAGTCGACGACTGAGTCTTCCCCTAAACCATGATTTAATCTTGGATTCTGACTTGGGTGATGTTGGGTTGTTTGTTTGTGGTTCAGCATCTGCGGTTTCGGTGACAACTTGCTCATGCGAAGGGCCAGGAATAGACTCTTGAGTTCTCTCGGCCGTTGACTCTGATTCTCTTACTGGAGCAGTAGCATTCACAGAGCCTCGTTCAAATTGCCCAGCACTATCCGTAACAGGACTTGCAACCTGCTCCTTTCGTTCTTCGTTCTCCGCCGTCTTAGAAGATTTTCTATTGGTGCGAGAGAAGATCTTTCTACTACCCAGCATGGAACGTCTCCGACCAAGGGCTCCCTTTTCTTTCTCCTTATCTTGCGTGACTTCTATGACTTATTAGTACATGCAATTGTATATGCAATGAAGCAGCGAATAGACGAACCATCTTGTTTCTTCTCCTCCGCCCGAACTAGTGCCTCTCTCTCCCGATCTGTCTCCAACCTCCTCTGTCTCCTTTCTTGCTCCAATCTCTCCTCAACCTCCCGGGCACGCTGTTCCTCAACCCGATTATCAATTTCATCCAGCGTGGGCTGAATGCGGGATCGCGCTATGGCTTCAACCTCCGTCTGATCCATATACTTATCACCACCAACAGAAACCCGACCAAAGTTTGTCAAACGGGCCTCACTTTCTTGCTTCGCGCGTAGTTGTGCCTTTTCTTCCCATTCGCGTTGCATGGTTGGCGAGGGTTTGCCAGTGTGCGCATAGACCTTTTCGTCCATGTCGTGAATGGCGGCATGGACATTTTTGCGCGCAATCTCCATTAGATCAGCTCTGTCCTTGGACTTTTTCTCGTCAATCGCGTTCACGCGACTCTGTAGAGAGGACATTTGGTGCCGGATTTGTTCAGAGCGTTGCCAATCAATCTCCGACACATCTCCATCACTCGATGTCCTTCTCCTTAAACGACGAGTAAAATTCTGGCGCGACTTGGGACTCGTGGCAGTTCCATAGTACTGCTGCTGATTATACAAATCATTCCTCTGCATCTTTGCGAGTTTCTCTGCGGCAATTTTCTGAGCGGCTTCATGCAAATTTGGCGGGTGTCGTTGTTGCGTGGCGTTATACTCATCTCCAGGCGCCCACGAGAATTGAGACTGCGAGAGACGATGCGACAATCTCTTTTGTGCCGCCGCACTCGCAAAATCAGTCTCGCTGGAGGGCTCTTCCTTTTTCTTAGCTGCCGACGCATACATGTCTTTTGCCATTGACACTGCAGCAGCCCGAAGAGTATCTTTGTATCTTTGCTCCTCAAGCTCAATCTCCACAGGAGGCGTAGCTGTGTACAATTGCACATTCGTCCGTGCAATGTGATGTATCCGAGCAGCCTCCATGCCCGGATCAAGATCACTCAAGACATTCTTCGCAGACGCATCCTGACTGGCACGATGCGATATGGTCGCAGCTGTAAGCGCAGCGGACACATCCGGGTGAAAGAATGGCTTCGTAGGCGCGGACTCGGTCCGTCGTCGATTCGACACTGCGCCCGTCGCTGCCGTCAAAGCACCGGGACTGAACTGCGGTGTAGTGTCTCGCTGCGGAGCACGACTCTTGTCAGACATGATGTTTTCAAAGGCAGCTTTGTCAAATTTGAGCTCTGGCGTAGTTGCCGCCGGAGGAGAAGCGGTATACACTCGATCCTGCGCGGCTAACAGCGCTGCCTTGTAGACATCCGGATTGGTTTGTTTGGCGGGCGCCGGTTCAGGAGCTTGGTAGCTTCGTACAAAGGCAGCCGCCTTTTCGGCGTAGGGTTGTCGTTCGGGTCGCCAGGCAGCTGTCGACTTCTGATTTGCGTGCGCAAGGCTTGCAGCGGCGCTGGCGTTTGCGAGGGTGAGACCTGCAGGAAGTGGAGTGGCTGCAAATCCGTCAGTTCTGAGACAGTTGTATTGTGTCTGCGGGAGTAAGACATACGCTGGCTCTGCGGTGATTGAATGGCCTCGCTTCCGGCACGTTTTCGCATTGGGTCTGTCGCGTACAATGCGGCCGTTGCAGCTGCCTTGTCAGTAAGCTGTAGCATAGTTTGTGGGTAGAGGGCATACCGTGATCAGCCAAGTGGGCAGAGCCCGTATTGGTGCTCCGTACTGCAGTCATCGTGTCTATGCAGTATCAGGCTAACGTCAAGCAGCCCTAAAGAGAAGATGTCGACAAATCGCAAAGGTAACATGTAAGGACATATACAAGATACATATACGGACGGACTCGACACTCAATGGCCGACGCCAAAACGTCATTCGTCAAGCATATAGTGAAGTAGTCTAGAAGAAAAGTCATTTCATCATCCACGACGACCGAGAGCTCCGGTGCCTCGCGGTATGAGTGACGTAGTTGGGGCTGAGCCTGCGGGCGAGAGGCGGCCTAGGCTGTGATTGGCTAGCGTCGATACGAACTGTGGCTAGTCAGATTAGACCAATCACATTGCACATATCTCTGCCAAGACAGCTCTGGCTTCCTTTTCAGGAAAGAGCTTTTTGAATTTATGGGCTGCACTAGTCCCTTTGTGGGGTTAGTGCCTCTGATCTTTCTGCCGAGAAACCTTAAAACGCGCCATTAACGTGTTGTGATTGGCCGATCTTCGTTGATTTTTCTGTAGAGTCTAATTTCAGAGGGCTTTGGCCTACTGCGTCATGAGTGTATCTACAGTGGGATGAAATATGTGTTGGCAACCCCCATATCCGACCGCTACTCGAAGCTTAACTGTATTATAATAGGCCACCCGTGCTGCAAGGGTTTTTAGGGGGTGCGGAGGACACCCGTGCCACTAAGCCTGCACCTAATAGCACCTGAAAGTACCTCGTTTCCCTCGGCAGAATGGTTAACGATGTGAAAATGTCGGATAGGGGGGGTGGGTGCCAACATATGTTTCGTGGCACTGTACGAGAATCAAGCTACTCGTAGTATAGCAGATTGCAACTGGTATCACAGATTCGCTATCACCACAAATGCAACGCTTTCAAAATATTATGCCGCGCAAAAAAAGACCTATTCCGCTTACCAAAAATGTCTGGGATCATCATTAGTGGAATATTCTAGGTAGTGTGAGAAAACTTACACATGGGAATCGCCAGCAAACAGATGCCGACCTGAATCGTGCCAATGGCGACAAATGGAGCGCGCGAGCCGGCCTTCACCACGAGCCAGTCGTACGCAAAGAACGTGAGGATGAAACTAAAGACGTTCTTGAAAAACAGCATGCACGTAAATGCTTCGACGGCGATTTGACCTGTCCAAGTCAGCATAAACCAGAATGTAAAGAGGGACACGTACGGTGTGCATCTACGATATACAGGGCACTCGACACAGCGCCCATCACCATTCCCATAACGACAAACGCAAAGAACACGTCCGGAATAAGCCAGCCGTATCGTTTAACGTCCTCTGCAGTAATACCAAATCCATATAGGCCAATGCCACTGAACAACAGTTGGAAAAAAACGAGAATTATGCGAAACTCGGGCTCGTAGGTTCCTTTGTTAAGCTTGATCATGCGCTTGTTCATCCAGTCAGATAGAAGACCGGAAAAGACCAAACCGAGGATCGATCCGATAAATGCGCCAGTATATAGATAGCCAGTCTTGACTTGATCAAACCATAATGGAGGACCAAGGAAGACAGCTGCCAGGACAACGCCGATAAACACCGTCCATCCGATCAGTACACCTTGAGTGAGGCAGGCCTATAAAGTCAGTGGCTTGACGTGAAAGCAGTTCTTGAAAACATACCCACAGAATACCAGGGTGGAAGAAAAGCGGAAACGGGCGAAGAAACAATTTGAGAAAGTTCTCGTCTGTCTTTCTTCCGTTGAAGAGTCGAAGTGTCTGCCAATACGAGTATTGCGAATGTGTGGTATTCGACGCGATTTCATGTCCCGGACCTGATGGATGTGGTTTCTCTTGCACATCCTCGGAGCCATGGACGAGACCAGGTGAATCGACGATACCCGTCTGAGAGCCATGCCTGTAATTCTGAGAATCACCTGAAAAGTCCATATTCAGGTACTCAGCTCGACGATACGCAGTCTCCGGGACGAAAAAGAACACAAACGGCAGCGCCGCCGCAGTAAATATGGAGACAAAATAGAAAGACCACTTCCATCCCAAAGTCGCTGTCATTTTACCCACAACGACCGGCGTGAGAAAAGCGCCGCCGAAGAGCGCGACATTCGAGAAGGCCATTCGTTTTCCACGTTCCTATCACCATCAACGATCTAGCGCAAGAGATCTGGGGAGAGAGGCAGGCGAACTTACATGCATAAAGAACAAATCACCAACACAAGCATTCACCAAAGCCTCAAACGGCGCCAGCGCAAACCCCTGAAAGACTCGCGCCGCCACTAAACTCCGCCAATTCCCAGAACTCCCTCCTGCCCAGGCAGTGCTGATGATCATTAATATATTACCAATAATAAACAGATGCCTTTTCCCCCAGATCCTCGCCGTCGGCACACACAGTATACCCGCCAATCCAACACCAAGAAGATGATAGCCGGTCAACAAAGCAACCTGCGTAAAGTCTTTTCTAAATACGAGAGCGATGGTAACGGTGTTGGCGGCCATAATGGGACTCATAGTGGCGCAAATGACGGCGACGAGGGAGAGGATGGCCAGGATTAGGTCGCGGCGCCATAGCGGCCAGTTCTGCCTGACATGAGATGATGTCCGGTAGGTTTATTCAAGCATAGACAGTGTAGGGAACATACTAAGGGATCATAGGGGTCATCGCTGGGTTGGGGAATGAGAAGGATAGGGACTGGACCGGAGCGGTCATATTTCAGCCATGGTTGGTGGTCTGGCTGTGTTTCGAGCTCTGCGTTCTCATTTACGTAGGATGTTCCTGTGTCGTCAGCATCACTTATATATCAACGTGTAATGGTATCGAGAGAGAGAGTACCAGGAACATGATCCAACTTGTGGTCTTCCAAGACACCCAAACCCATGCCGATTTGACAGGTTTGTATAATGCGAGCATGGGATGGCTAAAAGCAATTTGTGTCGAGAGGGGAAGGCAGGAAGAAAGGTTAAATGCAGCCGGGACAAGAAGAGGGAGGTCTATGCACCAACCCTCGGCAGGCACTGTAAAATACGGTTCGTACGTGCAGAGCTGGCGGCTGACTTTGTACTCAGACCCTGCCACTTTGGCACATATTCAGCAGCAGGACGAGCGCTGATTGGTGGACCCCGGATTTGCGAGGAGGCCGTGGGTCATTGATTGGTCAATGGGGGAAAAATGCCAGCATCACGATTGCCTTTTTCGTCAAAATCTGTCGTCTGTAATACGTCTGTATCCCATGACTGAAACAAATAAATACATTCAGTCCATTCGACTCCCTCCACTTGTCGGATCTGAATCTGTACAGCTTCTAGCTCAGTGGAGATTCCAGCCCTCTCGTATCTCTTGCAATGACAAGAGTAAAATTCGTTGGGCTGTCGTACCGGAGGTCGGCCGAAATATCCCATAACTGAGGCCGACCAAACTCAGCTGAACCCTCGTAAACGGTAATCTACGTGGCGCGAGTAGTGGGTACGAGGTTACTGATACAGACATGTAAATGTAGGTACAGACTTTGCTCCGAGTCAAATATTGAAGCTTGAGCACCAGCAGCGTAACTAAGGTTTTGCAAAAACCATGGCTGTCACCGTTGCTGTTGTCGCTGGTATAAATTACCGATGACTCCTTGTCTGATTCTCGCCAGTCCGCTGATTTGACCCCTCCTGCATCTGTCTGTCTCTTGTGTTACACTCCAAGGATTCTTGCATCTCCTCCTCTTTCGTTCACCAAAAGTACTCTCACCTACTCTACGTCAATCATTTCATCATGAAGTTCACGACAAGCGTCCTCTCAGGCCTTGCCCTGTGCGTTGCCAGCGTTGCCGCGCAGAACTTTGGTTCTCTTCCCACTTGTGCTGTATGTCTCTCTCCAGACCAAAAAAAAAAGATCAACTAACCAGATGATACAAACAGCAAGGCTGTGCTACAAATGCTATTCCCGCTTCCTGCGGTCTAGATGTCAAGTGCATTTGCAGTGCTTCCTCGTTCATTACCTCCGTCTCCTGCTGCGTTGCTACTGCCTGTGACGCCGCCGACCAGCAGGGTAAGTCCAACATCCCCATACCATTTTCCCATCGTTCTAATGCTTATAATTCCTAGCAACCATCCAATTCGCAGAACAGCTCTGTGCCGGCGCAGGCATCACCTCCCTCCCTAGCGCAGCTGCTTGTTCCGCCACGACAGGCGCCGCTACCTCCACTGCCGCAGGTTCTACTACTATTAAGCCCAGCGCCGCTTCTACCGCCGTGACTTCTGCAAAGACATCTGCTTCCGCCGTCAGCAGCTCTGTAGCATCCACCCACCCCAGCACTACCGGTACTGGTTCTGCTTCGTCCTCTGCTTCGTCCTCTGCTTCATCCACGAGCCATTCGGGTGCTGCTACGCCTTTGTCGAAGAGTAACGGCATCGCTGCTGCGGGTGCGGGTGCCGCGGCGCTTTTGGTTGCTATTTTTGTCTAAATTGCTGTTGAATGGGGGGTTGGTAGTCAGGCTGGGATGTGGTCCAATGGTCGTCTCCTTTGTCAACAATAATACAGTAATAATCAAGGTGTTGTAAACAGACTCCCATTATGCATAAGTAATTGTGATTGTACATGATACTTTGGATTTGGCCGACTAGAGCTTGAGATTCCGTTCGTTCTCGGCGGCTTGTTGCTGCGCCAGGCGAGCAGCCACCTCGCGTCGTTCCTCGCGCACATTTGACAGTGTCTATGCATCATTAGCCTCAAAATTCCTTTCTCTGGGTGTGGGAATGGACGAACCCATAACCAAAACATCATTTCCAAAAACGCATACGTAAACACAACCCTACTCTTAACCTGCTCCAAACCCATTTTCATCTGCGCATCATCACCATCCTCCCACGCGAGACTGTTCGATTTTCCACCACTTGTATATATAAACAACGAAACCGCGAAAAAGAAACAGAATCGCGCGCCCGCAATGAACGTCCAGATTTCATTGTACAGCGTCGCGAGTTGAATGGTCAATGCATTGATGCTCTGTTTCGGTTTTTGGAGCGTAATGCGCGAAAAGCCAGTGTCCTCGGTGCGGCGTTGCTCGTGTTGGACGGTGGAGATGATGTCGTCGATTTGTGGCAGTTTGCGCGCGATGATGAGATCGGTCAAAGCCTCGCCAGCTAACAAGATGGCGCAGATGGCGAGTGGGTATTGGGCTGTTGTCATTGAGGGATCGAGGTCCTGTTTGTTATCAGCTTTTAGTTTTGCGTTTTTTGGGTTGGAGTTGAGTACGCACGATTTGCATGGCTTCGCCGAGTATGAAGATGATGTCTGATTCGGTGATGGCGCTGGGGGAGGCGATGAGGTAGACGGCGAGGATGAATGTGAAGAGCGCGTGCGCCTGAATGAGGGTTTTGGATGAGAGGAGGGCCATTTTGGATGAGCTGATGATGGCCTGTATACGATTGCCGTGTTGCAACTCTTGAAGAATATTGTCAGTGAAGAAAAGCTTATCCCGGAGCTACCGAGACTGCCTAGAGACTAGAGCTCCGCAGCGGGATTGACCCGCACTAATACTCCCCCAGCTCGATTGGCTGGACTCTTCAGCACGTTAAACAAAGAAGACTTCGAAGAATGGAATCGAGAACAATATGTCTTGCAGTGAACAATAGCTTGCATTTCAGCCCTGTCCAGCGGCGTAGATAAATGGCCCTCGCTGACCATTTCATCCCCTCGCTTCGTCATCCTCCATCCTGAACATCTAACTAAAGATCTAAACACAACACTGCCCTCGATACAAGAACAGTAATCATGTCCTCAACAACATTCAACAAAGAACGCCATACAAAATACTTCCTCCGCTGCCTCAAAACTCAGCTTCCGCACCAATACACCACCGGTGACAGCGGCCGCATCCTGCTCAGCTTCTTCATCATCGCGGGGCTCGACTTGCTTGGTTCTCTGCACACAGTCACAACCCCCGCCGAACGCCAATCCTACATCTCCTGGCTGTACCACTGCCAACACCCTTCCGGCGGCTTTCGGGGGTTTACAGGCACAATATTCGGCGGTTCAACAGGCCACAATGATGATAACAAGGCCTGGGATCCAGCGAATGTGCCTGCAACGTTCTTGGCGCTTCAGACTTTACTGATCTTAGGTGACGATTTGTCACGTGTGAAGAGAAGGGAGTGTTTAGAGTGGTTACCGCAATTGCAACGTCCGGATGGCAGTTTCGGGGACTTGTTGGGTGTTGGAGGCAGGATCTCTGGAGGGGAGGATTTAAGGTTTTGTTATTGTGCGGCGGGGATTAGATATTTGCTTCGTGGGCCCAGGACGGTGGGTGTGCAGGATGTAAAGGATATTGATGTTGGAAATCTGGTTGCTTATGTGCAGTCTTGTCAGGTTAGTTTGCTTCTTTGCGCGTATTTGATGCATTTGCTGATGTGGTCAAGTCCTATGATGGGGGACTTGGAGAGACACCTTATCGAGAGGCTCACGGTATGTATATCTGATTTGCTACAGTGGAACAATGGCTAACAGACACAAGCTGGGTTGACATACTGCGCGATGGGAGCTCTCGCCTTGTTGCATAGAACAGGCTCAATAGACCAACCGGAAATTCTTTCTCCGCAAAGCGAGCGCTTCCAGTCTTTGCTCGGATGGCTAGTTACGAGGCAGACAACGGACCTGGAAGAGGACGAAGAAGAAGAAGACGACGACGACGACGACGACGACGACGACGACGACGACGACGAGTCGGACGCTAATGATACAGCATCGACATCACAGCCAGCACAGGAAACACCAAACGCGACAAGTTTAGATGAAGAGATCGAGAAATTACCAGACTTCATGCCACCGGATCAAGCGTCCCTAAAATGGGCGGGCTTCAACGGTCGTTTGAACAAATTGGCAGACACATGTTACTGTTTCTGGGTGACTGGAACATTAGGCGTAAGCATCTTATAAATGCCTACCACTATCAATTCTCTACTAATTTGACCAGATAATGGACAAAATACCACTTATCAATGCTCCTGGCGTGCGGCACTACCTCCTCGACAAGACACAGCACATCATCGGCGGTTTCGGTAAGACCGTGGGAGAAGTCCCAGGTTAGTCACTCTGAAAAATTTGCCTTGACTCTTGCTAATATTGAATGATAGATATTTATCACGCGTATCTGGGCCTGATTAGCCTGGCATTGATCAACGAGCCGGGGCTAGAGAAGGCGGATCCGGCACTGTGTACGGGGCTCAGCTTGATGGAGAACTTGAAGAAGCTGCCTTGGTGGAAGGAGACATAATCTGATTTAATACAAGGAGAAGCCGTATAGAGAATAAATGATACCTTTGAATGCCATCCATTTTTGAGGAAGAGCCTGGAACTAAAGGGTAGGCAGAGTAGTAGTTCATCCATACAATTCGATAGGACTCGTTTTTCTTATCAGTGGATAACTAGGTAGACAAAATAGCTGAAAATTCCTTCCATATCTAAAAGTTCCCATCTCGGTATTCACACGCCTCTAGCAAGACTGCATCAGCATGAAGCAGGTCATTTGAGATCTTTCTACAGATATATCAGTGTGCAAAGACAAAATCCAGCCGCTTGTTGCCCTGGTCCTTGGTGGTTTTCACATATGCCACTCTTTCCTAAAGTATCTGTCAGCTTTATACTGGTCTACCATGAAGAGAATTTGGAGACACCGTACATCTTCAGTAAGAGAAGCCCATTTCTTGGCCTTCCATTTGTTCCTGATAATATAGTAGAACTTAGTCAAGACGAACAGCACGAGCGCAAGAACGTTGATGATGATAAGAGCCGTATTTCCTCGGTGGTAAAGTGGCGCGTCATCTGCTCGATAGATGTTCGCTGATATTACGTTCCCCAGTTGAACCATCACTAGACGGTCAAGGTTAGTGGCTCAATTGATCAATGGAAAATGAACAACCAAGACTTACTATTGTAAACGGCAGCAGAGACGGAACGTGTGCGCACAGATCCCGAGTTCTTCGAGCACCACGCCCTAGTCATTGAACGCTATTAGAAAAGAAATTTCGAAAATGATGAGTGAACGCGGGACGAATGAAGCTTACACAAGGATAGCATGACAATATGGGTAACTGAGCAGCACCGTCATCAATGCAAACGTGCCCCAGGAGGACTTCAATGCTCCGGACCAAAACCTAAGGGCGATAACGCAGGGAAGTGTCCAGATTGCTTGAATCATGCTGATAAATGTTCTCTCGCGGAATCTTTCACTCAGCCATGTTATTCCAAGTAGAGTGATGATCCCAGCGACAGTTGATGGGATGGTGAGAAGGTTTGTTTGGAACTTTTATACATATTAGCCTTTTCTAAAACAGAGATTCGATTTGAAGAGAAGCACTGCTTACGGTGTTGAACCCAATTTGTCGTAGAGCAAGGGTTAGGTAATAGCTTACTGGCCCTTGGGGAATATAGGCAATCAACCCAAGAGCGTAAATCTGAGTCTTCTTAGTTCTCTAATACCCGTGTGAAAAGTCAATGAAGAAGAACTGACTGGCCATATATCGTAATCAGATAGCGACAACCACAGTCGTTTTGGAGTGATAGCCATGCGGTTATGCATATCTCCTAGAAGATATTAGTCTTAACCGCTCTCAGCTTCTCGTAGATTCAAATGTTGAACATACCCTTACTTGGATCGTCTCGCAGGACTCGATTTACAACAATGCTTAGCTCTCGATCATTGAACCATCCGTTTCGGCGGAACCACGTCTTGGTCTGCACTGCTGAAGCAGGCATCCGAAAGAATGAGGCGAGTCCGACCGCTAGGGTAATCAGCCCTTCAATGAGGAATAGGTATCTACAGAGTCAGGATTTAGTCAACGGCCCGAGTTGCCAGACAAGTGCCACGGGTCGAATATATTACCTCCAGCCCGAGATACCATGGGCCCCATCTAGATGGAAAATGGCAAACGCCAGTAGAGATGTCACAATTCCAGTCAGGCTCAGTGTCGTCCAGAAAAAGCTAGCCAAGTATTAGCGTTCGGTGGATTCAAAGTTCGACGTCCTGTAGGCTGTAAAGCATAATCGTACCTTAGACGAATCGGAAGTTCATGTCCCGTATAAAAGTATGACAGCCACAGGACAACATCCGGAATGAACCCGCCCTAAAGCACTGAATTAGTCTCCCATCCGGCCATGATGACTGCACTTCCAGATGTCCTGAGCAGCATAGGATCGTCTGCACCCACCTCAAGAACCCCGAGCAAGGCCCGAGTGGCATAGAAGCTACTCCTGCCACTCAGCGCAACCTGGCTGATCGCCACGATAGACCACAGAGTTATTTGCGTGGGAATCCATCTGTCAGGGCCAATTTTCTTCGACACCAGCTGGGAAGGGAGCTCTGCTAGCAGAAACGAAATCAGGAATATCGTGTTTCCTGTATATCTTATGAGCGCGAAACTTTTTGTCTTTGTGATCGTTATGCTCACCATAGTTATAGTCTGGGAAGTCATCGTCAGCTACCGGCTCTATCATGGCTATTCACTCTAATAAATATAGAGCCAGGAACAACGTACCGTTCGTGGTCAGCTTTAGCTCGTTCAACAGGTTGTTTGATACAGCCTGTTTGAGGTTTGCTCGATCGACCTGCAGTGCAAAAAACATAGTGCACTAGGCCAACATTAGTCGTTTGATTATGAGTGTTCATCTGACGAGCACATCCATACCGCCCACGTGCAGACATGCCAATCCAATTTCCGCACCAACTTCTTTTCCTCTTCCCGGGTCCATTCGAGGCTTGGGTCAAGCAGATGGCGACACTCGTACTTTGCCTTGTCATATAACGCGGTATAGTGCTCGAGAGTTTTCGGGTCTGAAAAGATATTGTTGGCCGTGTTGGTGTCATACTTTTCAGAACTGCCTGTCTCTGATACGGGCACTGCTTCCGCACTCCACGTATTGAGTGCCACCTTTTGCATGCCGGCTTCGGGATCAATTTGGAGCGTCATGATTGCGATTCTCTGCACTCGACGATGAGAGAGGATCGCAGTGGTTGAGTCCGGAGCGTGAGGTATGAGGGCAATCCTATCCCCGTTTCTCTTTGCGCGACCTTTGCGATTTAAGCCAAGTCAATACGTCTTAGATTTAGACGAGATAGAACCCTCGGCAAGATGAAATCCCAGGTGGCTATGGCGTGATGTCTATTATTGGCGAATTTGCAAATTGCTGTAAGAGAATGGAAAGCCCAGAACATAGATGCTAGATGGCATCATGAATAGAATTGGCGGCGGAGCGCCAGCGATGCTTCACTGACCTGTCGCTCCCCCCCTCCATGTCCCTCGTGCTTGTCATTTCTTGCCCATATCACTGGCCGCGTCTGGCGCTCGTAGGGCTCCATCTTCAAAGACGATGGCGCTGCAACGCATATCTAGCCAAAAAAGGCAGGTCGAATATATCGATTAATTATTGCTTTCATAAAGATAATGCAATTAGCGCATTGCGTCTTCATGCACAAGATGTATGCCATCTTACCCTCTGCGTGCCACCACAATCAAGGCCATGCGGGGGCACAACGAGCACATCAAAAGTGAGCTACCTGACGTGCTCTACGATAACGAGAGATTTCGCGCCAATTGGCCACAGACTCTGCACACTGGGTTTCTGAACATATTTATTTTTCTGGGCTTATCATTTCAGGTCGCATGCCGATAACTCTTCGATGTTGCCACCGTTAGGATAGGTACTTGAATGGTCTATCAACTACCCGAGAAGAACACACCCCTATCCAGCCTAGCATGGTCACCAGGATCGCGGCCGTTGAAGAGTGCAGAACTTGGAAATGCTTCCCTGCCTCGGTAGCGCCATCAAAGCATGACTATGGTGTAGGGTCTTCGTGCAGAATGATAAGAATGCAACAGAGTTTACACGCCTAATCCGGGTGAAATTCTCTGGACCAAATCCAATGGACTGGATATATCCCTCTGCATCTTTACATTTATTTCTCAGCAATGCTAGAAGATCATCGCACAGTTTCTGGCTGTGCCATGAAATGTGTCTCTATCGCAAGTGAAGAAGCGGGGAACCCCTTCATGAATTCTCCATTTAACAGCTTCACTTTTACTCTAGCCGCTATGAATTTGGCCACCTCGTTGAAAAGTGCATAGTCGTCGACTATGCTGTCATTGCGTACGCCCAGGACTCCGTCGATGCCAACCTTGTTGGTTTGCCTAGAAGGCGTGGACATGACGGCAATAGACTATGGCGACTTACCGAAGTCGGCCATGCACTTCCTACTCAAGAATTGTCTTGGCACCCATCCGGCTCACTTCAAGATAGTTGGAACTTTTCAACAGATTGCTCTTTTGGGCGAAATGAGCCAGGAGTAGTGGACCATGGAGCTGTATGACGAAACACAGAGCTCAAAGAGGGATACTATAGTTTCTACCTCCATGCTTCTTGGTCTCCTTTATCTTGGATTGGATACGCCGGTCGACGTCGAATGCACAAAAGGATGACGCTGCTGTTGAAGCTGTGCTGGAGCTGCTCGGATTTCGCACTATGTATCGGAGGAAAGGGAATATTTGAGAAGCTTGAGCAAAGGGTAAACAATATTGATACAACTGGAGGGCTTGACAGATGCAATTTCGATATTCTGCTGGCCTGCGTTCAGCATGTCAGCACCACTCAGTCAACTCGCTTTTGCAGAACTATTTGGGATTGATTCGAGGTTATTTCGAGATTTTAGGAACCAAAGAGCTGTGTCCTATTTGCGGCATACAATAGTTCACTGCCATGAATATTGCGCTTCAATCATCAACAAACTAGTATCTTACAGTAGTCCTAAGCACCCCATAGCCGCGCAGTTGACCAAATTTGATGTTCTTATCAGCAAGGCATACTGTTTCTTTGATGAAGCCACGCAGCTATACATAGTACCCCCGGAGAGGAACGTTTCCTGATTTGGCCTAGCGCGGTTCCTGAGCATTCTCGGCCTCTAAGCATGACATGACTCTTTCGTCCTGTTTTCTAATATTCATCTTGTTACTTTTCACTGTTTCTACGTACGTTCAACAATCCCTCGCTCTCTATCCTACGGTCAAACATTCAACCAACTGAATCGCTGCTATTCACAACTAGACTTTCATCAATGACAACCCCGGCCGGTCAGACATTCCGGAACATGCGACCATCAACACTCGTTTAATCTTTATCGAGCTCCTTTGTCCGCCTCCCGTCTTCGATTATATACTCGACTTCAGGATCTTCGCCCCCGTTACGTTATCGCCGCTCGACTTCGCATTACGCTTTCCGTTTATATCCTGCGAAGAATAAAACAGCGCGGGCATTTGTGATTTCTTGTAACGAACTTGATTGATCCGGGCAGTCCGTCGAGGCATCTCCGAATGGCATTATTGACACTCGCCTGATCTCACTGTTGAATTGCACGCTGCAGATAAAGGGGAAATAGATGTACCCAGCTTCCCCCCAATAAAGACACATGCAGGCAGTCAGGGCGAAAGCAGAGGTCCTGTCCCAGAAGGAAAAGCTTGTCAGCTCCTACAATGAGTTACTTCAGTAAAATTGTCCGATTCAATACGACGTCAGAGTCCTACTAACTAATTCAGGGAGTTTTCCTCGACGGACCTCCGCAGCGTCGGCAATTATACTCTTGGACGACTGATTGGCAAAGGCTCCTTTGGCAAGGTCTATCTCGCGACTCACAAGCTTACAAACAACTCCAAGGTATGTCGGACGCAACAGTGCCGGGCATAATCTGACGGCGATTGAATAGGTCGTTCTGAAATCCTCGAATAAGCAAGATTCCAATCTCGCGCGCGAAATACATCACCACCGCCAATTCCTCCATCCTCATATCGCGCGACTTTACGAGGTCATAGTAACAGAGAAGTTGGTTTGGCTCGTACTAGAATACTGTCCGGGTAAGCTATGCCATACAAGCCGAAGGCTGAATAAGTGTTAATGTATACGCAGGCGATGAACTATACAACTACATCTTGGAACATGGCCCTTTGCCCGTCGATAAGGTCCGCCGGATTTTCGCACAATTAGTCGGGGCCGTCGCATACGTCCACAGCAAATCATGCGTACACAGAGACCTGAAGCTTGAGAACATTCTACTTGATAAACATGGAAATGTTAAATTGTGCGACTTTGGATTTACTCGCGAATATGAAGGCAAGGCCAGCTATTTGCAGACTTTCTGCGGCACGATATGTTATAGCGCACCGGAGATGCTAAAAGGAGAAAAGTATGCGGGAGAAAAAGTCGACGTATGGAGTCTAGGGATTATACTATACGCGCTTCTGGCGGGAGAGCTTCCATATGATGAAGATGACGACCAAGAAACAAAGGCAAAAATTCTCAAGGAGGACCCTGTTTTCAATGACAAGTTTCCGGACGAGTCGCAGGCACTGATCAGGATTTTACTATCGAAGCGGCCTCTGTTACGCCCAACTTTAGCTGATATATTGACGCATCCGTTTCTGGCAGAACACGGAGTGGAGCAGCAGATCATTTTACAGGCACCACGACCGTCTCCCTTTACGACAGCTCTAGAGAAAACGACTCTGCTACGCATGAAAAGCGCAGGTGTGAACATTGATCAGGTCATAGAGAACGTTTTGGCGCAACGGTGTGATGCCTTGGCCGGATGGTGGGCTTTGCTCATCGAAAAAGAGGAACGAAAAGAAAAGAAACGCGAAAAAAGGAGAAAAGACAAAGAGGCCGAGGCTCGTAGCTTGCGTCGCTTGAGTGCCGCCAGCAGTCGGTTGGAAAAGATTTCTGCTCTAGTTGAAGTTGATGAGGAGGGCACTGCTGCAGACACTCTACAGACAAGGGGAAGAAGAGATCGTCGCAGTCTACCGAACCGTAAGTACTGTCTGTGCTGTCTACCAACCTCGTAGCTCCTTGCGTTCATTCTGACTTTACTAGCCGATCTTTCAATCCCAGAGGTCCCAAAAGTACCGGAAGCATATGCAAACATTCCAGCTTTAGATATTGCAATACCGCCGCACCCAATTGACAAAGACTCGATACGATCATTGAGTTCTACCAGACGACGCCCTGTGCCTCCACCAAAAGAGAATCGTCCTTCCCGACCTAGCATGCTCCACGTCAGTGCATCTCAGCCAGAACTAGCATCCCATTCTAGCGGTCTCTTTAGACGCCGTACAGGTCGACGCAACCAGCACTCTCTCATGAGCCAACTGGCATCGCTCAAACATTGGATAGTCGAGTCGGCTAAACGTGCCAAATCACCTCATCCCCGAACACCAAAGAGCACTAGTGCCCAGTCTACAAAGTCGAAATCTAGTCCGGGCAAAAATTCGGACACTCAACGCAGACAAGTCGCGATATCAACTCCAAATGCGGAAGCATCGCTAATGACGCCGACGCAGATCAAGCGTTCATCAAATGCCAGCAGTCTTGCGCCTAACAGTGCATCTTATGCTCATCATCGAAATTCATACGGGCGTGCGCCTCGTAGTCATCGCAACTCCTTGTCTCCTGCTCCTCTTACTCCGCGGGGCTCCTATCGACGTTCATCTGTTGGTCTGCGCGGGCGCAAGTCAACTTCATCATCTGTCTCTTCTGTGAGGAGTATCCACCATGCCCATTCCCACTCTAAAGCTTCATCTATATCATCGAACAGCATCGATACCATGTCTACGCCGACTGCCTCAAGAATAAGTCGTTCTCCGCATGCATCTGTCAAAGTCCTTCCTGCTACACCCAATGCAAGTTCTCGATTCCCCAGCAATATCCGGCTCGTACGCAACCCACCGCATGCTATACGAGACGTGAACGATCCCAGTAATCATGGTATCTACTCGGTTTTTAATGACGCGGTGGCTGGCCCTTCAACAGCACATCCACAATCACCTGGCTTTATATTTGCTCGACGGAAGAGAACGCCGTTCAGAGGGCCAATGCTCCATACTAACACATTGTTGTTTACAAACGGACCGGGAACACCTAATCTATCGCCCCCGCTTCAAAGAGAAGCTGCGTCAAGCGAAACCGTCAAGCCACACACGCGCAAAAGCCAGATCATCGAAGAGGAAGACGATGATATGGAAGAGGATATTGAGGAGGTTGACACATTCAGCGATCCTGGCGTCACAGATACCAGCTTTACGGCTGAGGCTGTGATTGAGCCTGAAGAGGACGGCGATGAAACGATAGTCGTTGCGCCAGTTGAGACAGAAACTCTGAAAGAGAGCCCTCAAATAGCGGCTCTTGAACCGGCGATTGAGCCTTCATCTTCTATTCCACCGCGGACATCGTCGCTGAATGATCCTGAGATTCTTCACACCCCGATTGACGAGGTCATTGAAGAGCAACCCGCTCTGGAGGCCGAAGCAGCGCCAGCGCCAGCGCCAGAGACCGCTGAAGATGTCAAGCCGAACACACCTGAAGAAAAAGCACCAACCGACGCAACATCCAATCAAAAGACTCCTCCTACCACAACCTAATTCCTCGATTCCCAACCATCATTTCGTACATACATGTACCAACCATCCCTTCTATATCTTGTATTCTTCTTTTCTTCCATAATTATACCCCACCCACCATCCATTCCCCTACGCTCTGAGAAGCATTCATAGTGCATTGAAACCCTGGATCTAGCCTGTCCTTTTTTTTTCGCCTTCTTTTTTCTTATTCTTGATATTTTCTAATAAATGTGTGTAAGAGATATTTACTTGAGGATGTCGGTTGTATAGAATTATTCGATTTTTCTTTCATTGCTTCATTCTATGGCTCCATATCTGGTTCTAACATAACATGGCCAGCGAAGTAAATACCGTTATTGATGCATAGACAAGATAGCCATAATAAAGTAAGATGAGCACAATGTCTATAATCTAACTAGTTATATCATCTTTTGAGGTCATGAAAGCGGAACAAAATAGCGGAACACCTTCTCTCCTGCTGTATTCTATAATCAGACAAGAAATTGTGACGTTACTTGCTGCTGTTGTTCTATAGTGAGTAATTCCACCACCCCGAGTTGAATGGAATTAAGCGGCTTTCATCTTTCCATTCTGCTTCTCAGAGAAAGATGGCTGCTCAACGCGTTGGTCATATAGGCGTCGCTCAAAGTATTTGAGGACTTCGTCGATCAAACTATCACTATATCAGCATTTGAACGATAAAAACAAAAGAGGCAAGAGGAGACATACATAACGGGCAAACTAATCCCAATAACAGCTTGCCACTCATTCCAATCCAGCGGCAAAATGGCAAACAATCCTTGCAAGAACGGGATGTACAAGATCGCGAAATGGAGCGACATGGACAACGCAATTGCGTAGACGAGCATGGGGTTGTGCCATAGTGGGAATGTGAGTAGGGACTCGCTTGACGATAATGCGTTCATGGCGTTGAGCATTTCGATTACGACGAGAATTGACAGAGAGACAGTGGAGGCGGATTTGGACATGTCGTTGTGGAACATGCTACAGCCGATTTCGGGGAAAGAGGTGCTGCACTTGTGGAAGTGTGACTGTACATAAAATTAGTACAAAATTTATAGGATAGATAGAATGGTACTGACCAGTTGGTGATAGGAGATCTGGGGCCCAGCAGGGTTGAACATGAACCACCAGACATAGCCAAACACGGTGGCTGCGCCAACATATGTTCCGATTACCATATAACGGAAGAAAAGCCATCCGCCAACAAGAGCCTCGTCACGCTTACGGGGAGGGCGGCGCATGACGTCGTGATCGGGAGGATTGAACGAAAGCGCAGTAGCAGGCAGACCATCGGTAACCAAGTTCACCCACAGTAACTGAACAGGAATCAAAGCCTCTGGTAGGCCCAGCGCAGCGGTCAAGAAGATGGATACCACTTCACCGATGTTGGACGAAATCAAGTACCGGATGAACTGTTGCGTGTTGCTGTAGATGGAACGACCTTCTTCAACTGCGACCTCGATGGTGGCGAAATTGTCATCGGCAAGGACCATGTCGGCCGCGAGTTTGGCGACGTCTGTTCCTGTACCCATAGCAACACCGATATCTGCCTTTTTCAAGGCGGGGGCATCGTTGACACCGTCGCCAGTCATAGCGACAACATGGCCGAGCGATTGAAGAAGATCGACAAGCTTAGACTTGTGAGCGGGTTCGGTACGAGAAAAGAGAGATGCATTCTTGACCGCCTCCAATTTCTGGCTATCGCTCAAGTCGTCAAACTCTCTGCCAGTATAACTCTTGCCCTGTAGGTTTTCATCAGGGCCGAAGACACCGATTTGGCGGCAAATGGACTCAGCAGTGTTGCGGTTATCTCCAGTAATGACGATAATTCGTATTCCGGCTTCGCGGCATTTTTGAATGGAACTAGCAACCTCTGGACGAGGAGGATCAAGCATACCGACAAGGCCGATAAGAGTCATGTTGCGCTCCAACTGGGCATACTCTTCTGACGTTTTGGCAGTGTGTAAGAGAGGGTTGGTCGAGACGTCGCTCACAGTGGCCAGGGCAATGACACGAAGACCCCGGTTACCGCATTCGACTACCTGCTCAGAGATCAAATCGATGTGGCTCTGGGTCAATGGTACGCGAGGGCCATCAGAACCGAGAAGGACATGGGAGCAACGTTCGAGGATAGATTCAGGGGCACCCTTGACCAAAAGCTTCTGATCTTTGCCTTCACCCACCAGAACAGACATACTCTTGCGGTCGCGGGAGAACTCGTAGGTTGCCTTGAGTGGGAGCTTATTCTGGTAGTATTTGCTGGTAGCGTGTAAAGCACCAGACGCAGGCAAGGATCTTATGCTCTCGTTGAAAGCGGCGTTGTCGGTTCCAATCTTCTCAGCCAGAACACGCAGGGCTCCCTCGGTAGGCTCACCAATGCAAGAATATCCAATTTTGGGGTCATAAGCCAGCGTAGACTCATTGTTCACAGAAAGTACTTCGGTCATTTGACGAATAGTCGAAGAAGAAACTGCGAGATCTCTCAAAGGCTTTCCTCCTTTCTTCAATGCCCCAACGGGAGCGAAAGTGGTTCCCTCGACATCGATTTCCTCAAAGCCTTGCCCGGCCGAATTTAGGTAGAGAACCCGTTCAACACTCATCTGATTGGTGGTCAAAGTACCAGTCTTATCAGAGCAAATGACGCTGCAACTTCCGAGGGTCTCAACAGAGGGTAGAGATCGAACCACAGCGTTCTTTGCTGCCATCTTACGAGTACCCAATGCCAAACATGTCGTGATAACGACAGCAAGACCTTCCGGAATAGCAGCAACACCAAGAGACACGGCAATTTTGAGATAGTAGATAGCACCCTTGGCCCAGCCGCCATGAGAAGGATCGTTGAAATGCTCAATGTTGATCAGCCAGACGACGATACAGATAACAGTAATGACCTTTGCAAGCACATCGCCAAAATCGTTCAACTTTTGTTTCAAAGGCGTGGGTTCGGAGATCTGAGAAGTAATGCTTTCATGAATGCCACCGATAGCGGTCGAAGCTCCCGTAAGGACGACAATTGCAGTGGCATGACCAGCCACCACGGTAGTACCGGAGAACAACATATTTGTTTGATCCTGCTTCACAGCCTGCTTGTCCGAAACGACTTTGGTGTCCTTGCTAACACTTTCACTCTCACCGGTCAAAATTGCCTGATCAACGCGGAAGCTGTTGCTCTGGATTGAGAGCAACCGGCAGTCAGCCGGAACCCGGTCACCTACAGCGATGTGGATGATGTCTCCAGGGACCAGCTCCTCGGCCTTGAGCTTTTGTAGAGTGCCATTGCGAACGACCTTTGTGACATTTGCGGAATATTCTTGAAGGGCTGCGATTGCTTTTTCGGCGCTGCTTTCTTGGGATACACCGACGATAGCGTTGAGGATAAGGATGGTGAGGATCTGTCAAAAAGCATCTTAGTAAGCGTTGCATTTTCATGACGCGGAACAAGTCTTACCACAGCCGGGTCAACGAAAGCAGTCCAGTCATCTCCGTCTTCAAAGAGAGCTAGAACGAACGAGATCGTGGCCGAACCGAGGAGGATGAGTACCAGTTGATCTTGGAACTGCTCGAGAACTAGTTTCCAGAGAGGGGTAGCTTCCTCTTCCTCAAGAGCTGTAACGCAGAGTGTTAGTAGAAAATTCTTTATTCATGACAGACAGGTATTCCCTTTCAAAGAAAACGTATCTCATCTAAAGGTACGAATTCCAAGATACTTACCATTCGAGCCGTACTTCTCGCGCAAGCGCAAGACTTGGTCCTGCGTCAGGCCTGCATCCTCCGAAACACCAAAGTCGCGGAGCAGCTCTGCAGGAGAGCGGGTAAAAGAGTGATCCATGCCTTGCAGACAATCTCAATGTCGTGATCAGAGAGCCTGATGACGACCACAAAGAAAGTAGCAAGTTTGTACGGAAAAGAAGGAGGTAGGGATGATCAAGAAAGAAGGTTTTGAAAAGGACAGCAAGCAATATAGATGATTACAGATCGATGGTATTGCAATGACGAAATACGTGTAATTAACGGCCTCGTATCGTAGATTAGCCGGCTATCAATCCGATAAACACCTTGGCAGGGCTAGGGTTTAGATAGCCCGCAGAATGTAAGCCGCTAACCCATTAAGAGCGCTGCACGGAGCAATGCTCAGCGTTGAGGCTTTTGATAGGCGCCGCCTTTTGCCGCTTGGAACCGTATCGCGACTTGGTGCTTTGCGATGACTGCACTTTTAAAGTTATACTTACATTTTTTTTTTAATAAATATAAAGGCCTATTCAAGGCCAGTCGACATTAGGCTTCTAATTGCATGAGTACGAGTGTCTGTCACAAGGAAATCGGCATCTAAATGGTCGAGATGAGCATGTTACGGTGAGTGGTAATATATACGGTATCATACAGGTACGAATACAGTTCCACATGGCCTTGTTTGGGCTGCCAAGCACGGAGTGATTCCCCATACAAACAACCAGACTGGTCATGTGATGCACAATGTTCTTTTTGTTTCTAGTCAAGTCTTCAAGCCCAAGCCAGGCGCCATGATGAACTGGTCAATCGAGACTCATCGCGATCAGGCTGTAGCCATGGTCCGATAGATTCTCCCCCCCCTTCCCCTCAACCCCGGCAACGTGCTTCAAGCTGAGTCTGTTCGCTGTTCCCGAGGGCTTATCGACCTCAGCCTGATGCCGTTCGTATCTAGGAGACTGTAGATTGTCAAAAGTTGTATATGGAACGGTTAGGGCTGAGATGGCGAACACCAAACTTGCGAATGCTTGGCAAGATACATGGTCCAGCTGATACTCAAAGTAGGCAATACGTATCATTAGTAACGAGAAGACAAGCCACATTGATATCATTTAACACATGGGTTCGTGTTGCTGGCACATGTTTAAGTCATAGCAACGAATTTTGACCCTCACATGATCCGCAGAGATATCGAGGATTGTGTTCGCCTTCTACCCTTTCCAACGTCAATAGTCAAACGGATTCAGCATTCGCTCCGCTGATAATAGGGCAAACAGCTATTAGGATAATGGCCAATATACAATTGTACTCATAAAATTAGTATTCGTAAGGCAGAAACAGCCAAACAGCCAAAACAAATTGCGCGCTGGCTGCTGGCTCGCTAGGCCTAATCGGGCGATGCACGGCTGGACGACTGCACCGCCATCCCTCAAGCGTCTCTGCCAACAACATCTATCACTCGAATCCTGTCATAATTTTTCTTCTTCTCCTCACAACATCAATTTTTTCTTATTCATTCTCTGTCGTGCAAATTCCTCTTCCAATCTATCAACCCTCGTATTTCGCTTCCCAGTGTCTAGCCTGACCCTACCGATCGTCCCTGTAGCTATTGACAGCCATCCACCATGACTTCCGACGTTTCTGAGGTTTGTACACATCATAACCCCTCATTTTGTCATGGCACCAGCCTGGCACCACCAGCACCTCCAAAATGCTGCTTTTCGCTCTCCTTGACAGAGTTCTAATTTCGGAACTTGATAATCATTTGACTAACTTCTTTTTGGCTACAGCGTGAAAGGTAAAGCACTCGAAATCATATCTACTAGTTCTGGTGATCCAGTCACTAATTACCCCAAAGCAAGACTTTCCTTGCACGCCTCTGCGAGCAGGCCGAGCGCTACGATGGTGAGTCAAGCATTGTCTCTATCCAGAGATTGCAACTAACCGGATTCATGTAAACAGAGATGGTCACATACATGAAGGTAAGCAACTATCTACCAAATTAATTATAAGTTGGATTCTATCTAACCACGACCTCTACAGGAAGTTGCCAACGTACGTTCTCTCTTTTTATCAAAATCGCCATTCGTACTAAAAAAATGACAGTTGAACGGTGAACTTTCCGTCGACGAGCGCAATCTCCTCTCCGTCGCCTACAAGAACGTCGTCGGTACCCGTCGTGCTTCCTGGCGCATCATCTCCTCCATCGAGCAAAAGGAAGAATCCAAGGGATCCTCCGAGCACGTTTCCATCATCCGTGACTACCGCCAGAAGATCGAGACAGAGCTCGAGAAAGTGTGCCAAGATGTCTTGGACGTTCTCGATGAGTCTCTTATCCCCAAGGCCGAGTCTGGAGAGTCGAAGGTTTTCTATCACAAGATGTACGCAGTTTGTTCTTTTTTCAGTTCCGGAGCCAGTGATTTATTAATTCGATTGCAGGAAGGGTGACTACCACCGTTATCTCGCTGAATTCGCATCCGGCAACAAGCGCAAGGTCGCAGCCACTGCCGCTCACGAGGCTTATAAGGTTAGTTTGAAGCCATTGTATGTGTGCTCTTGTGCTCACGATCCCAGAATGCCACCGATGTTGCACAGACTGAGCTCACTCCTACCCACCCCATCCGCCTTGGTCTCGCCCTCAACTTCTCAGTTTTCTACTACGAAATCTTGAACTCGCCCGACCGTGCTTGCCACTTGGCCAAGCAGGCATTCGACGACGCTATTGCCGAACTCGACTCGCTCTCTGAGGAGTCCTACCGCGACAGCACCCTCATTATGCAGTTGCTGCGTGACAACCTTACCCTCTGGACCTCATCCGACGGTGGCGAGCCCGAAGCTGCCGAGTCCAAGGAAGAAAAGCCCGCTGAGGAGGCCGCTGCTCCTGCCGAGGTAAAGGCTGAGGAGGAGGAAGCTCCTGCTGCTGCTCCCGCTCCAGCAGAGTAGAAAGTCTGTTATCTTTACGAAAACGCACAAGGAAGCTGGTCTTCAATGTCTTCAATGGCTATCTGGAACTACCCTCCTATGTCTTACTGCGTCTTTCGAATCGGAGTCTTGAGCGCCCTGCTATTTTTTCCTTTCTCTGTTACCCCCTCAATCGATGCGGCAAATCTCAGCCTATTTCCCCTTTCCCTGTACTCAGGCAAGTCCAAACGACTGCCTTTAGCCGCCCTTGTTGTTTGTTCCCTGATCAGGCCTGTAGTTGGATGCGGAGTTTGATATTTGGAGAAACGCCAGGTTGGAGCTGGATATCTGTTTGCGAAATTTCGAGCTATTTTATCTCTCCGATAATCTTTTCTTCCTTGTCTTATCCCCTGCCCTGTTTCTAGTTGACTTTCTGGTCCTAAAACGTCAAATGATATTGAAGGAGCCGAGAAATTGATACGGTGGACAAATTGAGAGAATCTCATCTTGGATTATTCTATTTAAGATTCTTTTGAATTCCGTCTTTTGTGTCGATCAGCCCAGCAGATCTTATCTCTTGTCTTATTCCCTTTCCAAATATGTTTTAAACAATTTCCACAGGCAAACACAAACCAAACCAAACCAAACCAATCATTTAACTTATTACTGTCGTCTCCTTGTAAAGTCTAATAGTAAAAGATTTTTGGAAAATGAAGCCAGTGTCTGCTAAACGAGAAAGCAGTGCCATTAATCTATTACGTGCGCAACGTTCTTCCAAAACACATCAACAGGTGAGGAACAACCGATGTAATATATATAAACTTTTCGATCCGATAGACAAGAAAGACGTAAATTGCACTTCGAAGAAAGAATAAACATGAAAGACACCGAGCAATAGCTATGCATATAGAACGAAAGAGTCGATTTCCATAGGGACAAGGTGGAAGGAAACGAAACGACCTAGATGGTCAGAAGATAAATTACATGAAATCGTCATCCCCCAGGTCATCATCATCATAAACATTAGTATCCACCTTCGTGATGTCGCGCGCAGTGTTGAGTGACGTCTTGGTCTTTGCTGCCTTGGACTTCTTACCACCCTTATCAGCCTGACGCTCCTCGCGCATCTTCTCATTGCTAAGCGTCGTCAGCACACTAGCCACCTTCTTAATCTGGTCACTCGGCAAGTCCTTAACCAACTGCTTCGCGAACTCCGGCGCCCAAAGCGCGTATTGCACCTTTTTAGAATTCGCCGTCAATAGCGGGATAAGTGTGGCCGTCAACGTGCTGAACTGGTCCTTTGTAGTGGGCTTGAAGAGCGGCATGGCAGACAGATCAATCGACTTTGTGGGATCCGACGCGTCGCCTACAACGATGGCTTTGGCCTTACCCCGGTTGCGGTTGAGGTCGATATCGCCGAATAGATCCTCCGCGTGCTTGAGATCCGAGTCCTTCTCGGTCTTGCGCAGGCGCGCACGACGCTCGGCCTCGTCCTCACTGCTGTAGTCTTCGTCGTCCGATTCATCATCTTCGCGCTTTTTGCGCTCTTGTTGGTGTTCTTGTATGCGTTGCACTTTGCTTTTCTTTTTCGCGGCGGCTTCGGCTTCGGCTTTGGCCTTTGCAGCGGCGGCGGCTTTGGCTTTTTCGCGCTCAACTTCGGAGTCTTCGGCGGCGTCCCAGGAGTCTAGGACCTAGATACGGGTCAGTTTGGTCAAATGGCACATGCGATTATCGTGTGGCTTACTTCGTCATCTTCTTCATCGTCGAACTTGCGACGACCGGCGACGAGAGGCGGGGAGGAAGGAGGGGTGCTATCCTCTTCGTCATCTGTGGAAGAGATAGATATTGTCAGTCAATATCCCTTTCTCGAATATCACAACACTTGGCTGTGAAAATCATAGCAAAGGAATCCGTCAATCTGACTCACCCCACTTTGAAGGCGCCATGGCGAGAGAAATCTTTTGCTTGAGACTCAGTCAAGAAGATTTCGGAAAGTTGGAGGAAGGTTTCCGTTCGCTTCTTACTTTCTAGTAAGAAGTGGTAGCGAAAATCAAAGGCGTTGCTATGAGTGTGTGTGACAAAAGATTGGCAAGGGCAAACGTCGGAAAAAAAAAAGGCCTATCACAAACCAAAGGGAGGGGTCAGCCCAGGCAATCACGTGAATATATTGGGCTGCAAGGCGGGAAAATCGGGATGGACAATCCTTCCGACCTCTTCTCAAGAGACTCACTTTATGACTGTCCTCTTGTGAGAATCGACAATGGTCAATTTTGACTTGCAATCCAGCCAATAGACACTTTACAGCGCAAAGACGCACTACAGACAGACTACGTACGAGGAAACATGGTGGACTGCAGGATTACCTGTCAACTGCACGTCGACGTCATCTTCTTTTGATATCAGACTATTCTCATTCCTGAAGGAGACGTACCAATTGTCACGGAGAGCTAATCATTTGTGACCCTAAGTTGGACAATTGATGGTCTAGCCTGAGGCATTGGTCATGGCTCTCATGCTAGGGCCTTCTAGAATAATGTACCTAGGTAGTCCGCGGTTGGCCCTAATCACAACCAACAAGCTTCGCAGGATGTCTGTCTGAACTGATAGACAGCGTTCTCCGTACTATATATGGATATCCATTATAGTCCGTACTGGCTCTTCTTGGTTTATCTCAACCTCGATCCCGCCATCCCACATGCCTAAGGACACTCAGCCTTTCGAATCTCGACATTCGCTGGGACAGCGTCCTTCTGGTTGTCCTGACAATGCAAGGCATCAGCGTGGTCGAATGAGTCACTGTCCCCTTTAAGCCAGGAATATACTGAATTATTATATCCAAGTGAGTCATACCGACGATGGATTGATTAAATTTTAGGCATCAATCCGATGGATAACCCTAACCCTGGAACGGTTGATGATGCATCCTGATAGATGTGGTTACCATTCACATCCTCTGATGAATTGGAAAGCATTTGACCAAGTTATTGCCTTGTTTATCCTGAGAATCCTATTCCAAGAGTCGCTGTAATCCAACCGAACTGTATAGAAACTTTTGACTCAAAAATCATTAGGGTTATCTCCCCTCACAGATCCAGTCTTGGCACCGTCACATGATAATCTCCACAGATAAGGCCTAGCGCGCTTTTTTTTTTCTTTTATCGGTTTCGTAAATCGAAGCGCGTCTTCTGAAGAAATTCCATTTCCGCACCATAGCTGTTATAGCTGTGGTCCATCTCACATTCAAGATGAAGTACGTCTTAGTTTCAGGAGGTCAGTTCATTCGCTTGGATATGAGTATTTGATCTGAAGAGAATACTGACAAAATCTTGTTTATAGGTGTCATTTCCGGTGTTGGAAAGGGCATTATAGCCTCCAGCACTGGTTTGCTGCTCAAGACTATTGGTCTTACAGTTACGAGTATTGTATGTGTCCTTGGATCTTGAGTTTTCTGTCTTTGTTGTATTTGGGAGGTGCTTGAGTGTTTGTAAAAAAAGAGTATTGTCAATTACTGACTTAGAATAGAAAATTGATCCCTACATTAACATTGATGTGAGTAGACCTACCTATGATTTGAGAATCATGTACAATTCCATGCTAATGCATAATAAAAGGCTGGCACAATGTCACCTATAGAGTTCGTATTTGGCCTTTTATTTTGCCCCTTCTGTTCTAACCGTCGCCCTCTAGGCACGGCGAGGTCTACGTGACAGATGGTATGTTTAAGTTCCTCCAGTAACAAAAACATAGCTAATTGAAAGTAGATGGCGGTGTATGTGCCCTGGAAACTAAACTCGATATGACATGATTCTCATCTCAGTATAGGAAATGGATCTCGATCTCGGCAACTATGAGCGATATCTTCTGACCACACTCACCCGAGACCACAATATCACAACCGGCAAGATCTACCAGCACGTCATTGAGAGAGAGCGTGTCGGACAGTATCTCGGCAAAACCGTTCAAGTGTATGTCCTCATCCCGCCGGAGTGGGACTGTTCTGACAATGAGAAGCGTACCACACATCACCAATGCCATTCAAGATTGGATCGAGCGCGTTGCCAAGGTCCCTATTGATGAATCTGGAGCCGAGCCTGATGTTTGCATTATCGAATTAGGTATTCTCAGCCTGTGAATTAATGGATGAGCGGTGGCTGACTATGAAAAGGTGGTACTGTCGGAGATATCGAGAGTGCTCCATTCATTCATGCCGTCAGTCAGCTTCAAAGACGGGCTGGCAAAGGCAACTATGCACAGATTCACGTCTCATATGTTCCTGTCATTCCGTGAGTTTTACCTCTAGTCAGAAGGGCTGTCAGGGACTAATACAGACCAGACCTGGACCCGGTGGTGAGCAAAAGACAAAACCGACACAGAGGGCTGTTAGCGATGTCCGAAGTGCCGGTCTCAACCCAGATTTGGTATAGCATCCTCTTGACTAGCAACTGGACACAACTAACATCAGATCAGATCGCCTGCCGCTGTGAACAACCGCTAGAGGACTCTACAATCGACAAGATCGCAAATATGTGTCAAATGGAGCGAAAACAAGTCGTTGCAGTACACAACGTATCCACCACGTATCACGTTCCTCTACTCCTTGAGAAACAAAAACTCCTCAAAACACTCAGCGAGCTCCTCAACCTCTCCTCTATTCAACAACCGGCCCCCCGCATTGAGCAGGGTAGTCGCATGTGGAGGGACTGGGTTGATCTTGCACACAGCCAAGACAACCTTCACGACACAGTGAATATCGCACTTGTGGGTAAATATACAACGCTCCATGACGCATACATCAGTCTCAGCAAATCCTTTGAGCATGCTGCCATGTACTGCCGCAAGAAGCTCAAGGTTATCTGGGTCGACGCCTCGCACCTCGAAGATGAAACCTTGGAAGTTTCGCCTGCAGAGTTCCATAAGGCGTGGCACAATGTGTGCACCGCTGACGGATTGTGTGTTCCCGGCGGCTTCGGCACTCGCGCTACGCTCGGCATGATGAAAGCGATTACATGGGCGCGTACCAAGAACGTGCCCTTTCTGGGTATTTGTCTCGGTATGCAGCTTGCTGTTATCGAGTATGCTCGCAACGTTGCCGAGATTGAAGATGCGGGTAGCGAAGAGTTGCATCCTGATGCTAAGAACCATGCGATTATCTACATGCCCGAGGTAGGTTCCTTTGAGTCCCTAGACGAACTTCTACTAATGAAATTAACAGGTCGATAAGACAAAACTCGGCGGCACAATGCGTCTCGGCAAGCATCCTTGCATCTTCCAGCCTGGAAGCGAATGGTCAAAACTCCGCGCTCTATACGGATCCGCGCCTCAAATCCAGGAACGACACCGCCACCGCTACGAGGTCAATCCAGAAATGGTTGAGCGTCTCGAAAAGGCTGGTCTCACTTTTGTCGGAAAGGATGTCAAGGGTGAGCGTATGGAGATTATTGAATTGAAGGACCACCCTTGGTTTGTGGGTGTGCAGTTCCATCCTGAGTATCTGTCGCGGGTGTTGTCGCCTAGCTTTGTACGTCCCCATCATTCCCTTCTATATCAATATATCAGGCTAATTGGTTGTTATAGACCGTTCTCGGCTTCTTCGCCGCTGCCGCTGGATGTCTGGACGAAATTACAGCGAAGCTGAATAATGACGGACAAAATTCCATGCGATTACCATTCCATGAAAGAAGCGGTGCTCAATAAGAGATGGGAAGGGACATATAGATCCGAATAATGGAGTTAGACCAGTGTAAAATAAAAACCAAAAGGATTCAATAGACGACTTGTTTTTCTCTTATTAGATTGTTACGTTAACACGGCCCCGAATCGTAGGCCGAAAGAATTTCCCTTAAGCCTGAATCTTGATCCTGGTCATATCCTGGAGAGTTGGCAACGCATCTTGTCAAGTTTGAACAGTGGGAGGGGGGGAGGTGTGAATCGGGAGATTGAGGAGGGTTCTGCGTTTTGATGATGGGATACAAGTCCATGGGATTAGATTTTTCAGCCTGTATGTTTTTTCCGATGACTGGTTGGCGAGTTCATCACACGTTGATCGAAATTCTACGGATGGGACAGAGTTTGAAATATTTTCTTGTTTAGAAATATTCTATTAGCTATGGCAACATACTATCATTAATCAAGAGAGATTGCTTTTCTTCCCGTCTCGAAATAATGTCGCCCAAGATCGTAGCTTCGTAGCACTTATTTTCATTGTGTAAGATTTCAAATCATTCTCTTCCCTTTCACCAAGTCGTCACGACTGATTTAAAGGTTGACAGATGTGCGGAATTTCTCGCCAGCGTAGATGGCGTTCTCGCCCAACTCTTCCTCGATACGGAGGATCTGGTTGAGCTTGGCGAGACGCTCAGAACGGGCAGGAGCACCGGTCTTGATCTGACCGGAGCGGAGACCGACGACGATGTCGGCAATAGTGACGTCCTCGGTCTCACCGGAGCGGTGGGAGACCATGACACCCCAGCCACCGGCGTAGGAGTCCTTGGCGGCCTGGATGGACTCGGTGAGGGTACCGATCTGGTTGACCTTGAGCAAGAGGGCATTGCAGGACTTGAGCTCGATGGCCTTCTTGATGCGGAGGGGGTTGGTGACAGTCAAGTCATCACTATGATCGTTAGCTGGTGAATAATAGATTTATATAGCGTGGGCTGACATACCCAACAATCTGGAAGTCAGAGGTCTTGAAGAAGTAGCTCCAAGCCTCCCAGTCATCCTCAGCGAAAGGATCCTCAATGCTGACAATGGGGTACTTCTTGGCGAGGTTCTTGTACAAGTCGGCGAGCTGTTCGTAGGTGAGCCACTTCTCGGGGTCACTCTCGGGGTTCTTGAAGTCGAGATCGTATTTCTTTACGTCGGCCTTGTAGAACTCGCTGGAGGCAACGTCCATAGCGATCTTGATCTTGCCAGTGTATCCGGCCTGCTCAATAGCCTCGGTGATCAAGTCGAGAGCCTCCTCGGCAGTCTGAATATCAGGAGCAACACCACCCTCATCACCGACGTTACCGGCAGACTGGCCGTACTTCTTCTTGGCCAAGGACTTGAGCTTCTGGTAAACCTCGGCGCCTTGGCGAAGACCTTCGCTGAATGTGGGTGCGGTGCTGTAACTGTTAGCTTTTGTTTCGTCACGTAGATTTATGGCAACTTACTCAGGGACAATCATGAATTCCTGGAAGGCAAGACGGCCACCAGCGTGGGAACCACCGTTCAAGACGTTCTGGAAAGGAACGGGGAGAACATAAGGCTTCTTAGTTCCGGCAAGGTCGGAGATGTGAGCGTAGAGAGGGACACCCTTCTCAGCAGCACCAGCCTTGGCAATGGCCAAGGAGACACCAAGGATGGCGTTAGCACCGAGGTTGGTCTTGTTGGCTGTGCCATCGAGCTTGATGAGGAACTCATCAACCTTGCTCTGATCCTTAACGTCGATGTTCTCCTTGATGATGGCGGGTCCGATGGTCTCGTTGACGTTGGCGACGGCCTTGAGGACACCTGAGTAGATCAGTACACGCTGCTCTCATTTCGTTTCAGACAAACTCACCCTTTCCACCCCACTTAGTCTTGTCACCATCGCGGAGCTCGCAAGCCTCGTGTTGACCTAGAACAGTCAGTCAGCAGACTCATCACAATGTAATCAGGATAGACAAACCAGTGGAAGCTCCAGAGGGAACAATTGCGCGGTGTAGGCCGGTCTCGGTGACGACATCGACCTCGACGGTAGGGTTACCGCGAGAGTCGTAGACGGAACGAGCGTGGATCTTGGAGATAGGCATGTTGTAGTCTGATGAGATGATTAGAAACGGCTGAAGAAGAGAAGAAGGGAAAGAGAAAGAAAGATTGACGAGGGTGGGATGGTTTTTCTAGAGGGCCACTGGGTGAGCTGCTAAGGTCATAAAAGTTTCACCGACGGCCCAAAAAGAGAGCGACAATGAACCGCTGCTAAACCTCGCAACGTGACGCGATGAATAGCGTCAATTGATCACTCACCGAGAATGAGTCACTATGTGCAGCTGACAGTATGAATCAATACGCAGTATTCTTGAAGATGGATGGAGAGGAAGAAGAAGATGAAAGCAAGCAATCGCTGTGTTTGGTGGGATGGTGGGGCAAGCTCGATGATACGTTCCAAAAACAGAAGACTTACCTATTCCAAAGGTTGTGTAGGAGTAAACAGACAGTTGAATGTAAACAAAGCTTTGATTGAGTGGCCTGATCTTGTTCTCAATCTAGAGTAGCCAGTAGAATAGGGCAAGCTTGGTCTGAGGGTTACACAAGATCTCTCATGCTGTTACTTTTGGAGGGGCAACCCGGCTCTATATACATCTAGTCCAGAGCATTAGAATTGCTGCACATTCCGAGGATACAGACCCTGGTGGGGCAGAAACCGTGCTTTCGGATAGATCTGGATCAATTGTCTACAGCTCCTTGATTTTATCTACTAATTATCTGACACCAAGGCGATTCCTTCCGCTGTGAAGGTCGGAGAGATGCGGAGAGAGTCAGCGTCATCAGTAAGCCGGATGAGGCCTGGCAACTCAGGCACGGATAAGGCAACAAGGCACTAAGGCACCAGGTCCGGCATTGTTTGCACTATTTGCACTACTTGTATCTACTGGTCCGTGCGTCGTGCTATCGACACGTGGTGTCACGTGAGGCTACGTATGGAAGGAGCTGGCGCAGAAGCAACGGGAGCTTGATGGATGGAAGCTCACCAATCCATCAACACCATCATCATTCTCTTTACACCAGCTACTTCCCCTTTTATTGACCTTCAGTCCCGGATCGCACATCCCTTACCACACTCTCTTAAGTCCGATTTGTTACTAGTGCCGAACCAGCTGGTTCTCCGTCACGATGAACGGCGCTGGCGACCCCGAGAGGAACCAGGCCATCGAAGATTACAAAAAGACACTTCTGGACCTTCGAGAATGGGAGGCAAAGCTGAAGTCCCTCCGTATGGAAATTAAAGATTCGCAGAAAGAGTACGATATAACAGAAGAAAACATCAAGGCGCTGCAAAGTGTTGGTCAGATCATCGGCGAAGTCCTCAAACAGCTAGATGAAGAACGATGTAAGCATCTCAGCATCTTCTGCCTCTTATATATCCTAATAAAACCAAATAGTCATCGTCAAAGCATCCTCCGGTCCGCGATATGTCGTCGGCTGCCGGTCCAAAGTCGATAAGGCGAAGCTCAAACAAGGCACTCGTGTGGCCCTCGACATGACGACTCTTACGATCATGCGAATGCTGCCTCGCGAAGTCGATCCGTTGGTCTACAACATGTCCTTGGAAGACCCTGGTCAAGTGAACTTTGCCGGAATCGGTGGTTTGAACGATCAGATCCGAGAGCTGCGAGAAGTTATCGAGCTCCCCTTGAAGAACCCGGAGCTCTTTATGCGAGTCGGTATCAAGCCGCCAAAGGGTGTTTTGCTGTATGGTCCTCCGGGTACAGGAAAGACGCTGCTTGCAAGAGCTGTAGCTAGCTCTTTGGAAACCAACTTTTTGAAAGGTGCCTAGCCTAGTTGACTGCGTTGCTGTTGCTGTGCTAATACTATCTACTATAGTGGTTTCCTCTGCTATCGTCGACAAATATATCGGTGAATCGGCACGTTTAATTCGAGAGATGTTCGGATATGCAAAGGAACACGAACCCTGTATTATCTTCATGGACGAAATCGACGCTATCGGTGGACGACGTTTCTCCGAAGGAACGTCGGCGGATCGTGAAATTCAACGAACACTTATGGAATTGCTCAATCAGCTCGATGGTTTCGATTACCTTGGAAAGACAAAGATCATCATGGCTACGAATAGGCCCGATACTCTCGACCCAGCTCTTCTGCGTGCCGGACGGTTGGACCGAAAGATCGAGATCCCCCTACCTAATGAGGTGGGCCGTTTGGAAATTCTCAAGATTCATTCTAGCACTGTGGTAACCGAGGGCGAAATCGATTTTGAGAGCATAGTGAAGATGAGTGATGGTCTCAACGGAGCCGATTTGCGTAACGTCGTGACCGAGGCGTACGTACATCTCCTCAGTCAATATGGACCATGATTGCTAACTTTTATTATAGTGGTTTCTTCGCAATCAAGGATGAACGTGACTCTATCAACCAAGACGATTTCAACAAGGCAGTCCGCAAGGTGGCCGAGGCAAAGAAACTCGAGGGTAAATTGGAGTACCAGAAACTATAGAGCTGCATATGTTTCTTTGGCGTATAATCGGATGCATGTAAATTAATCAGACGCATTGCAATTTATCCTGCATTCACCATATCATTTTTGCTGTATTAGTGTCGTATGTAGTGACAACCAATGAGCTAGAGTCGGCGATGTGCCGAGCTTCCCCCTGGTCTCCGTCAATGCGGAGAAGCCACCTCGAACCTTGGAATAGTCTTGACCACTCTTTTCTGCAAAGTTTCTTCATTGACTGAGGACTCTACAACACCTGAAATTGATTGTCAGAAGTCATCATTCTACGCGCCCATGTCGATCCCTAAATGAGGTGAGTCCGTCTCCATCTAATCATAGAGCTCCGTTGCGGCCACGGTGGAGCTTTAAATGTCCCTACATCGATCCTTGTCTGGGATCGATCTACATTGCACACCCCAAACACCTTTCAAGTTTTTGGTTGTGTGCTTTTGAGTGCTGACTTCCAATGATTTTTTATACGTCTAGGACACATTTCGCTCTTTTACCACGTGTGTTTGCGTGGGCTCACCCTCAAAGTCGTTGATCGGAAATTATACACAATCGGAGAAACAGCCACCCCTCGTTCCCCGAGCCCGCGCAACGATATTGACAACGGAATAATTGCCCGAGGAACAATCGAGAAGCCAGGTATTGCCTGGTTCTAAGCACAATGGTGGGCAGCGGCTTCGTCCACTCGTCTCAGAATGACCGCTCCCAACAAGGTCTCGACTGGCGAGCACCAACGGCACGCAGCAGTGGCAATTTAGGTGGCTATGGCTTCGCATCTAAGAACAGCAATGGAAATGGAAACGGCAACGGTAGCAGCGGCGGTGGTGCAGGCCTCGGCAAAATGAATAGCTTCTTTGGTGGGAAGAAGAATCGAGATTTGCCGGTGTACAAGGACAAGCCGTATTTCAAACCACGCCGGACTGGACCGAATCGAACCGCGTCTCGTGTTGTATATGGGGTGGTTGCATGCTTCATGATGATGTTGTTGTATGTATTTTGGGGTGGTTGGGGAAGTCCGGTAGCCGTTGGCCCTGTCGGTGAAATTGGGGAGAATTTGTGGAAATGGACTCAGACGCTTGATGCTGAAGAAGAGGCCGCTTCGTCTAAAAATGTGGACTGGGAAGAAAGGAGGGAGAGAGTCAAGGATGTATTTACTATAAGTTGGGACTCATATGAGAAATATGGCTGGGGTGAGTTTGGGAAAGGCAACTTGGTAGAATACCTTACTAATCTGTGATATAGGATACGATGAGTACAAACCTGTCTCTAAAAAAGGCAGGAATATGGTTGAAGGCGGCATGGGGTGGACAATTGTTGATGCTCTTGACACTATGATTCTGATGAATCTTACTTCTCGAGTGCAACATGCTCGGCATTGGATCCATAATTCGTTACGGTACGATCAGAATCACGACGTGAATACATTCGAAACTACTATTCGTATGCTTGGTGGTCTATTATCGGCACACTATCTATCAACAAATTATCCAAATCTAGCACCCATAACCGACGATGATCCAGGGGCTCCTGGCGAAGACCTGTACATTGAGAAAGCTGCCGATCTGGCAGATCGACTACTGGGCGCCTTTGAGTCTCCATCAGGAGTACCTTATGCCAGTATAAACCTGAATACGTCACTGGGAATACCGTCTCACGCAGATGGCGGCGCATCTTCGACGGCGGAAGCGACCACCGTACAGCTGGAGTTCAAGTATCTAGCTAAATTGACCGGAGAGGCAGAGTACTGGGAGATTGTCGAGCATGTCATGGAGGTTGTTGACAATCAACAAGCCGAGGATGGACTCTTGCCAATATTTATCTATGCGGACAAGGGACAGTTCCGTGGAAGGAACATTCGATTGGGAAGTAGGGGCGACTCTTACTATGGTAAGCCTGCACCATCACCCGTGATATAACCGTGCTGATTCACGACAGAGTATCTCATTAAACAATACCTGCAAACATCCGAGGGAGAGCCCATCTACAAGGAAATGTGGGACGAAGCACTCACTGGAATCAGTAAACATTTGATCACATATACCAAAAACGGAAAATTGGCAGTTCTAGCTGAAAGACCAGACGGCCTTGACCATGCCCTGCTACCCAAGATGGACCACCTCGTGTGCTTCATGCCTGGTACGATAGCCCTTGGAGCAACACACGGCCAATTGCTATCCAAAGCAAGACAATCATCGAGCTGGAGCCGACGACAAGATGAGGAAATACTCCTTGCACGTGAATTGATGAAAACCTGCTGGGCTACATATCTGGCGACGGCAACTGGACTTGCGCCTGAGATCACATACTTCAAGACTGACAGCACCCCTCTTATGCTATCCGACGTATACCCCGATTCAGCTCTGCTTCTACCACCTAGAAGCAGCAAAGATGATTCATATACACCTGGAGAACTCGATCTCATATCCGCCCCGCTAGAGGATAAAGATGTATGGAAATCCGACATTGAGATACATGCCCAGGACACCCATAATCTCCAGCGACCCGAGACAGTCGAATCCCTTCTCTACATGTACCGCATCACCGGCGATGAGCAATACCGCGAATGGGGCTGGCAAATGTTCAAATCCTTCGTCAAGCACACCGCAGTCGTCGAGAAGGTGTCCCTGAGCGAGCACGAAGGTGACAACAGCAACCAAGGTATCATCGACAGCAGTCATGATGCTGATGACCAGAGCCACACCTCCTACCGAATTGTAGGATTCACGTCCCTCTCAAACGCCAATATTGACCCACCCATGATGCGCGATAATATGGAGAGTTTCTGGATGGCAGAGACATTGAAATATTTCTATCTCTTGTTCTCGGATCACGATTTCATCCCGCTGGAGGATGTGGTATTTAATACCGAGGCTCATATATTCCCTCGATTCAAGGTTGGAGGGGATTTGAAGACCGGGTGGTCGAGGAAGCCTCGCGAATAATTTTTTCATACCCTTTGAGAAGACATCTTTGATCTTTCTATGATATTGTAAATAGCATTGTACAATCGATTTTGTTATTGACATCAGATATTGTTGACTGATTTGGTTGATAACAAATTTGTTTTATTATACCATCTGTTCAAGTTTGAACTATTGACTGTACTCTGTATCACTCTATGTAACATTATCATCCCAATTGTTTATGACTCAAATTGGAATTCCTCGACAGTCATGGTTCATCTCATCTATGCTTTCATGGTTTGTTCTTTGTCCATGAGCTACGTTGGGGGACCAGTCACTTCCAGTCATCTCCCCCGTCACCTTTCAGTCACCTTTTCATTGTCACATCCTTCTCCTTTTCTTGACTATTTAACTACACTCCTCGCCCTCGACCTCTCATTTCCCTTTCTCTTCTTCCTAATCAGTCTCCTCTACTGAAAAGATAAATTTGTGCACAGGTACAATTACTTCACTGAAACAGGAGACAAAGTCAAACACACCCAATATTCAAAAAGCGCACTCTTTTCAAGACGCTGTCTAAGAAATGGGTAAATGGTTGTTTTTGAACGCGCATCCTAATCGTAAGGAAGTTCAACAACGACAAAACCAACAGTTTGACCGAGAAGCAAGAATGGAAACTGTTCAATCTGTCACCCCACCGAGTCATGAGTCTGTGACTCTTGGCGTTAATGCAGCTGAAGGGATACAAACCGAATACATGGAAAACGCTATTCATGTGGTTAATAGTGCTCGGCATGTGTATGCTGAATCTGAGCCCGAGTCCTTCGTTACCGAGGACGTTGAGGACGATATAGCCCCTGAGGATGCCAGTTGGGAGATAGAGGATACTGACGATGCTGTCCCTGACTCGAAGAAGTCTGCACCCCCTAAGAGCTCAGAATTTACGATCTCTCGATCCGAGTCATCCGCAGAGATTCCGAACAGCACCGCCGGAAACGGAATTCAGTACAATACCTCCTCACCTTCTGGAAATCAGAACGATCACCACAACAATAACTCCAATGATGGGATCACAAATACTGGTAGTAATATCCCCAGAATACCAACAGGGAATGAAGATTCCAATATGGGAGCTGGTAACCAGATTTCAGAAATTGTGATGCCCGACAAAGGAAAATCTATCGACTCACACCAAGGAAATAACCACTATACCGGTACGGGGTACACGATCAAAGACGCTTATTTCCATGGGAATGTATACTTTGGGGCAAATGCTCAAGGTTCCAATATGAGACCTGTTATCCATTGTTCGAAAATTGTGATGCACGACAAAAGAAAATCTATTGACTCATACCAAGGGAATAGCCGCGATACCGGTGAGGGGTACATGATCAAAGAAGCTCACTTCCATGGGAATATATATTTCTAAATTTCAGGGAAAATGCTCAAGATTCCAATACGGGAGCTGGTGTACTTATTGGAATCGAAGTTCGTGAATGTCCACGGGTACAGATACATCCAGAGTCATGGCTTGTAACACCACAAGCATTCACAGAGGTAGGGTAGACCATTCTTCGCACGTGGTCTATTATCAATAACACAGTGGTGGAAGTCAGATCAACGAAGTGATTCATTGGAATGTTTATTAGTATTGTGTGCACTGCATCCGAACCTTAGAAGGATCCATGGAAACTTCATAGCCTGGGACTACTCAATGATCGAGGATCTCTTGGACGAGGGCAAAGATTACAAGTCTGATTAGCCAGCTTTAATCTTTTCTAATCTCATATGGCATTTCTTAGCTGGTTGGGTCCTTTTCAGCATTCCTCCAGGAGCTCGGGAGGCGTTGAGCCTGATCATTCTCTCACGACTGTTGAGGTCCAGTTTTGACCTGACTTTTCTCCTGTGTTGTTAGTTATGCTATGTATTTCTATGACCCCAGACTTGATTACAGGGGGGTTTTCACTTAGGTAGTGGTATATTGTTTCAACAAGAATGATTGGTATTAATCAAAAAACCCACCAGACCCAAATACAATATAAATCAACCTCCGGTGGAATTTAGCTGGTGGTCTCTCTAGGCAACCCTATCCCCATCTCAAAACGTATCAATCGTGTCCTTTACTCAGTCATTACCCATTGTCTATCGGAAATTTTCAATCAGCCCCCATCATCGATCTAGCAATCTCTCCAACCGATGAGCTCGCCACCCACCTCCGGACGGGAAGTAGTTGCCGTGCTGAAAGAGCTATGTAAATGTCTGTTGTCTACTCACACTTTACGACAAAGAGCACAGTGTAGAGGATGTAAACGGTCAGTGGTGAGTCTGACGAAGTCAACTTCAAGAAAGCATGTGCCCTGCTTTGAAGTACGTTGTTATTATATCTGCTAACAGGCCGAGCTGGTTTTCCTTAGCTATGCATACTGACCTTGTCTAATGACAAGATCTGAATACATTGAAAACTTACTAAGTCGTATGAGCCAGTTTTGATACAATCAGCTAGACCAAAAAATAATATATGCGCGCACTAGATGGCATGATACAGTAAGATATGGTTAACAAGATTTAACGGGCAAAAAGAAGGGTATCACGACATCTAAATAGCACTCAACTTGATTTATCCTATGAAGCACTCAGTAGATACAACAAAAGTCACACACGACACACAGCTACTCTCAAAGGCAAGGGAGATGACTAGATGTAGACCGGAGCATCATAGATAGCACATCAAGTTGTGGATAGATGTGTTTCATTATGTTTCCTCGAAACCTCGTCACTCAAATCAATAGTTTGATTGTTTCGTTATTTTCTCAGTGATTGTGTTTGGGTACAGCCCTAGTCACTTTCATTGTGATAAATGTTTGTCCATAGCCAAAAAAAAAAAGATGGATGGCCAGATTTAACCCTAGCCCTAGCCCTAACAACCCTACGTGGAGAAGAAAGCGTCATACAGCCAAAGACAGGGACAAAAGGAGCCATGCTGTATTTCTCTATGATTTGAATGATCTATGAAGTGATCTGATCTGCATTGCTGTTTCAACATGTAAAGAGCGGAGTATCTCTTTTCCACTCTGTACGTCAGTGCCTTTTGTGCTATGCCACAAGTCTCCATCTTCAAGGGAAACATCCATCATAGGAAATACCAAGTGACTTGGAAAATAAAACATACAAATGAGCACCGGGCAAACTGATCATAAAAAAAGATTATTAGACCAGTATTGGGTGGATCCCATACGTATTCTACTAAACCAGGACAGACTAAGCGTAGATCTCATGTGACGCGTCATCAGCGTAGTGAGCTTAAGAAAAGCTTTAATTTAAACATGAAACCTCAGCGATTGACATCACCTTCTTGAAATGTTTATCCTCCGGCAAAAGACTTATCCTGCATACGCAAGTATCTTGACTTTTTGACTGGTACATTGGTACTGCCTGGGTATAGCATCATCGTTATGGTCCCAAATAGGCGTTTACGCCTTGAAATTGTTACATACTATTTGGCGATATTGGATACGTAGCGTACGCGTACTTGAATCAGATAGAAACAATTTTTTTCAGGGTCATGAAATGATCAGGTCCGCGTATTCCCATTCATGGGTCTAAGACTAATGGATTCAGGAGCTACCCAAGCTTTACAAGATAGAAAACATCTGCTCCTATCTCATTAATGTCTAGTTATAAAGAGGCGCAGATCTGCCAGTCCATCATCCTCTTTCTCACTTCTCGACATATCAAATTTCCACACTCAGCACGATCCGTGGAATAATGCGCGCCACTCTCACTGCTGCCCTGGCAGCAACAGTCTCTGCCACATCCCTCTCCGATGTCTGCACCGTATCCAAAGTCCAAGCAGCTCTCCCCGCGAATGGAACCCTCCTCGGGATAGAGCTGATCCCATCGAGCGTGACCGCCAACAGCGTTTACAATGCATCTGTCTCATCTATGTTCTCCACCTCCTCAGCCGTGGCTTACAACTATTGCAACATCACTGTATCTTACACTCATCCCGGGAAAGGCGACAAAGTCGTGGTCAAGTATGCTCTTCCCGAGCCCTCTAGCTATGCCAACCGATTCTACGTCGTGGGCGGTGGCGGGTACTCGCTCGCGACAGATCCTACCGGTGGACTTCCATACGGTGCTGCCGGTGGCGTCACTGATGCGGGATATGATGCTTTCTCTTATTCCTATGATGAAGTCTTTCTGTATGGAAACGGTTCCATCAACTGGGATGCCACGTACATGTTTGCTTACCAGGCGCTTGGCGAGTTGACGATCATTGGCAAACCTCTATCTCAAGCATTTTACAGCTCTTCCGATAAGGTCTATACATATTTTGAAGGATGCTCGGATGGTGGAAGGGAGGCTATGAGCCAAGTCCAACGATGGGGAGATGAATACGACGGAGTCATTGCCGGTGCTCCCGCGTTCCGTTACGCCCAACAGCAAGTGAATCACGTCTTCTCTTCTGAAGTCGAATATACCTTGGACTACTTCCCACCTCCCTGTGAGCTAGATAAGATCGTCAACGCGACTATTGCTGCATGTGATCCCCTCGACGGAAGAACAGATGGCGTCGTATCACGCACAGATCTGTGCCAACTCAATTTCAACCTGAGCTCAATTATTGGCGAATCATATTACTGCGCTGCTGTGACTAGTACTTCCCTTGGCTTTGGGTTTGGTAAGCGCCAGGCCGAAGGCAGCACAACCTCTTACCAGCCCGCTCAGAATGGAACAGTGTCTGCAGAGGGAGTTGCTGTTGCCCAAGCTATCTATGACGGTCTTCATGATTCCGAGGGCCGCCGAGCCTACCTCTCATGGCAAATTGCTTCTTCGCTATCGGACGCTGCCACCGAGTACGACAACACAACCGGCTCGTGGGAGCTAGACATCCCATCTACCGGAGGTGAATTCGTGACCAAATATGTACAGTTGCTGGACCTGGACAACCTCTCTAGCCTGGAAAACACCACCTACGACACTCTCATTGAATGGATGAACACAGCCTTTTTTAGATACCAAGACAGCCTGCAGACTACAATCCCCGACCTCACGACTTTCCAGTCTTCGGGTGGCAAGCTATTGCATTATCACGGTGAATCCGACCCTAGCATTCCCGCAGCCTCCTCAGTACACTATTGGCAATCAGTCGCCTCCGTGATGTATAACAGCACTTCCGCCAACGCGAGTTGGAGTGACTTGCAGAGCTGGTATCAGTTGTACCTTATTCCTGGTGCAGCCCATTGCAGTACAAATACTCTACAACCAGGACCCTACCCGCAGACAAACATGGAGATCATGATCGATTGGGTTGAGAATGGTGTGCAACCCACGAGGCTGAATACCACCGTTTCTTCCGGCACGTATGAAGGAGAGACACAAATGCTCTGCCAGTGGCCGAATCGTCCCTTATGGAAGGGTAACAGCTCATCGTTCGATTGTGTCTACGACCAAAAGTCTTATGATGCCTGGACTTATACATTCCCCGCTTTCAAGACTGTAGTGTATTAGACTATGGATTATTTGGATCTTCAGTTGATTTTACCTGGGTGCTTTGAATTCAACCCTACGTTTGTGTCATATGCTTTCGGTGCACCCATGGACAAGGATATGCAACATTTGAAGCCTGAGTCTACCTTAGCATATCATTGAGTTCATACAAGTATGTGACTGTATTTTTAATGATCCTTAATAATAACATGACTAGATGAAACAATCAACACGTATTTTCCGAGGTAAGGCCCTCTAGATAATGTCTCATTATCAGCATCGAGACATTCTCCCGAGTGCCATTCTACTTGGACAGGGTCAAGAGACCTGGGAGGTAGGGAAGATCGTTATATGAATCACCGTCAGAGCTAGGGCTTCTTCCCTGGTAGAGCAGTTGAAGGTTGCAGGGATCGACTGGTTTAGTCTGATCAGCACTGCTTCGGATCAGGTCGCCACTGCTGATATCCTTGGTCCAGGTAGCACCGCTATTGGCATATCCAGCGAAGGGGTTTGACTCAGTGCTAGCCTGAGCAGTCCACGTGCCACCAAGACTCGTAGCCGTAAAGGAGCGGAAATATCTTCCGTTGGAACCAATGCACTCAACAATCATAAGGTAAAGGTTCTGGCCCTGAACAGAGTAGACTTCGACAGCTTCGAAGAGGTTGTATGTCGAATCAGTCAGGATTGTTTGAGCAGAAGAGCCAAAGCTAGCAGGGAAGTTGCCAATGGGCATGGAAGCTCGGTAGATATTGCCATTGTCGCCAGCGAAGAAGAGATAGACATTTTCACTATCAGCAATAATTGCCGGATCAATAGGACCTGTTCCGGAAAGGGTTCCTTCATAAAGCGGTTGTGGCGAAGACCAACCATTGGCATTGGTGGGGTTGGTGGATGTGAGATAGCAAAAGGCCCATTCACACCATTCGTAACCTAGAACCCAGATCTCCTTTGGTGCAAAGTAAAGGAGATCAGGGGCAACAGCTCCCTGGCTCATCTGTGTCTTGGTGGCGGAAGCCATTTGAGACCAGTCCGAGAATAGAGCAAAGTTCATTGAACCATAGCTTCCTCCGGTATTAACATCAGAAGCGTAGACAAGGTGCTGGCCGTTATACGGCACATGGGAGAAGTCCTTGAGCGACAGATAGCCTGACGCTGGGTTTGCGAGCGATCCGCTTGAAGTCCACTTATATGTGGACGGGAGAGTGCATGAGGTGGAAGAGCTGGAGGTAGTGGAGGAAGTGGATGTGGGCTTGGTGGTGGTGGTTAAAGTACTTGAGGTAGTAGTACCACTCCCGCCGGAGCACGGAAGACACTGCGAATACCAGGCATTGGAGTAGGTACAACAGGAGCCAGAAACACAGGTAGTAGCACCAGTCCAGCCCTGACCACCGCCTGCGTAGGATCTTAGCTCTACTGCAAGCAAAGAATGATATCCTTCGGAAACTGGGACTTACATTGACCATAAAGCGATGCTTGAGCTGTGACAGCTGGTGTCAGCAGGAGCAAAGACGCAACCCAGAGCATTGTGAAAATGTCAAGTCAGTCAGATCAACTGAAGTACAAAGCTTGTCTTTTGTCTGACCAGTATTGATGCCAGAAAATAATTTTTCCTGGTCTGACCCTCTCATTTTATATATTTTTGTGGGTGGTAGATGTTTCATGCATACTACCTTCCTAGGTAGGTAGGTAGGGACCATTTGCCGACGCTGACAAGGGGGGTGAGCATAATCCCGACATTTGGATCTGAAATATTAGGCTAATTGAATTTTAGCCCGTCGTCTTACTGTTCGTAGTAGTTTGATGTTTCAAATGGCATTCGAATCCGCCTGTGAACGTGGCCGTCTTATGACGGGGTAGTAAGAATCTAGGTACTAGCCGCAGATCCAGAACTGAATAATGCGGGGTTAAACAGTCTAAGCATTGAACTTCTGTTCTTTAGCACTGTAAAGTTGCTTATCATTACCTCGATTGTCTAGTGCAAGTCAAATGGTTCGGTGGAGATCGTTCGCGGAATAACGGCATGGGTCATAACTCATAGCGCTGCATTAATTGGCAACGATGAGAGGAGTTTGGAAGACTAGCAAGAATGGACAGAATTACCGAGAGAAAATCTATAGTCGCAATGGTATTAGGACGCTAGAAGTGAAAGTATAAATGACCCTTTCACGGTCGATACTGTACTACAGGAGGCCAATTACCAGTCTGATAATTACCCGAACTGAAGATCTTAGGGCATCTGACTACCAGCTTATATTGTGAGGATAACAAGGCCGACGGTCAAAAAATCATAACTGCTACACCAATTAAGAGCTAATTTACACATGTACATATCGAATATACCCTAATGTAACCTCGTTCTCTCGACTGGCTGTGTATGCTCGCTCTCCAAATGCCTGTGAAAATACAGGCACTCAGTCACCTCCTAATTAGGCAGGAAGACACTGCGAGTAGTACGGGTTCGAGTATGTGCAGACATAAGGACTGACGCAAGTGGTCGGTCCCGTCCAGCCTTGACCACCGCACTGGCCGTATTCTGCGGCACCTGAGGAGGTACCCGTGGTCGTAGACGAGGTGGAAGTAGTAGAAGAGCTAGTCTTTGTCGATGTTGTTGTCGTTGAGCCAGTTGAGCCTGTGGTGATCACGAAGGTAACTGCAGAGCGCCCCGGAAGGGAGCCTCCCACAGTGCCGCCGCTCAACGTCGCAGAAAAAGTTGATGGCGAGGAGACCGAACTGTCCATGTAGTATGCAGACACCTTAGAGGCCGTGATTCCGCTAAGAGAAATGGTCTGGCTGTTTGCGTTGTTATTGATCGCGACAACCACAATCGAGCCGTCAGTGTTTTTGAAAGCTCCCACATTGACATTGCTAGGTGAACCAGACGTGCTAACTCGCACGGCATTGGGTCGAATAAAACGTGAAAACATGGCAAACGCCCAAAGACTTCCCGATGCTTCAACCGTAGATCCGTTCAATGTGACGAGAGCGGCAGCATTGCTGTCCGATTGTGCACCTAGATTTTCGGGTTAGAGATCTGTACTGTGGCAGCAATAGCCAGTAGATCTAGCTAAAATGGAAAATGATAACTAACCAATCCAGTACAAGAAGGCACTCAAATCGGCCTCAACAAGACCCTGCCAGATGAGATTTGCCCAATGCAAACCTTCATTGGCAGCTCCGCTTGAGTACCAGGCTGTGGTAAAAGCGTCGTCGAGATCGGCGTACTCAGTCTCCCAAACCCTGAGACTGGTACTGATGGGCGACGTTCCCTGGGAAGCATACCAGTGAGAAGTGATACGAGCGAGGTATTGAGTGGCACCCGCTGATGCAAGTTGTGCTGTCCAGGTAACTGCGTCACTCCAGCCGAATGGATCACAGCAAGCAATTCCGGTTGAAAGCCCAGCACTCTTGATAGTGTTATACAAGGTTGGGATAAAAGAGGCGGCCTGTGTGCCGCTCGTGATCAGCATTGAATCGTAATCGGGTCTTTGATCATGTTAGTAAATTACCACGCGCTAAAGTACGGTACAGGACGCACGAGTAATCAGGTTCGTTCAGCCATCCAACAAAGTCGATAGTGATACCCTCGCTTTCATAGTCTTTGATGTACTGGACAAGGTAATTTGCATACGCCTGTCTCCAGTCACCGGATGAACAAGTTTCTCCGGTCGTGCCGCAGAGATAACCCCCATTTGCCTAGAAATCAAGATTAGTGAAATTGTTCTCTCTGTAAAGCTCAGAGTCATACTTACCACATTATCATTGGTTTTCATAAACGCTGGGGCGCTCCAGGCATCAGCGTAGATGTATTCTACTCCATTTGCGCGGGCTTGTTTGGACCACCAAACCTGTCATTTCATATTCGTTAGGAAGACACTCAAGTTGGCTATGGGAGAGGTGAGAACCATACCTGCCCGGCATCATTGCCATCCCAGGTATAAGTCGGCTGAGCATTTGGGCCTGAAGGCGCATTTGGCTCGATCGAACCAGAGCCAGCAGCAATGCGATTACGCAAAATGGTCAAGCCAGCACCGGTGGTAGTGCTGAACAAGTAGTTGGTCACTTGCGTCTGAATTGAAGCCGATGCACTAGCTATAGGCGCTCCAAATCCAAAGGCTTCGGAAAAACCGAATCCATCGATGGTTTGGTAGGTAGTGCTTGGGTTGATCGTAACTTGACCAAGAGCCACAATACCATTCAGTGCAACTGCCAATGCAGCAGAATTCATTTTTAGGTTCCACATAGCGAAGATTATTTCATTACTTAGATACCAGAAGAAAGAAGTAAGTCGAGAATGTCCCTATAACCTCTGCGTGTTATTTCGACCTTGTCCCGGTCCAAGGATGGCACTTTATAGTAATCAGATTCGTGTCAATGCTTTCTCCACTACATACTACTGCCTCATTAAGCATCCGCGGCTCGAAAAGCTTAGTCCTGAATTAAAAAAGCCGATTGTTTCTTCGACAAACTATTCTGGGGATCGGCTATTGATATTACAGTATTTTGTATATCTTCCAACCAGAACCGACAATCCGCAGGCTAAAAAATCCGCCGTTTCAATCAGTTTCAGACAAAATTGCCCGTCATGACAATCCGAATTGGATAATTTATTTCGATCAATTGCCTTCTATTAACCGAGATTTGTTTATGCTCTCACGCAAGGCTATTTGCATGAAACGGATGAAATTAATTGATATAAAATCGCGGCATATGTTTCATCAATCTTCTACGTGCAAATGCCGGGAGCCGACCTTACGCGGCCAAGCTTCGTCTTCTGCGGTTACCTACGATCTTGAATCTTGAGTGTAGGTTAAGATGATCGTAGAGCTTATGCTGTAACCGAGGTTTCTCTGTAGTGGTCAATTCTGATAGTACGCTATACATTGCTATGAGCTCATCATTGGAATGTATGGTCACCTATGACATCTATGGCTTTTTCAGACGTACAATTCTATCTTTGTGACAGGACAGATTCCACCTTCGCGGTGGCATCAACGTCCACTGGACTTGCTTTCGAGACATTGGCTCGTTCGGACCAGTGACGATCTCTTCATTTCCCCTTGGTTTCTTGCCTTTAAACTCTGTCTCTGATTCTATGCTGTGATACCCCCTGCTTGCTCTATTCTTGCCCTGTCCTTGCACTTTTCATCATATTCACGTTTGAGACTTATGCCCTTGACGAAGAATAGCATAAGGGAGAATGATATATCACAGCATGGGATCATTAATTAATAAATGTTCCGAATACCACGTGCTTTGATGATTAGTCGCAACTTTTTCAGGGGTAGCTATAACCCACTTTGTGCCAAATTGACCCGCCTCCTGTTGTGATTCGGGTAACCCTAGGTATGCTGGGCTGGTCTCAGCGGAATTGATATCACAATGTGGAAAATTATTGAGGGTAGCTCAGTTCTGACAAGGCAACCTTGTTAGCGTGTATATTCCAGTGCAAGGGGTGTTTGTCAACCTTGACGTATTGTTGAGAATTGCTGCGCGGGCTGCTAGGCCAACGGCTCCATCAAAAAGTTTCAGAAAGTTTCAGAAAGCTACGCATTCCCGTCGACACGGCCATCTCACCTTTTTGAAACATGCCTGGATCGCAATCAATATTATCTGGAACTTCTGGCCTGCTCTAATACCACTCAGAATTTGATACCCGACAAGCTTCGCGTTTGGTATCATAGGCGAGGTTGTGGACAAAGACCGCATGCGATGGCTCATAATCCAAATCCAAACCAAAGACTCAGCGGATATTTACCAATAAGAGAGACGAGGACTCCTGCGGTGAATATTGTGATAGTATGAACAAGGAGTAATAGCGAGAGAAAAACAGCGGATTGAATACGCGAAGCTTGCCGGACGACTTGATAGAATTGTGGAAGCTGTGCGAATCATTTAGTACGAATAATCTTCTGTCTGTCAAGTTAGACTCGCATAGTAAAGAATGCGGTAGAACATGAAGCCTGTGAAGATTGTCTCGTCATTGGAGCTGGCGACTGTAGAATTTTTGGATATGTAGAAGTGAAAGAGTCCGTCGAAGGTATTCCATTTTGCCCCCTACGTGCTTCAAAGCTTACTGGGAATCAGAGGCAAAACTGCAACTCTCATCTCAACATAGATGAACGTCCCAATGATACAAAATCCAGACTTCCAACCACATTGCAGTAACAATTAATCAACGATTTGTTTAAGTTTCCGCGTGATTAGGTGGTTATCGCAAGTCGTCGGCAACAAGTACATTTACACCCAGGTAGTAAGAGCGCTGCACCAAGCGAGCCCTATGCAAGCGAGAACCCCTTTGACTATTCCCCATCTTTCATGATCAAGAGAGCTATAGACTTTAGCACCTGACTTTCTTTGAATGTGATTCTGTTTACTTTTTCCTAGTGGGCTTCAAAAGTACAGTAAAATATCGTGATTCGATAGAAGACTGCACCCATCCCTATCTCAATAACCAACCGTCCAAACAACATGCCATTTTAGCAACCCTTCACAATTGACTCAGGCAAGGTCGACCGTATTATCTGGACAGAAAGAGTGTGTCACACTCCGCCGCGAGATTCTATCCGCTGCCACAACTGCAGGCGCAAATAGATGGTGTCCGCCACGGCCAGTTGAGCCATGGGAAGGTGTCAGGCACTGCTCCAAGTTTGGTGTAATTGCACCTCAATTGCCACCGGAATCTCTGTGCTGGTCTGAAAAGCCAGTTGAGTAAAGCGAGTAGTGTCTGAATTTGAATTGCTGGACTTCAGTAGAGGAAAGATTCCACTACTCTCCTCTCTTCGGACAATTTGCTCACGCACTCTTGAAATCGATAGGCCGTGGACATCGGCCAGGCCATGTACCCTGTCTATGTCTGAGTCTATAGTGGCAACTTTATCTGGGGGCCCGAGCAGATAACATCTTCAATGGCCCGTCTCTTGCCACAAAGGAGGTAATTGTCATTGCATTCAATTACAGAATGGGCACTCTAGGATGGCTAGCCCGTCCGGCGTTGTCCGGCGAGCGTCCACATAATACGTCCGGAAACTTCGGGCTGTTAGCTCAGGTTGCCTGTCTTAAATGATATCAGAAAAAACATAAAAGGCATTTGGCGGTGATCCCAGCAATGTGGTCATTCGCGGCCAATCTGCCGGCGCCGCTTACGTTGGTCTTCATCTGTACGGGACCTTGTTAAAAGGCTTGTTCAACTGAGCAATCCTCCAGTCTGACCTTCGTTATCCTTGAGATTCCCTCACATCATGCCGTGATTCTTCTTACCAATCAAAGGAGCAAGCCGAGTCGGAAGAATAGATGATCCTAGTCGAGATAGGAGTCAAAGATTTCTCCGAGATGAGAGCTATGAATTTGGACAAGCTATTGGAGGGCAAGGACAGGGACGAAATAAATATGTGAGGGCCTCGGTCATTCTATCGTGCTTGTCTCGATGTATGGCTGTTCCCACAGACCTATGAAGAGACCTTGTACGATGAATGATGTTCCTATGTTGAATGGACAGAACAGGGATGAGAGCAATAATTGGACCCATCCCAAGTTCAACGACAACGATCTAGCTGCTGTTGCACCACTGGAATACGGCTTATTCTGACCGCTTTTTTGAATTGTATGCTGATCAAGGTACAGCTTTGTAATAAAATGTGGCATGTCAAGACAACTCTCGCGTAGGTTCACACTTACTCTACAACCTATGGAAAAGGCATACTCGGTCACCTGTATGCATATACCACTTTACGCATACACCTCCGTCACCGCTGGGTTTTGTAAATGATTAAATGCGCCCAAGGCGAAAGGATGTACATATTTCGATGGCTCGAAGATTGGAGTGTGTCATGCTGATGAGATTTCATATACCCTTGATCTTCTGATCTTCTCTGGACAGATTTTGATCAACCACACAGCGACATCGATCGAGATATTGCGGATTATATAAGCCAGTACTGTCAATTTCATGAAGGGCGGCAATCTTAACGGAGATATGTTGCCATACTGGCCTAGAACCCCGGAGGGTGAGAATCATATATCAGAGCTTGATAAAGAGCAAAGGTGAATGCCAGATACGAAGAATAAATAGCGGTAGTTTTTTATGGACAGAGTATTTTGCAAATGGACAAACTCGCCGTCTACGATTAACCCCCTTCGTCGATTTCTCAAATGAGACGTGGTAAACGATTGTGACTTATGAAATGTCATTTTTAACGGCTTCAGTTACTCATGTTAACCCCGCGTGAGTGGATGATTCCGCGGTTATGTGTGTCCCGTCTTTAAGAGAGATTTGAGATTCGGCAGCCTGTCTGGAATAGAGATATCCCGGGTAATTTCCACATGTATCTACTGAGGGGAACTCGTTCACTTTCTTTCCACCTCCCACTTCAGTGCAAGACAGTCTGATCCAATCTATTTTAAGAGCATGCGATTCGTGCCTTGTCTATAGCCCCAGTTCCACCGGCAAACTTCCACGAGGAACTACCTATTCTAGTTAGACAATTCGAAGCATGTTCCCCAAATTATCCGGGCCCCTATTCTACTATTGTATAAGATCTGCTTTTCAGAAACGAACACCAAGATACAATAAAAGTTTCTTCAAAAACGACAAAATTAGGGGGAAAATTACACACGCACTTCGAGATCCAATAAAGTTCTACCTACAAAGTGGCCACTACTTGAGCAAAAAGAAAACAAATTGAAGACGTCGATTTAACCTTAAGAAATCTTCCCGCAGATCTTTAACCGTGCCTTAAACCCCAGAAAATGTTCCACCAATCGCAGCGACCGAACGGGGTATCATTCGAGCGACTGGCGAAGGTCGGGGTAATTCATATAACGTCATTCTATACGGTGTATTACTTAGCGAGAAATAATAAAGAAAGATGGTGTTTAAATACCTCGAAAGTACTTTGTCCGGGGAAGATGTACAAGGGTGTTGGAGGTCTTGGATAGGACAAGATTGGCAGTCTGGCTACAGGAGTAGTCAGTCATAGTCGATTGAGAGATGTTCTTCTTCCGTTTCCTGGCGACAGTTCTGCTGCTGCTCAATTCCAAGTTCGTGGCAGCGCAAACGTCGAATACTTCCTCACCCGTGCACTGGGATAAATACAGTCTTTCAATCAATGGCGAGAGACTATTTGTCTTTGCTGGAGAGTTTCATTATATTCGTCTACCTGTCCCGGAATTATGGCTTGATGTTTTTCAGAAGTTAAAAGCGAACGGGTTCAATGCCGTCTCAGGTATTCCTCTTCCGCTTTCTATACTTGCTCTGCTCTGACCGAAATAGTATACTTCTACTGGAACCACCACAGCGCTTCCGAAGGCGTCTACGACTTCGAAACCGGCGGCCACAACGTCCAGCGCCTGTTCGACTATGCAAAAGAAGCGGGAGTCTACATAATCGCCAGACCCGGACCATACGCCAACGGCGAACTCTCTGCAGGAGGTTTCGCCCTATGGGCTGCCAACGGCCGACTGGGCAAAGAGCGTACTAGCGATACACAATACTACGATCTGTGGTCACCATGGATGACCGAGATTGGCAAAATAATTGCAGCCAATCAGATAACCGAGGGCGGACCTGTGATTCTGGTCCAGCATGAGAATGAGCTGCAGGAAACAACTCATAGTGCCAATAACACGTTGGTGCTGTACATGGAGCAGATTACTCAAGTTCTTGACGACGCCGGTATTGTCGTTCCGAGTACCCATAACGAAAAGGGGATGCGGTCTATTAGTTGGTCAACGGATTATGAGGATGTTGGTGGTGCGGTCAATATCTACGGTTTGGATAGCTATCCTGGTGGATTGTCCTGCACGAACCCCAATGCAGGCTTCGACCTTATCCGAACGTATTATCAATGGTTTCAGAACTATTCGTACACGCAGCCTGAGTTCCTTCCCGAGTTTGAGGGGGGTTATTTCACGGCTTGGGGTGGCGTGTTCTATGATGATTGTTCTTCCATACTTCAGCCGGAATATGCTGATGTGTTTTATAAGAACAATATTGGTAGCCGCGTCACGTTACAGAGTCTGTATATGACGTATGGAGGAACAAATTGGGGTCATATCGCCGCACCGGTGGTGTATACATCTTATGATTATGATGCACCCCTGAGAGAAACCCGTGAGATTCGCGATAAGCTGAAGCAGACAAAGCTTTTGGGTTTGTTCACGCGGGTGTCTACGGATCTGCTGCAAACAGAGATGCTGGGTAACGGCACTGGTTATACGACCGGTGCAGATATTTTTACGTGGGCGTTGAGAAATCCAGAGACCAATGCGGGTTTTTATGTCGTTGCGCAGGACGACAGCTCTTCGACGACGGACGTCGTTTTTGATCTGGAAGTCGAGACTTCTGCGGGTACGTAGCCTCGCTCTTGTGGTGCAAACAGATACTAATAAGATAGGCACTGTGAATCTCACAAACATTGGCCTCGACGGCCGTCAAAGCAAAATAATCACCACAGACTACAAAGTCGGCAACACCACACTGCTCTACTGCTCTGCAGACATCCTGACCTATGCCACCCTGGATGTCGACGTGCTTGCTCTGTACCTCAACGAAGGTCAAACCAGTACTTTTGCACTCGCAAATGCAAGCTCTCATTTAAATTACACTGTCTATGGTAACTCGACCGTGACTACTTCGAATTCCAGCCAGGGGACAGTCTATACATATACGCAAGGACAAGGCATCTCGGCGATCAAGTTCTCAAATGGATTCTTGATCTACTTGCTTGATAAGTATACTGCATGGGACTTTTTCGCACCACCTTTGCAGCTGTCGGATCCGATTGTAAAACCGGATGAGCATATATTCGTGATTGGACCTTATCTCGTGCGCGAGGCTAACATCAAGGGTCATACACTGGAGCTCACGGGTGATAATCAGAACACTACTTCCATCGAGTAAGCAACACCTCCTTCTTTTCAAGCCAGATCATCTAAACTAAAACCCGGCAGAATCTACCACGGCAATTCATCTATCTCCTCCATATCCTGGAACAGCAAGCACCTCTCCACCAAACGCACTGCCTACGGCAGTCTAACAGCAACCATCCCCGGCACCGAGTCTATTTCTGTTTCGCTCCCCAAACTCACATCCTGGAGATCCCACGACACAATCCCCGAAATCGACCCTAACTACAACGACTCAAACTGGGTAGTATGCAATAAAACCACCACTTTCAACTCTATCACACCATTGTCGTTGCCAGTTCTCTACTCTGGCGATTATGGGTATCATGCAGGCCCCAAAGTCTACCGCGGGCGATTCGGCAGCACAAATGCTACAGGTGTGAATATTACGGCTCAGAATGGGTATGCAGCCGGGTGGTCCGCGTGGTTGAATGGCGTATATGTAGGCGGCGTGACCGGCAACGCAAGCATTGAAGCAACCAGCGCGGTACTGGCATTCAACTCGTCAATACTCAAAAAAAATGGTACAGACAATGTGCTCACCGTACTGGTTGATTACACGGGCCATGACGAGGATAACGTCAAGCCCGCGGGAGCCCAAAACCCGCGTGGCCTGCTAGGCGCCGTCTTTGTGGGATCGACAACGACAAATTTCACTTCGTGGAAAATCCAGGGCAATGCCGGCGGCGAAAAAAACATCGACGCTCTTCGGGGGCCCATGAATGAAGGCGGTTTCTACGCTGAGCGACTCGGATGGCACTTACCGGGCTTCGACCCGTCGTCCTCTAGAGGAGGGGGAGGAGGAGGAAAAGGATGGGACTCCAAATCACCATCCGAAGGCGTCGCCGGCGGCGAACACAGATTCTACCTAACATCTTTCTCGCTCGATCTCGGCTCAAACAGTCATTCTCTAGACATCCCCATTGGCATTAAGTTGAACGCATCCTCGACCTCTGGCCCAGCGGTGGTATATGTCTGGCTGAATGGATACAAATTCGCACATTACCTGCCTCATATTGGCCCGCAGACAGTCTTCCCATTTCAGCCTGGTGTTCTCAACATTCAGGGAAATGACGGCCATAAACGAACGAATACGCTTGCGATAAGTCTGTGGGCGTTGACGGATGAGCCGGCGGCGTTGGAGGTGGTGGAACTCGTGGCGTATGGGACGTATACATCTTCATTCGATTTTGGGAGGGATTGGAGTTACTTGCAGCCTGAGTGGGTGGATAGGAGCGAATATGCTTGATCCTGTCCTGTAGGATGAGGTTGACTACATAGTGGTATCATGATATAATTTATACACAAAGTGAAAACAATAGGGTATCATTACAACGTCAACAACCTTCTTTTAATCCTCTCAATATTTACCTCTTCGCATCCAATCGACAATAAATACGCTTTAGTTCCACCATATTTCGTATCTAAATGGTCTTTCAGCGCCTCCGTAAACCCCGGCGGCGTCTTTGCATATTCCTCATCGAGGCCTATATCTGTAATCTCTTTCATGAACGAGTCGAGTTCAGGCTTTAGCTCTGCCTCTGATTTGGAATAATCCGCCGCTATAGCGGTGAGCGGTATATCTAATGCCGTTTCTTTGACAAGAAGCAGCAACAGCATGATAATCAACCCGGTGCGATCTTTGCCCTGCGTGCAATGGATCAAAACCGGGTATGATTCGTCTTTGGTGAGAACATCAAAGACGGCACGGATCTCGGCGCCAGCACTGTCCAGAGTGTCTTGGCCGAGTCCGATAAGGCCGCGCGGTTTCATGACTTGTGTTGCGATGACTTTGATGGCGTCTTTGCGGTAGCCGGATGCCAACAGGCCCAGTACTTTCCTATTCTTGGGTTTAGCGACGAAATTATTCAAATAACGGGGGAGGCGGGCGTACATGAAGTGATACCAGTCTAATCGCCACAACAGTAATCTCTCAAAAGCGCGTCCCGTGAGACTGATGAAATGCCGTTGTACTCCTGGTAAGTCCAGGAGATGTGGCCGATTAGTAGTTTGGGGGATTATAATGTCCTCCGAAGAGCTCATGGATAGAGAGTGTTGACGTCTTTGGGTCGCCAAGTCATGTTCCGTGCTGTTGTCGTCAATTTGACAATCTTTATCAATCTGGGAAGGAGACTTACTTTGAGCGTAGGTCGATGATGGTGGACAGATTAATATCGTCTATGAGACGTTGTTTGTCTCGCTCTGACGCATCGTCGAGCTGTATCAACCATTAGCATTGGGCTTATCCCAGATGATATCTGAATAACATACCCTCGCTGATCGAAATAGAATCCCCTCTCTCAAAATCCTACCCCGATCATCAATTAGCGATGGACCCCCTTCGAGGCTCAGATGAAGATACATACCTATTCCCCGCAAACTCATTAGCCGTCCTCCCAACATCCCGAAAGTTCAAAATATTATCAAACGGGCGGTCCGGCGAGGCAAGATCAAAACTCGACGAGATCGAGCTTGCCGATGGACTTGGCGAGGGGGTGAGTCTGGTCGGTCTTCTGGATCTTTTCTGACGCATTTTGCCCTTTCTTCCTTTCGTGAGTTTATCCTATTTATATTTATTGAGAGATTGGATTGGTGGTGAATCAAGTGTTTTGATAATTCAAGAATTGAGTCGTGGTAACGATCCCGAGGGACGAGTTGTTATTGCAGAAGAATACCGGTACCGAACGCGCCGAATCAAGTCCAACATGGATGATGAATGTACTCATTTAAATAATCCTTTCAGACAGTTCGTTTTCTCTTATTCTGTCGAAATGTGTTCAAATGATATCGATGCACAACAATTCTCCTTCTTACCGGGGGGGGGGGCGCGCGACAATCATATACTGTGGAGGTGTGGAAGAAGATTAAAGTCGAGAACGGTTGAAAACCAAGGTTCCAGATGTCGGTGGATCAAATCGTCAAAAAAGGGGAGATGGTAAACAAAGAGGATCCAATGGAATTGACCAAACCAATGGATTCGATAGAGTGAGTATATTGAATTGTCGGTGAGTGTGTCAGACAATTAGCCTGTTGTTAGTTAGCTTCTAGACTCTGGAGAATGATGTGTTGGCGCCTTAACGCCTTGACCGTTGACGCCTGCCGAAATTGGTGCCTTATGATCTGACTCCCCAATTATCCTGAGAATTCCCTTTACTCAAAAATCAAGATCCAGTCACTTCCAAAATATTTATTGGACATTACTAAATAATTATGTGCATCTGGGGTATCCCGATACATAACAATATTCCAACGCCAATCAATCCGGAGCGTTCCAGAGCCAAGAACACATTGACGTACATGTGAGTATACAAAACAGAAACTATGATTACATTCATTAATTCATGAGCATGCACTGCTTTTCTATGCAGATATATCGACTCCGGGATCTTTCCATATCATCCACGGATTTCCAAGCGAATGGGCTGATTTCTCAACTTATTAGAAATCTCGGGGCAGATGTGTGCCGCCCATTTGGTGCCCGTTGACGACTTGGCCGCGGTAGGTGTTTCCTCGATCGCCCATGGAGTCTGTGGTCACGGGCTCTTCGTACGTGATTTCATGCTGAGGCCCAGAGCTGGTGCTCGGCCGGCCCATGTGCAGTGCTTTTTCGCCCTGTGGGATATGATGGCGAGTGCGTACGGATGGAAGCAAATCGATAATAAATGATAGGACGTAGAACGTAAAGATCAAGGCAATGACTACAGGAGGAGTTAATACGCGCCCTTTCAAGACAGAGAGGAATAAGTTTACGTACCCCATTCGAGAATAGCAGCCGCGTTCGAGACACCGTGTTTCTTCTGGTTCAAGACTCCAAATCCAATAGCGAGACCGAGCTCAATGATGATAAACAGGAGCTTAATCCAGAAACTGATGAATAGCACACGGTGTTGTCGACGATATGTAACACCCAGTCGCAGATACTCCAGACAGATGAACACAGCGCTAAGCAAGTAGCCTCCACTATTTTTTTTGTCAGAACAATTTTCTACCATGTAGGTCATTGTGAGCTACTCACATAAACACTCCTAACATCGCGTCATGCACATTCTTATAATCGACATCATTAAAGATCGACAGCAAGATCAGCCCTGCCGCTCCAATGAAAGAGAAAAAGATCGAGATGATCGAGCAGGCCTTATCGAAGCGTCCTTTGTTGCGCACGAGCTGTCCCGAGTGTCGTAACCAACGCTCCGATAAAAACGAAAGATCTAGAAAAACGACTGTGATCACGCTGCCGGCAATAAAGAGAGGTTGTATTCCAGTTGCGCCGATATCTGAGATGTATCTAGTTTGTGGCTAGAAATTAGCAAAAGAAATGGCCAACAAGCGACAAAAAGGTGGACAAGAGGCTTACGGAATTGAACGGCTCGCCGGCATGTTGCTGTAATGCGGCTTTCCCTTGACTGCCCAGGTCGATATCATCGCAATCAACATTGCGAGCCACATGCAGGCCGAGATGACGGGGAAAACCCAGAATGAGACGATCCACATGGCTGCGGTTTATGTTTAGGTCTGTTCTTGCGGGAGTCGAAGTAAAGCTGCTGGCTATGTAGATTTCTGTGTTGTAGATAACACGCAAACTCAACGAATGCGACGACAGGAAAGAAACGGCGTGAATGATACAGTGACCGATGTATAGACTTCTCGTCTGGAGCGAGAGAAGCCAGCGAGGGATTGACAAGCAAACTACTTGAAAGGAATGTATTAACAATCAGGAGGTACCAGGGGATATAACTTGTACGTAGTGAGAAACTAAGAATGCGGCCATGACTTCATAGGTTCATCGCTGGACAAGCCGAAAGGAGCAGGAGACAAGCCCGGTGGAGCGCCGACGTCATCGGCCGACATGGAGATGCCGCGATCTACACACAACAAATGCTTGTTTCTTTCCGTGTCGACGCACCACTGTGTACGTACTGTGTAAACCATCGACAAATACTTCCATTATTAGATAAATATGTTAATCTATATACAGAACATGTAACAAATAGAAAAAAAAAAATCTATAATCATAATTCGCCGCTCTAGAACTCCTGCCACGAACAAGCCCTGGCATAACATATGTATACGCGCATGTTAAGCAAATAATGGTGAAGATCAAAACATCAAACAAAGGATATGGCACGGAAATCAGATCTCCAGGTCCAGGCGCAATTTCACTTTTTACGTAGTTACCGACCACGCCGTCGACGAGTTTCGCGGTTCCCACCGGAACCACCGCCAGCCACTGCCGTGCGCCCTCCGTATGCACGAACAGCGGGTGGCTGTGTAACTTGTACTCCCTCGTCGTCGTCATCATCTTCGTCGTCGTCTTCGCTGTCATGGTCCTCGCTAGAGTCGTCTTCCGATTCGGAAACTTCATTAGGAATGCGACGACCAGTCAAGTTGACTGCTTCTCGACGAGGAATGTTCTGACTGGCAGCTGTGGGTGGGTGATTGGGATTAAAAGAAGATCCATCTGAGGGGACCGGTCGACGGTTCGGAAGGCTAGCGTAGCGGGGATCAATAGGAATTGTTCCGTATTGCTGTTGCAGATACACAGAGTTGTCATATGGGTACGGTAATACATTAGACTGGGAGCGTTGCCGAGGTGCCCATTGCGGATCATCAGGTAGGGCACGAATGTAAGGCGGCTCCCGCTCGGACGGGTAACGCTGCATATAAGTCGCTTGATGCATGGGAGAATTAGCGGATGGCTGCGGGCGTAGAGACTGCATTGTCGGGGTTCTTGGACGAGATGCTGAACTGGTCGAACTATTGTTCATGGATGGAAAGATACCGGGTGGCGGACGTAGGGGGACTCCGGAGAACTCATTCGCTGAATATTGACTTTGTGAGCTTCGTCGCGATTCAGAAGCACCACTTGTCCTGGGAGAGACCTTCGCGACCGATTCTCTACTTTTTGGTCGTCTCTCATTGGCAGGCGCACGACCAGGAGAACCGATAGGAACAGTAACTGTAGCTTTCTTGTTGTTTGTGATTCCCTTTCGTCTCCGTTCCAACGCGTCCAGCTCTTCTTGAGAAAGTCGAACGTTTTTCTTGCCCAGCATCTGAGCACGCCTTATCCTCTCCAGCGCTTTCTCGACCAACATTTCTTCCTTATCTCGCATTGCCAATTGCACAGCATACGCGACAGTACTATCCGCATCGTCATCCAAATCAAATTCCGCGCCATCCGACAACTCGCTCTCGTATTCATATCCATTACTTCTTAACCGCAACTCACGAGCGCTTGCCTTGCTTCCAATCCTTCCGTTCCGCCGCGATCCATCAAATTTCACACCATTATAACCATCGTCCACCTCACTGTCAATCTCCTCGACACGCACCCCATTGAAATCCTCCCATTGCCCATTCCTTCTTCGCGCCTGATTTCCCTGCCATACCCCTGGTGGTCTTCCCCATCGGGGCATATCGTAAGGAGTTCGCGGCCGACCACCTAGACCGCCTCCTCGGAAAAAGCATTCTCAATAGGCTTTTCCATAAACGCGGCGTGACCGAGAGTTGTCACGCCAGTAGCACCAATCAACCAGAGGGCAAACGCGATGGGAGACGCCCAGAGACCGAGAGGAACAGCAATGATGAGCAATGTGGTGTAGAGCTGAGAGGTACTGGCGCGAAGAAATCCAACGTCGAGATCGCGACCGTCGAGTTTGCCGATCCCGTACATACCACCGGCGACCAGTACAATGACGAAGAGAAGAACGGGGTTAGTGAGGAGACCGTAGATACTCAGCATGAGGAACACGACAAAGTAGTTGCTGGAGAAGTAGGACAAGTTGTAGTTGACACGGCTCTGCACTTCGCTGAAGTCGGCGGGCTTGGAGATGCGTTTGAAATCGAGGAACTCGGAGATGGGCTTAAGATTGGCGAAACGCGAGCTCATCGACGTAGAGCGCATGCTCTGGAAGCGGTCGCCGAAGCGAGAGGTGATTAGGTCGACTGGGATCCTGAATTGGGCCATTGTTGAGGGTTGACTGAACAATCAGACGGTAAGAATATAAAGAACGAGAGGAATCCTAATGTGGAAGACCAAAGGCCTGAATAGAGTTGCAATGATTGAATGAGGAGAATGAAGATGTGTGGAGAGGAAGGCAGAAAGTTTTAAGACAAAAAAAGTGAAGCCTAAGAGGAAGACGCGATGGCTCAGTTCAGCCAGGGGCAACCGCGAGCCAATCCGCGCCTGCCAAATTCCCCCTAAGGGAGAACCCCAACCGGAAGGGGCCTAGCGTAATCGAGGGTGGCTTAATCAGCGGTTTACCGATTTAGTAACATCTTGCCTTCGTGCAATATTACTGCACTTCGGGTCACCCAGACATGGCTGTAGATGAGGGGGGAAAAGTGGGAGAGACTTCCATTAAATACGAGACTGCGGGAAATATTCTTTTCTCTTTGACGGCTTTTAGCTTTCGCTTGGCCGGGTTGAAATGCAGCCAACCCCGCATACGGCATTCAATAACCAAGGCGGACGTCCGGTAGCATTAGGCCCATGATTATCGAGCAATCACAGTTGCTGGAGAGTCAAGACATGTCAGCTCAGGTCCACCGCCAGTTTCCAGTCTGGTTTACTACGTACTTTACTCATCACCGCAGCATCTATCCTGGTCAGCATTTTCCACCGATGTCTGCTGAGTTAGTCAGAGAGAGCTGACGTGTCATATCGGATCACGGCATTCTCTTTGACTCCAATGGCAAGAAGAGCTGTATGTCATGTTCAACTACGCTATGAGATCAAGACACGACTTGGTCTGCACTTTGTTGCCGTGGTTTGTGTCTGAACATGGTGGTTAGGACGTGGCATCCTTTGAGCAGTCGTATTCGGCCAGCAAAGTATAATCTTATCGTATAAGTGACCCCTCACTAACGTGAATAATCAACAAATAGCGGTAGCCACGTCGATGTCTCGCAGCCTGGACCGGCTCATTGACTCAGGCCACAAATGATGCCTGAGGCATCATCAAGTATATCACGTGCTCGGTCGAGACCTGATCTGAAGCAGCATTCATCCTTCTCATTTCTCGTTGTAGTCTAAGCACTCTGAGCATTCCTCAAGGCTTTCATCATGCGTGCAATCGTCAAAATAAGAGCAACGTCCATCACCTCATCCTCCGTCATGACCGATTTAGCTGTCCTCCTTATTCGTCCACGTTTCCACAGATTTCTCCACCAACGTGATGACAGACTGCTTTCTTCCCGTATAAGATTGCGCTCAGAGTGCACATGACGGTGTTGAAGAGTCCTATTTATTTGGTATACAAGCTCCGCGGTCAATACTCATATTTTTGGCGTCGAAGGCAGTTCGTTGCCGAGCTACGAACTGTCGTGAATACAATCACCATTCCAAGATGTATTTAGAATCAACTAAGTATCATACTATTACTCCAGTGACATCCTCGATGACTCGCGAGCACTATCATACCGACTCGGTAGCTCCCGAAACACAAAAGACTGTCGCGGAATCTCACTCTTCCGGTCGAAAACCGACTGGAGACCATGCTTGAAATTTGCAAAGCAGTAGATAGCACATGCCGTGGCTAGCAAGGTGAAAATCAACGCTACAAAGGCAAATAGGAGCATCATATCTTTTCCTGCAGTGTTTGCGAGCAGGCTATGTCCGCATAGAACGACGATACGGGAGATGATGTATGCTAGGAGGCCGAGGTAGGAGATCTACTCATGTCAGATAATTTTGCCACTGAAACAAAGATGAGGACTCACCAGAACGATAATGATTCCAATTTTGTTCTCACATCGGACAAAGTACACACTCAGGACCATGATCATCACTACGGTCGGAATGAGAGCCATTGTCAATGAGAATTCGGGCTCGATGAAGTGAACGTCGACCAGATTGTACTGGACGATGAAGCCGATGAGGAAATAGAGGTCGAATATGATCAAGACAAGGTAGACCTGGAGCCATTAATTTGCTTTCTCCAAAATTGAAGCTCTTTGAAGCGGCCACTGGTGGGCTGCGTACCTCGTATCCCCTATACCTGGACCGAATTTTCGGATCGCCCTGCACACACTGATATATAGCCCACGAGTACTCCGTATGCAACCGATACGCAACCGGACACACAATTGCAGTCGCGATGCCAACTACAATTGGCACCATCACCTCCGTCGGATGAATCTCTTTCCACAAATCCCGCGATAGATCCACCAGAGGCTGATTGAGAGAATCTCGAGCTTCCTGGATCAAAACCACGTTTTCGTGCATGGATGTGTACTGCATGATCGAATATGCGAATATGCATGCTTTACTAACGCAGATCGCTACCAGTAGAAGGTTGCTTTTGTCGTGCATGAGTTTGAGGGATATGAGCGATTCGTAAAATACGGCGAACATGATGAGAGACAGGTTGACGGGGATGAGGTAGGAGACGGGGACTTGGTTGCTATTGGGACGGAGCCATGATTCCCATTGAGAAAGGTTGTAGCTAGTAGATGGATTAGATATGGAAAAAGTATGCATGCATGACTCTGTCTGCCTCGACGATTGCTTTCATCCATGGGTGTTACTCACATCTCCAGGACCAGCACGGCCACTGCTTGCACCCAGACGGTCCAACAGAACAATCGCTCATTTCTCGAAGCCGGCCAATACATGACGCTCCTTAAATGCCCGCAGATAGTTTGTTGAGTACATTTATGTATCTTGATGGTGTTGGCCAGGATAAGGAATTACTATCACTAAAATTTAATCTAAGGGCGAAAATTGTGGCTTCATAATAACCCACTTCTCAGCCTACTACCCTATGAATATGGGGCTCGATGTGGACTACCGGTATGGGGAATTGGATTAGAATTGAACGAACGGGAAAAAAATTCAGGATACGAATTACATCCACACCCACTTTTTCGATAAGCGTGACCTTTCGAAATCTCTCCAGAAATTCATGTCGATGCGAAATCATATTTGCACAATTTTCTCACATTACAATCCGTCGTTTACTTGAAAAATTTATGTGGTGTGCTTCTTCTTCGGGTGCGGATGTTTCCGATCCCAGAATTTTTACGGTTGCTTGCCCTTCTAGGGTACCCTAGAGTTCCTGTCTCACATCGCTACCCTATCATATCGAAATCCTCAGAGGGGCTTGACCATTTTTGAGACAACAGCCTTATGTAAAGTTTGGCCATAGGGCGACGAGTGAAAGTTCGCATTGCTTGAACCAAGTCACTATACGCACGCTTCGAAGTTCTGATCAAAAGCTCGGTAGGGCTTCTCTTTTCAGTGGCGGCCGTGGTTCGAGGTCATCATGTGCTGTATCTTTATACCTCAGCGTTTCTTACGGCCGCTGCGTACATGTGCTTATAAATATTAGATACGTGCATGCAAGTATGTTCGGCTGGTCAAAAGACCAGCGTGCTGGACGTGAGGGAATATAAAGATTGTTGACTACGTAGGAATTTGGTCGTGTTGTCACGTATGGACTGCCGTGATGCCTCAAGAGATTGTCCAAAGTTCCACTCCACACCTTATCGGTTGGTGAATGATTCTGGGGTTTACATAGCCCTGAGTGGTGACCCGGCCCCAGCGCTAGCGGCCGCTCTCTTTTAAGGTGCCTAGTACTATTCAGAGCCGATCCTCCTTAACGCTTAAAGCTGGCTACGTACTTCCCACTATACAGATTGCCACGAGTCATTATAAACAACGTATCGATCTCGGGGGAGCTTGACGAACAACCCTGTTACTAATTACTCATATACCATTTTCAGCCCACACTCCACTGGACGCCTTCACGGTTGTTTTTCTTCCGCTTTCATGTTCATTTTATCGGGTATGCTTCGTTGTTTATCCTCAACATCATCCTGATTATGCAAAACCGTTGCTACAATACCGCTACTTTTTGATGGCTCGATTGCGACTACGATAGATCAAGTAAAAATTGCCGGAAGTGAACAGGTGCGCACGGTATGGTGTCTACCAATACTAGTATCCGTGAGTTCTACCTCGTTTGCTCGCCTTAGATCGCAAAAATCTACGTATGAAAGTCAACTCTTTCAATCTCTAACATCCTCTGGTGTAGCGGCACGAAGTCTCTCTGGCTGCTGGACATGCAGAGTCCGAAGGAAGAAATGCGATGAATGCCGCCCGCTGTGCACTACTTGTAACTCTTTATTGCTCAAATGCCACGGCTACGGACCAAGACCAGAGTGGATGGACAACGGAGCATTGCAAAAAGAGAAAGCTCTGGAATTCAAGCGGATTGTCAGCTATACAAAGTGGAGAAAAGGAAAGCAGAGCTTGCTACACACAATACGCCACTCATCGCAAGACCGGGATGCCCATAACAATCAAGATCGAACAAGTCAATTGAATCTCAATGAAGCGCAGACAACTGCGGCATCTAATCCTACGAAAATACAGATGGCACAATCTCATTGTCTCATTAGTGAAGATAGAACCGGCGGCGAATCGACCGAGCCTGAACGGACAAGCTACGTTGAGCAGATATGGAACGCACCACCCCATGACGGCATTATTTCATCTGATTCTGTCTGCTTCCGCAACCCAGGGAACTATGCACCGATCTCGCTATATCCGAAAGACGTCTCACCACCATATGGACCAGGAATTTCGGCCACAGATCTAGCCGCTGAGCAAATGAGCGATATAGACTGGGTCGATGTTGCACCCCAAGAGGTATTGGAATTGACTACTAATGGCAGAGACAACTCACACCGTTCCGATGGATTGATGTGGAATATGGCGCAATTTACCACCTTGACCGTACCGACAGTTACAGCTCCGGACTACTGTATGAACTCATTGAATACGTCCCCGCTTGGACAGACCTCGGCGCTAGATAACCCTACCCTAAGATACGCAACACCTATAAAAATAAATCCAGACTCTCAAAAAGAGGATACCTTGTTTATGCATTACCTAGACGATGTATTCTATACCCAGAACGCCTTTTACAACCCTGCGGACAAGTACAAAAGAGCCTGGTTGTTTTCAGTCATCAAGCAAGTCAAGCCGGCTTACTATGCAACCCTGGCTTTAAGTGAGCGTGACCTTCTCATCTCCTCAATACCTCAAGCTCAAGATATAGATATTGCATCTTTAACAGAGAGGTTAAGTGCCAAAGATAGCTACTATGACCTTGCGGTTCAAGGTTTGAAGTCATATCTCGATGATGCTCAAACTTTGCAGGGCCAAAGTGACTTAGTCCGTTGCGTGGAGGGTCTTACATCTATTCTACAAGTTGTGTATTGGGAGGTATGTATTGCTTATTGATATTATGACACTGCACACCCATGCTAACAATTTTTGTATCATTAGCTTTTTGCTGGGGGAAGCAGGAATTGGCAGGGCCTTCTCCGCTCAGCCTCTCCTCTAATAACCCCTCTTATAAAGATGCGACTCACCGATCAATCGAGCAACCAGCCAAATGCGCAGCAAACAAGCGAAAAAAACTTGACTCCAGAGCAGGACGGTGCCACATGCGTCTTGCTTGGATCTTTTATATCTCTGGACATCATCGCATGTGCATCGACACGGAGTGCCCCTTTCCTGGACATCAACCATCTCCAGGTTCTAAGTCAACTCGGTATCACAATGGAGCGTATGATAGGCTGCGAAAACTCCGTCTTATCACTCATATTCGAAATCACCGTGCTGGATAAATGGAAGACACAGTCGCAGGCAACACACAAGCTAAGCATTCTCGAATTGGCGAGACGTGGTCTCCATATTGAGCAACGTCTTCGGCAAGAGTTAACAAACCTCAATATGAGCACAAAATCATCACCACAGCCATCGAATCATCCTTCAGTGATTCATCTCACCCCGTCCTACATTACAGCAACCAAGGCCTATGCTCTTGCTGCCATCATCTACCTACACGTCGTACTATCAGGCCCCTACCCCGAACTCCCAGAGATTGCGGGACCCGTCTCTGATGCAATAGAGCTATTCCGAAGTACTCAAGACAACCCAAAGTTGCTGCTGAACATGATCTGGCCGCTGTGCGTCACCGGGTGTATGGCGACTGAAAGCCAGCAAAGCTTTTTCCGCCACCTGGCTGCATCAATTTCTCAAATTAATATTGGCGATGAGTCATTGAAAATCCTGTCAGCATCTACAGGAACGTTTTTGGAGGCAATGAAGATTATAGAGCAATGTTGGCACACTAGGAAGAACCTTCCTTTTGATTGTGATTGGGCTTCGATTATGGATCAGAGTGCTTGCTATGTTTTACTTAGGTAGATGTATGTGCTCCATACTTGCTAAAGTCAAACCTACTTAATAGCTCTCAGCTTGCTATCTAGGCACTTGAGGACGTTGTTACAGAAAGATACCCCTATTCAGAAAGACCTCATATTATCGGCGGCGCGCGCACTAAACTCGTGTTAGACTTGGCAAACTTGACAGACTTCAAAGTTTAATGAACGTCACATAGCTCTCCTACGTGCTGACCAGCACGAAAAAAAGGGATTCACAGATCCAGATGGGGGGACTGCCCGGACGATAGCGCACTGGCAGGCATTGGCAGCGGCGGCGGCGGCGGTAACCTTAGCCCTAAACTGCGCGTCAACGCTAAGCCAAATCTAGAATGTCTGCGTTGATTCTTCTGATTGGTCGAGGACTTCATACTTTAACACTTTATTCTTTTTTACATATATTGAAGTTGGCGAGTCACTTTGGACGCATTGTTGCAAAGCTGACAAATGCTAAATGACAGTCAAATGCCTGCTTACCGCGCCTCTGTAGGCGTTGGGGATCGGCGGTCGAATGAAGTCTTTTGACGCTTGTCTTAACGCGTAGTCTCATGTCTGCCAGACTGAGTCCGTACGGTATGCTTTTCATTGTCCACTTGCTGTAGTCAGTATGACCGGAGGATGCCAGATTTTTATGGATCAAGGGCGATCTGTTCCTCCGGAGCTCGGGGAGTTTCTCTTCTCCTGGATGTGAGTATCACCAATAACTACCTACGTATAGATTCTTTCTGGCATTGACATTAAATACCTATCTTCTGGCACCCAAAGACTTCTCCTCCCACACGACTGACTCACTTTGCATAATTATATTTGAACTTCAAGGTCATAGACAGCAATCATGAATACCAACACCTCTGGCACCAGTGGCTCCGAGGAAAACTACACTTCCCAACCTTTCAAAGGCGATGAAACCCACGACAATGCCCACAATATCTTGAATGCTGCAGCAGCACCCGACCCCGAGAAACAAGCCATCAAGACCAAGGCAGATACTGCTCCTCGCAAAATATCAGGCTTCAAATGGGCACTCGTCGTTGCAGCTATCTACAGCTCTCAATTCCTGTTCGCCCTCGACAACACAATCGTCGCAAACGTCCAGCCAGTCATAGTCGAGCACTTCAGTTCCGTTGCAAAGCTCTCATGGATCAGTGTTTCGTTCTTGATTGGTTCTGCCGGCACAAATCTGATTTGGGGTAGAGTCTATACTCAGTTCAACGCGAAATGGACGTATATTGTTTGTGTGGTCGTCTTTGAAGTCGGATCAGCGGTCTGTGGGGCTGCGCCATCTATCGATGCGTTCATTGTTGCTCGTGCTGTTTGTGGTATTTCTGGAGCGGGCATGTATGTCGGGCTCATGACACTGCTTGCCGTTACAACAACCATTCAGGAGCGTCCCATGTACGTGAGTGGTGCCGGATTTACTTGGGGGCTTGGAACAGTCCTTGGTCCTATTATTGGGGGAGCTTTCACGGACTCCTCCGCTGGATGGCGTTGGTCGTTCTATATCAATCTCTGTATCGGTGCCGTGTGTGCTCCTGTCTATCTGTTCATGCTTCCATCAGACAAGGATCCTCGCCCTGGCGTGAGCTTCCTTGATCGTGCTCGTGAGCTAGACTTCGTAGGTGGTACATTGCTCATTGGCGCTTTTGTCTCCGGTGTTATGGCGGTGTCTTTCGGTGGAGTGATGTTTTCCTGGAAGTCCGGAAGAATCATCGGCTTGTTCGTCTGCTCTGGCGTTATCTTCATCCTCCTTGGCATCCAGCAGACAAACACAATTTTCACCACTCCTGCGCACCGTATCATGCCCGTTGAATTTTTCAAGATGCCTACTATCTTGACTCTTTTTGCTGCAACCGCGGCGGGCGGAACGGCCATCTTTGTTCCGGTATATATGGCGCCTCTATTCTTCCAATTTACGCGAGGCGACTCTGCTCTGCAATCCGGTGTTCGACTATTGCCATTTATCTTCATCATGATCGTCGCGGTTATTGCCAACGGTGCCGTTCTCTCAAAGCACGGAATGTACATGCCATGGTATCTTGCCGGAGGAAGCTTAATCGTCATTGGCGCCGCGCTGATGTACACAGTCAACCTTTCAACCTCCATCTCATACATCTACGGATACACCGTCTTGATTGGACTCGGAGTTGGCCTATTTTCTCAAACATCCTTCTCAGTTGCTCAAGCCCTTGTCGAGCCGCACATGATCCCAGCTGCCGTTGGATTCATCTCATGCGCTCAGATTACCGGGATCACGTTATCGCTTGCTATAGCGAATGCAGTCTTCTTAAACAGGAGTGAAGAGGGGATCAAAGCCATTCTGCCCGATATACCCAGCACAGAGATTGAGCAGACAATTGCAGGAGCGCAGTCAACTCTTTTGCAGAGTTTGTCGCCGGGTATCAAGCACCAGGTGTTGGAGGTTATTGTAGATGCTCAGAATAATGCATATATCCTTGTAATGACTGCGGGTGCCTTGGTGACTCTGCTGAGTCTGACGATGAAGCGCGAGAAGCTTTTCATGGAAGCGTCTGCTGCAGGTGCTTAATGTATAGCAAAGGGGTTTCAGAGCTCTGAGGAAATGGGGGTATATTTATTAGATTGATGATAGTAATCGTGCAGCATGTATAGTATCTAGCTCTGATTAAATTCATAAACTAAAATCACAAAATAACGATGAAAAGAGGAAGACTGAAATTGATTGGCTCAATTCGGTGTGATGCCTCTAGCCCGATATAGTAAAGCGTATATCCGTATGGCCCAAAATAACTGAACAACATTGAAATGTGTCCGTATGGAACTGTGTGTTTCGCATGTTGAAAACTTGAGAACTCACCATGCGGCATACAGCTTTTCAGTTTCTGGTTGTGGCCATTCTTTTTGTGTTCGCCGCGGCCTGGACCAAAGAAGGTACGCTTCCTTCAACGTGTCAAATTCATGCGGACATTTAAACTAACTGGAAGCTTTTCTTAGACCACGAAATTTTTCAAATTCGAGATGAAATATTAGCCAAAGAAGGCGCAAATGTCACATTTTATGGTAAAGACTATCAATTAGTAATTTGTCTAAATGCATGCTGACAAGGACAATTGGCAGATTTCCTCGGAGTCTCACCAAACGCAAACCAAGACGACATCAACAAAGCCTATCGCAAGAAGTCCAAACAACTGCATCCCGACAAAGTAAGGCGCTCCTTCATCGCCAACAGTTCACGAGGGGATGGCAAGCAAAAGGGCAAAAAGCCAGGCGTCCACGTCTCCAAGGGACCATCGGAACGTCAAATCGCAAATGCCGTTAAGGAGGCCACCGAGCGCTCCGCACGACTCAACACTGTTGCAAATATCCTTCGAGGTCCCTCGCGTGAGCGATACGATCATTTCATGAAATATGGGTTCCCGACGTGGAAGGGCACTGGGTACTACTACTCTCGATTCCGACCGGGTCTTGGAAGTGTGCTGCTAGGTCTTTTTGTTGCGTTTGGCGGCTTTGGTCATTATATTGCTCTTGTGCTTTCTTACAGACGACAGCGGGAGTTTATGGAGAGATATATTCGTCATGCAAGGAAAGCTGCATGGGGAGATGATCGAGCACTGGGGGGTATACCTGGTCTTGATGCTACCGCCACTGCTGCTCCGGCCGCCGCACCTCAAGCAGAGGTCGAAGAATCACCCGCAGCGATGGCATTGAACCGTCGACAGAAACGTATGATGGAGCGCGAGAACCGCAAGGAGAGCAAGAAGGGGAACAAGAGTTCTGGACCAAGTGATTCAGCACCGGGGTCTGGCACGGCTACCCCTGTTAGTGGGAATGTATCGGGTGCATCAGGCACGAAGAAGCGTGTTTACGCGGAGAATGGGAAGGTTCTGGTCGTCGACTCGATCGGCAATGTCTTCTTGGAGGAAGAAACGGAAGATGGCGAGAAGCAGGAATTCTTATTGGATCTTGATGAGATTCCACGACCGGCGATTCAAGACACGTTTGTATTTCGTCTACCGCGTTGGGCGTATCGAAGGATTCTTGGTAAAAAGGACTTGGAGGAGCTTGGTGAAGCTGTTGGAGTATCGGATGATGTGGACGCCAATGAGCAGGACATTGATGCCGACACTGAAGTGACAAAGTCAACTTCGGCCAAGGGATCTACTGCTACTGCAGCCACAAGGAAGCGTGGCAAGCGAGGCCAGAAAAAGTGATTAAGCTGTCCCGGGGTGATTAAAAATTTGTGTAAAAAATATTGCCAGATAGGCATTGCTTCATAAAAAGAAAGACTTTACGTTGGCTATTTGACCTTTGTGAATAAGGATCTCCAACCTGGCTGAATTGCTGCCAGTATCAAACATTCGATAGCTCAAGTCTATTGTAAATCTTGTAAACTGCCTTCTCTTTAGTACCGCTCCCCTAATTACCTGAGTCGTTCCCTCCCCATTTCTAGGTTGTCATTGAGGTGTCGGGAGACTCCCGGGATCGTTCATTCCGTGATTGGGCGTCGTTGTTTGTTTTCTCCCTTCTCATCTTTACGCCCTATTTCGTGTACGAACCTGATGAGAATATACCACAAAGAAATCTATACGGGCAGTCTTCCTCTTTATTTAGCTCCAGAAATCAACCATCAGTCATGCAAGGTTTATTTCATGGATATATCCGTGGCTTCATTTCGCAGACTTTGCTAGATTAGCCGAACACCAATCCAAGCTGTGTTTTTTTGGATTGTGTAAAGTCAAAATTCGAGTAGTAAGGCGTGGATCGCGGCGTTATCTGTTCGCATGAGATCGATAAGTTGCAGAGAAGTGGACCTTTTTTTGATGATGCTCTAGGCACGGGTCTGAAGCGATAGCGAACCGATGCTCTGTGATGTATGTTCTGAAGTAGTCTCATTTATATTGACGAAATATCATCATGAGTTTCAGCAGCAAACATCGCCCCCAGTCTATGAGATGAGTACTGTACAAATGGAAAGAACATGAAGAAAAGAGAGGCGCTAATCTTCCAGCCTTAATCAAACGAATGAATTCTACATCAACAAGCGCCAAGCACCGACAATCAGGGCAGCGGTACCAGTGCAAACACCACTAAAACCCAATTCAGTAATCGAAGAGATAAGAGCAGAATGGTGGTTAGACTTACACGAGCCATTGCAAAGTCGACTGCTTCACAGCTTGCACTCGTTCCCTCAATCCGGCAACTTCCTGCTCAATCCTCGTCTCGGTTTCCTTGATTCGCATTTCCTGGCTATTGGCCTCCTCGCGAATACGGCCTTTCTCCAGATTCAGATCTAGTCGCACGGAGGCTTGTGTACGGCTGATCTCGTCTCGCAGTCGAGAGTTCATCTTGGCCAAGTCTGCTGCTATTCGTTCGTGGGAGGAGCGTGTGAGTTGTGCTTCTGTCGAGTCGGAGTTTAATAATTCGGATCGCAGTTTTGCGAAATCCACTTTTTGTGTGTAGGTTGCTCGCTCGGAGTCTGCAGCAGTTCATGTTAGCTCTGTTCGGAAGCCCCAAGGTATTCTGATTGGATCATACCCTCTTTCAAAACCATAGTCCGTGTCAAATTTTGAATAGACTCTTGAATAACATCGTTAAGCACCTTCATCATGGCAACCGCTTGTTCTTCGCTAAACCCTTCCATCTTCAGTCTTTGCACGAATTTCAGCGTATCGAAATGATGGTCACGGCTCATGATAGCCGACGCATGAAATGCGCGTCGCGCAGGTTTAAATGCGGCGACATATACACCATTATGTCGGATAGGTGTGCTGTCTGTATTTCGAGAAGTTTTTGTAGGGGGTGACGATGACGTTGTCAAGGATGAGAAGCGAAATGATGAAAGCGAAGATCTGCGCACGGATATCGAAGGCATATGGTATTTTCGACTGTTTACATGGTATTCTTCTGCCTTACTGCCCTGCGAACGGATTGTCGAGATGGGCGCGCCTTGGACGGCTGTGATGGTGATGCGGGGTGTACCATTCCAGGTCAACCGGGGAAGGAGATATCGAGGTGTGACGGTGATTTGCTTGGAGGGCGCCATTTTGGCAAGTAGAGTATAAGACCCAGCAGTGCGAACGAAATGGAAAGTAGTCTAACGAAGGCGATATAACGCTGCAAAAAGTGTGATAACAAGAAACGGCATGTGTCGGAGATGTATAGTTCCAAGAGGACAATTGGATGCGCTCGCCGCGGGAAAAAATGTCAGCGCCGAATGCCGGGCCGGGATGTTTGTTTTGTTTGTCTTGCTCTCCGTGCCAAGCCCAAACCTTCCTTCCCCGGCTGACATTTTTTGCTCACAACGTCCAAATAGAAGACATTTATCAATTCTACCAGAATTGCTGCGATTCATCATGGCCTCAAGGGGCGCTGGTCTGCCCTACAGGCAGCTTATGCAGAGATGTAAGTTCCACCATGCAGTGTATCGTTGATGCAGGAATTGACAGCAGCAGCGCGCTCGACATTAGTATCCCAACGAACAATTAGCTACACCCGCCCATTACGCGCCGAAATCGAGCAGGAAAAAGATGCAAAAGACATTAAACCTACCAAGAAGACATCTTTAATAGACTCGATGAAAGGTCTCATCTTCAGCAGACCATCACAGCCAGGAGACAAGCCAACACGAAAACCTCAACTTCCTTCACAGCCCCAGCGAGAAGGTTCCTTAGGCCAAGAGTCCATCTTCGCTGATGAGGCTGTTGGCGAAATCGAAGAAACAGAGACAACCGATGCAAAGTCATCTATCAATATGAAGGTACTGACGTGGGAGAATATGCAAAGGGCACTTGACCCGAAGCCTGATGCACGCAAGCGATGGGAGCGAAAGATGATCATTCGAGAAATTCGGAAACGGGGTCGATTAACTAAGGAGGAAATTATTGCGGCAACAGAGCGTGAATCGCTTGTCAAGTCTCATTGGTTCAAGACCTCAGTCAAGAAGTTGACACCACTAGCACGGCAAATTGCCGGCAAAAATATCGATGAAGCTATTCTGCAGATGCGATTTAGCAAGAAGAAGGTCGCCAAGGATGTTTTGGAACATTTGAAGCTCGCCAAGAACACAGCTGTCGTCCGTTACGGTATGGGACTTGGGAAAGCAAGCGACGCCGCCAATAAGATCGAACCGATCACTGTCATCCTGAAAGACGGCGAGAAACACACCATTACAAATCCGACATCAATTTACATTTCAGAGGCATGGGTGAACCGAGGTCCCTTTGACAAAGGATACGACCACCGAGCCAGAGGAAAGATCAATCTTTTACGCCTGCCATACACCGGTCTGTCGGTGATGCTTAAGGAAGAAAAGACTAGAATTCGCGAGTGGAAGGACCGAGAAACGAGAGCGCTGCGTCAGCGTAAATCCCAACTGTGGACACAATTGCCGGATCGACCTGTGTCGCAGCAGAACCAGTACTATAGCTGGTAATTATTCGCCATGTCTTACGTCGTTTATTCCTGAGCATGTCGTCGTTTAAGGGTTATTTCTCCTTTTGTCTTTATATTTACCATCTTGGCCGACTGTACTATAGAAATCAAATCATACATGAAAATTTACTGCAAGAGTGCGTGAGATTTTGACATAGATACCGGTTATCGACTGCCTCGATGTTAGTCAGTCGTCTAAGGTCAAAGTGTGCTACCTTTTGAAAATCTCTTCTTTGTCCCAGCAATAGATCTTGTCATTTCGGATACGGTTGGAACTGGCCAGACTATCCAATCAATACAACGGGCTTCGCCAGAGAGCTCATTCATGCCTCTACACTCCTCCCAAATGCGCGGCTTCTTTTACGAATGACTTACTTATATACGAGTTCTAAGCATCACTTGGTCCACTCTCCTCTCCTCTCAATCACCACTCTGGGTCGTTAAAGATTACAACATTTTGAAGTAGCCTTGTGGTCAACTGCCATTTCAGTGATTGTATCAAAATTGACATAGGGCACCATCGTGCATGTGACCAAGTCTTCACCCCAACAAACGGATGTTGCCGATTTGACAAACGAAGTCCCAGAAGCCATGAGTCAACCCCAGCCTTCTTTTGTGCGCGATGACGATGTTGACCCTCTAAACGAGTCGCATATCCGTAGGGATTATTCTGTCTCTTCTCTTTCCTCTTCCTCTTCCTGTCCCTCCCCGCTACTACACCCATCCATCACGACAACACATTCCTCAGTCCTCCTCCAAGGTCTTCATCCCCATAACGACTATCACAACGCAACCTAACTCTTCCAGAAGCTATCATTGCTGGATAATCAGAAATCAGACGCTGCTACACCCATGGCTCGGCGCAAACTACCTCTTTCTCGTCTAACCCCTTCCTCATCGCGGTTTGATTCCAAAGAAGAGAAGAAAGTCAAAAAACCCGTCAGCAGAAAGAAACGTACACCCCTCAAGTTCAAATACTATCGCCATTCAGGCGCTATGGCTACTATCACGAGCGCCCTGGAAGCCTTGGATACTCATGATGACGACTCGATGGACGCTCAGCCTGTAGTCAACGGTGGTAATCACAGTATGGTGCTTAGACCCAAAAACAAAACCCCTGAATCTGCCGCGTCTTCGACTACCGATGAACACACCATCATCGACTCTCCTAACCAGCACCAGCCTGTGGCGGATCGAGACATTATGCGGATTACTTCTGTCCTAAATGATTCAGCGCAGGCAATGTCAGGCCCTACAGCATCGAGCGATGATGCGTCTCCATCTCCATTCCCTGAATCTCCATCGATGAATACGCCAGATCACTATCCTGAACATAGAAACACCAGCGTTATCGACATCGCCGACGTGCGCTCTCAAATCGCAAAATTCGGCCTGCGAAGTGAATATCTAGACATGCTCACAGACCCCGCACGCCAGCGGTGTGAAGACGCCTTGGTCGAGATCGTGGGTGATTTGGAGCTGCCCTTTTTGGGGGGTCGGCATGGTTCTGCACATGAATAACCGACATCTAGGTAGAGGATCGAGTATTCTTCTCAGATTGATTTTCATGAGGTGATGTGTTTTCATGTTTTCGATGCTTGACTACCCAGATTATACCAGTGCTAGTGCAAATGATAACGATGATAATGAGTTGAGACATTGATTCTATCTTTAATATGTAAATTATAACTCAATTACCTCTCTAACCTGTAACAGCCCCTTCCCTCCAGCCGTCAACGGATCACCCTTACACGCCGGCACGCCCGTAGGAGGCTCAATAGTCCTTTCCGGCTCCTTTCCTGGCAGATTCTTCGCTCTGATGAGAACCGGTATAACGCCACCAGTCTGTAGTTCGAATCGTCTATGCCCAACGACATCCAATATGGCGGTTATGGCTCCTGAATGCGCTGTGATGGAGATGAATGTGTTTTCCCTGTTAGCTACAAAGATGTCGTCGAGAAATTTCTTTAAGCGAGCGTTGAGCGCAGAGTCTGATTCGCGCTCTTCGGGGTGCCAGAGTTCGTCGTTTTCGGTGAGGCCATCTTCGATGATATACTCAGGGTATTCTTCTTGAATGGCGGTTTTGCTGGAGCGGCGGTCGCAGGTGTGTATACCAATCGTTTCTCGCACCAACTAGAAATTCCAATTAACTTAGTCCGAACTCGAATGTCGTCCTAGAATCTAAGACAGATGGGGATGGTGGATCAAACCTCCTTAACAGTCGGCCGAAAAGGCTTCACAACCTCCTTCTCCAGCCCCCGAAATGTAATCGCCGCAGTCTCCAAACACCGATTCAACGGACTAACATAAAACATCTCCGGAAACGGGACTTGCTGCTCAATCTGTTTCTGCCATGCATTATGCGCGGTCTGGGCTTGTGACTTCCCGACTTGAGTGAGTCGGGCATCAGACCAGTTTGATGTCTCGTTGCCATCTTGGAGGGACCAGTAGCACTTTTCTCATCATCAGAACGAAGTTCAAGAGGATTATGGGGGCAAATTCAGGGTGACGTACATCCCAGGCATCGTCGCCATACCAGCTCTGCGCAACGTTGTGGAAACCCTCGCCATGTCGGCCGAGGTAGAGGACTTTGTACGCCACATTTGGGTCTGCTTGTTCATTTAAAGTGCGAACTTGTCGTTCAAAGCGAGACCATTGCGTCGTTGGCTCAGCTTCATCCTCATGTCCTTCATGTCGTGCAGATAATTGCCCCTCATAATCGTAAGTCCGATTTATGAGGCCGAAATTAGTCGCAACCTATCACCTGGCAGTCAATCATCCGTCCTGAGAAGAACGGGTTCTAGAAGACACGACATACATAGTCGAATTTGCGTGAATCAGTATCCTCCTCATCCTGGAGAAAATATCCTTTCACCGTAGAGTACGTCAAGTACGATTCTGTGCTCCGTCTCGCCATGGCTAGTGATTCGCTCATAGCCATGAGTCCTGCGAGCACGATGGTGAGGAAAAGCAAGAGCGGTCTATATAAATCAGCGTGTATCAACAATAGTATGTATATGACAAAAATTATATGCATAACAGAAAACAATGGGTCCGGGCGAAACAAGAGCAGATAGCGGGGAACGCAAATTAGATTTAAGCTGGGCTGGAATTGGATGCTTTGAAGGGACCGACATACATAATCACCACGACGCGACAAAAGCGACTCGGTCGCTTTCTGCGAGCGAATTGCGGATTATATGATGCATCTTGACGCTGTTGTATTGCGGTTTTCGGTCTCATTGTTTGTGTATCACCATCTGTATACATTCTAGCGTTGAGGTGGCGATTGTTGTTTTGAGTAGAGTTGAAGTGCGGGCCGTTCTAGTAAGGGATGCTTTTTTTACTATTAGAGGTCTATAGCACGGGCCATCGATGGCTTGCTATATTTCGGTCTATCGTACTATTACATATTACTTCTCCATAATCATTTATCAATATTTATAATGATCAAGCAGAAAAGACATCCTTCCACGCTCCTACCAAACCCTCCAACACCACCTCCACACCCCCAGCGACTTTATTCTCTGCACCGTTCTTCGTAGCAGCAGCAATAGTCCCATTCTGCCATTGCAATTCCCACTTCAATAATTCCGCATTGAAAGCTGTTTGGTTATATTGCGCAGGTCTTGTGTCGACTAGATACTCAATGAATTTCTCCCATCGCGGGACGTAGTACAACGACACGAGTCCGGCCCAGGACTTGGATGCATAATCGCTGATCTGGCCCGCGGGGCCCCAGAGGGTGATTTGGTTGATAGCGTCGTACTCCAAGAAATCTTCCAAATTCTGTTGGCCCGCGGATGTGCGCGCGGCAGAGATCCAGGTTGACAGTTTGAAATTCTCGTTTGTGCTGAGAATTGTGTCGACGGCGGTCAAGATACCGATGAGCTCTGCGCCGATGGTCTGAATTTTGGTTGCTGATGGATTGGAGGTGTTCCATGCCGCAATGAGGTCTTGATAGACCGGAATAAAGGCGTTTGCCAACACCTGACGCGACATGTCGACGAGGTCAAACTCGTAAGCTGGATTGAGCCACAGAGAGGGCTCCTTGAAGGCAGACTCGTAGAACAGACTCCATGCTTTGACCATGTCAGCTGGGTGATAATTGAGGGTTGTTGGGTGGTGGCCTGTTCGATTCACGAGGCCAGTTGCGCTTGGAATCAGCTCGAAGATTGCCTTGGGGACGGCGTTGGAGGCGAGGTTTGTATTGTTGTAGACGGTTGTTCGCAGAAGGTCCCATGAATTGTAGACATCGATAGGGATAGATTTGCTGCCGGCGTATCGCGCGGTAACCCAGTCATGAAAGTAAGTAGCCGTGTCAATCGGCGCCGCGCTCCAGGCCTGATCGAGCAAAAGATCGTAGACAATCTCATTACCTTCCTGTCCCTCCATGGAAAGACCAAATCCAACAAGAGTACTCGTTGCATTGTTCAGCGCAGCAATCGGGTTGATGGTGATGTTCATGACCTGCCCATAGAATCCCATGTTACCGCCATAGTCATGGATCTGGCACCATATCCAGGGTTTGCCGAAGTAAGAGTTTGTGCGCTGCCACTGTGGCAGCGACTCCGATGCGAGATCTAGAATCAGCAAGTCTGAGTCAACGGTCACACCGCCAAGGTATGCTTCAACGCGGTCGTTGGTCCAGAATGCAGAGTTACTCGAAAACAGCCAGCCCTGCATAACCCATGTAGCGTTTGGAGCAGCGGCTTTGAGCGCTTGCCAGGTTCCGGAACTGACATTTTTCAAATAACTCAAGTCACCAGAGGATGGGTTATTCTCATTAAACTGATCCAGAGTGTAGAACGTGGTGACGTTTCCATATGCCGCAGTCTGCTTGGATATAAAGCTCTTCTGAATCTCGGTAAAATGAGGATCCGTAGGCTCCATAAACGTGTCGTTCGTATACAATGTCGGGAATGCCTCCCACGCAGAACCATTAATAACATTCGCATCCGGAAACACCCTCGTAATCGCTCTCGGCACAAAACCCGGAAATGCAGGGAGGATGGGCGTCATACCCAACTCAACCATACGCTGAACAATCTTCTTCTGCAAGTCGAACTGACTGTCAACCCATGAATAGGGTAGCGAGCCACCCCACGATCCCTGAATATTACCGAAATGATTCCATGCAAGGAAAGCAGGGCCACTTAGAAAATCAGCGATTTCGGCGTCGGTCAGTCCAAGCTCTTGAAAGACTTCGATGAAGATCTTCTCAACACCGATCCAAGCCAGAGGCAGATTTACGCCGCGAAGCGCCATCCAGTCGAGCTGGAGTTCCCAATCTTCCCAGGACCAGAATGCAGCAGTGTAGGATGTTGTTACTACCTTAAATTAATTTAAATTAAGAAGGTTTAGAGAAGGAAATTTACCAGTGTTGAAGTGATATCGATACGGCACAACGCTAGATCCCGTCAAGGTCTCGTCGACCTGTGGAAGTCGTCCTTTAATTTGGTCCAGGCGGCTGCCAATAAACCAGTAGATATCAACATGCGCAACATCAGCCAGATAGCGGTGCAATCTGCTCATCATCAGTATGCCGTACATAATAACTATCATAGTAGGAAAAACATACCCCGTAGCCAGCGCGCTCAACGAACTACCCTCAACCTTAATTTTCCCATTCTCCCCATTTGACACGGCATAAACATCATTCTCTCCAAGCGAGGTTGCATTCACAATACTAAACTCGAAGCTATTCGCATGTTGCGGCAATCGGCGCTGCAGGAGCGACTCGATTCCTGCCGTTGACGGCTCTGAGGAATCACAGCGAGCAGCAGGGGCAGCCACAGCCGTGCTGGCGATAGCCAGCAGGCTGCAAATGAGGTTGAGGATCTGCATAGTTGCAGGTGTTGCCTCACTTTTACTCTCAAAGTTGCATGCAGCGTGCGTCAAGAAGAAAGGAAGGAAGAGAGGAAAGAGAAAAGCGTTTCTCCCCCTCTCAGCCTGGGAATCTACTAATCCCAACGCGGGATAATCATCATAAGCAGAGGTGCCGTCAATGAAACGGAACGTGCCAACGTGGGATCGAGTTAATCTAGCTCGACACTATAGAAGCGGGTCCTCATAGAGGACCGGTAAATATCCGACTGGCAACGCGTGCGCGCTAGACGCGAACGGCCTGAATGGGCCGTGGACTGTCGGGAGCAGGGGAAGAGTATCATGGGAGACTTTTTAATAGAATCAAGTGTTGTGAGTACGGGATTGTTGAATCGGCCCTGGAGGGCACACCTCATACAACCGGTCATATAATATAGTATATACAAAGTAAACTGGTATAAGAAATCACCCCTTCACCTAAGACTAGATGCCCGCCCCATATCACCGCTCTGATTGGCCACTGACACACTCCATAGAAGCTTCTGCTTATCAGCACGTGGACCGATAGTCAGGGGGCTGACATCATGTGACATGCTGGATATCTTGTTTTGCTTTCTGCCTCGTGATATTATTTGTTCATTATCATTGATGTTGTCGATGTTGTAGAGGTCATTCCTGCTACAGGATGATCCAATCATCAGATTTGACATGCGAGGTATGATCAAACTGTCAAAGGATTCAACAAAATATACTATTCAGTATAACGAATGGTAGGATGCCGTGCACATTGTGTTGCGTTGCGCTTCTGCTCTCAGAGAATGGAAATTCAAGGTGGAAGGAAGAAGAAGGCATCCAGGAGCTCTGTGTGAGAGGTGCCCTTTTTCCTGTTGGAGTCCCCAGACATCTCGGTATTGCGATCCCCACCGAAACGGCTTCAATGCCAGATTGTCAAAGATAGAATGTTCTACGATATTAATCAAGGATTAACGGGGAGATAACGTATTGAACCATAGAGGTAAGTGAGCCATAAGCTACTTGCCCAACTTCCACTATGGCAATTGCTGAGCTGTAGAGTGACAGGCTGGGAGGTTCCCAACACCATGAGCTAGGCAACCTGAGACACGTATCCCTGCTATGCGCAGCTACCACTCACACACATAGCTGGTGAAAATGTGCCTGTTCTACCATAATCCTCAGTACCGCTGCGTCGCGTCTATAAATCATGATTGGAGAGATAAGAATCCCATGCTTGAGCGATAATGTTGATCGCGGCGTATGAGTTCACTCGCACACTCTTATGCCTCAAAGTGAACCTTCAGGTGGAATGGCGGGGGAAAAGACGTCGGGATGTACGAGAAGTCACGTGAACGTAGTGCATAGGACGAGGTTTTAATCTAGGAGAATGGTTATTTACTGGATAGATACACTCTAGATACACCTACTGTTGTACAAGTCTATCATGACCTGGTTGAGATTCAAGTGGATGGGAATTACTGAGGTAGAATACATTTGTCATTTTGCTATCACTTCATGTATGTTGACAAGTAGTACAACGGGGGGTTGATCCCTGCCCAGTGTTAGGTGCTAGCTAGGCTTGTATTTTGTATAAGGCCCCCCTGATCAAACTTTCAGAGTCATCGGGAGACCTAAAGACAGCGAATTGGACAACACCGAGGCACAAGTATCCGTCACAGGCTTGCGTTCGCGGAATCGCTCGGCGACGTTATACAACGTCGACTGAGACAGCATCGCAACTTGTTGCATGCCTTGTAAAGCCATGCCACAAAGGTGTGACATCCAGTGCACCGCGGATAAAACGACTGCGGAAATTCTGTAGAATTGCTGTACTGCCAGGTAGCTGGTCTGTAGAGCGTCTTTGAACATTGCACTGGAAAAGTTTGATTTTTGTAGTCCGCCGGACAGTGTTTGCAGTTCTGGAGCAAGCATTGCCGAAAGCGCCACCACCGCTGATGGAGCTAGAGCTTCTTGCCATGTTGATAGAACTGGGGTAACAGGTGAAGACGCAACGACTGAACGCCGCAGAGGCATTGCCATCGACGAGGGTTGTGGTAGGCTTGTATTCGACACTGTCTGTCGAACCACATCTGATGCTGGCACAACGATTTCCACTGGTCCTTGTCGGACCGGTCGTTCCAGTGATGCTGCCGGTGGAACCAGCGAGCTGGTTGTCGGTAGCACCTGCGGGACCGGGGTGGATTGCTGATGTTGTTGTGCGTTTGGCAGTACTATCGTACTTGATTCCGACGAGCTTAGCCGTACAGATGGAATATTCCGCATTAGGGTAGATGTGCCTCCCGGTCGTCGTGGCAATGTTCCCGCATAAACCAGCGAGGCAGTCGTTGGTAGTGACTGCTGGGCTGGGGTGGACACCTGTCCTTGTGTGTTTGCTAGTCCTGTAAAGCCGGTTGTCTGCACAGTTGCATGTCCAGATGAAACGCTCGACATTAGGCCAGATGTGCCAACTTCCAGGCCTGATAATCCTCCTGTCGTGACTAGTCCGCCAGCATTGTATGAGCCGCCATCGCTGATGCCATCGCGGAGTCCAAGCAAGTGATTGAAGGAACCGTCCCGCTGTGGCAAGTATCCAAAATTGGTCTGTAGATTTGTGGATACCTCCGGCGAGTTGACGGTATGGTGACGAACAGTAGGCATGCCATGTGACTCTGTTTGATAGAATTGGGTCGCTGCATCTGCTGTCGATGTCAAGTTTGCCCACCGCTCCAGGTCATTCAAGTCATCCAAGCTAGCCAAGGCGGAGTCAATCTCCTCGTTGAACGATTGGCTATCAACCTGAGAAAATACGGATGGCGAGAAAGATGACCGAGAGATAGTAGATGGGGTCTCAGATGGTGAAGTAGTCACGAGTCCTGGTGCAGGCCTAGCAACCTTGGACAATGTTGCTTTGCGTGTTCTCTTGGCTTCCAATGCAGCCTTTGCTGATTGTTTCTCGTGGCAGTTGCACTATCAATGTTAGCTTGAGACACTAAAGTCAGGCGGCAGACTAACCTTCTTGTGTTGTTTCTTGTGCTTGAGGCAAGCGCCGTTCCGGCGAGCGTTGATGTAGTCATCTATCTGAGCTTGAGTGCGCTTCTTCTGTTTCTTTGGCAAATTCGTAGCCGTGTTAAGATTGATGTCAAACACAAGCTCCTGGCCAGCGGTCTGAGGTACCGACTTATGGCTGTGGGATGTTGAAGAGACTGGCGTACTCGCAACCGGGCTCTGCTGTGATGATTGGGAGCACGAGTTTGAAGGTGAGTCGGAGAAGGAGAACTCCGATTCGGTGGGAAACAATTGAGAGTCAGCATGCGTGGTTGCGAAGCGCTGCAAATGCAGGTCGATGGCGGCATCTCTTCTTTTTTGCTTCATGGAGCGGGAGCGTTGGTCTGTAGATGCCCATGAATCTACGAGAAAACGAAATTCTTCCGCTTGTGGTGCAAATGATTCGTAATTGGCTGTGAGGGGACTCTCATTGGCCGAAGATTCAGGATATTCAAAAGTGTCAAAAGCATTGACACCTGCATCGTATTGAGAGAAATCCATGTCTGGGATGAGCTGCATGTCCGAGAAGCTCAGATCGGCAGAGACATCCTCCGTGGGGAACTGAAAATCCATGTTGTTGTCTTCAGGGAAGTTGATAAACGAACCAAAGTCGAACCCTTGGTCGTAAACGTGAGAGTTATCCATGATAGCGTCCTCTTCTCTTACTGAAAAAAAAAAAATGAATGAAAATGGCGACAGTGAGTGCAGTTGACTGATTATGACTAATGACCAAATTGATCTCTAGTCACTGCTTCACCAAAGCAAGGCCGGTGATTGCCAGAGTGATGAAAAAGGAAGATGAAGAAGTCCAGAGAGGTCCGACGTCTACGAGTATTAAAAGCGATGGAGAGCCTGAGGAAGAGTGGGATTGCCGAGACTCCTGATATTGAACAGTCTCGTTATGGTTGCATGTCCGCGGGTGAGTCAGCCTCAGGCTACACTCCCCAGAGCCAATCAGAGCCAATCAGAGCCGAGGGAACGCACAGCCTGGGGATGTGCGCCTTCCCTGTTTGGGACCCCGCACCTGCCTAAGCCTCAGAGAAATATAACACGCTAGCCTTTTAGGGACGCCGACTCTGTCTCGATTTGCGCCAATCAGGTTGCACAAGGAGCCCTCGACCTAGACCCTATACCCTAAGCCCTAGCTATTCATGGTCATATGTTATTTCGACGGTCTAGATCACCGGAATTGCATACCTCACCGATTCAAATTTCGGCCTGCAGCAGACACACCAATAGAACATCCACACTTCTCCACACTCGCAAACTTCGGAACGATCATACTTGCTAACTATGAAGGATTTCGAGTACTTACTTCAGCACTATTCAGTCTAACACTAAAACGTAAATGTAATTTTCATGACGACCTTCATTGGCTGGAGCCCAGCGGCTGTCTCGACCATGAGAGCCAATTGCACCGCATTCATCCCACGGCGCCTTCCGAAACACACGGTAATGAGTTTCGGTCAACGACTTCGCAATCATGAAACGCTGCACGTCTCTTCCGCGTCCTCTGAATCTCAGCTTCAATCCTCGCCGAAAGAGTAATTGGGTGCGATGAAACGTCGGCATCCAGACGATCGAGCAGTTCGCGATTTGGAACACTCACAGTAGAGAGTGGGTAGCAGTCTAATCGCACCGCAGCCAATCACCGCCCGTAGTGCGGACAGATCGGCCTCTAGCGCGGTCTGGCGGACAGACCGGGATGACGTAACCATCGTCATGTCGTCGTCGCGGGAAAGAGAAGGGAGAAAAATGTACGGATCACCGCCCTTGCACCTGACATTCTTCTGCTCATATATTCCGTGTCCTCCTACACCTGCATGCCTCTGCGTTTCTCTTTCGAACCACTTCAGATCGCCATCTTCCAGACTCTATTGTCACTCAACCCACCACATCACAAAACACCACACTATCCACCACAATGCCTCGCATCATTGGACTCGGCCTCCGGGCTCTCGAGTTTGTCTTCACCGTTATCCTCCTAGGATTGGTCGGTTCCCTCGAAGCCAACAGTGGCGGTAACCCAGAAAGCGTGCACTACTCCATGTTCACGGCCGCCTTTTCGGCGTTCTTCCTGCTGTACTTGATTCCGGCTACGTGGACCGAATCATTGACTGGCCATCCTATAATTCCGATCATACTGGATGCGCTGAATGTGATCTTTACTTTTTGTGCGGCTATTACGTTGGCTGCGAGGACTAAGGCTAGGAGCTGCTCTAACGTTGTATGCATACTTCCTTATCTCTATTTTTCTTCAGGCATAAACGCTAATGGTATCAGGATTTCCTCCTTTCCAACGAGATTTCTCTGGGATCTGAGCACCGTTGCCGCGAGGCTCAGGCAGCCTGTGCATTCTTCTGGTTTCTCTGGGCTTGCTACGTGGGAAGCTTGATCAGCTCCATTGTTGGCGGACAATCTAGCGCCAATCTCCGATCTCGCCCATCTACCCGCCGACCCATGTCGCAGGTCTAGATGATGAATATCCAGAGACGACTGGTGCCCAAGACAAGAATGACTGACCATGACACTACCAAGTGTGAGACCATAACACATCCGACGATACTACTTAACTCCTCCAGCAGGATTGGCGCTTTGGAGTATGAATGGAGCTGATGATTGGTTCGCAATACATATATTAATATCAGACGAATGATGTATGATTATTCCACAGTTTACTGTTCTCATGACGTTATGTACTCTCCTTGATGTTGATACGCTAAGATTATTTAATACATTTCTGTTATATATCCAAGCCAACCTCATTTATTGACATGAAGATATATATCAGTGCATCACCAACTAGTCAACCCCCTCTCCTTATCGAATCCTCCCCTCAATTGAGTCTCCGGATGCACAACCTTTCCCTTCAGAATCGTATGTTTGACAATTCCCTCGCAATGTTCCGGTCGTATACGCGCCAACCAAATCAATTGCCCTTCTTCTCTGCGATACACCAACACATTTGCCGAAAATTTGTGTCCGCCTACATGTGAGACGTAATATATCCCTACGCCGCCCGGACGCTCGTCGTTGGCGTCACGATAGAGTCCTGCGGGTCGCAAATGTCGCTCTAGTTCTTTTTTGATTAGTGGTGCTGAGATGCCGCAGCGAGCGTCGCGGCGTTTGTGGGAACACAGGAGTACGACGTAGTCATGTGGACAGGCGCGGGGTTTCAGTGTCGAAGTCTCTGACATGGTGGATGTACTGTCGTTATCGATGAAGCGCGAGACTAGTTCTGGGACCGAGGGAATCGTGACGTTATCTACGAATTGGAATGATGGTAGCAATAACACTGTTGTCGCATCTTCCTGTTCATCGGAGGTAGAGGATTCGTCTTTGTGTGCCGTGAGATTGGAGGCGTTTACCATAAGACGCTATCGGCGACAATCAGCCCTCACCCATGCGCTCTTGCAGAAGGAAGACATACCTCCTTCGAACTCGCCTCGCACAGCGCATGGACGACTGTTCCCCTTTCCCATTCCGGCTTTGACACCCAATCCGATTTGCCAGTCGCTACGAGCACGTGCGTCCCAAAAGGTTTGATTTTACCGTATATTTTGCGTTCACTGTCAATATGGAATTTATCGGGGAGATGGACTGTGCAATCTGCGCAGTCCTTGAGACATTCAGGGCCGTCTTCAGTGGTGCTCACGGTGGGGAATATATAGTTTTTGTTGTCGCCGCCGATGCGGGAAATCAATGATTTGAACATGATGTCCGCTGTTTACTTCGTCAATGTAGAACAATTCTTTTTTCTTTGAGCTGTGTAAGATATCTCTCAGAAGTAGGAAACATCCACTTTCATAAATCGGCGGAAAATTCTTATTATATAAATGTCGCTAGGTAAACACGACAAGGAACTCCTAAAGCCGAGCCCGAGACAGAGAGTTATCGCCGAGATGCCATACCGACCTGGGCAATAGGCACCTGGTAATTTTCCGCTTAGAGCTCTTAGGCAACCATCCTTCACTGCAAATGCCCAAGATTGGAACACACAAATCAAGCCAAGATCGGGCTAACACTCAGCGACTCGTAACAATTAGGCTAAGTTAACTTACTCGTACGCGTAGTCATATAACCCGCTTATTCACTTCATGTATCAACTTGGGTGGGCGTACCACGAACCTAAGCATGCTACCTCGTGGGGACGCACCCACAACCTAGTGAGCGTTGAACAGCTGCAGCTTCCGGGGAGGCCGGGGACCCGGGTTGGCTCTATTCATCGGGTTCTTACCTGTCTGCTCTGCGCAGACTCTGTGGCAGGGCGGTACCCCAAGCCACTTGATACCGAAACCTACCGAGAGGTCCTCTCATCCAGACGTGTTGTGTCGCTCTACGGTGGATAAGTAGGAGACTTCCCGCCTTAAAGCCAGGAACCCAGACTCGGTGCCAGTCGCACTCGGCGGCGACCAGGGGCGTCGCGCCTTAGTCTAGTCCAATACTATGTTAATCCCTGTGGTGACTTTTCTGGTACCTCTAGACTCAATTTCGAGAAATTAGGGGTTATTCATCAGTGTTAATTGAGTATTGACCAGGGTCTGAAGAAACTTTGAGCTTGAACAGATGTGGAGAGTGAATTCGTGGCTCTATACGCATGGAGGTCCTTCTATGCAGCTTCCGACAGTACGACGTGACTTCGGTTAGCGGCACAGCGGCACTTTGATGCACAGTTTGCTAGACCGAATGTTATACTGCATTAGAACGCATGGATTCCGTGATTCATTGAATCAGAAAGAGCATAATATATAGTGTACAGTACTCCAGATGGAGAAGAGTCGGAGAGGTACCCCGACAAATGCGGAACAAAAGCTGCATTCCGAAGTCACATGTTGAATCTGCCTTATGATTGGTCAAACGACCCACTGTCTCGGGCTTGCGTTCCCCTTTAGGAATCGGGCAGAGAAACATCAGCCCATTTCAGCTTCAAGTCGGATCTCATGATCGCGACTTCGTCTGTTGGAAAGGCGTTCGGTATTTGTTACTGCTGCACGTTAGTCTTCAGCTAGCATCCTGTTTGCCTTGTTTATTTGTAGAGACCAAGAACAGATCAGCATGGCCGCCACGGAGATGGATCTCCTAGATCCGGAGTCCGCCAACAACACCAACAACTCTCCATCCGAGACGCGCCCGCGCAAACGTCGCAGGCGAACAGTCGCCTGTACTCAGTGTCGCACCAGAAAGCTAAAATGCGACCGCGAGTACCCAGCATGCAGTCGTTGTCTCAAAAGCGGCATTCCAGACAGATGTAAATACGAAGATAGCTTTGTCTGGCAGCAGCCGAACACTGTCACTGCATCAACAGCTACCGCATCAGCTACAACGACACCACCAAATGGAACAGTGGTGGGGACTGATCGGCTGAGTAGTAGTCATATCACGCTTCCTCCTCCAAGTCGTGTTGCGACGGGCGCTTCGCCCAGGTTTGCTACTGTTTTACCGGCTTATCCGAAGTCTGCGGCAGCAGCCCTGACACCATTGCCGCTGCCGGCATCCCAGTCCCAGCAGCCGTCCAGGTTTGATAATGTTTCTGCGTCGAATCTGAGGCAATCAGGACCGTCTAGAGCCCGATTTCTGGAAACTGTTTTGGATGCTCCTAATCCGCCTGTCAACAGTACCTGGCGGGCGGACGGAGATGCGGCTCAGCCCGGTCATCCCGGTGGCTATCAGCACACATTGGCTACACCATCGCAAAGACTTGAATTGCCTAACAAAGTTATGATTCGAGGAAAGGAGACCAGGACTCGTTTCAATGGCGGAGGAATCATGTCTAATTTGATGCTTCAGGTATGATCCGAGCTCACAATTGTCCCGGATTGATGCTAATTTTGCATAGTTCCCTGAGCTAAAGGCTTTTCTTCGCGAAGTCAAGAGTCATAATCCAAACTTTGCAAAAATACGCAATGCAAAAGATGCACTTAAATTCACCAGCCTCAAGTCCAAGCTGAAGGAGGCAATTCCTAGTATCAATACGGCCACCCTGCTATCTCTTCTCCCGCCAAAGCCAGTCGTTGATATGTTGCTGCGCTTGTACATGCTCTATGTAGAGTCTATGCACCGCGTTATTCACGTCCCCTCGTTTCGACGAGAGCTGGCCGAGCTGCATGCTAACATACACAATCCCGACATGATATCGGCCGCCTTCGTGGTTCAGCTTTTGCTCATGCTTGCTGCTGCAGTAGGATTTTACGAGGCGGAACCATCACTTGAGTATGCGGATTTGACTATCAGCAATACTTTTCAAGTTGTGGACTGGATACGTTATTCGGAAAAATGGATGGACACGACGTATATCAAGCGACCAGATATGACTATCCTACGTATACAATGCTTGCTTATCATTGCTAAGAACAATCAAGGCCTTAAACGTAGCCAGGCATGGTTAGCTACAGGGAACTTGGTCAAGATGGCCATGCTGGCTGGATACCACCGGGATCCAGCCAACATACCGAAAATTACCCTGTTCAACAAGGAAATGCGAAGACGCATGTGGGCCACAATTATTGAATTGGATGCTCAGATTGCGATAGATAGAGGTATGCCGCCAACTTTGCAAGCGTCGGATTTTGATACTGCGTCGCCTTTGAATATCAATGACGATGAAATCCACGAAAGTACAACGGAAGAACCTCAATCACGTCCTCTTCAAGAGGTGACCGATTGCACATTCCAAGTTGTGCTCACCCAATCACTTCCACTACGGCTCAAAATATTCAGCCTTATGAATTCACCTGTCGTGTCGTGCTCTTATGAAGATATCCTCCGGCTTGAATGGGAACTTGGCCGTTTCCAAGCCAGCCTTCCACAGTGGCAGGCTACCACCGACCGAGAAATAAGTCACAAACTCCTGCTATGGAGCGCCGTCCTCGAGACAAAACTCGGCCAAGCCCTTTTAGCAATCCACACACCCTTTGCCATTGAAGCCAACGACGACCCTCTATTCGAGCCCTCATCAAGAGCTCGCCTGGAAGTCGCCACGGTCATACTATCGCGCCATCTCAAACTTCACGAAACATCTGCGCGACTTTCCTTCGGCCACTCAGCAGACAGCACAGTTCAAGCCTGTTTCTCCGTCCTCCAGCACTTATTCGCTCGACGAACGGGGTATACATCTAATCTCTTACGCCAAGTCCTCCCCGCATTTACAGAGTCATTACTTGACCTTGTCGAGAAGACAATCTCCTGCATGGAAGCTAAGCTGCTACTAATCATCAAAGGCGCTAAGCAATTTTTTTTCCTGTACATGATCTTTGCTTTGGTGAAAGCGGAGCTGTATCCTGACCAGTCCGAGGGGATCAAGAAGCTTATTCTGGATCGAATTTTGTCGGTCACTTATCGAATTCTGCGGGGTTCGGATGGGTTGAATATTCTTGAGGGGATTGATCTAGTATGTTACGTCATTTCCTGAATAGTCTCCATGCGTTCTAACGTCTGTAGCAACCGTCTATCTCCCAGGTTCCGAGCCTTGCGCCGGGCAATGAGCAAAATACGCCGCTCGAAAGTATACCGGGGTCATTTGACAGTAACAATCTATCCGATCTTATGTTAACAGTAAGTCTCCCTTTTTTCTCTTTCTGTTCTATTATTTCAAGAAACTGATATGTGATTATTCAGCCGCCAGATGACTTCAACAGCCTCCTCCAGGTCTTCGACTGGGAGGATTTCTCCACCTTCCCATTCTCCATTTGATACCTCATGAGTCATCGCCGTTTTGTATGAATAAAGGACGAACTTCCGGGCTTAGCTTTGGGCTCATGAATATCTGGTACTACCACTGTACATCAAAATCCTATGTGATCATTTGTTATCCCATTTTGTTAGCGCTCGCCAACTTGTTAGGATATCTGAAGAGCATAGATAGAGTAGCGATAGTATCAAACGAGAATGAGGTATTTTTGGTTGCCGTGTTTACCTGATAAGAGGAATTTCTCCGCTTTTCAACTGATGTTCACATACCTACGTGTATGCAATTGCTAACAAAGAGTTTGAAGTTGAATAGTGTGTACCATGGTATGTAGAAGGTGACTCAACACAGTGAGCCAACCCGGAGACCACCCTTCTGAGGAAAGAAATCCTCCTTATATGACTTCGCGGCGAAACCAGATAGATCTGGCAACAACAGTCATCTCATAACACAACAAAGAGAGCACTACCCACCTGACACAACTTTGGTCTCAATGTCATACGATGCGCAACATTTGATCGTATAATAGGCCCAAGATAAAGAATTGTCATGACGCTTTTTTTTTTTTTTTTGAATTTTCTTTTGGTGTCATGCATCAGTCGGGAAAGACAAATATCAATTTTTTTTGTTGTCTACTTGGTCTGGTTTTAGTTGGTCGGTGCTAGATTTGGAGCAGCGGTGCAGGTGCGACTTCCAGATGTCGTTTTGAGGGTTTAGATGAACCTTGGAAGGAGGGGACGTTGAAGTTTGGTGCTACCTATGTGCCCAGGTAGACTAGGTATGGTATAGTTATGCAATGGTGATACGTACATATCAGATCATCGGAGGAGAATGAGTGCAGTGCTAGATAAGTAGACAGGTAAAGACTCTACGAAACACAATTCATGACGTGTTGAGAGCATTTAACAGGGCTTCTTTTCCTGCTACAGGCTTTGTCGTCGCTACAATCACAGTCATCAAAATCAAATCCCTGATACCTATTGAAAAAGATACCCACCTATCTCAAACATCTCCAAGAAAGCACTCAACATGCGTCTTTCACTCTCCATCCTCGCAGTCTATCTGGCCACCATCACCGTAGCCTTACCAACCACTCCTGGTCTGTCCCCTTTTTCTCCCCACCACACGAAAGAAACTAAGCTCTGTAGTAGGTGAGACAGGAACCGTCGACACCTCAAACCCCAACTCCAAGCTGGTATTCTCTTCTGGTGTTGGCAAAGAAGCGAAGCGCGAGCAGTGCGACGGCGAACCTACGAACTTGAGGTGCTGGCAGAATAAGAGATGCGACATTACGGATCTGGAGTGTTGGCAGCATCACCATGGTGATTTTGACAGAAATGAGAGACGAGGGAACGCGGCTGGATCTGTGTATGGGATTCCGGATGTGGATTAGTAGGTGCGTGGAGATTCTGTCAATGTTGAGGATAATAAGGGGTGAGGGTGGCCGAAGTTTGCTACATTTGTGACTGTTGGGTCATTCCTGAGGTTAGATTACATGTATGAGTCGTTACAGCACTTACATTAGTTACTAGCGAGAGGGAGACTGATCCACAAATGAACTATAGGATTGTGCTGAATTCGATGTTGTAGCCCAAACACTCGACTCGAAACGTAGGCAATATTTCAACGCTCGGAAAATATGATAATATATGCATGCACCAAATAACAATAAACTCCACATGCTGTAGTATTAGATACAGGTCATAAAGTCGTCAATTTCGTAGATAATTCCGCTTGCATGCTAATGATAAACCCTGCTCAGTAACGATTTACCAACCGAACCAGCAGATCACCGCCGTCCAAATCGCCCCCTTCCAAATCTCCCCTGCCCTCTTGATCTGATCTTGAGTGACCGGTAATTAGCATGAGCATCGGGATTGACTTTTCTCTTCTTCGGCGACGAGGGCTTCTTTTTATCTTCCTCGTTCTTTTCGGCGACACTCTTTTTCATCTGCTTGAGTGGCTGGACTGATGAGAATGCGGCTTTCAACTTCTCGGAGAAACTTGACGTGGGTTTGTCGGTTGTGGTAGGTAGCGATTGTTTTGTGGAGGCGATTTCGGTGAAGTCTGAGTCGGAGGAGTTGTCGTCTGAGGCCACGTCGTCGATTTCATCCTCTTCGTTTGAGTCGCATGCGTCGTCTGCGTTCGAGTTGTCTTCTGTGGTTTGCTTTCTCCCTCTGAGAGTTCTAGTCGGTGGTAGGGAGTTTTTGTTCGCATCCAGCGACTCAGGATTGGCGCTAGTTTGAAGCTCGTCTTCGCTTTCATCTTTTTCATCGTCCTTCTCTTGTTCGGTGCTATTCGACGCCTTTGCTGTAGTCGTTTGTGATGGCTTTTTCTTGGCTTGCATCACTGGTTTCATCTTGACCAGCCGAGTAGTTCTTTTCTGCCCTTTCTTTTTCCAAACTCTCCCACCACTCGGCTGTTCACCTGCAGCGTCATGAGGCAGTTGACTATCCCCAACTTGAACATTTCCTCCTGCCATCCCCATGTTCTGTCCCGTTTCCAGCTCGTTCAGAATATCCCAATCATCCTCCATCCGCTCATTCTCCATATCTCGCAATCCCTGCACTAGCGCACTGAGTCCCTTTCCATTATACCGCTGATGTTTCCTAACACCAACCGGACTCAGCGGGTTGGCAGGATCATTGTCATTACTAGTCACGTATCTCCCCGAGTTCGACCGTCGCAGAAAGCTGGGCGTTCCCGAAGCGAGAGCATCCATGTCCTTTGCGTGTAGTTCTTCCGCATTTTGATACAATATCCGCTGCGGCTGGCTATTCTCCTCTTCCTCCATCATAGTGGCAAATCGAAGCGTCGTTGGCGTCGCAAACAATCGTTCAAGATATAATCTCTTGCTTGACGAGGCCGGCGTCCTTCCCATGGCTGTATGCTCATATTCATCATCATCGCCTGCATTTCCCTCTTCTTCCTCAGACTCCTGGATATTATTCAATTTTTGACCTGTCTTTCGTCTTGAAGGCGTCTGAACAATTGCATGCCCTAGTGCTGCAATTCGCGTCGCAGATGGCGTAGCCGTACTTCCCCCGGAAGCAGAGAGCATGTCGAATAACCCCAAAATTTTGCCATTGCGTTGCGGTGTAGGCCCAATGGCGGTTTTGAGGGAATGGGGAGATGGCTGTTGCGATTGACGATGGGTTGACGGACTAAAAAGGCGACGGAACACGGAGGGAGAGTCGTAGGGGTCTAGTGTTGCGGGATGATTCGGATTGATGTTATTCTTTGATGGGGTGGTGATTTCCCGTCGCGCCTTGCGAGGTGTGTACTGATTGTTCGCGGATGTGTCATTCGGGTTGATGTCTGCGTGTTTCCGTTTTGTACGAGCATGTGATCTTGATGGTGTTTTGTCCTGACCATCGGCGTTGTGAGGGGATGTTGATGACTCCTCAAGGGCGCGTAGTCGACCGTAAGTTTTGTATTTGGCGGCTGTAGTGGTTACGTTAGCTATGGCTCTTCTATTTGCAGTGAAAGACATGCTCATCATACCTATACTTGGATCCTGCTTGATATCATGTCTCCCCGCTTTTCGTCCTCCATTGGCATCCGCAAAAGCCTTTTCCCATAGTTTGAGTTCGACGCGCAGGGTATTGAGCTGTGTTGCATCAGCGGTGCTCAACATGGTTACTGTTACCATGATGTCTCATTTTCTATTTTGATTGAATCCAGAACAATAGTGTAAATGTGTTCGTGCCGTCTGCTAGCGCTGCTCGTAATCCCTTGAAAATTGCAAGATGGACGCGTCGCGAGAAACCCATTAACGCGTCAATAAATGGACTAACCATAATTACAGGATACTGTAATTTATAATTAATATGATTAGTCTATTTAGTATGGGTTTGAATAGCTCCGTTATTGAGTCTTGGCGTCATAGATCTAATATAACGATATAATTGGCCGGTCGCTCGGCGATATTATACGATTGTGTATTATTATTGTCATACGAATGTTACGTCTTGGGATAGCTGTGGGAGCATGCAAGCATACTTTTGTAGATAGGTTTTGTTCTCGTACGCCAATCATGAATATGAATTTATTGTAGCTGAAATTACAATATCAATCTGGTAACCCGGAAACATGCTACTGAACGCACAATGCAAGCTAATATACGGGCAAAATAGCACTGTAACGAGTTGGAGGTATTAGATAGCAACACCAGTAACCCATCTCACACTCGCCTTGACAAATTCCTCAATCAATTGCAACTCCTCCAGATTCCGCGGTGCATAAACCATCGTCCACCCTTTCTGCACATTCGGTAGACAGAACCTCTGTCCCCAGCGCGCCTCAATAATTTTTCTTGCATCTGCCTCACTTAGCCAAAGATGCAGGCTATTGTCGGCAGGATGGGCGTGGCCTATCTCATAATCTAATGTGCGATCCACAACAACTATTGGATTTACTCCTTTATTGTTTTTGCGCGCGTATAAACCATCTGCAGTCATGCCCTCAGTGTGAGAGGGTCTGCTTTCAAGGATGTCGGGATGCTCACTTGCCAGACGGCTCATAAGTGACATGAGCTTTTTCTTAGTTAAAGGTTCGATAGGTTCTGGTCTTTGTCGTTGAGGAAGAATGCGTGGCATGAGCCTTGGCCGGTTGCCGGCTCGTGCTGGAATAAATTTGAGAAATGACGGCCCGTCACTGCTCAGTGTCTTGGGTTCGATTTGGCGTGGTACATGGTACGCAAATAGGATACGACATAGAGTCATTCGACAGTAGCCACTACCAATATCATCAGTCCCTGCGCATTCTCGGATTTGGATCGGAGAAACTTACTAGACGTTAGACGGTGTGCCGCCGGTGCCAAACTCTCTCCATTGTTTGTAGTCGTGTCTTACCCTTTTCAACAGTTAGGCGATGACTTGAAACGTCCATGATGTGTACTTTAATTCTAATATCCTACCAAGCAGTGCCCAAGGCAGCAGTAACAGCAAGTCCAAATACGACAGGATCGCCTCTAACAATCGCTAGGAGTCGCTCGGCGACTGCCTGCACTCTTTCGATAGCATTCGCACTCATATCGAGGTGGTTTGTACTCTCGGTGCATAGACGGCACACAATGAAACAAAAGTCCTTTATTCCAGACAGAGGATGCAATACTAATTTATGTACTCGGATAGATCAAGTGATTCCTTGGGAATCGTGGGGTATCAGCTTGTGCGTCGTACATAGACCGATCAGATGATCTCTTTTTCAAACTTTCCGAGCGATAACTGTCCAGCTAGAATCCAGGGATACGATATGCAAGGTTTTCCTTATCAACTGACCACCTCCCGTGTAGACCTGCTTTGTTAATATGGCTTCAAGGTTGGCCTGGATAAAAAAAACAAGTAGCTGATGCGCGACGTAATATAGTCATGGGTCGCCGGAGCATCATAGGTACGTAGCCGGGATAACCCTAATCCCCCAATACAGTTACCGGCAATATCTCGGCCTAAGGACGAGCCCTAACGGGGATATAGCTCCATTATTTGGAAAAACATGTGTAACAGCGTTGATAGGTGTGTGTTTTCTTAACGAGGAATCAATCTCGTTGTGCTTCACTGTATCGTGGTCTATGTGCTAATCATGTAAATGGCTGTATCTCAATTCGGATGTACGAAATACCAGGAATGAACCTTGTTCGGTATAAGGCGCGCGCCATATTACTGAGTTAGGCAACTGATTCAGTCCTTCTTTGACCCCTGAGTCATTAAGACGTTTGATCTACCATATCCAATGTTCAATATGACTCGAATCACATGAGGGCTCTGATGATATTGTTGGGACACCTTATTGTTCGGCACCTTAATATACAAGCACTGACATACTATGTTCCTATTCTCACCCTCTAGCACCACGAACATGACCCGATGTTCAGCTGTACAGAAAATTCCGCATGGTCCAGCAATAACATCTAAATAAGATCAGAAAATAAATCAATCATATGGCTCCAGAAGTGTGCAAAGAGTGTCCATTATGCCGAGTGGTATCAATATCAATTTGCAATAATACTTTCCTAAATGAACCGAAGCCATTTGGGAGAAGATATCAGAAATTTGGACAGGGTTTAAAAATACATGGAGTAGAGCTGTGTTCCATAAGCTAGCTGAACAACTTATTATCGACGGGATCTACATATATTTCAGATCTGCCCGCGAGATGTTTACCAAAAGACTTTCTCACAAAATTAGTATGTATAGTATTACCAGACGCTATGATATGTATAGTAAGTGGCTAAAGTAAACAAGAAGCCGAATATCGCAATTAACATCTATCTACCAAATAGAACGTTCGCCGCCACGGCCGACCCTTAGAAGATGGTGTTATTATAGTCGATCCCTTGAGCCTTCAAACCTAGACCCCAGTCCGCATACTGGTCCCAAGTCTCACTGACATTCAACCCATCCGCAGCAACCCCACTGATGTTAGCAAGAGTCGAAGTCGTCAGCTCGGTGACGTATAAGCCTCCATTATGATAGATGATGCGATGAGTCCAGCTATACTGGGTTGGCAAGACAATTGAGTTTTGTACCGTAATTCTCGGAGCTGCGGTTCCGGTCGTCGAGTTATCGGCGATTTTCACAGTGAATACGGCGTTGATACAAGAAGCACATAAGGTCGACGATCCTAGGAGCCAGAATTGGGAAGGGTCTTGCGCAAATGCGACGTGGATAATACCGGCGGTTTTGCCGACGTTAGATGACAGGGTGAACCAGTCGATAGATGCGTCGGCGTTGATGCGTCCAAATGTGCCTGTGCCGGTGGTTGAGTTACCCAACAAAACGACCCAGGCGTTACCGTCAGGTCCAGAAACCAGACCGACGGGGGTACTGCCTTTGCCTGCAGGAACGGCAATCTCCTCACCAGCACTTCAATCGTTCTTGTAGTGCCAGATCTTGCTGCTCAAGTCGAGACCAGAGTAGATGTCTTAGCTGGTAGGGTGAACGGCTACAAAGATAGGACGTCCGCTAACAGCCCAGACTTGGTAATCATCTGTGTTGTCAATGTTGATTCTGACTACGTGCGAGCTGTCCTTGCACGCTGCCCATAGCGTTCCGTTGGAATACAACAGGCCGTGTGGTCCGAAGGCAGGAGAAGGAATAGGGATGGTCTTGAGTGGGCAGCTCACCAGTCAAAAGCGTGGTCGAATACTCTCTCCCAGCCGCCGCCGAAACACACGAGATTATCGCAGTGAGTGATAACCTTTTGCTCATCTCTCAACAAACTGACGGAAGTCTCGTCAAAGTATCGCTTGATAGCAATGGAAAGCCCACCGGCTCTCGCAAATACACCCCAACAAACCAATGGTCCGGTTTACATGGACTTACACTAGGCTCTGGATCGTCAGGCAATTCCTCTAGTCCCACTGTCTGGGCATTGTCCAATTTGACAATGCCATTCTTCAAATTGATCCCAATGGTGACGATATCAACTCTCCGCCAAAGGTCGTGTAGCGGCACTGACATGCGGCCGGCTCAGTAGCAATAAGGAGAAAAGACTAAAGAAACGCATTGTGATATTTGCGGCGGCTCACCAGTAGGACGAAGAAGAGTATTTGGTGGTCAATATTCTGAAGATTGATGAAAACACAAGATTGAGGACAAGTCAAGGGGGACTTGCGCCTTATTTCAATAGATTCGGCAAGACGATCGAGCAAATAGCTAAGGTGGACAATGCGATCTCAATCGACAAATTCTACACGCTAAGATGGGAAGATTGCTGGCACGGATACATTTTCCATGACGATCGTCTCCACAAAGGGCTAGCTTCAAGATATAGCATCTTTTAGCTTGAAGTCTATCTGATCCAGTTCATCTCGTAACAATCTGAGCTCCACCGGGCTGTTTACCTGACGAATCGACACTCGGCAATGTGTCAGCGCTAGCACAGGTAGTAGTTAGTACCACAGCCGGGATAGCCCTAATACGTGTTCGCGCAGCACCAGCAAATAGCGATCTTGATTTCCGATTTAGCATGAGAAATTTAGCCGGAGCACTTCGGCATTGCCGTCGGGTAATCCAATAATCTTACTCCGTAGACGGCACGGTGCATGGCTCAGCTAGCCTCATCATAGTCGATCAGTTATAAGGCCCACTGAGGAGATGCGGAATCCACCAGTTCATGTTTAGTCTTGACTCCTAACTAGCTGTGACCTGATAAATTGGAATTGGGTTGCGGCCTGACCACTCCCCTTTTTTGTAGAAATGTCCGGCTGTGCCTCGTACTCCACGCTAGACGTAAGTGGCGCTTTGTACGGTACGTAAATCAAAGATCTCAAGAGAAATCCCTAAAGATTGATTGCTGGAGTAGGTCCAAGTGGAGTATTCATGCATCGATGATAATTAATAGACATACCATTTTACTTACAAGCATGGAGATACATAGAAAACCAAGCCCTGACAACAATCGGTATGCCGGCGACAAACCTGCACAAGCTTCAAGTTTGTGATACTACTAGATCAAGAAGTTTCACTTAGTGGACGAAACTTTCATTTCAACATATCTTAGTTGAGGAAACATGCTGATCTAAAATACTGTCACTAAGCGATTTAATTATTGGAGATAAATCCTTAGCTTTAACGGAAGCATGATAGATTGAGATTAGGGCCATAAGTATAGAATAAAATCCAGATAAAAACAGCTTGGTATTCGAATCTGTTGGATTGAGTAGTGGATGCGCATGCAAATAGCCTTCTACACTGCAAAAAGATATTATATTTACGCAGTAGGTAGTACGAGATTAACAGGACCTAAAGAAATGCCGAAGCCAGAGACGAGCCTTCATTAATTCACTCTATGTATCCTAGAAATCAATTGCTTGTATAATGCGCGGTTTCTACGGCCTTCCTTTGACGCGGTGGCAATCGAATAGAAATGCCTATGACTCTGCTACTGCGTCTGCCTTCCAGTCTAACAGACTGGAGTATGGGAGTTTGCTCTCAATTGCCGAATGAATTGCTAGGCTACTTTAATCTGTTGGGGTCACAAAGTTTAATCTGGACGTTAAGCCTTCTGATGTTTGATCATTAACGTCACCTAATCTCCCTTTGACCATTGATTCAAGTCTCCGTACTCTTCGCAAAATCGACCGGAAGGTGATTTATCCAAAGAGCTTATTCCCATACCCTGTCTGACATTTTGTACGGACCTTGCATCACATTAGTGAAAGGTCTTTGTACTAGTTTATTACCATTGCATGTACTGGGAGAAGGGTCTCAAGTATCAATAGCAAGAAAGCTTTTCAAGATTGACCAGTTGTTTAATCAAACGGCCACTCATTCCTTTTATACTCAATTGCAAATATTCTTCAGCAGAAAGGTTGTCTCTAGAGTTTTCAAAAGTGGCAGACGTAGCTTGAAATTAGGGTTACGCGGCACATGCTATAAGAGTCTGTCAGTTTAAAGCTGGGGTCTTATTTCTCTTCATAGATGGACACCACAAGGTGACTACTTGAAAATCCAGATCCATATATATATGTTTCGAAATCCCATTATTCTTCCTAAAAGCCGGGAGGCTAGTAAGACTCAATATGCAACGAGTATGGGAGCTAGGCTCGTCAGTTTTAAATCGACTCATTTCCTGCTGAGATCAGACCGTAGAAATTGATCGATCAATTAAATTTCTGGCTCGATTCTTTGCGAGAAGTTGAGGGTTGGTTGAAATGTAAGAGGAAAAGTTGGTTTCCATGGTCACAGTTCCAATGACTACCACAAAGCCTAATCACTACAAAGCAATTATATGCACTGTATGTGACATTTGACCTAATACTTCTTTTTTTCATTATACCAATGTACTACATCTTAAACTATCTGCAATCTAACATTCTCAATCTTAGATGTCGTCGGCTCGACATTCGGTTGACCTGCCTTGACTAAAAGAGGACGAGAAGGCGGTGCATCACATCCCTGCTGACGAGGTGCAGACCCTTTTATCCGATTGTTCCGCAAAGACACAATGTTTTCATTTTCCTCTTTTGGAACACGCACTAGTTCAAGTCTTAGTGCGCTGGCATGGTGCAGATTCCTTACGACAGGCTGCTTGGGCCGAAATTTGACCCAACCAGGGGGGATGTACAAACGTACGATGCAGCGCGTGATCAACCATAATCACGAAAAGTGACACTACCTCTTTCTATAGGCATATCCTAATACTTGCCCAGGATTGCTAGTCCAAGATATTCTTGATTCATGCAAAGCTAGGCTTGACTAAGGAGGCGTTCGGTGTACAAATAGGCAGCAACGATCAGACTCCAGTAACAACTTTGACTATACATCTCTAAACCCAATCCGAGACATACAAAGCTATAATGCTATACTCCGTAAGCGCCTGCAAAAAAAAAAAAAAACAAGGTCCTCCTATCCAGTAAAACGAGACAACGTGTTCCCACCGTAATTTTGCTGCTCAGCCCCAGGTCAGAATTATCTTACATAAATAGCACGGTAATCCTCGTGAGGTTTGAGGCTTGTAAGAAGTTCAGAAGTTTCTTTAGTCGTCGTTAACATGATCAACTGTACCTATTATACCGCCAAGCAGCATTTTCCATACAGGGGAACGATCACTTGTAGTATCAACGATATCGCTAATGCAATGAATTAGTCACCAGGAGTCTCCTTTCACAGACCACCCGCAATTACGGGATGAGATATTCAAGATACTTACTAAGACTTAAAATCCTTGGCTAAATCGTCGTCCAGATATTTCAATCGAGTTTTAGCAACCTCACTGTCACCGAATCGAATGAATTGAATCGATATATTTGACCGCATCTGATTCTGCCGAAGCATTTCCCCGACGAGTGAACGAATGGCGTTATCGACTCCACAGATATTGTCACTGTTCGTGGCATCATCCCATATTCCATCGGTTAGAATATAAATGCTCGTTTTCGGGGTTTTGCGTGATATCTTTTCCTTCACTTGATCCAAAATCTTGCTGATACTATCTTCCATATCGAAAATTATATCCTCCTGCCTCATGCCTTGAGAAATGACTTTGTCAACCAACCTATCCACTCCCCTGAATTTATTGAACAACTTGGGTCCTGGCAGCTTTTTGGTTGATTCGGGGCTCGATCTAAAGTACAGGTCGATGCCATCAGGGTCAACCTCGTCGGTGAGATGTGCGAGGGCTTTGAATGTGTCAACAACTGCTGGCCAATGGTTTTTTTTCATCGACGCTGTGTCATCAATGATGAATATCTTCGGAAACTTGGAGTGAGCTTTGAACCTTTTCAACCAAAATTCGCATCACTGAACATACCTGTTGTCGTTTCTTCAGCTTCTCAAGTGCAACAGATAAGCACTTGTAAAGCTCATCACTTTCCTTTTTTCCTCCTTGTATCCAATCGATTACATGAGGAACCCGGAATTTGAGGTATTTGGCTTGATTGGTTGGTGGTGATATTTTTGGTGTGGCAAGCTGAGGCTTGATTGTCTCAACATGTTTAGCCGAATCTTTCACAGAGTCGGCTGTGATTTCATTTTCGCTACTGAGAAATGAGTCTCTGTGAAATGGAGAACTAAATGATGGTTGCATGTCGAATTCTCGTCCATTATCTGAACTTGTTTCTTCAGGTAAGGAATGTGGACTTTCTGAATCGCGAGTTTCATTGACTGGGATATAACGGCTGGATCGTCGCTGGCCTGAATGATTTCCTCCCGATGTTGACCTCCTCGGGAAAGTGTTATAGTCAGGTGGCATCCGCGCATATTCGAAAGAACGAAGGTTCGCCCTATGGTCAAGTTCCGGCATGGAGTTTCTACCAGTTGGAGAAGGTGCCTGCCATGATATCTGCGGTGTTTTAGCCTTTTCGAAATGTTCTCTGATCACGGCTCCCAGTTCTCTGGCATCATAGCGCGGTTTTCGTACTGGCACCATAGCATGTTTCAGTAAGAGTTCGCAGAAACCTTCTGTTACATCATCAAAAACGCGCCGTTGTTCGAGTATACGTTCTAGCATCTTGTCTACGGCATCGAGTCTTCTGTCGCCATTATGAAACGAAGCCCCATATCCTTGATTGCGGAGAACAGTATTGTGGTCATTTTCTTCGCACCGCAATATTCTGAATTCCTCTCGTCCTCTGTCATCGGAGATTGCCCAGACGGCTGCTTCGAAAAGTACACATCCAAATGACCATATATCAACGAGATGGCTGATACCTTCGTCGAGTGATCGGGAGAAATCATCGTAGTCGGTCATTTCCGGAGCGTTATACATAATACCGCCTTTGTTATCACGGGTTTTGCTATCATATGCCTCATCCGAAGTAAAACTGGTCAACCCGAAATCGCCAATCTTGAAATTATACTTGCATGTGCCTCCATCTTCGTTTCGGAAGACAAAGATATTTGCTGGCTTCAAATCTTGGTGTACTCCTCGTAACTGCCTGTTGGTTCTTCGGAGATCTTGCGCATGCAATAATCTCAGGCCGCTAAGCAGCCCAGAGAGGTTTTCGAACAACCCAATATGCTCCGCACGAGTGCGCGGCACTCTGTTGCTCTTGTAAAGTTCAAGCAAGCTTCCCTCATCGGCATATTCAAGGATTATAAATCCCTTGTCTTTCTGCTTGAACGACCCATGATATTTGAGAAAATATTTGGATACATATTCTTCGTTGCCAGGGTACTGAAACGATAAATACGCTTTCAATTCGTTTTTGAAGTTATGCTCAATTTCACTTTTCGGATACTCTTTGATAACGACTAGGTCCTGGAGAAGTTCAAAACGTCAGACTTTGTGTATCTTGGGATAGATAGAAAATAGAATAAAGGAAAACGAAGAAAGAATGGGTGTACCTCTTTTACTTGAAGCTTCGAGGCTTTGTGCAATTTGTATAATTTGGTAGTAACTGTATTAGCAGGGTTACCAAAATGACCGGAAAGTTGGCGTTCAAATGTCAACGGTAGAACGCAACGACTGTGAAGATCTCTTCCATGCAATCCTGAACCAAATACGACTGGACTGAACATGAACTGGGACCGCAGAAATTTCGCTTCGACTTCCTTTCCTTCCGAAGTGCCAGGGAAACAACCTTCAATGAACGGTAGAGTATGGTCGTCAGAGCCCTTTGCATTGAACTCGTTAAGGTAGGCTAAGCTTGGTAGGTTGGGCGTCGCAATATATACAAGAATCGAGAAGATGCGTATATAACTTTCAATAATCGATCTCGGCGGAGGAAGAGTTTGACGATGTACGCCGGCTAGCCACAAGACGTCGCTAATCCGTTTTTCGTTCCAGTAGCCTCTTAGGTCATCTTCCGATACGTAAAAATCTTCTTTCCCGTCTCCAGTCAACCCTTGTATACAGTTTTTCTTCACCCAGTAGCCGAAGTCCTTCGAGATTGAGTCCATATTACGTGTATCAAGGGCGGCTGCAGCAGGCAATCGCACACTGGCCTACCTTTCCAATCACGCAAAAGTACAAGATTCGACCTCTTCAGGAACTCGCCACGGATATATATAATACCTATGGTGGTATATATGCAGCTCCAGGACTGCCATTTGGCAGTGGTTGTCGAACGCGGGCCTGACCTGCGTTATGTAGGTGGCAAGGAAATGCATGTAAGAAGAGGGGTTGCAGGAAATCTGTACAAGGCTGACATAGCGGCTCATTGCTTGACTAATTCTCAACTCAGCCTCAGCCTGATTCTACTGACGAGGTGGCTGAAGTGCCCTAATGAGTCAATGTACGCTCTACTCTGCGAACTAGTCTGTGTAACGTATTTGATACCGTACGTACAGTAATAACAAGGCTGATAACGGTCTAGAGCTTCTCTAAGTCTAAGAGCCTCAATAGCATTGGTACCCCTGTATCATTTTCTTCGAGTCTTCATACCTAACACAACTATACATGACATTCGAGTAATCTGATGCCCCACCTATTGTGAAAATCACGCCTGTCCACCTGAATAAATATGTTCTATATAGATAGGCTCATATCGAATGAATGCCTCAATATTTGCCTTTTTCCGAAAAGACTTGACCCTCTGATATTTCACTTTCCTCATCAACTTCTATTTCTCCACGACGTCGAGTGGCCCACCAATACGCACACATCCATATCAACCCAATTACTGCCATGAAAGGAAAGCATACTTTGGCAAAAAGTGCGAAGAATTCCGGCTTGAAAGTAGGCATAGCTTCTGGTTGATTCTGATTCCACTGAAAAAGTCCACTACCAAGAAATGTCTGGTCAAAAGTTAGATGATCTGTAAACTTACGCAACTTCAAAGTTGGCATGCCCAGTCTTACGGCAATAAACGTCCCCGGAAGGAAAATGAGGGTAACTAGAGTGATGATATGCATCGAAGCGGTTTCTCTCTCCGTTCTTTCTGCAACTTTGTGCATGCTTTTTGTCATCCTTTCCATCTTCATTGTAGATTTATGCATTTCCTGTGTCATGCTTTCCATGCGAAGAGAGCCGTGGTGGGCGTTTTTGGCAAATAATGTATTGATCTCAATGTTTCTGAACTGAAGGATAGATTCAAACTGTTCAATTTGTCAGCTCATGGAAGTTGAATTATCAACCCCAGGGATATGCATTACTTACCATGCTTTTGCCATTACTCAGCACTTGTAACAACGAACCAATTCGACATTGCTCTCTTTTCAGATCATTGACAATACTCGTGATCTGTTGGAAAAATTCCGATATTGCCGTTGACGACCCTTCCTTGATTTCGGTTGGAAAACGAGGGTCTTTAATAAGACGTTGATAATGTTCCATAATTTCAAGCAGCACATCAGCATTGAGTTTTATCACCATGCCTATCTCTTGAAGTGCAGATTCTATGCGAGAAAGCTCTTGTAGCCGTTCGATGGGAAACGGCTCAGAAAATCTAAAGTGACTTGATCCGTCGACATTGTCGTTTTGCGCTAAAGGCAACGATTCTTTGATTGTGGATTGTACCGCAGATGCTTGTGAACTGGGATGATGATGTTTACCACCCCATTTGGCAATATTTGGAAAAATAGTTTTTGGAATCATGGATGCATCCGTTGTACGCCTCGATAGAGTATGTCCTACGGTAGTCGTCCCCTTGCCTGGCTCAAATCTCCCGGTGTCTCCATTTAGACCGATGTCGCTGGCGTTCTCGGGGGTTGTCAACTCCAAAAGTTCGACCGGTGCATTGAAAACTCTGTTTATAATTCCGCTCGATCTTTTCTCAAGACTGCTCAATTGATGCCGCCAGTTCTCCCTGCACCACTCGAAATGAATGAGGTGGGTTTGCAAAGTAGCAGAGAAACAGCTGCCCAGATCAACCATTTTCTGCGTACTCATCTTGCCAGAAAATTCTGTTTCATCTTTGATTCTGGATTTGATAACGCTGTTGGACTTGATGTCAATCCAAAAAGCCTTTCCGGTTTCCACGTCGAAGGAATGATAGACCGCCGTCTGACGGATGGACCACGGAATGCTACCCCCAGGCGACGGTTCGGTGGACCAGAGATTATAGCATTGTCTGAACTCTCGACCTGAACGACCGAGCCGGGTGATTGCAAATTTTGTATTGATTTGGTCTAAATAGCTCTCATGTCGGAAGCTTGTATAGTGGAAGTCTCGGGGCTGTTTTGCCGCACCGAAACCAAGCACAAGTTCTAAAAAAGATGGAGATACTTGATGGAAAGACAACAGGTATTCCAACATCTCTTTGGAGCAGTCAAGTGGACTCCATGAACTCTCCGCTTCTATGAATCTGATCGTCTCCTTGTTAATCAAGCCCATATTTTGCTTCACGATGAACTTACACGTGGCGGCATTTCGGATCTTTGCGATTCACTTGGAAATGTTTCTTCAGATTGTCTAATAATTTAACGCTAGTCGACGTGAATGCTACCCATTTCACCATGTCAGTTTCTGTACTATTATCAAAAGAAAGAGAATATCTGTTGACAAACCAATATCACCATCACAAGCCTCTACAAACTCGATGAGATGGTAGAGAGACTTTGATCCAAATAGGCTCTTCTGATTCTCTTGGAGGCGCTTTCGATAAGATTCTAGAATATGGGAAAATGCATGTGTGCGGATCAGGTTCGTTGGATACAGACGACTTGAATCACACGCCGCTTGTAACGTATCGTACTGATCTAGCATCTTGATGTCGCAGTAGTTGAACTTGCTAGAAACAATCTCAGCAATGCAGAATTCCTGTTTGTCCTGATTCCTATGTGATTTCTACTTGATACTGCAGTGTGGAATTAGCGTTTTATATCAATGGACGGGGCTTTGCGGATGAGGCCCCAAAAGGCGTATTCCTATCTTAAGCATAACTGATTTTCGACCGAGAAAGGAGAATCCTGCTCAAAGACTGCCCAGAACGAAGGCTCAACGCCTAGCAAGCTGTCATTTGCATGGCAAGTACGTGGGAAGGCAGACCAGCTAGGCTGAGTCGACAGGCTGAGCGGCAATTTTCAAGAAGAAGAAAGAAGAATAAAAGCAAGGCAAGACATAGTAACGAAGGTTCACTGAGTCAGGATCAACAATTCCTTGCTTCTTGCACTGCTCGTGGTACAGTCTTGTGGGCAAAATGAAAACAGCGTTCGTAAAACCACATCAATACAGGAAAAGAACATGGGCCAATCATTCACAGCCTGCCGGTTCGAAGATTATTGATAGCATCCCATTGCTCCTGTACAGCATTAGATTGATGTGGTTCCGGCCTTTCCATCCCGTATTCCGATTACACGTACATCTGTGAGGCTTTGAGGCACATCTACCACATAGAAATCATCTTGGCCCTGTTGCATGTGGTTAGGACACCAAAGAGGCTGTGTCATTGTGGCTGTGATACGCGTCACTCACGTAAAAGAAAACAATAGTGTGGCCAAAGACCTCTTCCAAATGACTCTGGAGTTTTTCTTGGCTTAATCGATACGTAGGAATATATTCTAAAACCATATTGATTTTACTGTCTTGATTCTGGAGCTCCGTCAATGTCTTCGATGTTAGATGCGGCAGACGCTTCTTTGACAATCGATGGAATGCTGGAACCCGGCTGAGGCTGGGCTTTTCTATACACTGTCATGGATTGTGCAGGGTATAAAAAGGCGATGCATTCTCATCTCAAGCCAATCATATCTTATAATCAGTACCAGGGGCGGGTATCGCGCGGACCATCTTCAAATACAAATGATGTGGATGGAATCTCTAACGCACAGCCTCGCGAAACAAGCTGAGCGAGAAGTGACAGGGGTAGAGGAGGAAGAGCAGGGCTCTGGGTTACACAGCATTGAATATTCACAAATAGTGCGTAATTACGTGTATTGAAATACAACACAGGCATGTCACGGCAAGGCTGCGCACCAGGTGCAGTTAGCACATGCGCTGACGTGTCACAGTTGATATGCTCATTGGGCCAGCAGAGCCTGATAACATCTGAGATTCACAACAGGATCAGGCTGAAGTGTACGACCAGAGATCTGCCTTGTTACAGGATGATCGATTTCTAGAGAGAGCCAGGGCATGGCCTGTATAACATGAAAGCGACACAGTCAGGCGGAGAAAGATGAAAATAAGGCAGGTCAACAGTATCAATATCTGGTAAGATTTTGTCACCCATTAGAAATCAAACTGCCCAAAAAAGGTATCTTCATGGGCTCTATATAGCCCAGGCTTATCCCTGTGTCTGTCATAACGAAGAAACGTTCCATGCAGACAATATACTTGAATAATACGTCTAAAATAGTGTTCTTCGTGACAGATGACTGTTTCCAATCCTCGGGGGCCATGGCACGCTGGTATCTATACCTTCAATGACAGGGATATCGCCGAGATTGTCTGGGGTCACTTGAGCCATCCAATCATTCCCAGCAAAACAATCGGGAAAGGAGTTAGCGACAGTCTGCATCTGGCTTTTGTAATCCTATTGGAACGATTGGGCTGTATCAATGTTCACTATATAGACTTTTGTTGAGAACCCCAAATGTCCATGATTATTTATAGCACCTTTATCACCTTGCTATTTATCATCTTCAGGTATTTCAAACTTGAATATCAAATAAGATAGATATCTGATAGCCTGAAGCCTACACCATGGATCCCCACACTTTACTATAGTATACAGTACTCTTTATCAAGTTCTGATAGTTTGTAAGCCTCTTATACTCCGCAGTTGATGACTTCATAAGCACTTTACAGTGGCTGATTGGAAGCAATCTCAGCCTTCGCCCTGTCAAAAGAGTTGGATATTGAATGATTATACACTAAACTGGAGAGAATCTGAATTCAATTAATAGACCGGTAGTTGAAACCCTCTTAGCAGGGGAAAATACATGTGCGAACCCAATACCGGTCTGATCCTCTCTTGGCCTTCGAGTATCGTGACAGATCGATGCTGATTTGTAACGCCAATCAATATCGAGCCGCTGGAATAGAGCTCCCAACATGTCGATCATAACTCTTCCCTTTGAGATTCTAAACCATTTTTGTGGTGCCTTTGATATCAAGACTGGAGCACTAAGACACTCCTGCAGAAACTACATGACGGCTCTATATAGACCTTCGCAACCCGGTACTATAAAAGCATTAAATTTTCATCACCAGCGATAGTCTCTACGGCCTTTCTTGACAAGAACCACAGAGGACATCGATTCGACAGGTCAGGGAAGTCTGCCCGATTTCGTTTACATAAGAAGAAAACCAAAAGAATACTGAGGTCGAAGCTCGCCATGTAACCGCAAGCTCTTCTACTCTTGTGAACTTTCTCGAGAAATTTGTGACGCTCTTTGAGAATGTCGTTACAATTAGATTGCGAGAAGAACGCGGTATCTATGGCATCATAAATCCCATCAAAGACAATGAGTTCAATTGCTTAGGTGGTGAGAAAATGAGAGCTCGACTTAACCCCCCTCTGACGGCACACAGTGTGATGTGTTCCTGAACGGTTTCGTCAAGCCAAAATATTATCTCCTTGATTCTTATAAACGCGAACAAACTGAGCCCCGTGCCCTGCATACGACAATCTGAGAACTGATATCATCCAAACACCACACAAACAACAAGACTGGCATAATTTAATTGGCTTGGAAACCTCAGAAGCGACTTTAAATTTGAATCACTGGGACGGTCAGGACTCTGGGACGGTCATGATAGTACCGGATACGAATCAATTTTGGAATTTCTTCAAGCAGTGACCCCTAACACTGTGGTCGTTGACATTCTGTCAATGGCAATCGCAATACAAGTTGGATCCTACCGCTCTCGATTTCATATCACGCAGAGTTGAGCTATTCCAGTTACATACGATCCATCCCCACTACATCGAGGTCACGGTCATCTCTCTCAAATCATTTATGCGCACTGAGGCCAAACCCTAATATGGTGCGGCCTGTATCTCTTTTGGATGCATACCCAAAACAAGGCCAAGCAGGAAACTCGTCAGGATAGAACACACGAGACCCATTCAAATTTTCATAAACATGTCATCGTCGCGATCCACGCATAAATACCTAATATCTGAATTGGCAGCAGCGAAAATAGATAGGAGATCGCCCAAAGTTACCACTTTTTTACTCAAGCAACTATTCACTCATTTGATATTCTATTTGGCAATTTCTACAACAGAGAGGCTGTCTCTAGAAGTGGCATTAAAAATAGGTTGGTGGCATATGTAGCTTGAAAGTGCTGAAATTAGGGTTCCGGGGCATATGCCCTAAGGACTGTCACTCTGCACTACGACAATCGAAAGTTCATCTCTGATACCTAGTGGAAAGACATCATGCTCACTGTGGCGCCACTACTACCAGGCTCTGTAGGCTCATATTAGCCATTTGCTTCCTCGATCGCCTTCAATTCCACGTTTTGCAAAGCAATCATATTCCTCGCGACCGACTTTATCGTGCAATTCTCCGGCGAGGTAATGTCGACGTTCAATCAGAAGTGTAAGACTCGGTATATCATGCAGACTAGGACACACCATGGCTAAAGGGGTGACTCATTGAGGAGTGAGAATATGGCATGCTCTCCGTAGTGCCAAAATCGACCAGTCCCAGAGGCCAATAGCGTAGCCAGCGGGAGGACAAGCAAGATGAATCGAGGCATGGGGTCACCGTTTCATGGATATTTGATTCAAGAGCACCCAATAGTTAGAAAGGCGACTTATCGGATACTGGGAAGATGTGATACTTTATAGTGCTAATATTACTAGAGTCTCTAGCCCCATAGTGCAGCGAGAAGAGAAGCAAGATCAATTTGAATAAGAATGACACATATTTTATTCCTTATTGAAGTACACCTTTAACTGCCAGTAAACAAGAGATTAGTGCAGTAACTGGTGGAAAGACGCTCCATAGCGTCACCAAGGTCAATTTTCGTAGGCATCATTCAACACACCGTCTTATGCACACCCTCACCCATCTTTGCCATCCAATGAGGTGGCTGATCATGAGACTGTTGTCCAAGCTTTTCGGCATGATCACGTCTCCGCTCAATACGAGAGCGATGCGTGTGAGTCTGTAGTGTGGACAAGTCGACGGGATCTGAGTCAACCAATCGCTCCGTGACGGCGATAATATCGGCTATCAGGCGCTCGAGCAGGTCGGCACTCATGCTCTCTCGCACGACTACTCGCAAGATCTCGATATTGTTGGCAGTCGGGGGAAGTGGATAATCTAAGTGGAAATTAGCATGGTAAGAGGTACAGAAAGCGAAGTGATCGTTCTTACTGGGAATAATATACTGCTTCGCCCGAAGCAGAATACTGACACTCTCCTGTTTCACATGGGGGTAGTTTTTCTGGAACTGATCGGAGAATCGGAAAGCCACGACAGGCAGTCCGGCCACGTAGTCAGCAGAGGTCTCCTGTCCTTCACCAAGCACAGTGTCCTTGGCCGCCTTCAATGACTTCTTGCGGTGGATACTGCTGACACACGTGAACCAGCCCGTCTTTTCTAGAGCTTTGCTAAGCAGGCGTGCGTTTGCAAGGCAATTCTCCATGATGTCGCGGTATCCGTTGAATCCGAGGTGAATGAGGTTGTAGTATTGCGCGATGACCTGCCCTCCAGGCCTTGAAAAGTTGAGTGTGTAGGACTCTTCAGTACCTCCGAGGTAGTGCAGCTGAAAGATCAGATCCTTGGGAAGGTAAGACTGGTCACGCCAGATGATCCAACCTAGTCCAGCGTATACAAGTCCAAATTTGTGGCCAGAAGTATTGATCGACTTGACTCGCGGGAGCTCAAAGTTCCTAAAACCAATCAGTATCGGGTTGATGGGACTGTGTAGGAAAGAAAAATGCTCACCACTTCTGTCCACCGCCTGCATACGTGAAGGGTGCGATGAAACCGCCGCTCGCCCCATCGACATGAATTGGGATATCATGACCAGTCTCGGCTTCATATTCGTCCAGAATTTTTGAGACCTCTTCCACAGGCTCATAATGTCCAGTGTATGTGGAGCCAAGAATAACAAAAACGCCGATAGTATTCTCGTCGATGTTTTTACGGACCATTTCTGGATCGAGGGCAAAGTTGCTCTTTTCTGAAACGTCCAGAATACGTGCCTCCACATCAAAGTACCGAGCAAACTTCTCCAGGGCCACCTGTGCATTGGCTCCCATGAGAATGTTTGGTCGAGAAGTATCCTTCCCAGCTGCCCTTCTCTTTTCCTGCCATCGGCGCTGCATTGCTTTACCGCCAAGCATGATTGCTTCGGAGGATCCAACGGTTGCTGATCCAATCGCTTTTTCTTTAGATTGGGCGCCCCAAAGATTAGCTATGATGGAAACACATCGCGCGTGCATGGCCATCAAAGCAGGGTATTCGTCGGCGTCTGACAGATTTTTGGACATATTCTCGTACATCAGTGCATTTGCCTGCCGTTCCATGTATGTTCCAACGAAGCTATCGACAATCAGCACAGATCCCAATTTCCTGGAATAATTGAACTTGCGGCCTACCTGGCCAGGTTCAAATTGGGCCGTCCGTCGAGGTCGAGCTCGTCACGAAGTAGCTGCGCTGCGACGTCTGCAGACGTGCCTTCGGTGGGTATGCGAAATTTGGGAATTGCCTCCTTGCTAGCATAGCGGGTTGAGTATGGGGTTGTACTTGCGACGGCATTCTCGGTGTGGATGTTGGTTTTGAGGCTGTCGTGGGAGCCATCTCGCAGAGCCTTGATAAGCTCGTCGGGATCGACCTGTTACATTGTCAACCTGGGCTTCTTAACAGAGAGAGAGACAATGAGTTTACGTGACGAGAGAGAGTCATTGTGAGCTAGAAGTTTTTTTTGTTTTGGATGAGAAATTGTTGCAAAGGCCAGAGATGCAACAGCTGGTTGTGTGAGGAGAAAGGCAGGTGCGAGGGACGTCATGGGTTATAACCCAAACGGTCCAGCCTCGAGAACCAAGCTTTTCCTTATGACATACCACATTGCATCCATACTGCTAAGCTTTCTTCACGTGGGGTGATTTGCATCGTGTCCAATGGATCCGGTCAGACAGGGTCTACGTACATCATACGTTTGTCCACGGTGGGGGTGTCGTCGTGTCTTTCTTCTTTCTAACCTGGAAGATGTCTAGTGAGCAAAGACCCTTGACGTCGACTGCGGATTGATTGGATCCAGCTGGAACATGTTAGCAATTTGATTGTTTTACCGGACTGATGACGTCCAGGGAATTGCTTCTCTTTCGTGGAGCTTCGGCTAGCATGACGTCACCACCATCTTCTCCGCATGCTGAAGCTTCATGGTCCGATTGGCAAATAGTATAGTTACTATAACGGTATTGGATCAATTGGGTAGATTGGGTAGATTGACTGCAGGAAACTCTCTGTGACACGTAAGTTGGCGTCTAATTGGCCCTACTTGACACATTACTCCCCGGTCATTTGAGTTACTATTAGGGTTAGGGTTTTCACAAAGAACAAGAAGAGATCCTGCACTCGTTATGACCAGTAATCTCCTAGACAATCCAATCAAAATGGTAAATACTAGGCTATTCCACAAACTCGCTTGGTGTTATGCAGATATGAGATGATCAATCGAATCTGTGCAACGGGTCAGATGCTAGCAGTCGTGACTACATATTGCGGCGAGAAAAGGGAGTGGTTTATACGAGGTTACTTTGCGTAGGACTCCTGTACGTTTTTCAGTAATCAGCGAAGATGTCGAAATTTGATGATGGGTCTAGATTGATCTAATGGTAGGCTAGATCGATCGAGGTATATGCTAGTAGGTCATCACCAATGCTACTGGGCAGGTACTTAGTAATTTAGTGCTGATAGACGTGTATACAATTCATTACATGTTGACTCATCCAGTGAATAGGACACCGAACGAGATTCGTTACCTGGAAAAGACAAGATCTGTGAAAGCCCCAAGTAGTCAGTCGAAATCCTAAGCTAAGCTTAAGCCCTCGATCGTGCACTGAAGAACAACTCACTCAATTGGACTATTTAGTCATAGTAGAAATTCGGCATCTAAAATCGATAGGGGCAGCACAAACTCTGAAGAAAACATGGTTTATTCTCCGATACTGTCCACGTCTGTGGGGCTGAATCTTCTTTAGCCTCTTGCTTACACAAGTGGCAAGTGTGGCACACCAAAATCCAACGGGTAGGATAATAGCATGGACCATCCAGACATGATTCGAATCAGAATTGTCGATTCCACCTTTGACTTTGAAATACGTGTCCATGCATTATACATGTAAACTTACCGACGAGCTCGGTAAGCACCAACAAGACTGTCCTACAGGGTTGCATATGTATGTAGATAAATGGGCCGTACGGGGTACAAGATGGACTCACATGACCCCATTGCACTTGAATCAGCAAGATGGAGCCACATTCTATGTTTCGCCCTCGGTCAGGGGAATCTTTGGGGCCTTAACATGGAAACTCTACCCCGAATTGTGGATGGTGGCCAGATGGAACAAACAGATCTGGCTCAACACTGATTGGATCGGAGAAAGACCCTTTTTCTCTCAATCATTTTGAATTTGAATTTTGATACTTCTGAAATCAGCGAAAAAGAGTACCATACGTTACCGACATGGCCCGGTGGGGGCATTCCTGACGAGCCAGCATGTACTGCGGTATACGTACGGACGGAGTACCGAAAACGCAAGCATGAAGGAAAGGAACGTGCTTGCCCACCACTCGACACTAGTGAATCTATCAAAAAGTCTAATAGAAACACTTTGGCCACTGAGTGGTGGTATGGAAATACTCCGCTTCTATTTTCGAGCTTTGCAAAATTAGGACGGTCACCGTTAGTACGTACCTGGACTAGCGAGGACACTTTAGGCGCGAACACTGGAGCTAGGAAGATTGCCTCTTGGACAGGGAAATACTACTGTCGTATAGTGTTATCAAGCTAAAGTGTTTAGCTGGTAGGAACAGCTTTGATATTCGATATTTAGCGCAATTTGACTTGATGGATCTGCTTGATCGATTTCTTATGGGTATCGTTAAAGCGTCAAAAATATTGAATTTTTGTTTGACTGCGGATACTCGGTATTTGATCCTCATGTCGGACAGTATGTACTCAACGTACATGGTGGGTCTAGCTAAAAGCTCATGTATAGTGAAGGCACATGGACGCCCCCCCCCCCCCCCCCCCAAAACGATTATTGACTCTATGGATATTGGCTAGGGGCAGAGAAACGATATCTAGATATCAGCGATTTGAGGCTCAGATGTGTAAGGCACGGAAAATAAGGGACCACAATGCTAGTAATAACTAAGTAAAAATTACCAGTCACGGAGGAACAAGAGGAGTCAAGCAGGAAAAAAAAAAGAAACAGGAACATACCGACGCCACCTCTACACGCACGACAATTGGCCAATGGCTAAATTGTTTATCTAGGTACGGAGTACGGAGCGCCCAACTCATCCACAGCAATAACACATGCCCGTTCGCAAGGAATATCGGAAGTTTAGAGAACGGGTTCACGAATCATCCCGGTTGATAGAAACAAACCAACCAACATGTTCATATCATGCAACACTATTAATATGAAGGTATTTCCAGAGTCCAAACCTACTTACATACATAGGTAGTACAGGGAGAGAGTACAGACAGAAACACCAATCACAAGATACTTGCATTTACCCTAGCGTCCGGGGCTTAGCTGGATTTGGTATGGCATGTCCTCTTGCTCGTACCGACTTTAGCACTGTACATATCCCACTAGCCACAAATGGTTAGGGCGGGGACTAATGTGATCAACTGACCACTCGCAGTGCTTGCCAGCATGTCGACAGGCTAAGTCTTTCATGGACTAGACTTGGGCCATGGTCAAATCGATAGATTCGATGCCTAAATCTTAGCGCGTGTCCGTACGCACTACTGTCTCTGGACGAGTAGGTGACTAAAGTTCAGAATATTCAGTGACATTACTTGATGAATTGAGATGGGGCTAAATCGAGATGTAACCGTATTCAGCGTCCATATACCAGACTGTCAGACCATGAGATGACACTGTCAGTACATTTTACCACCCACATATTCTAGCGCAGGCAGGCACCACCAGAATTGCTTTGGGTGTGACTAACAGCCCATGATCAAGATTCCAAATGCATCAGTCTTGGGAAGGGCCGTACCCCATTCTGTAATCTATATGGTGTACGTACATACTATGTACAATCATACAATCATACTCCGTTCAATGAATACAAAGAGTGGGGCCGATGTTAGCGTCTTTTAGCGTCATTCCTCACCACTCAATCGGGCTTTCGCTGCCGAGTCTAGATGCGGCTCTAGGCTCGTTACGTACTAGTCCGATACTACAATACATACATGACAATCTGTGCTAACGATTCAATAGTCATGGTATAATACAGTCATTTAATATTTCTCATTTGCCTGGGGTCTGTTTTTGCCGCACTGTCAGCGTTCACCATTTCGCTTAACCTACATAGTATGCTGTTAGGGCCGTTGATTTGGTTGAATACACCCGATACGTACGAGGGCCATACGGTAAACCATGACTTGTAAAGTGGGATCGCACCAGGACCATGTGATTTATTTTATGGAAAAGTGGAGTCGACTTCATGCCTGTCCGTTTATTTTATTTTTTTTTACTCAGAGTCCAATATGTACGTGCAAAATCCTACCCTAAATACGGACGTATGTTCGTCCATACGCCGTTTGTACGGTAATTATCTCATTGATGTCGTCGCTCTATCAGCTTGAGTACAATAGTGGTTGGACAGGATGTTCGTCGGTATTTCCTCGGGATTCTTACTCATATACTTTTCTGTTCCAAGGTTGAAGACTTTCTTCTTTCGATAGGATACAGATGGTGACATTATTCACTTTCTGATACACACCTGGATAGATCGCTGTCGTCGATACACGGAGTCCAGAAAAGAAAACATCCCTGCATGCACAGTGCGACATGGACATACAGTTCGCTGTCAGATTGTAGGGTTACTAGGCCAGGGCGGAGGCGGAGGCATATTCCCGGATGCAAGGGAGTCGACAGGACGAATTACCGACGCCACGCGATATGTTCAATTGGTCGCCTTTTTGCTGTTATTTGTACGGTACCGAGTATCATCAATACGATGTTATTTTACGTATCTGACTTTACGCTGTATGGCGCGTTACCGAGTCTTGTCCGTTCTTTGTCCACATGCTGCGAGGCATCATATCCTCGATCTCTACGCGGAGTAAGGTCCGTAGACACCATAGTAGTCAGAAATACTATAGAAAGATTCTAGGCATGATGGACATGGCAAAAGAAAAGTTCTAGATCCATCCAATAAGCCTCATCGACTTTTATACATCGAATGGATCAGTTATGTTGATCTTCCCTGCGCCGCACCACCATGATCGTCACTCGCTCTTGGTTATTCCCCACAACCGGTCAATCTCGCACAGATCCAGCATCGTTTTGCAGTTGCTCTTCGCGCCTATTTTTCTTTGCTGGCGGTTCGTTCTCTGGCCTTTCTTTACTTTTTCTAGTAGATCAGTTGAACTTCGTTGCCGCGATAAACTGTAAGGTTGTAAGGTTATTGATCATTTGTTTCCGGGTTCAATCTTCCGATCTGTAGTCTTTTGCGTGATTTTTGGTCTGGTTATTCGGATCGCCCGAGATACAGTGCCTAGTCGCAACGAGTATCAATTCGAAGAATATTACTTCTTCGCGTACAATGGGCAGTCTGAGTGAATCACAATCTCCCCTACATCACTCGCTGCGCAAATAAGCTACACAACAAAGCCATGAACTAACAGATCGACTCGATCAGACGAAGGCCCAATCGGGAAGTGGCCAACGATGGCTGAGGCGGCGGCGGCGCGCGGAGGGGACCGCCAGCCCTGTCAACCACGTTGTCGCTGATCCTGATCCATAATTTATTGCTCTTGACTGAATTATACATGGTCGATTTGCGTTCTAGATAGCTACAATTAAGAAAGTTCTCAGTACAGCAGAATCGCTTCCTTCTCGACTCCTTTGGGCATCTGAGATTTTGACGCTTACTTGCAATTTGTTCTTTTTCATGCTAATTACCAGAAATTGCTACGTGGGTGCGTAAGGAGTACTAGTCGTAATTCATAAATTACAGTTCATTTCCGTAATGACACTCGACAAATTCCAGCTCAGCTCCTCTATTCTGTTCGTTGCGTCCGTGGTCCGTGGTCACTGGTGAATCAGCATTATTACTCAGCGTGATAAGAATGATTCTATCAGTTCACCTAACGTATTTTGCTGACTAGCTGGCTGGACGTACCAAGTGCTCTGGTACGTACACCTGTATCGAGGGTCCTACCTGGACGATTGGCCAGAGATTGAACGAACCCGACTGCTGCTAATCACTCATGTCACTTGTTTGGTCATTGATTTCATCGAGTCCAAAATCTCACACGGCTTTACCGTTGGTCGGCGAGTTGAGCAATCAGACCATACAGTGTACGGCGGTAAGATACGTACCGCATAAACAATCGTTCGTACAGACCGCTGGCTGGCCCACGGCCGCCCACCCATTCTTCCTTCCTTTTGTCTCTGTGTTTTTTCATTCCTTTTTTCCTGCTGCTTCTTTTGAGAGTGCGCATTTACATACATTGATAAGTAACTATGTTGTTTCGTAGTGACTAACCAGGTACAGCTGCTGCGCCGTGCTATATAGTATTAATCACATTTATTCGTGACCCCCCCCCCTTTTCATTTTGCTTTTTTGCTTCCTGTTTAGCATTCCACTTCTTCCATAAGCAGGCATACCGCGTTGAATACTGCATTGCCATCTGTGATGGACTCATTTCGCATCAGCGCTACGGTGATTGCTTGATTGTTGGGTCCATATTCGGTACCGAATAGTCAATACGCGCCGTACCCGTATTTCGGCGGAACTAGTCGTATTGGCTGTATTTGGTGTATTATTGAGCTTTTTTCTTACTATTGTCGCAGTGGCCTCTCCTGTCGCCTTCATTTCGCGTAGTCTGCCTGCGCAGTTGGCTCGATAGATTGAAGCTGAGCGACTTTAATTAGACGGATAGCTGTTATTGTATTGCCATCATACCACACGCATGTAGCAGCACTAATCGAGTGAACCAAATACGATAAAACAGTGGCAATAGACCGAGCACGGGATTCCCCGCGCTGGGCGACGCTGGTCCAGACCCGACCAGAGGACGAGCCACAGCCGACCGACTAATTCCACTTGGGCCTGCACGATCATGGAGCCACACGCCCACCTCGCCGGATACCTCCTTCTCCAGCGCCCTGGTCCCTCTCTTTCTCTTCTCCCTCTTCTCTCGCTCACTTCCTCTTAATCCTCTTCTCTTACTCGCTAGTCTAACCTTTTCTTCTCCTCTCCTCTTCGCTGCTCTCACTGCTCGTTAGCTAGTGTACCTCGAGATCTGCTGTCCCTTCTCCATCGCTCTTTTCTGTCCCAACGCTCATTCTTCCTCCCTATCGCACCTCCACGTGTGTCGACTTGCTGGCCTCGTCTCGTCTTGTATCGCCCGTTATTTCTTGTGTGTAAGGGTTCGCGATCAGAGGAGTCCTTTGTGCACAGACAGAAAAAGACGTGGACGTGGTGAAATTGTTTGTCGCGTACTCGGTCGGCATCCAAGGCTTGCGGCTATCACTGTGAGGAAATCAGAAAAGCCAATTATTTTCACGGGAGATTGTGCGAACCGGTTGCTCGCATCGGCGCTGTAGACACGACTAGTCATCATCAATCTTACAGGGCAACCCTATGAAGGCATACTACTGGTGATGCGACGACGACTTCTGACTACCGCCCATCGCTAGCATCGGGTCAGCGCTTCTGCTTCCCAACCCGCCATCCACAACCGCGACTGAGATCCTTGGCGCTCGCAAAAAGAAAAACAAGAGAGATCACTAAACTTTAGTATCCTTCGGGCAGTTCCCAGTCTTGACCTTTACCATGCAATCTGGTGCAAGTTATTTTGGATAAACTCCCGTCTGGACCCACGGTTCTCGATTATCAGATCCGTCTCTACTCCCATCGCCGCTCAACTATATATTCGGCCGATTCAAATTGGGAAACTGGTCTTCAAAAACTTCCCACAGGAAGATACCAACGGCGCTCCTCTCGCACAGCTTCATCGGTTAGGGACCTTTCCCTGAGAAATCAGTCCTACTGGATCCTTCAGGCGACTTCAGTGGCCGATTCTGGTCCTTGGGTTCAAACACGATCAACCCAGCTTTAAACCTTGCAGCTACGGTTCCTGCACCAGCAACATTGTCGACTCCGCCCAGTCTCGACCCCGAATATCTCCGTTCCGCTCAAGGTTTCAACCGTCAGCAACCAGCCCATATGGCAGCTCTCGCGGTTCCTCCACCCGGCATGGGTCCAGCACTTGATATGAATCCAGCTCCGCAACCACTGACGGCGCGTCGGCCAGCAGCATCGAATCTTCCTGTATTCGAGCTGCCTCCGCCAGCGAACTTTGGCCTGGTCAATGCCTCCACCAAGTTTCCATCCCCCTCGGCCATCAACCCTGTGTCAAACGTGAGCAATTTACTCACCCCGCCCTCAAATCACTCTGGAGAGGGCGCGACGAATTCGTTGCCACCCGGCCCGAGTATTTCTACTGCGATTTCTGCGTCTCAAGAGGTCTCCTCGTATCAGCCATCGTGGCAAAACCAGAACTCGTATACTTACGGTTCTCCTTCCCAAGCTTCCTGGGGCCCCAATTCTACTGGTGTCTTCCCGCCACCACGAAGTGTGCTCTCCCCCACGTCTGGATCTCTCGCTCGAGGCAGCGTCAGTTTACCGCCTACGAGCGAGGGTATGGCGCCACAATATGAACTCAACCATCATCTGCCCCCGTTTCAACAACACTCAATACCCACTTCATCTCCTGCTTCTGCTACTTCTGTCATGTCGCATGGACAACATCCGCAACAGCAAGCTATGAGTCAGCTTCCTACGACTTCTGGTGGTTCCTCCCATTATCAAACGGCAACGGTTGATCTGTATGGATCGCGACCGATGGTGAGCCCGTTATTCAGTTCGTCCTCGGTCGGTGCTGGCGCGTATCCTCCTTCATACGGAGCCTCGCCAGTTGGCCAAAGCGGATACACGCCTCGGCTTCCCTCTGGCCCCAGCCAATCTCCGCCAATGCAGCCGCCTCATTTGGGCTACGGTCGGCCGCCATGGCCGTCGTACTCGTTACCTGCCATGACGGGACCGATCATGACGAACGTACATAATCCCAATGGGCAGATGTCGCTCATGGGTAATATGGCAACCGGCATGATGCCGGGATTTACCAGCGGGCATCTCGCAAGCATGCAGCACATGTATGGGAGCCATCCTTCGCATCACCAAGGACATGGCCAGTCTGCACCGCCTAATGATCGTCCTTTCAAGTGTGACCAGTGTCCTCAGTCGTTCAACCGAAATCACGATCTTAAAAGACACAAGCGCATCCACTTGTCCGTCAAACCATTTCCCTGCAATCACTGCGAGAAGAGCTTTTCACGCAAAGATGCTCTCAAGGTACGTCTTACTTTGTTCGATTCTAGTCAGCAATGGTTATACTAAAACTTTCTTTAGCGACATCTCCTTGTCAAAGGATGCGGGAAAAACACGGATACGAGCTCTAATGCCGGAACCAAGGACGACGACAGTCTGACCAAAGTCGAGTCACATAGTGATAAAGCGAGCCCCCTTTCAAATGGCGTCTAAACGAGCCATTACAATACTTTGTAAACTTTTCCCACCGTTTTCTTCTCGTTATTTCTTGCAAGATTCCTTTTTTTTCATCTAAAGTTTTGTCATTCTGAGCAAGGTGTCAGGAAGGTTGTTTGAAATATCTGGGCGCATCACTGTTTGCTTCATCATATCATGTATTCCAAGATGATTCCTGTATGGTTTACGATCATCACGCTTTTGTTTCCGTCTGCTTCTCCATTATCGGCCGAACAGTACACTTTTTCCTTCTTATCCTTCGATTCTTGTTATTACATCATTCCATACGATTTTCTTGCCTTTGGTCTCTTTTTCTAATCGTATCCGAATATGATGATTGAATGGTTACATGGTTACTATTCGCAGTGGCGAGGTAAGGCGAGGACAAATTAGGTGGTTGATATTGTCTCTATATATACTTGCACATATACACAAACATATTTCTCACTCACACCTAGATACTCTGTACTTAAAATAGTACATATGTAGCTAACATTCGATACCCAGAACCAGCAATCAGCAATCTCGGCAAGTACGGAAAGCCACTTGTACCTATTGATAGGAATTACTCAACTAGGTAAAAAGTCAACAAGAAGCAAAGTAATTAGGGCAAGCGAATCCCTGTGACCTTGCTTTCGCTTTGATTTCCTCGTTGGCTGTGCTGGGTAATGATCGACGCGTGGTATGTATGTATCCTGTCTGCGATTACGTGTATTTACGTTACGCATCTAGCTAGGATATATGTATCGACTAAGTTGGTTTTCTTCCTTGATAGATACATAATAGAAACAGATGCAGCTTCTCTAACATTTCGGTTTGATGTGACATTGTACATAGTATGCACGACATACTATTTAGAGGTGTTTGATAAAGACCACTAAGAGATGGCTCAATTGAGCTGTGTGATTGGTCAGATGGATGGGAATGACATAATCCGAGACTGACCTCATCGTGATAGTTACCTAACTCCCAGCGGGGTTGTCCTCTTTCAATTGAAAGAACTGAGCATACTTACTCTGATGTTTTTTGTCAACCGTATTCATCTAGAGATCTTTGAACATCCATGTAACTACCAAATCTGTTTCATCATACCAATCGCAGTCAACCGGTTCCCCCCGCGACTGTTACTAACGTAAACGATCTTCGTCTCCGATCCTCACCCCACTTGACAATCCCCCTCAATGCGATTGTTGTTCACAGGGCCTTCTCTTAGCTCGAGAACCGCAATTACTAACTTATTACCCAAAGTGACTAATCGCCTCTTGCCAAAATCCGGATTATCCGTTTCCCAGCGCTGTCAATTGAAAACTCTTGCTTCTTCCTCTTCGAATTTCAATACATCTGCAACTTCTATTTCAAAGAGATATATTCATTGCTCCTCTGTCGCTATGGCTGGTGTTAGTAAAGCTTGTTGCTCGTGAGTTGTCCGACGATTGATGTTTTAGTTGAGGTTGGCTGATGATGAGAATGATGCAGTATCCCGCCCGTTATTTCTAAGGGATATGAAGCCAAGGGTGAATACAAGACCCTTGGTGGACTGAAGACTTGTATGTTGTCTGTTGGGCTGATCAGAAATTCAATCGCTAATAATCCGTGCAGATGTCACTGGTCCCGCCGATGCCACTCGTGCCATTTTCGTTTTCTACGGTATGCCCCCTTTCCTACACTCTACACACGATTCATAGCAATAGACTAATGATAGAAGATATTTTCGGCTACTTCCCCCAAACCCTCCAGGGCGCCGATATCCTCGCCAACGCCGACAAGGACCAGAAATACCGCGTCTTCATCCCCGATTTCTTCGAGGGCGAACCCGCCGACATCTCGTGGTACCCACCCACCACCGACGAACACAAGCAGAAACTCGGCAAATTCTTCGAAACCCGCGCCGCTCCTCCAGGCCATCTTGCCAAGATCCCAGGCATCATCGCAGATGCCAACAAGGAAGCCAGCAGCGGCAGCGGATTCACCTCCTGGGGCATCCTAGGCTACTGCTGGGGCGGCAAAGTTGCCAATCTCGCCTTGGGCAAGGATACCATTTTCAAGGCTGGTGCGCAGGCTCATCCGGCCATGTTGGATCCGGAGGATGCGAAGAATGTCACTGTGCCGATTGCCTTGTTGGCGTCAAAGGATGAGGACCCTGCTGCCGTCAAGGCCTATGAGGCCAACTTGAAAGTTCCCAAGTTTGTTGATACTTATTCTACGCAGATCCATGGATGGTTGGCTGCCCGAGCTGATCTGGAGGATCCAGAGAACAAGAAGGAATATGAACGCGGATACCGTGCTCTATTGGACTTTTTCCACCAGTATCTGTGATGACGTCATTTGACTAAGCTGAAGGGGACGCTCCAAGGTAGATGATAGCTACGTATTGCTGAACAAGACGATTTGAACGATCTCTAGCTCGAGTACTTCGTAATATAGAAGAAAGTAGGAATCTATTCGTACGTAACTCAGGGTCTAACTCCCAACTCCAACAGCCGAATGTTCCGTTTTCCCTGTTCGGCGCTAGACCTTTGCGATCCGTTTGCCGACTGCCGGCGATAAATGACGTGACTAAGCTTTGTTTTCAAATGCAACTAGTTGGCTTTGACTGTCAGGCCATGACTTTTTCTTTATACCGAAATTTATCCGGATGGCTGCAAATTTCTATATAACGGAGTCGCGCCATTGATCGTTTTATAGTTGCTCGCAAAAAATGTTCATGTCGTATCGAATAGCGGGTTAGATACCTAGCTTACGATTGAGCTGCCCCCGCAGCAAAAGATCTCGAGATGGACTACACCCAAGACACGATGGAGTTTGCTCCCCTCGAACGCACTCGATCCTTCGATGAGGAACCAAAACAGCCCACCAACATCCACAACGTAATTGAGCACGCTTTACAGAACCTCAATACCGGAACAGCAACGAAAGCAACCAAAGCGATAGCGAAATCGCCGAGAAATGGATTGACCAAAGAAGATGTGAAGTACCTCTTTTCCGGCGCGCCACATTTCATGCTCGAAAAGGGGAGACATAACCATTGGTACCCGCATGTCCTGTTTCCCTGGGACATGAGTTTACCGATTCAAGATCTGTGGGATAGAGAGCAGTTGCGCCACGAATCGTTTACGTTGTCGACGCTCCATGCGCATCTTCCCATACCGTCGAAATGCGACCACAAGGACAGCAACAAACAAGGATGGCAATACGAAGAAGGTGTGAAACGATCAACGTACGATCTCGGGATCTTTGAAGTGCCCAACATGCTCTCCGTAAACGGCAAGGAGCCCGGCGCAATCGGATTTCGACATTTTCTGGAGCTGGCGACTGCTGATGCGGTGCGATACAAAAGGGCGCTTCCGTCGAGAGGCAAAGGGGACACCCTGGATCCTCACCTATTGTCGAGTATGCCTCTAACAGAGGTTTTTGATACCTTGAGTCATTTGAGAGATTCGTATTCGCTATGCAATCATGAGTCAATTGTTTTGGATCGACACAAACTGCTGTGCGAGGGTCCGCCGGCTTGGAAACGGATCGGTGTGCGCGATGTTCCTATCAGGTATCTTGTGGAGAGGTTGGAGCATCTTTCCAATTTTCGACTGGATGCGATCAAGCATGTACCTACGGACGAGTCGGGCCATAAGAAGACCATCACGATCCTAGACAAAGAATCGCCGGAGTCACTACATAAAAGTCTGTATACGAAACTCTTGTTTCCGCCTCCACAGGGCTGGAGTCAACATCAACATGAAGAGCTCAAAGGGCAGATTGAGGTACTCACACGGGTTCTAGCAGTCAAGGGTGCTTGGATCGATATGAGTCTTCCTGAGTGGCGACTCCGTGTTGGACAGATCCTTTGGGAAAGGCCACCGCATGCAGATGGAGATTGTATGGATTGCATCAAAGAGGAAAACGGAAAGCCAGAAGAGAGCAAAAGAGGCAAATCATATTTGAGCCTCGATACTGGTATTGAGAGGAAATGGCTATTGATCCAACTCCTCTTGGCTGGAGAGCTGCTCATGCGTCTGGATGCTATCGTGCAATTAGCTGTCTTGCAGTACTCCAAAACTATAACTGTCACGCCTCAGGATATGCACGAATTCGACAAGTTGCGGCATGGAAAAGTTAATTGGGATGTTCTCTTCTTCCAGCGGGCATCTGATAATCTGATATTCAGGTTTATACCCCCGGGAACACCACCGACTACTATAATTGAAGAGCCCCAATCAAAAAACGGAACCCCTCCGCAGACCCAAACAAAACAACACGGGGGCTTTCGCTCAAGATTTGGCAGCCTATCGAAACATTTTCCTTTGCGCCGTTCCAGCTCTACAGGACAAGAGAATATTTCTCATGAACAGGCTTCGTGCGAGTCTATTTGGGATACCGTCGTGGTTGTCCCACGCCATCCAGAGCGGCAGCTCAAAGGCCTTTCCGTATTTGCGGAAAAGATTGGCTGGCCTGGCCATGAGACACTTGAAGAAAGAATTCGATTAAACTTGCTTCTGACTTCAGACTCCGTTGAATCCGTGTATAGGATACCGGTCCAAAACCAATCAAGGTCAAGAGAGTTGCCAAAGAAGGAGGCATATTGCAGAAGCACATCTCATCGTTATGTGAGCCTCCACGAACCTGACCGTGCGGCCAATAACGCGACCTCCTGCACAGGAGGATGGCTTTCTCGTTCATGGCTGGCAGGGCTCGTGATGCCTGGGGAAAGCATCCACCAAATACTTATGGCCACGGTCCTTGAGAATGACCCAACAGTTCTACACAGTTTAGGCTCAGTCGCCAATCTTTACGGAGGACTTAGCTATGGCGATGAATACACATGGTGGAGCACCAAATGTATTGTCGGAAAGGTTTTGGCTGCTTTGCCCGGTTCAAAGGTATGCATGGGATGGGTGAGGGTAAGCACAATCCCAGGGACTGAGAACGACAAAGGATTTGTCAAAATCAGTAATACGTGGATTTCAGTGGAAAATATTCAAGAGCCACTGCAAAAGAACGCACGGATTCGACAAGGGATAAAGATGGCGAGCGAATCTAATCCGCTCGGAAAGGGGCGAGTGGCTAGTGATACATTCACCATCCCCGTTGACGAAGGCGGCGATGAAAAGGTCTCACAATTCGATGTGAAGTTTGAAAAACTCATACTCTCGCGGCAGTCAACGTCGGTTGAGTGCTGTGGGTCAGAAACAATCAAAAGCATCTTCACCGCAGATCGAGCATCGGTGTTTTTTCAAGTGATCTCGTCTGAGTCATCTACAATTACTTTTCATTTGAAGCATAACGTTGCTTTCATCTCGTCATATAAATGTCAACCCCCGCGCGGATCAGTTGCGCATCATACGCCGCAGCATGACAGTCCTGAGATACACGAACATGATGGACAGTTTCAACACACGCATCTACCAGGCCATCCACTACACAAATCATACGAATACAAATACGTCCCTCTCAAAGACCTGCGTTCAGACACACGCCCGCCTATCGTCTTCTTTCCGTCAAGCCAAGAAACTTCTTCGTCGGCTACTGATACTCATCTCACCACCGCCCACAATGATAATCTTATACATGACCACGCCCATAAACAAGACAAGAAAGACGCAGAGGACGAAACCCTTGAACCAGTCTGGATCCTAGATGCGCGCTCCTCAGCACGCGATAAGGAAGTGTTTGCGCGTGCTTGGTGCGCAGCTGTTGGCGTTAATGCGCTCATTGGCCGGGTTGGAAGGACTTGTTTGGCTTGCTGTGTAAGGGAAGCTAGGGCAATTGGGGTTGGAGTTGTCATCCGAGTTTGATTGTTTGCATGACTTTTGAGATATCCTTGGCTGAAGACGGATTGTATATATTTATACAGATACTCATGAATGATAATAATGTTTGATATAGAGACCTGGTTGTGGAATATTCAACATGGTGTAACACGTCAAAAATATCCATTTCATTTACTTCTGCACATCGATTGTAAACCATACAAAACCCTAACCTACTTTACGTACACCCCGCTATCTCCGTCCATTCACCGCCTGCCTTTTACAGCTTAATCTCGGTGATGTTTGCATTGTTTGCCTCTGACAACAAACAAACAAGACGGCATTTCGAGGATATTCAGATTTAACTACGCCATATTCAAACTCGTTCAATTAACGAGTCTTCATACTTACGACTTCCCGTTTCAAGCGTATTGTCGTCTTATTGTGATTCGTCGTTCATAAAATATGGCTCAGCCAGTAAGTCGAGTACCTTCGTCTCCGATTTGCAAGACGCCAGATGCTAACTCCTTTATCCTTCCCTACAGAACCCTCCAATCCCTCAACATGTCTCCGCATTACTTTCACATCTCACATCCCGACCGGGCGTCCAATCAACTTTGATATTATCCCGCAAAGATGGATCAATTATTCAAAGTACCGGTCTCTTAGCCGCAACGTCACCCTCATCGCTCGGTACGAGCAACACAACGAATACGGACCACAACAACGCAGACAACTCATTCCCACCCAGAGGTGCCGTTACGAACTCATCCACAACATCAACAGATCTTGCATCACCGACGCTACCGCCGCCAGATTCTACTGTGTCAGGTCAGCAACCCTCCGCAAGCCCAAATCAGAACAACCAGCAATCGTACAGGCCCAGTCAAGCAGAGACTCTAGCTGCACACATATTCGCTTTTATGACGAGTGCCTCTAGCTTGGCGTTGTCTCTATCAGGAGATTCTCCATCAAAAGGCAATGACGATGTTGGGTATGACTCGCGATCGAAAGGGATTAACGGCACGTTAGGCAACGGCACTACTCCCGACGATACCACCGCTACAGATCGAACGCATGAACGCGAGGAGGACGACGAGATTAAGCTTTTAAGACTGCGCACGAAAAAGAATGAGATTGTCGTTGTGCCTGACCGGAAATATCTGTTGTGTGTGGTGCATGATGCTTCTGGAGCTGGTGCTACGTCTGCGTCTGGTGGTGGGACGTCAAGGTGAACAGTTTCGACTTAGGAGATTTGTCGAGCGTCCAGGGGGATTTTTTCTGGTTGTTTTTTTCTTGTATATATGATGATGAAGTTTTGGACTCGGTTATTGTTGCGATGATACCACTTAGAAAGAATCAGAAACTTTTTTGACGAATACCTCTGGGTTTCCCAGGTGTAGAAGAAATCCAAGAATTCAAGAACGCCACAATGCATTGACGATGGGAAGCCCTTCAGCTACAATTGCTTTCACATGGGCTTCGGAATCTCTATCGCCGAGTCCCCTCAGTGGGGTAGTTAACGGAGACTGGCAAGATCTTGGACAAGTAGATAGCTCATTCAACAACTATTTCAAGGACTCTACTATCTTTCATCTTCTGATCTTACTCTCATTCCGCACTGCAAAACGAGATGGCAGCTACATTCGATGTTTCTCAAGCCAGGGCACGGTTTCCAGGTTTGAATCAGCCGATAGTGCTGCTTGATAACGCAGGTATAGTGGATCTCTAAAACAAGAGAGAGAGAGAGAGAGAGAGAGAAAATGCATCATTTCAACTGACATGCAAGTCCATAGGTGGAAGCCAGGTGCTCGATACGGTTATCGACTCGTGAGTACAAAGTGCTCGATACCAATCTACCGAATACTGATGGGACACAGTATCTGTAACTACCTGTCAAAGACCAATGTTCAACTTACAGCTACATATCCGGTTTCACAGACATCTACCCAGTTGTATAATGCCGGATACGCGGCAGCTGCAAAGTTCATCAATGCCAGTGTAGACGAAGTATGCAATCCCAATATAATGAGTTTCCTATTTCACTGAAGGTGAGAACAGATATCAATAGGAATATCATCTACTCAACTCCTTCACAATCTCTCAACGGCGTTCGACTTCCAGCCCGGAGACGAAATCATCATCTCGAATCTCAATCATGAGGCCAACAGCGCCGCCTGGGTACGCATTGCGCAGCGTTTGAATCTAACACTCAAGATCTGGAGCAGCAAGGGCACAAATCCGGAATGCGATTTGGATTCTTTGAGGCCCTTATTGTCGAATAATACAAGGATTGTGACTTGCCCGCATGCATCGAATATCACGGGCACGATTACTAGAGTGAAGGAAATCGCAGATTTGGTCCATTCGTTTCCAAAGGTAGGATTCTGGTTATTTGTATCGTTTGCGACTGACAAGGCGGATTTTTCTAGGCTTTACTATGTGTTGACGGCGTCGCCCTTGCTCCTCATCGACAGGTAGACGTGAAAGCCCTCGATGTCGACTTTTATGTTAGCACCCAACCAAATCTTTCGGAATGCAGTTCCAACCACTAAAAGTTTCTCAGGTCTTCTCGTGGTACAAAGTCTATGGCCCTCACATCGCGCAGTTATATGCCTCTTCACGAGTACACAACCAAATCAACTCCTTGGCCCACTACTTCAAGCCCACCCAACCACCTCAAAACCTCGACACAAAACTGAATCTGGCCTCTGCGAGTTACGATCTTCTGCCCTCGCTTCCATTGATCGTCAACGACTATCTCGGCACAGATGACCCCAAGAAGGCAGATGCCATTTGGTCTGCGATTGCGGAACATGAAGAGCGTTTGCAGGAGATCCTGCTACAGTATTTGCGTGACAAGGCTAACGAAGGTATTGTCACTATTTATGGCGAGCCAAGCGCTAGTCAAGAACTGAGGGTGCCGGTGATTAGCTTTACAGTGAAAGGGATGTCATCTCGAAGCGTTGTTGAGGAGGTGGAGAAGATCTCTAAACTTGGGTTTCGGAATGGGCATATGTATTCCCACCGCTTGTTGAAGGATGTATTTGCTCTTGAGGATGTCGAGGATGGAGTCGTTCGTATCAGTATGCTGCATTATAATACTGGTAAGTCTGCGTTCATTTGGTCGATTACTGGTCTTCATGGCTGATGATTTGTGATGTACAGAAGCAGAGATGCATGAGGTTGTCAAGGTATTGGACCAGGTTATACCAAAAGCATAGCCTGTGGCAGAGGCACTTGAGCAATCAAGACTTCAATTAGGGTTGTGATCTCCAAATTGGGAAGTAGATAACTAAAGCATGTTTCTGCCTTATTATTCGGGCATCATGTTGATATAAAATGTCACGTGGTGATAACAAATATTCTCGGCATCAAAAAAGTTTGAGAACCAAAACCACAACAACTAACGAATCATTACATATCGGCAATCTCTCCAATCTTGTAGCTTGAGGTTCTTTCACTGTTATAGAATAAAAGAATTTTTTTATCGTCTTTTTATTTGTTCGAGGCCGGACAAAGAACCACGGGTAGTCAAACGCGTTCTTCGTCCCGCTCGGTCAAGCCAACATGGGTTCAAGTCAAAAGAGGAAGAAGGAGAAGCAGAAAGATTTCCAGGTCCGTTCGTCATGTCTCCGTGTATTTCTGGTGCTAAGCTGACATACTATGTTCCTGCTTTAGAAACCAAAGCTCAAGGTTGGCAAGGCAAAGGCTAAGCCTGCGAACTTTACAGACACGAGTTTTAAATCGAAAGGTATGTACTTGATTTTCTATTATTAAAACTATTTGGACTTCCTATTGACAAAACGTAGCAATTATGCTAAATCAACAATCACTTTCCACCAATGCACCAACAACCTCGTCACAATTCTCACACCATCTATCTCTCCTATCAAGCAAATCCGACACGCAGCGCAAAGAGTCGCTTGCGCACCTCACAACTTCAGTGTCATCTCGCCCCGTGGATTCGCCCTTGCCACAGCCTGTGAGCGTGATGATACCAAAATTGGTACCCTTACTTCTGGACGCCAGCAACAGCGTACGAGCACAGCTCCTGAAGTTTCTCAAAACCTTGCCGACAGCTGATATTGAGGCCCACGCTGCCCAGTTGCTGCCATATATTCGAGCGGGAATGACGCATTTAGCAGCGGATATCCGCTCATCGGCAGTTGAAGTTCTTGGATGGTTGGTGGAGACGGCAGGAAGAGAAGTCGTGTCTTGTCCTGGAGGTTGGATCAAGACTTTGAACTGTTTCCTTTCTCTCCTCGGATGGCATACAGAAGAGTCGTCGAAATGGTCTTCTAATCGAAGTTCATTCGGTAAAGCTGGTAGCGAAGGCCGGCCTATGGTCAAAGCCCTTCATGCTCTTGCTGAATTTCTTCGCGCTGGAATCAGTAGCGAGGAAAAGGCTGCACAAGATCAGTCTGCAGCGAATGCAGACCGTGGTGTGGGTGTGGATTTCTTCCCAGTTGACCCCTCTGTTCAGCAAAACATGATCCCAGACAGATCTGCGCCTTACGCTTTCTTGAATCTCTTTGGCCAACCTCGTGATGCAGAGGGCGAAATGTACGAAAGTCGCGAGGATAGGCTACGAGTCTTTGGCGATATGTTTCGCAAAGCTATTGAGCGTGGTGCGGACAATGCTCGTAAGGAAGGGGGCGAAGTTGGACGTGCTTCGGCGGCAGTATTCAAGGTGCTTCGAGAGACGAAATCGGAGAGTTGAGAGATCATTTGGACAGCAAGAGATCAACAAGACTGCGGTTTCAAGTTAATTTGATACTGGTCGACTGTCGTATGTCTAGCATATATGCCTGATCATTCGCCACGAAGACATATGCAGGAGCCGTTACAAAGGAAACCGGTGTCTATATACGTATGACAGCCAAGATTTTGACTCGTAGACAACAAATCAACTTTACCTCTACTACACTTGCTGGGATGATGACCGCCTCAAGGCCCGACCTACGATCGCCTCAGCCGACTCAAGCATATCCGTCAAAGCCCATGCATTGATGGTCATGTCAGGTTGAGACATGACTTCGCGGCTTGATTGCAGGCCTATTTTGTTTCGAATCAATTACTTGGATGGGTCAATGATACACTGCATATTGGCTTTCAGATATCACCTATTGAGCCTACATGTCTGATATGAGCTGTTATAAGATGGCAGTTGCGGCAATGGAGAAATACGGCTTGATGCCTTCGCTGAATTCATGTGCATGTTTGCCGAGCGCAATGCGTCTTCATTCAAGTTCTTCGACGAAGCTTTACTGGTCTGTCACACTCTACATTGTCGAGTACTACATTGATGGTGGCCTGGAACGATATTCCGCCATTTAAAGGGTTCAATTCATTGTATAGATTAGTTTTCTGGTGAAGGAGTCATCCAATAATCCGAATAGCGAGAGTACAAGCATAGCATGGGTGCCAAAGGACAGAGTGCTGGTGGAGATGTTTACAAATTGTATGAGATGCATCTACCCGAGCATACATATGAAACATCCCCGATCAAATCACCGAGCAGTTAAATTCTCTTACCTGCTACGTTTCACACTCCGCACTCTCCCGAGGTCCCTGACCATGTATCAGATATATCAATAAGATAAATCCCGGACATCTTAGGTATCTATACTTCCTTAGGCATGGAGCCCACATTATAAGATTGCATCCATGTATATATCCGAGATGTTAATAAAGTACGTACTCGATAGAAAACGTTGAAAATAGATGAGAAAACGTATGTATGTATGTGAGATAGATGAAACCAGCCAATTGGTTTGAATCGCAATATAGCGGTCAACGACCACTTGCATGGCTATGCAGTAGGTACGCAAGCTTGTTCGCTGTCTTGACTAGACTTGGCATAGCTTGTTGCATTTTGTTGAGGCACGTATTATGCATGGCGTTTCTTTTCGAGTTAGTTTGAAGTATGCTAAGAGAGGTTGTGTGCGTGATCGAGGTGAACAGCGTACATGATGGTCGTCAGAATTCTATGGAGATGATATGGCATTACATTGCGCGCACTACATATGCATGTAAGACCGCTTGTTTCTTCAGGGTGAGCCCTTGAGAAATGAAGAGTATGTGGTCAGAAAATGAACACACAATAGTTATATTGCGCTCTCCAACTTTGGTTCTAGCCTGTATCTTCATCTCATCGCGAGCACGCACAAGTATGTGCTGTAAAATATACGCACACTGCATCAAGGCGTATGTACAATGTGTCTTCAATTCCGAAACTAACTAGAGTATGCAGTCAATTCATTGGCTGTTGTCAGGCCGGTGTTCCGATGTTGGACTTTCTACGTTTACTAGTGCTGCTTTTTACTTGTCAATTCTCTGTTGAGGGGCTCAAGACGAATACCGAAGGATAATCCTCGACGCCGCTAACAATGTATATCCGGTACTCTTAGATGGATTAAATCGTTTTAAACAATAGTCCGTTTTAACGATCTTTTGACTCGAGCAACTTACGTAGGCATCTTGTGTTGAGAACAATCGTCCAGTGCTAGGCAAGGTAATATGACACACGACAAAGAAAACCTGCGTGCACTGTACAGAGTTACTGTAGTACTTCTACTTGGAAGTGACCCCTTCATGAAGTCAAAAGCAAGGAAAGTGAATGGGGAAACTCCTCCGTCCACAAAAGAGGGTGGAAGGATTCACGGCGTTCTCCGTACATATGTAACGATGCCTCGTAGCATCTTGATGCTTGGAAGTCGATACAAGTTTCAAGATTTGGGCTTGCATGGGTGAAGGCTACGGACGCAACATTATACCTTAGAGTGCATAAGTATAGCGCGGAGCCTCTTCGAACGCTTACGTAGACTCGGTGTACGATTTCCACGTAACTACGGAGTAGATAAGTAATCCTATAACAGAAGGCGGTTAGTCTGCTGGCCAGTCATGCGACTAGCTCTAGCCTCTTGCACAGTGAAAATGTTGGCTCGGGTATTCCGATTCGCCTATAACGTGTATCCTATCACACTTATGCTTAGGATTACTCTTCGCTTTTCTTGCTGTGATCTACTGGAATATGATGAATCTGCTGCATAGCTATGTGTAATTCTCTAGTCGTTGTTACGGGTGGCGATTTTGGCCATTATCAGGGATGGGACCTTGAGATTGTCGTATTATGCGGTTTTGATTAATGCTCACCCCAAGCTACTACGTATACCTGTCGACGTGCATAAGTTCGTAACGCCCTATTGAGCTTGCATAATCGACCCCTGTTCAAGTATTATAACGTGTTACTAACTTCAACAAAGCATGATTTTAACTACGTGTCTGTCTTCCATGGGAAAAGGGGATGGAATTCGTCCATGGAAAATAAAAGATCGACAACGACCAGCGAGTAGCGACCCCGAAAAGTCGCGCCGTCTGATCATCGAGTCGGCTAGTTAATTAAAATTTTTTCGCATCCAGCCAACGTATGAACCCAACATAAGAGTCCGGTACCGTGGAACTAATCGATAAAATATAGGTTTAATCTCGATTTATCCCCCATCGACTCCGTTCGTGGTTCCATGGATCTTTTGCACTGCCACGAAAATGAAATTGTACGATTTTAATTTTTATTTACTTCAGTACGCGTTGGCTTTCCTGCAGTAGAAGGTTAGTTCTAGAGGCGAGTACACCGCGAGTCTACATGGAGAAGTACCTACGTGTGCACATGATTTAGGGTTGTATCCAATGGATCCTTGCGGTAGTATAGCAGGCATAGGGTACCGCATGTCAACATGCGAATCACAAGTACACAAAAACAGAAATCAAATTCGATACGTACTCCGATTCCGTACGGAGTCACCGTTCGAAAAAAGTAATAACAAGGTGGTTGATATAGTCCGATTAGTATGTAGGGTACGTATGTGTACATTGTGTAGACAAGGTTTAATTTAAGGATCATGTCTTGCTCCACATAGTGTCAGCCCAATTAGCCTGCTTCACCATGACCGAAAAGGCAAGTTGAAGTTTTCCATTCTTATTCTTTTCTTTTTCTTTCTCAGGCTAGTACAGACTGGTTCTAGGTGAGATAAAACTGTCGGGTTTATTAGCGGGAGTTGATCGGCAGTTTCGCGATAGTGGTCAGTACACGTGATATGCCAGTCTCGTGGTCTTTCCTTGTAGAGATCGAGACGTATCATCTACTCCGTATTGCGGAGCTTGTCTAGCCAGTAGTTTTATCCCGTAGGTTGGATAATGGATAATCCTGGGTAACCAATAGTAATGGCAAATTATAGGCTATGAGATGAGGCTATTACTCTATACGGCATGATTGTCGAAGTTGAGCAAGTTATTTAACAAAATGTCAATCACTTGATCACTCCAGCTCGACAATTGCCACCGAGTCGCACGCGCATTCAATGAGCTACACGAGTTGGCAAATACTACACTGTACGTGTCATCATAGATTCTGATTATGAGCTCTTATCAGGCGGCCAATCTATGTTCAAAGTACTGTATTCCGGTGTATCACAGTATGGGCCGAGAACACTGATTGGTCGCCCAGTGGTTAAATTTCATTAACCACGGAGTAGTATATCATCAATGTCATAGCGGAAGTCAGCCAATGACAGCCTCCAGTTCGAATTTGATTTAAGCTGCCATAACAGGGATAGCTCGATCGTGAACTACAGCTGCTTGGGTTGGAATCTGTCGTTGTCGAGGACCCGACGTAACGGGGTACGTACCACCATCACCTGCTACTTACGTAGAGAACTGCCGTCACACGTCCGCCGTACCACGGAGGATACACTGGAAGGTCGAGACAAAGACATCCTGTTTGAAGCCCAGCTGAACTGGTGGTAGTGGCTTTGCTCCATACTTTTCTAATACCGGGGACTCCCGGTCACTTCGTATACCCCTACTTCGTAGATGTCAATAAGCTGCATGTCACGGTCATGGCCTCCACGGGTCGGTAGAAGGCGATGCTACGAATATCACTACTGACCGGGAGTTCGGCCGACACGAGAGAGCATGGTTCTGCCAGTAATGAACAAGAATATCATCGCCGTTGTCCAAGTCATCTGGAGTGGTTGTATGGCAAAAGAAAGAGAAGAGGAAGCCGTCGGATGACCTGTGCCCCACTAGAGTGGCTCTTATTGGCTCATTTATCCCAAACGGGGTGAATTCTGAAACACACTTCAATCTTGGTAGTCCATCCTATCTAGCCAAAAACGGTTAGTCTGACTCGTGGGTTAGTGCTTTAGGGCTTCCGTCCCAATTAGGAATAGCTGCAACGTATCTCCATCCGAGTCACTCTGACTCTCACGGGATCCCTCATTCGGCGCTCTTGGATACGTCGATTGCTCCTACTGTAGCATTCTCAGCTTTCTCAAATGCACTCGCTCTGTTGGCACTGGCAGTCCCTGAGGACTTTCTATTGGACAGACTGTAATACTCCGAGCATGGATGATCGGTCTCCTTTCTTGAGTTGGTAGTCATTCTCCGGCAATTCTCTATTTTTCTTGTGTTCCATTCAGCCTTGCTCTGCCCCTTTTTCTTGTTGCTTGACCCGTTTCAATTCCTGACTTCAAAGTGGGCAATGGAGTACATTCACTACTTTCATATGCTACCCTCGTATGTAGTTCGTACTCGATCGGAGGACTTCGGATTGGGTAATTCAATGGTAAATGAGATGTATTTTGACTTGCAGACGCCATGAGATAAATTGACACAGTCTAACTGGATGAAGTAGATAGTGAAAGGTAAATTTGGCAGCGTGGCTGAACTGGGGTATGCTCTACTCCGTGAGTCCGTATGCATCGTTCCGTATGTACCAGGGAATTGACGTCGGCTTCTCCAAACTCAATTAGGCATGCACAGGGAAGTGAGGAAATTAAATGCGAATAATTCTTATACCTCATCTTTGTATACAACAGGATCAAATTTGCTTGGATCTCTACTGAGCCCTGACCGACACTGATAGACACAACTTTAGTGACAATGCTTAAACAAATAGCCGTACGATTGGGTACCGTTCTCTTCCAGAGAGATCTGTGCGGCTGAAAAGCCATTTTTCCCGAGGTTTTCGATCTTAAAGTCTCAAACACATGGCCCACGAGTCCACGACCATATATGAGACCTTAATAAAGGATGACAAGAACGAATGGAGTATTCGGTTCCGAAGCATACCATGAAAGACACTGTGTGGGTGGCTACACCTTGCAGGCCACGCAGCTGGTTGGGCACAAGTGTACAGAGACAACCAGGAACGCTGCTTTACAACTCAGGTTACAGCTTGATCTACGTTTCTGTCTTCGGACTCTATTCTTATCCCTTTGATGGACTGATCGCTATAATTGCCTTCCATCAGCTTCATGAATATTACCATTTTCAACGACTAATGGACCTTTTTCGATTCAATAATCCATCGATAGAATGCCGTCATTCAAAGAGCCCGACTTATCTTAGCAACCAAACCGACCCACTATCTGGGTCGAGGAAAAGGACAGGTGCTACAACGCGTTCTCCGGAATCTGTAACATACGCTAGCCCACATAGGTGGTAAATCACCCTCCAAGAACGGGGACAAATTTGAGTGGAATGCAACTCATGGTATCTGATTGGCCTCTTCCGCCCCTGAAGCTTATTTGATGATGTAAAGAACCAATCAATCCCCATACTCTTTAGCGTAGAATCACTGAAATTCTATGGGTTTTAGCTGGGTTATAACGAAAATAGGAGAGAATTAGCTCACAGCTCCATCTGGAACACACTGAAAACACTGAACAATCCAAGCCCAGTGTTTCACCCCACGATTAGCTTCCACTTTTTTTTCCTTTTTTGCTTTTTACATCTTTCTCGACGCCTTCTTCAGAACTTCCACCACCCTACATGCATGTTTTAGATTGCATTTACTAAGATGTCGTCAATGTCGTAAAGTAACTATAGTACGTAGTTAATCAACTTAGAGGTGTCTATTTATGTAGCACCACACGAAATAGGAGTATCAAGTTGGCGAAGCTAACTTTATCTAATATCTACTCCATAACTAAGAAGTATGGGTTTGACTAAACGATTAGGACAGGCCAGTCACTCTTCTTCAATCTAACCATAATCATATTCTACTGCTTTCTACAGTGCTTCCTACACTGCTACGTACACTGCCGAAGGACATACGTACCGTACCTATTTTCTTACTAAGTTGCTATCGCAAGAAGAAAAAGGAAATTAAATCCTGATTTAAAAAAAGAAAACCACATGGCCTACCTATTTTGACCTGCTACTTTTCTTCGTCACACACACAACACACACTCCTTCATAATTGTTTTATTCTCTTCTACTTCTCCTACTCGACGTACCTGTGCTCTCGTCCCTTTCATCTCTTCCTTCTTTTCTTTCCCTTGTTCTCCACTATTCCCCTCTGCTTTTCTTTTTCGTTATACCCTACAAACCATATTCTAAAATAAATTCTTTGTTATTCCCTTTGCGCCTGGAGGAATCAAAGGAAGATTTCGGAAAAGAGCGAAAAGAGACATCATTCAATCTACCTGGATTAGATTAGCGCATTGCCTATCGGATCTGAGGCTTGATCGGTTCATTCTTCTCATCGGAAAATAGAAACGACCGACTTTCTACTGCTATTTGGAATACATATTATACACTGAAGCACATCGGTGGTCTGTTTTCCTTGCGCCGAAGAAAAGGGGAGGAATCCGCTGTTGCGACGGGGGATATCCGATTGATCGTCTCTACTCGACAATACAAGTTGAACCAGTTCAGATGACGTCGGTCTGCGAGTTTTCAGTTTTGAATATATATAATTTTTAATTTTGTCTGGATATAGCTGGACAGGAAAGAAAACGACCTCAGACCTTCCGGAAGGTCTGCGACGAAAGAACGTACCTGGAGGGACGAAATCACCCACCTAATCCACATGTGTTTATGAGATCCGGCAGCGTCATTTTCGAAAGGAGTTGAACAGTTGGAAGTTAACATAATTGGAAAAGGCATGCATTCGGTGGTAGTCGAAACAGTGTGCCCAATACCGAACCCTACGAACCTCCTCATCATGGAACCTTTAGGCGCATCAGGCGCAGACAAGAAGCGCAACAAGCTTGGATATCATCGGACATCAGTCGCGTGTGGTCAGTCTCTCCCTATTCAGTGCCTGCTCGGGGATACAATTTAGAATGCGACCCGCGCATGCATCGAAAGTCGTCTTTTCTAACATTAAGTTTTTCGGGACAGTACACTGCCGGCGACGCAAGATCCGATGTCTAGTAGCAGCAGACGACACTCAGGGACGGTGCGAGAACTGTATTCGACTCAGAAAAGAATGTCAATTCTACCCTGTAGATCAACAACCACCAACAGATCGAAAATCATCGAGACCGGGTGGTATTAAAATGGAAACCCCCTCTTCATCAGCAGATCCTTCAATAGCTTCATCTTCTCCGCCACCAACCGGTTTGGGAAGTGGAATGGATCCTAGCGATATATATCAGTACCAGCAGCTTTCTTTACATTCAGCGGCGACGACACCGGAAATGGCGGCGACAGGATTTCATCCTTCGGCTGGGTTTTCGGTGGCATCGATGGGCGGTTTCGCGAACGGTACTACTTCACCAGGTTGGCAACCTTTTTCTGCAGATTATGCAGAGCAGTTGCCATTTTGTACCATAATGTGCTAACTTAAGAATGTAGTAGAGGGTGTTGCGCATCCAGAATTAGTACCTAGCCAAACAATCGATCCGAATGCGACATACAACATGGGAAACCCGTCACCAGTGATGTGGGCGCAAGGCCAAATGTTAGCAGCACCACCGACTCATGCTCAACAGATACCGCATCATGCTCAAATGCTGAGTCCAGCCGCCGCGGCGACACCTTACACAGTACGACCCGACGGATCGATATGGCCTGCACCCCCTCAACGCTCCATGACCACTATCCCCTCACAGCCAGAAATGTATCATCCTCACCCTCACCAACACACCATTTTCGCGACACCACAGGCAGTACCACCGCCAGAATTGAAACGAAGCATGACCAGTCCGGCGGCAGCTCCTCCCGGTCGTACTCAGCTTTCTCCTTTACACAGCCCAGTATCAACACAGATACCGATCAACTATTCGGGTCAACACATTCAATATCAGCACCACGCACCTCCTCCTGCTCAATCGCAGTCTTATCCTCAGCAATGGAATCCTAGTATGAGTACCATACCGATGGCAGACGGTACATATAGGACCATATATGCGCCACCTGAACATTATCAGATGACTGGCCAACAACATCCGGCAACAGGGCCATAGATATGTCTCACCTCCATAAAACCTCTTTTTTGTCTCTATTTCATCTGCTATATCCCCTTTTTGCTGGCAATATATCAATACCATCATTCATAGAAGTTTGTCCTCAACGCCTTGTTCTTTCGTTTTCTGTGATGCTCAAATCTTTTAACGCCCTTTTCTTTTCCCCTCTCGTTTCATCTTCCTCATTATCATGTCATTTTATGCCCTATCATTTGATTTTTGACGACTGAATCCGGTCTACTCTGGGAAATTTCTGGAAAGGTTGGGGAGTGTCATCATTCGTATATTGATTCATTATTATCATACCACATACACCTTTGTGATACATTTTTAGCGACAGGGGCGTTCAAGCGATTTTTGACATGTGTTTCATTCATAATTGGTCCTTACATACACTACAGTATACCTTATATAATATTGTTTTCGAGGACGGAAGTATAGTTATCTACACTACATAGCATCTGCAGATGTTGGGTGGTCCGAGTTCTATCTCATGGTGTCTCAGGATTGATTCTCGTCAAGTGCAACCCTAACTCAAAGAATCGACTACCGAGACAATAACAATCAATTTTCGCCTGTATGATAAATCTGACTATACCCCTTCAAAGACTGCTTCTTCAAAACTTCCCAATCTCTACCCCGAAACCTCCCGGGATCCAAGTCTCGAACAGCATCATCCAGACCTCGTCTTTCCTCAGTGTGATTTTCGTCCTCTTTTCCTCCATCAATATGGTTTTCGTGATCAACTAATCCAGCAACAAACTTAGCCACTCCAGCTGCATGCGTAACCCACACAGCCGCACACAGGAACAACCCTTTGCGCTCGTCCACCTTTCCAGCTAACGGTAAATTGTCAGGCGTCATTGCAAAAAGACCATTGAACTTTGTCTCCGGCATTGCACTAGACCCTCCTGCTATTGATGAGTCCTTCTTGCCACCCTCGAGAGTTGCCAGAATCGGCAAGAGTGTTTTGGCTCTCTCCAAGGCAGCATTGAACACCTCATCCTGCCAAGGCCCAATAGCGACGTGGTCATTCGGCTCACAGTACATAGCTGGACCATGGTCGTAGGTCCCGACGCCGTAAAAGGGTCCATGGTCGCGGGCATAAACTTGATGTTCTGGGTAGCGGATCCAGGGGCTTGGTTTGTCGTTTAGTCTTGGAGAGAGCGGTGATTTTTGATAGGTGTTTGGTGAGGACGATGATGATAAAGGTGAACCTAAGGGAGAACGCAATGATGCTGAGCGAGGGGACGAGATGCTCTTCGTTGAAGCGTCGTCGTCGTTTAAACGGTCGTGTTTGATATACATGTATGGATGCGCAACGGGAATGATGGGGATAGGGATATTCAGCTCTGCGCAGAGGTCTTGTGTCCATATCCCAGTTGCTAGGATCAGCGTGTCTGTTTCGACAACTCTCTTGATTTTGGTTCTTGTCGCACGCCGCTCGTCGATTCCTTCTGCTTCTTTGTCCTCCACGACCTCTTCAACCTCCACACCAACCACTTCCCCAGTTTCACCATATCTGATGCCACCAACAACACCCTCCACAAATTCAACTCCCTTCCTCCTCGCCTCTTGCTGATAAAACGACGTTATAGCAGTCGCATTCGCAACCCCATCCGTCGCAAAATACAGCGCAGCTCGTATGTCGTCCTGTCTGACCAAATTTGGCGCCAAACCCGCCGCCTGCGCGGGTGTAATTATACTCGCCGGCAAGCCTCTCTGAACTGCCATGTCGCATCTCGCCTGCAATCTCGAAATCCCTTCTTGCGATGCGACAGCTTCAATTCCACCAAGTACTTCGAATCCATTGGGAATTTTGGCGTATTCGGTCACGCTGTCGATTGCGAGGCGAGTAAGAGTGGTGGATTCGTTGAATTGGCCTATGTAGCCTGGTGCATGAGCTGTTGAGCCTTGGAGGGGGGAAAGGGAGCGGTCTATCAAGATTATTTTACGGCGAGAGGATGAGGACGAGAGGAAGTGGGCGAGAGCAGAGCCGACAATGCCGGCGCCAACTATGACTGTTGTTGAGGCCATGATTTCTAAGTATGAGAATTTTTCGAAGGTGTAGGCTGTCATATTCAGTAGAAGCCCACTCCCATCACTCTATACGTCGAGCCATTGTTGGTGATGACAATGAAAGATCGATCAGTCTAGCGCACAGCCTTCTGTACCCCATTATTTCCCTCATCTCGTATCGAATCAAGTGAGACACCCGTTGATATTGTCTATAAAATTGATGGCAAAAACAGCTTGGCATGTATATCGACACTATGAGCGATATCACCAGACCAGTCGGGAGACGTGGGGTAAGCTCAGCTGCCGTGTGTGTATGTCATGTAGCAAGGTGCCCGTAAGTGGATCGGATTGGGAGTCGGATAACATATACTTGTCCTAGGGCGTTCATTGTTGATCGGTCTGTGAGGGATTAAGTGGCCATTCAGAATTGTATTGGACAGAGAACTGGATGTTTTGTCTGTCCGTCTGACTGACTGTCAGCTGTTAGGAATGAGAAAGACCCTTGGAGCTTTGAGTCAGTGATAGACTGTAGATCACATATTGTGTATCCCGGGCCATGTCGACGATCCTTTCCAGCTGGAATAGGGTTCCGAAAAGTTTTCCAATGGAAAATTGCAGTATCTTGAGCAGCGAGTAGGTAGATATTTGTATGTCTACAGCTCGGAGAACTAACCAGATCCCTACCCTACCTAGGTGATCTGATTTACCTGATAAAGAGTCTCGGTACACATTTATTGCATCAGATAGATAAGTGATCTTAAATAAAGATTTGTTATCTCCTCCATGTACCTTTCCTTTTTTCTCCATTCAAGCTGAAGACCTTACAGCAAATCATGCAAACCCTAACGTTCTACTTTATCCACTCGCTTGCTACTTACTCTTATTTGCAACGAGTCGATCAACCGAATTCATTATTCTGTTCTTTCTTTCAGCGCACAGTTCATTGTCTTTACTAAGAACATAATTGATCTTTCTACTCGAGTCCATGGTAGAGTCAGTCGGCAATTTTCGCAGTAGCTGGAGCTATCTTACTACAGAGCCGATAACACGCTATCAAAGCTCACCATCACGCAAGGGGCTATGTTGGTAGTACAAATGATAACCAGTACTACGTCGATAGCTATATAGATAGATACGTAGTATGTGCAAAACCTCCTTCCTATTCCACTACATACATGCCTGTGTAGATACTGGCCAGCAACAAATTAAGTTACAACCGTTATCTCCTCGACCAAGAAGACTAGGCATAGCTATCTCAATCGCTATCTCGACTGCCTGAAGATAATACCCCAAAAAAGCAAAACCAAAACCAAAGGGGGGCCGAACCACACATATCTGCGTGATAATGATCTATCTGACGTGCTCGATTTCGTGATGAATGATAAAACTATCGAAAATTTGCGGAATGGTCAGCTCTGATTTGTTGCTCGTCGTTTTTGCTTATCTAAAACGCTGCACATCACCCCAACTAAGCTACGTATCTACCTCGCATTTGTCGTTGGGCTTGGTTTATCATCTTGCTTGTTGTACATAAGTAGACTGACTTAAAGGTGCAGGAGTTTCCTGTTCCATTTTCACTTTTTATTGTTTTATGAAATTTCGACAACGCCCTCCGTCGCGGACGACCTCCATACAAAACCCTAACCCTACCACTATTTATCACGTGATTATTCAAATCACCCTAACCCTAAACTCGGATTTGACAGGTCGATCAACATGAAGGATCATACAGGAAAGACACAGCAAGGAGGTCATGCGACATCAACTTCACATATCGACAATTCCATACCACCCTAATGCACGTTCAATCTGACCGACTCTCAAACCTACGTATATGCCGCCGTTCGCCGAACCTTTTTCCTCGAAGGACTTCAGTCGATGAATGAATGTGATGGATTTAAACGGAGACATCGCCGGCTTACCCAATCGGGCGAGTACGTTACAATCATTGCTTACACTACTCGACTTTGATGTGGCGGTGGCGATGACGGTGATTTGTTCCTTTTGAGTCTGGGGTGGTTGGTCAGGAGGCTTCGACTATGTGCTGCGTACTCTGACTCGCTGAACAGGGACTACGGATGTACGAACGAGGGCAAGATTACGTCGATCCGTTCATTCATTATTTTGTCCAGTCAACCTAGCGAAGTAGGTGTATCAACGAGGTTAAATGGAGTCGACGAATTTATCCGACGCGTACAACACTACTCGACTCTTGATGACCGTTATGACTATCAATGTACCGACCGAACGGAAATACGAGCAAAAGTCAAGACTTCCGTATGATTATGGAATATGGAGACAAGTGGCGACGAACACGGCCGGGCCCCCACACACGAGACATTCCTTATGCGGTATCCTCGGTCATGAACATATTAAACGACCAGGTGGACGTACATGTTGAGACGGAGGATGAACATGCAATACGATTCCAAGACAAAATAGACGAACATAACACCAGCTGGCAAGTTGGCAACACGTCGAGAAATGCAGTGGGATTTTGAAACGGTTGATATTATTGGCGGACTCCATTGGGATACGACGCTTCAAAGAAGATTAGTCTCCGGCTTGGTTTACGTCGTTACGTTGGACGTATTATTCTTACTGCAACATACCGTTTGATACATACAACACAAAACAACTTAATGAGATGGTCCTTGTCACAGGTACGAGAACTCCTTGTCTCTTCATGATCCTCTGCTATGCTGTTGCACCATGTTCGATGTCCGTCTGAAATATGATATCTGAATTATGATACCGGAGAACGCACGGAATAATAAGGAGCGACAGTCGAAGCAAATGCCGGATTGTACGATGCTCGTATTGAAATATTTCTGTATTGTCATTTACACTAATCCATACAGCCGTATTGAACCCACTGACTGTACTGTACGATATGTATCACAGAAAGTTCAGACTGTACCGCGGGGTTAAATCTTTGAACAAAGAGTCTATCTCGAGAGATCGTCCACATACTTAATATAAATTCTTTTTTTTTTTTTTTCGGCTATAACTCATGAAAAGATTAGCACTTTCCCTTTGAGTTTCATTCTCTGGACATTGTTATTATTCCGTTGTACATACACCAAATACGCGTTATGTACTGCGGACCTACACACTCCGTAGTACATACATGCTCCTCCTCCCATCATTTAAGAACCGCAATGATATTATCATGCAAGGCATCATTTCCACCTGGGGTCAACTAGTGAAAAAGAAATAACTGCTCATGCCGTGTCACTGTCTCAGATTTGTTTTTTCTGGACTTGCTTTTACCCATGGGGAACTGGTCTGGTCCTAGGATGAGGAGGGTGAGGAGAGTCGTCGAGGTACAAAGCTTTGGGGGAAGGGAGGGCTTAGAAAAAAAAAAAAGAAATTATTTAGTTGCGGCTACCGCGCTCGATCGGGGTGCGCCGAGCTTTTGAACATGGATTCATATCCTGGAATAGTATAATAGCTAAGTATAGTCTAGCTTCGAGTAGCTAGCTATACGTACATGCACGTTGTTTTTATAGCTAGGCATAAATTTTGATATAGGTCAAGGATGAGTGTAGGGCGATCTTTGGTGTAGCATATTTGTATTGCTTATTCTGTAATCTGTATGCACGTAATTTATTATGGATTACGAACATACTTTAATCAAAGTGATACGTCACAAATACATACGAACAATACGCACAAGCCAGAAACCGGCTTCAATAATACTTCACATGTACCGACGTACTTTGTACGTACATAGATATACGGGGATTGACCGCGTATTGAAGCTTCGGATGAAGTCGGAAAGCATCTGGTAGTTCACTAAGGTAGACCTTAAAGGAAACGAGACACTGTGGATCACAATCCCAAAGTCTAAAGACAACGTTTAAATTCAAGCGGCAGACTGGCAGTAAAATAGGCTGACTTTTGCAGGGCACAATTGGTTAGCTTGGGAAGGGATAATTGAAATCGGAGTAACTCCGCTGCTAGTACTCAGCGCTAAGCTCGAAAGGGGAATAGGGTATAATAATGGCTGTGGGGCAAGTATATTTGTTCCTTATTTCTTTGCGCAATAGCAGAGCTGCTAGTCTGCTACACTATGTATATGCTGACTGATGCAGTAACCGAGAAATGGCCTGTAAGAGATGTGTCTAGATCAAAGATAAGCCTGTGCAAAGATCAAATAAACTTGGAAAAGCTGTCAATTTTTGCGCCGTCGCTGGATAGTAGAAGAATCAAACCCGTAGCAATGGATCGGTCTAGGCTGTAAAATGACATGGGTTGTGGAATATTTGTGGTAGGCTGTCCAGTCAGATTTCACATGCTCACTGGATCTCAATTTTCAATATGTATGATCAGAAATGTCTAGCATATACAGCTGTATAATGTATGAAGTATCGAACTTTTTGAACGGTCGCAAGGACATTTACAGAAATTGCCTCCGTCGACTGCGATCAACATCCTGCCCATCGACGTAACTACACATACCCGCAAATCAATAGTCAATATCAAACACCCTACGACACCATACTTACTGGAAAGTGGGTACAGTAAGCATATTGATGGCAACCATCACAGCTAACCGAGTCATTCAAAGTTAGTGAATACATCGAAAAGCACCAATGAAACGATTGCGATGCTTTTGACTCCATACGGCGGCAGACACTAAATTCGTACAGGGTAATTACCCACTTGTGCGCTTGCTTGTGATAGTACATGGACTATTTCCGTGCATCTGCGTTCGCTGAATATGACGGACGACCACGTAGGTATGTTTGTTAGGGTTTCTCGACGTACAGCTAATGCTCAAGTAGCTACGTTCTTTGACCCGGTTATTTGTTAATGATAGTTCCACATACTTCTGTCGCTTAGAAACTCATCTTAATCTGACTCCTTCTTTCCAAGCCACCGGATAAAGACATAAACCGGATCATCAGTAACTAAAAAACATCCCCACATCGCCACCACCACACCACGCCCAAAGCTCATTGCCCAAGCCTAGGCTAAGACCAAGCCCAAAGACCCATCCAACCCACGAGATGGATCATGGCATTGGCCACGCCAAGGTCAGTTCCTTAATGCCAGCCACGAGGTCGGACCGATGACTGCTTCAGTCTGAGTTCAGAGGGGATGCCGAACCGTTATGGAGACTGCCCTCCAACACGGAGGACATTGTACCGTCTACTCATTTGACTCTTACACTACACTTTTAGATAGACTCATGAAGAAATTCGGTCAAATGTTTCTACCGATAATGGCGGTAAGTCAACCAAAATTAATTAATTATTTGTACTCAGGTACGTAAGAAACATCGGTAATAGTTGCGATTGCTGAATACGGGAGTAGGCTTTTAACGATCATTCCATATTCAGTCCCAACTCATGCGAGAAATTAGGGACAGGGTCAGTGCTTCACGCCAACACTAAACTGATTTCATCTGTAATGCCCGTGGCTGACTATTTCAGGCCGGGAAATCTACTTTACATACGGTACACATGCCTGGTACTCGGTATTTGAAATACATATAGCCTAGGGCCAGGGCTAGTATGGTCTCGGGTCGAGGATTCGGCTGACTATCCAGTCCCGTCTCGAAGGCATGAATAAATATCTTGGTCTATGAAAGAGCTTGACAACTGAGCGCTTACATTTGTGTCTTTTTTCTCTTGTTCATTTTTCTCTTCTCTTTTATGATGAAGTTTCTGCTCGGCTTTCGTAGACTCAAAGTGGTGTCTAGTTAGCTACATGGTGGTTGGTGCTTAGCAGCTGATCTGTGCTCACCCTGCCATTCATTTTAGTGAATGCATGGCAGGTAATACGCCTTGTAAGACACATCGCAAGTGCTATTAATATAGCCATGCGCATCAATCATATGCCATAAAATCAATCCAAAACAGCTTTCACACCTTTCTCAAGCGATGGTGAAGAAATGAGATCATATCTACAAAAAGTGTAGATCCCTTACTGAACATCGTCAATCGATCCTGATGCTAACTTATTGATACTGACTATCCGACAGTCATCAAACCATAGCCGACTTGATCGTCTGAGCTCTTACTCTTAATAGTTTCGGTTTGATTATGGAGTACGTAGCACCCCACGGGCCTACGTATGGATTCCCCACGTCTTGGTTCTAGTAAAGTTGTAACTATACAAACTGGCACAAAGCATACATGTGAATAACATTCAATAAATCGAACAGCGACCATAAACTTAAATATAACAATATTTACATTTCGGCCATGCTAGGTAGATGTAGGGTCATTGTCTGCCTACATAGTCCAAGTAACCTTGGACTGTGATTGCCGCACTAAGCGACGAATTCATGAGGACTTCTTACACAGCGAGGCGACCCGTATGCTCATAATTGGTGGCATGGGATTCGCGCAGACTACTGGACATTAAGTAGAGTAGTACGACACACATACCGTGGTACACTACATGACATAGCAGCAAAGCCCCGGGATCTCATTCGTAGTCGCTTCTTTGGGAGTGCCAATCTAGTATCCTTCCAGAAGCATCAAACTGCCAATAAGAAGAGCATATGATGGCAAGGAACTGGTTCCGAGAAAAATGAAATGTTTAAACATCATCCCGTTACTCCCGTATATCTCCGTCATCGAATAGAGACAAGATCTCATGGTTCTAGGTATGGACCATGACACTGAGAGGGGTTGACCCAGCCAGACCCCTCCAAAACCTTTAGAGTCAGTAACTTCGTGCATGGGCAGTGACTAGTTTAGGCAAATCGTTCAACCGGCGGAAGAACCGAATCTGTTCCGGGGAGAATCCAACACCAATCATATGTCGTTCATACTCAAGCAATCTGAGGATCTGAAAAGCAACACATGAAGCCATGAATAATAACGTTGTGTCAACGTTGATGTTCTATTTCTGAGCAACGACAGTTAGATCCACCACTAAGGTAGGACTAGGCAGTGGTTACATGTACATGCAGATACATACGTGTACGTACCAAAACGCCGTTAGAACTCGGTAAATGGTAATGTCGTCACGAAGCTGGCAGCGGCACCGCGTATGTTTACGACCACGCTACGCCCAAGTTGCTTTAGTGGCATTATTAGCGTACAGTCTGTCCCCACCACGGACAGTCATTCAGCCAGTCAAGCCACGCTTGTCTGCGGGGCTCGCGAATGAAATAACCAGAAATGCGGCACGTCCAGTATCATACACGAATTACGGGCTTACCGTACCGTTTCCTGGTAACGTTACCATGTTCCCAAGTTTTCGTTCTTTCCTTCCTGTCGTTCCCTTCCTTTCCAGTCCGCAAATTCCCAGCCGGGTCAGTGGTCGTCGGTCTGTCGGTCGGGCGATTCACCTGAGCTTCAAGACCAACAAGCACACTCTTTTTTCTCTTCCATACCACTTCATCTCCGGCTCTTTCTGCTCGCTATCCAAACACTTCTCTACACCCATTGTGTGTGGTGGGCTGTTTGAACGGGCCGTATTCCTTTCTCATCGGCTTCTTTTTTCTTTGGCTTTATTTCCTATGTTCGTGCGTTGTTTTCGCAAGTTTTCTTTGGCCTACCTCGGATTCGTGAAGACCGCCCCGGACGTATCCCCTCGTATGCCTTTGTCTCGCCTGTAGCCGCTCCCCTCCCAATTATCTCATCGCTCAGTTTTAACTCAACCCGCGCGCGGGGTTGATTCGCCAACCGGAGGGCAGGAACCGATCGCAATAGAATAGATTTGTATTCGCGACAGACAACACCGGCAAACTGGATTTCCCAATCGAAGAAAGCATCGCCAGAGGGGCGTTGCTGGGCGACACCGTCTTCCCCGACTGGCAAGATGGCACCTCTCACGATAACGCAGTCGACGGTCCCGACGAGATGCAGCGAAAGGATCCTTTGGCAACGCAGATATGGAAATTGTACTCGCGCACAAAATCTCAATTGCCCAATCAGGAACGTATGGAGAATCTGACTTGGCGGATGATGGCGATGAGTCTGAAGCGTCAAGAAAGAGAACGAGCAGAACAAGCACGGTAAGTTTTAGAAATGGAAACATTCTATTCTGATACCGTGTGTATATATATATATATATATATATATTTATATACACAGATATCACTATCTGAAAGCTGGAGTATGGCCCGGTTCAGATGACAGAGACCCCGTCCAGTGGCAGCTGCAGATTGCAGGACGCTAGCTCTGTACTGTTATCATCATCGAATCCTGCCTTATCTCTGCTCCCCTCGACTGCTGAAGATTGCTATCAAACCCTGCCTTCTCCTTACCCACTCTTCACTCTTTCACACATTCTTCTTCCTATCATCATCATCCACTGTCGTCATTTTTCAAAATCCGATTTTCGATCTTACATCCATACTAATCCATTACCCATCCATAGTCTCGCTGCTCAGCAAGCTGCTCAGGCTGCTCAAAAGCCTTCTTCCACTACTCCAAGTGGAATTGCTCAGCTGCGCCAGGCCACCCAGAGCAACAACGCCGCTCCTGCCTCGGCCTCGGCTGATTTCATGAACCTAGACGAGTTCATCGTGCCTTCATCCATTGGCTCACCAGCTGGCATTGAAAGTCTACATGCCACTTCGGACCACAAAATTGCCCCTCAGTCCTATTCAGTCGCTCCGTCTGGCATTCCCATCAAGGCCCGCAAGGACCACAACGTCTCGCAAGCCCCGCTTGTCCCAGCTTCCTTGCCGCATCCTCCGCAGGAATTACGTCGCAACGACGAGTTCGGTTACGTGCAGCGCCGTGTACGGAAAACAAGTGTAGACGATCGCAAGGTAAGTCTGTCTCGAACCGCGCAGAGGAGAAGATGCTAATCAGGCACAGGCACCTCGCAAGCGACCTGCGGAGTTCTCCCCTCAAGTCGTCCCCACCTCCAATCTGATGGTGCAGCAGAATGATCAGGAATTGGACACTGCTATGATGCCAGACTATAGCTTGGACCAACCGCACTCCAGCTTTCCTCATCATAACAACCATACCTCCCCCAACGTGCCTTTCAATCTCGACACCTTCCAGATCAATGACGACCCTATCCTCACGTCTGCGGGGCCCTTCCAGCAGAACTTTACTTTTTCTCCTACAGAGTCACCGTTGGTGACTTCGGGGCCCTTCAGTCATGTCTATGCTCAGACTCCCATGGGATCATCACTCAACTCAACCGACTTCTATTCCCCCCCACAATCCGGCTACCAGTCTACTGCGTCGACCCCTCAACCCGTCTATGACGGAGAGCACTCGATGTACTTTGAGCAGAATTCCATGGATGCTCGTGTTCAACGCAGAGTCCCTGTCTATGCTGCCCCTAGTCATCGCACATCTAACCTCACTGCGTCTTTGCAACCTCGATATATTTACGGTTCCAAAAATGATACAAACACTGCAACCTACAATACCATGAGCGGACCCCCTTCTAGCATTCCTTCTCCTGGATTTGCATCTCACCAACACATTGATCCGTCTTCCGTCATCACTCACAATGACTTCTCCGCGCCTCCCTCCCATCACAACCTGAACTTGACTAGCAGTGAGAACATGTTCACCTTCGGAGCCGACTCCGACAATGAAGACGACGATGGAACTACTTTTCCAGATCAGAACATAGCCATGCAGACTGATTTTCAAGGTATGGACGATATTTCTGGGGACATGTCCTCGAGCTTGCAGTGGGATGCTCAGCTTGCTGGTCACTATGGCTCTATGCCAAACTTTTCAGGTCTGCATCATGGAAGGATGGGAGATGTCATGGATCAGTCGCATGATTGGGAAGGTGCAAGTCTGCCTCGCGGGCATGCGTCAACAACCAACATGGCTGCTCGACCAAAACTTGGACGTGCAAATACCGATCACATGGGCATGTCGATGCAATCGCATACGTCTCCCAACACACCGCCTGAGTCTGGATTCAGCAGCGTGGCACCGTCCCGGCCTGCCAGCCCTGGTGGCACTAAACCCGGTGATTCAGGTGCTCCGACTACTTGTACCAATTGCTTCACTCAGACGACACCTCTGTGGCGTCGCAATCCCGAGGGACAGCCTCTTTGCAATGCCTGTGGTCTGTTCTTGAAGCTCCATGGGGTGGTTCGACCTCTTTCTCTCAAAACTGATGTGATCAAGAAGCGCAATCGCGGTGGAGGAAATAACCTTGCGATTGGCGTATCTGCGGCCCGATCCAAGAAAGGTTCTCGTAAGAACTCAGTGCAACAGACTCCCGTTGTTACACCGCCAAGTTCAAGCAAGCTACAGAGCACCAATGCCTCGGAGTCACCGCCATCTATCGCTGGCTCGACCACTTCTGGTACTGGGTCGAATGGTCTCGCTGGTTCTGTCAAGAGTGGCGTTGTCCCCATCGCAGCCGCCCCCCCAAAGACCACGCCATCTGCTGGTGCTCAAGCCAGAGCAATTCAGGTTGCTCCCAAGCGTCAACGGCGACTTGATAAAGACTCCATAGGTTCTCTGGCCAGCATTCAGGCTAGCTTATCTCAGGACAGCCCAGAAGCAGCCTCGGATGATGCGAATATGGATAATAGCAAAGCTGGTGCTGGCCCATCGGCAGCCGCCAGATCTAAAAATGTACCACTGGCACCAGCCATGCCACCTGCAGCTACGAACCCGGCTCATCATAGTCTGGCTGCAGGATCCGGTCAGACAGCTAGTCAGGAATGGGAGTGGTTGACAATGAGTTTGTAAAAACGGACTCGTTATGTCGACAAAAATTTTTCCACGGCATTTTTAATATTTCGTCCCTATCTTGAACATTTGATAATGGCTGATGAATTTTCGCCTTCTTATGGTGTCTTCTTTTACGCATTTGCTATGGATTCGGTTATAGACATGACATGGATTGAGACGGGTATGGATGGTGAAGAGGATTTTTACCACGAGGGTCAATCGACACGATCGCCTGTGATCTGAGTCTAGGAGTTTGGCTAGATCTGTGTGTCTGATGGACAACAACGAATGACGATTTTGAGCTTTACATACAGTTTCGGATGGATCAGCTTGTCGTGTCTTCGTCCTACGAATCGCGGATTCCATCGTCTATAGAAAGAAACCCTACGGTTTCGGTCTAATCGAAGTTGTGCGATCTAGACAATCGTGAACACGATACATGGATTTCTTGATGACTGTTGATGTGTTTTTGGTTTTTGATTATTACTGCTTGATACAATCGCGTCTGTACCGGTTCGCTCAGCCTCTGTTATGTTCTTGTTATGAGTTTTCGTTTAGTTATTCGTTTTTGGGTTTACGTTGTCATTTGGGCTGAGCGCCGGGCAGAAGTGCGCACTGCTTGATTCTTTTCTCTTCCTTTCTCATGAGACGTTCTACGGATTCCTTTCTATTAACAGACTGTGAATGAATAATAAGCTTGGTCTGGTATTCCGGCCACTTTTTCTTCAACCTATATCTTCAGTATGGTCAAATTCAAAACGTAGACAGTACGTAGACAGTATAAGTGTCTGGTGGGAGACTCGGAACCAATCACCTGAGCCTCCTTTAACTTGCCACTTTCGAGAATACGATGTTCTGACATCACCAAGACAAGTCTCTGACATTGGTCGCCTTTTGTAAAATGCAGTTGACCCTTCTTGTAAAAAATTCAAGTATATCAAGTCTTCTTTTACCAAATTACAGGAAAATTGAACCACAAAAAAGTGATCATCATGGCTGACAAGGTACGCTATCAACCACACCTCTGCCTGGAAGGACAATGGATATAGCTCTAACTTGACAAAAAAAACAGAAAGCAATGCTCAATGCCGACCCTCAACGTAACACCGCCTTCGAGCGTATGAAATCCTCCATCGCCGAAGCAATGCAACCGGGTCCGTCTCTTCCCTTCCTGCCTCCCTTTTCATACCCACACTAACACGCCTCCTTGCGTTTTGTGCACAGGAGACACAAAATCAACCCTCCATTTCACCCCACCCGACGAGCAAGAAGCAATCCTACCCACTGAACAGGACGAGGCGCCGCTCTACGGGCAGCGGCAAAGCTCCGATTCCAATGGAGAAGGGGGATCCCGTGCGAGGGCTAGTGCTGCTGGTGCTGTTGTGGGTGCTGGTGTTGGGGCGGATGTAGGACCGGGAGCGACGACAAGTAAGAAAGATCAGGGCATGATAGCCTCGGCGGGGGAGATGGTTGGGAAGGCTTTGGGGAAGAAGTAGTCTATCTTGGTCCGTGGTATAAGAAAGGGATGGATGGGATATGTGTAGATGGAGGGAGGAGGTGTTAGCAGAAGGACCTATAGAATGGAATTGTATTGAGTACTTAATTGGCTTTCGATTCTCTTAATCGTGTCTTGGGCTCTTGAACTTGACACATGAGGTGTTGGGTAGCTCTATACCACAGTACCACGAAATATGCGTTAGCAATCCGACAGCTTACGATGAGCTCACTACGTTCCTAATATGGTGAAGAGCTGGACATTGGAAAGCATCAAAAAGGGTCTGATTCACCCATATTGTACAAAGATTTTGAGGTCATAGGCGACGCAATGTATGCTTTATTGTCGACAGAATGATGGTGGTGTTTCGCATAGGGGGTGCCAACACATACTTCATCCCACAGTAATTGGGATTAGGCGGAGCTCTAGAAGGGTTCAATCAATACAAGCATAATCAAACGTCAAATCTCGTCACTTTCTGTTGTTGCCTTCATATCTTACCTAGGTAATGAGTAGATGAGATTATAGACTTCCTAGGTAATAAAGCGCTCACCTTGCATCTCCTCATCTGGCTTTCATTACATTGAACAGTAACTCCATTCTCACGCTTTCTCATTTTTTTCGCATTATCAAACTAAACATGAAACTCGAAATCATCCAAGGACTGTTGAATCTACTCTATGTTTTCCAACATAATGTGCATTACCCCCCGTTACTTTCAGGGTCCTGGTATCATTCGGAGGTACTAGCTTACTAAATCCGAGTACATAAAATGTATTCATGTATTCCAGTGCTTCATATTCACAAGACTTCGTGGACACTAGAATTGCAGTGCAGATGTCCATTCTAGGAAGGCAAAAAGCCTTGTCGATTCTTGGATCTGACTTGCAGAGTTTGGATCCGAGTCCGTAGAACGTATTCGATTCCACGTACGCCTAGGGAGCAAACCAAAATCTGATTTCAGCAACACTCTTCCATTAAGACTGTTGGATAGAGATTTATGATTTTCCTCTCGATGCCTGATCAGATTTCTTTTGTATTGCCGTATGAATCTTTCTACGCTCAGGCCCTATGTATTTTGGAGGCTTGAGGCGAGAAACTATTTCAGATATTTCCTCCGCCTCGAACTTTTTCAGCATCATGGCAGAATAAGCTTACTGCTGATCATCTGCGAGTACATTTTCTCCAACAACTCGAAGATCATCGTTGGAGATGCTGTCCAAGATGCTACAAGGTACATCTGCGATCTGATTGGAGATTACCACAAACTGATGTCCAACTTTTAAATCTAAAGATCCAGGCTGCACGTCATTTGCATGCAAGATGGACATATGCCCCTGCCTATCTATGTCATATCCTGGCTTTCTAACTCTCGACAGCCAGGTGCCGAAAACAAACAAGGGTCAGGCGCTGGATCATTATGTTGACATTCTTTTCGCAATCTAGCAATCTAGCAATAGTCTCAGAGGCAGATTTAGCCATAACTGCACTTTCAATCAGCACCCCACTACGAATATTACTACTAGTGACCTGCCTATACGGGAACGAAAGGTGGCCATGATGACTGCATTTGGGCCAGAACCAAAAATCAAATCCTCCGATCAGGTTTGCGTGCAGTTTGTGGATATAAGGTCTCCAGTGTGGCTAACAGGCAGCAATCAGAATGCCAACGAATCGCTTCAGAGCTTTTTAAAGAAGCTGGGTCATGTTTTATCGATTTACGCAATGCTCACTTGATTGAGACATCTACGATCTCCGGGATCATTATAATACAGGTGAGACGTAATCTAGGTTCAGTATCATGGCCTGATAGCGTGTTGATGGAAAATTCAGTCCAAACCTGAGTAGCTTCGGCCCTTTGTTGGTTCGCCGAAGGATCGAGAATTCCAGGGTTTTGGTCATGAGACTCGCTCCAAGGGTTGGTAGCCAGACGATTCAAAGATGGTGATGCAGACCCGAATGGTCCATATAGGCGGAATTTTGATCTTCACTGCTAATTGCTGGTATCGTTGATTATATACATCCAGATGCCTGGGATTACAGCCAATTATCACCCATATGAAGGTATGCAGTTTTAAGTAGCCGGTGTTCTCTGGCTCCGAAGTTGGCAGGTCGCCACGGATATATAAATAGTTTACTCAACATTTAATTTACTCATGCATGACCACTACACAGTACTTCCAAGGCTATCCCAAGGCTACCTAGGTGTTAGTAACAACTATCGCAGTCACGATCTTAATAAGCTGACTAGCATCAGAACCTCTTCGAAAAGTCATTAAAGATGATCACGTTATTATCATGATATCAGAAGTAGAGTGATACTCTTGCCCTAATCTCATGATGGATCCACCCGGGAACCCATCTCTCGACTCTCACTGGCTGTGTCGACTGTCAAACACAGGGCTGAGCCAATCTCGGTCGCAAAAATGCATCGCCCTCTTTCTCTTTGCGGCTCTCCTGATTTCATGATGAAGCCGTGTTATACTCCATATTGAGTCATGAGTCCCAAAGGCCAAAATCAGCCTTACCTACGACACCCTCTTTCGGAATGTATTCTGCACTCCGTCGTTGCCAGAAAAAGTCGCACTAAAGGAACCCATGTTGGGTCATCGTCCATTGACGATGAAGTATATTTTGTATGGCCCCACATCTGTGACTCAGTTTTCAACGTGACCGTCGTGTTTGACGCCTTCGGAGACGGAGTATACTTTGTTAGTTCGATCTCAGTCGCAGCCTGGAATGAGAAATAGTGATTGTGTATCACGATAGGTTGTAGTACGTACGTACATGAGTCACATGGAAGGAGAAGTGAAAGTGGGCATTAAATTGTCGAAAACAATGGAACACTGTCAGTCAGTATTGTAGCACTGGCCGAAAACGGCCGGTACACCGGCCGGAGAAAGCTGGCCATAAGCAAATAATTTTATTAGCTCCTATGGCCTGCATGAACTGCAGGCCTCTATGGCCATTCGTCGCATCCAAAATGAAGCAAATTGATCGGGTTTATCAGAGTTCACCTCTACGGCAAAGCAGTCTACATTGCCAGCACGGCCTGACTTGCGTAACTGACGCAGTGCATCATCTAACAAGGCAACCAGATTAGCCCGAAATAGCTAGCTCAGGAATGACCCACAAAAGGCTTTGGGTCGATTATCATTATGTCGTCTCTGATTGGCGGGGAGCTGTCGGTGTGTCATAGATGGGTTATCATTGGCTGTGCTCTGTGCTGTTTGGTGGGCGCGCTACTGCAGATGGCGTGCAGTGACGTGGTTGGTTCATCCATGAAGAGTGGATGCTGGGACGATGGGTTTGCGACGTCCAATGAGAATCTCTACGCTCGAACTGGCGTGTGGGGCGGGAAGAGCGAGGAAACGGTGATTGGGAGGAACTAGAAGACAGAATGGAATTTGTGGAAGCAAGAGAGAAACCCATGGCATGGCTTGGTAATATTGATTCGGTATGGATACACACTTTCGACGGCAGATGTCGATAAAAATACAGCCGGCAACAATACGCATACACCAAAGTCAGTTGCTGCCTGTCTGACTTTCTCATGCAGGCAACACACGGCAAGAGCTGTTTACCGTGTGTAGGTGTAAGTGTGTGAGTGTACCAAGAACTCTAGATGCCCTTGAAAAGAAAGCTCCAACCCGCATTTTGCAGTCTTCTTTCCTTCCCTCTTTCAGCCAAACCGTTCGAGATGAACCCGGCTATGACAGAGCGCCTGCGAGAGCAGCATCAGATCTAATTCTCGAGCCATTACCATCCACCACTTGTACAAATATAACTTCTTATACTTTCTTTCTTCTCTATCTTTGCCTGATTCTTATCGCTATCGAATTCTGTTGCCTCCGGCTCCAGTGCCCCGCTATCATCTCGTCTTCTGATACTCGCAATACTGGACAAAGTACGTACCTGGATAAGAATCGAGTCACAGCCCGGCACAGCTCCCTTTTTTGCCCCCTTTGCTGCCTATTGCTGAGCGGCGAAATTTCAAGTATTGTTGATTTTTGTCGAACCAAGCAAAGCCATTCCAACCACTCGCTCGGCCGATCTCTTGGTTGGATGGAAGTTCGTGCTTAGTGGGAATTTCGACCACACCCTTGTGACCTCGTGAGACTTGGCCATTTTTTTTTTTCAAATCTCTCTGCTCTCTTCCCTGCCCTTTTTTCTCCAGTTGTCAGAGTCATTCTTCCTGGATATTTGTGACGGCTAGTACGGAGCCTGTATTGCGTGGTACTGTGAGTGGCCTTTGCCTCCCGTTCTGCAGCTCGCGGGTAAAAATTCCCCCGCCCCGAGCATACAGATCGCGATGTTTGATACGCTGTCTGTTACCCGCCGTTACCGGGGGCCGTCTGTGTGTCCACTGCCCTGCCACCCAACTGCCCTCCTTCCTGCCTCACTACTGGGCACACTGCCCACCGCCCACTGCCCCCTTCCCGATCGGTCGATTCTATCTTTGGCCCTTTAAGATGGAAAAGACGAAAGAGTCATCCTGACCCGCCGCCCTCCTTCTTTCTCTGTCTCGCTCCTGCCCAGCCAGCCAGCCAGCCGTTTTTATTAGGCCTCACCCTCCTATTTCCCCGTCCTGTCTACCTCGCCACCTCTCTCTTTTCTTCGCGCCGACAATATATCCTGTCCTTTCTTCTTCCCATCATTTACTTCCGACAAACAGAACCTCATATCATATCTGTCCTCCTTCCTTTCTTTCTGACTCATCTTTCTCTCGCCTCTTCTAGTCAACCAGACTCCGTCTTTCGATTTGGCCCTCTCACGCTGCTCTCCGAGGCCGCCCGACCGAATCTAGGCACCCGGCACCGCCGCGCTAATTACTCGCCACTCCAGCCAGGGTGCTCAGACAACTGAGTAAGTCCATCCTAGCCCAACCGTCGTGACTGAAACCCATTGAGTCACCGTTGCCTACCATGACACACTTCCTCTCCAGAATGGCAGCCCACATGTAATTCCGGTGACTAAAATCTTGTTGATCACTTGAGACTCTTTTTTGCCGCCACACTGCATTCTTCTGCCTGCTTGGTACCTGGCAGCTCTTTGTTCACCCAATCAATGTACTGTTGCCGACCGAAGCCCAGTCAGAATAGAGTGGCCAACCCGCAGGCTCCAGTGTCGTGTTTATTTCAATCATTCACCAGCCCGGTCATAACTGAAAAGGAATCCTCCTGCTGACTTGTGCGAAGACCTTCCACCTTAGTTGGCACCACACACGCGCGCTTGAGTGTTTTGATACCCTCTTACCACTAGCTCCACCGTTGCCTCGATGATTTGCGCGAAGACATCGTTGTACTAGACTTTTGACTCATATCGAACAAGCAAGCGTCTTCTGTGACGAACGTTGCCTGTTTGTTAGGTCTTCGGTCCAATCTACTACGACTCTATTAATATCACCTCTGCTCGCTATTATTTTATCGCTATCATCAAAATGTACCCTATTGTTGCAGGCCCCATCGAACCGATCACCAGTATTACCACATTCTACTCGTCAGATATCACCAAGTCCAGCAAGATCGTTGCATGCCTGTGAAGTCACAAAACTCATTTCGTGTCTACTACATCGGGATTGAGCATTCACTCCTGTCTGGCTTGATCGACCTCGACTATTCGGAACGTGTATATACGGTGATCGGTTTGCCGAAACCAGCAACAATTTGTTAATATTTGCCCTTTGCTTTTTTTTTTTTTCTTTCAATATTCCCATCCGGTACTCCGATACTCTCAATACCCAACTAAGGTATTGAGTTCTGTACAGTGATTAATACACTGTTACGCTGGAGCATCATCGCATCTAAGGCCCACCGTCGCCTATCCCTCGAAAGACGGTTGTCTATCGGTTTTCTTCCTGGTCCCTTTCGAAACGGTTTATTTGATATCACGGTTTACAAATCGTCTTTTCCCTGGCTTCCGAATCTTGTTTAGTTTGAAGCTTCTTTGACACAAATACAGCGTGTCCAGTTGTGAAGAACACAAGATATTCCTAACTCTATGTTATCGAATATGCCAGGCTCAGACGTCTTGGGTCCGAGTCTTTCCGACCCCAGTCATCAGAAGAGGACTCATCCGTACTCTTCATCTGTGGGGTCCTCGGCCTCCTCTTCATCCTCCTCGATTTTTTCATTAGACTGCGTCTCTATCCAGAGCTCTATCTCATCGTCTTCAACAACTGCTGTCGATGTCATCTGGGAGAATGAATCAGGAGAGTCGTCAGGCCGAGGTTTGCCCCATTCTGATAATGCATCTCATTGTTTGCAAAATAGTTTAAGAGGTGCTGCATCTAAAGTTACGGAGTGTCCAGTTCCTCCAGAGCTCCGGAGGCACCCCAGACGTACCGCTTGCCCTACAGCGACATCAAATGGTACATCCACTTCGTGCCCTCGACTACCTCCCCCGCTTGTGCGGCAGTGTGATCGCAAGGTGAATTTTGTCGACAGTTTAGTCGGTAAGTCCTCTCCTGAGGGAAGCCCCTCATCCAACCGCTTTGCCGATCTTGTCATGCTGAGTTTCCTTGTTTCCTTGGAAAGACTCCGCATCCCAGATTGTCGAAACAATATGGCCCCTATCGGTAGTTGCTGTTCGGAGTGAATCTCCACTCGGCTGTAAGGGTGTCTTACCCCTTCGCACTTTCATTCAAGAAACTCTGCGAAGGTCACGTACTAGCTTTAGTACTTTACAGGTCGCTCTTTACTACCTCATCAAGATTCGTCCTCACGTGCCAAACCATGACTTTACCATGGAACAACCTCGTGACAGCCCATGCGCTCGAGCGATGCAATGCGGACGTCGGATGTTCCTCGCCGCGTTGATTCTTGCATCGAAATATCTGCAGGACCGAAACTACTCCGCCCGTGCTTGGAGCAAGATCTCTGGTTTACAAACCCAAGAAATCAATCAAAATGAAATGATGTTCTTGCAGGCTGTGGATTGGAAACTCCACGTCCCGGAGTCCATTTACCACCGATGGACAGACATTGTCCTCAAGTACACACCAACTCCGGGTTCTTTGCCCAACACAGATGACTGCTGGAAGACATTAATTCCAAGATTGACCTCCGATTTAGTTACGGTTGACATTGAACCTTCTAGCCCTCCCGATTTGTTCGGCCTGGACTTGCTCGCAGACGCTCCTTCGCTTCGGCGTTCACCATCTCGTGTCGACAGCATAGCTTCAATGTGTTCTCCCAGTGAGCAACAATCTTCGATCTGTCCACGATCTAATCCTATCTTGGAACCCACTTCTCGTATCGAGTCCTCAAACCCCACCCTTCCAGCCTTGCACAAGCTTGGACTGCTCCCCACACCCCAATTGACGCCACAATCTTGCGCTGCGTCCACTCCTGCAGTGAGTGTTCGTGGTACATGTTCGAGACGTCCATCATTCGCGTCCGCAATGTCTCAGGCCCAAAATATGTGCATGTCACGTCTTGCTCTCGATACCCGCCCCTTGCCTACTAGCAAGCCTGGTAACCTTGAAGGACTGCCTCCTTTGACCCGTCGGTCTTCTCTTGCGCGCTCTACTTCTTCTGCATCATCACCAGAGTCGATGGTGTCGGATGTGTCGACAATCTCTTCTCGTTCTTCTCGTTCTTCTTCAATATCATCATGTGCGTCAGTGACTTGTGCGCCTACTCAGCCTCGACTGGCTGTCACGGCGACTCGTCGTTGCGCTGCGATGACTTTGAAAGAATGCCGAAAGAACCTGACCATACACACTCCTATCGATGAGACCTCCCTGGTTGGTGTTTACAGCTCTCCCGACAGTGCCCTCTGTGGATCTGTTCCTGACCTGTCGAACTTCTCCTTGAACACCCCAGTTGATATGACGGCTCATGAAGCTGCTCAAGGTTTATGCGAGCTGTCCGGCGCTATGCTACGATCACAGTCTCCTGTTGGCCAAGTGAGTCGCAAACGAGGAAGGACTTCATCTGAAGACCAGATTTTGCAGAGCAATGTACGCGATTTGATGGCATCGGCTTATGGGAACGACGTCCTAGCAGACGAGCGGATTGCTCAGTCATTTCTACTTAAGGGCCAGTCAGATCGCAACCTGGGCTCTATCCAGCTGCCTGTACCTGTTCCTGTTTCGAAGGGCGGTATTAAGCGAGCATGCTGTAGTGCCGAAGTTCGCAGACACGACATTCTCCCAACTACTCCGACGCCTATGCGTTGAATGTCTACATTCACGTATGCGGAAGGATGTGCGTTGATATCTCCATGCTTGTGCATCTCACAACAGCGTTTGTATATATAATTCAGCGGTTCGAGACGGTACAGGCGTTGTTCAGCGCAATCCTCACCACACGATTATGATTATGATGCACTTGGCCACACCCTTGACCTTGGCATCTTGTATGAAGTACGCATATCTTGCAAATAGTTGTTTTATTTTTGTTTCATCTTTTGTCTTTCTACCTGACATGGAGTGCGGCGGCATGGTCTGGGTTGTTTTGTCTGTTTCGTTCTACCCCTTGGTTCGACTTACCATCATCGTGGTTATCTCATAATTTTACTCTTTCAAGGTGTGTGCGCGGGGGAAACAAAGTTCGAAAGGGCGAACAGGCATTTCTCGGAGTCAAATCGTTATCCATTTTCTTGGTCTTTCACCTCGATTGATATGGACAATTGGGGTTGGAGTTTTGATTCTGGGTTCCCTATTCACACATGATCACATCACATCATCAACATCACCGACATCATTGCGATTCTTACTTTCTTTTGTCTTTCTCGAGTTGTGTTTCGCACTCTTGGACAAAAAGTGGTATGGTTATTGGAGTTTACGCATGCATGCATTCGACGGAATGTTGCATCTTATTCGAAATGTAGATATAGGTAGTAATCCGCTAACTACGAATTGCAGAAACATATACACTGGTATTTTTATCGTCGTAGTGATGATCCTTGTAGATTCTTCCTAAATAAAATGCTCGCGATGCGTACTTGACTAGCAAGGACGCCGGATTACTAGACTAAATCTAGACTAGCATGATCAGATAAGATTGATAAAGATGAAGTCAGTTGATCCTCCGTCTCCGCTCTTGAACATGACACCGTTAGAGACTCCCCGCTCTTTCCCTAACGTTCCTCACCTCTTCAAGTCCGTCTTCCTCTTCCAATTGACTCTCCATATTTCTCCTTAGACTGAGCTCAATTAATCATCGAACATGGTGCGAGGCCATTCGAGCGTCGTCGCGCTATTATCAACGATAGCAGGACTCGGCCTATACTTGCCCGCGGTCCTAGGTACACCGTTTATCGTTACGACACACAACGACCAACAACAGACTGCATTACAGAACGTGGAGTATCATGGCAGTTCCGGTAAATATGGGTATCAAGATGATCCCTTGAAGGATTTCATTTCGGATGTTGTGCATGACACTGGGTTGATAAGTAGTAATGGGGATAAGGAAACCAGCGACAAGAAGCATGCCGATAAGATTGATGACGAGAGGACGTCGGTATCTGTAACACCATTGCCGTCACCGCGACTACCGTCAATTTCGTCCCTGAGATATATGGGGCACGTTGATGGGTTAGATAATATTACCATTGGCCTTAACCGTGCCGAAAGTGCAGAGCTTCCTAGTATTGACAGCGACGATGAAATCAGATCAACTCTACGCCGCCCTTCGTGGTTTGACTCTGTTCTCATGGCGCGCCGTTTACTAGCCAAATCGACCGTTGGAATTGCATCTACTGTTTATCAACATTCCGACTCATCTTCTGCAGCCGATCTGCAAGGCGTATCAATTAGTCTACCGGAGTACATAGCAGACTGCTCCGAAATCGACAGCAGCAACGACAACAACGGCAACCCCATTCTTCTCGGCTTATTCGTCTCAACAACATTCCAAAACATCGCCAAGGGCTCGAATATCAGTCTCTCAATTGACTGGTGGAGTCATCTTAAGGACACAAACCCGCTTTATCCTGGTTTCCCACTAAGTGAAGCCGGACTACCACGTATCTCATTACTTGGGTATGTCGAAAGACTCAACCTATCTTCTGCAACATCGCCAGCAACTACGAAAGCAGGGTTGGAAGATTGCTTCTTCGCAACTCATCCCGATGCCAAGGTATGGGCACCGGGAAACCCGGATAGTCCTCATTCGGGCTTCTGGGCGCGCATGGTTGTGACTCAGGTCTATTGGATTGGCGGATTTGGCGATTTACAACAGATTGGCTGGATGAATGTTACTGACTGGAAGGGCGTGGGGCGATATGGGAGTGATGAGAGGATTGGGGATGGCAGTGGGAGGGGTTGGGAGGATGTTAGGTTGCCTGGTGAATAAGTTAGGCGATTCTTGCGGACAGATTACTTTGCTCGACAGGTAGATAGGAGTATTATATTTATGTTTATGATTAATCATGTGAATTCTTATATTGAGCGCTTGGAGAGCTCTGCCTTCCACCTCACAAAAACTCAAGGTCCTTTTCGCGGAACTACAGACCCAGGTAAGCAGCCGTAGGGCCGGCAGTCACATAGACAATTGTTCATAGCAAGCTGTGGTCGAGCGGAGAGAGGCCTGACTGATGGCTTGTTTGTGTTTCTTCTCGGACTCCATGTTTACTTTTGTGGCAGCAAAGCGAGAAGACACAGAAGTTTCGGCGAAATATGTGAAGATTTTGTGAGAACAAGTAGAAGAATAGCTGGTCAATGCAATGAAAGCCAGATGAGGAAGATGTTAGAGAATAAAGTGAGCGCTCTGTTGCCCAGGACATCCAAAATGTCATCTGCTCACTACCCAGGTACAATATGATAATAACAACAGTGATCCTTGTTTTAAGGTCTTCGTCGACTGAGGAAGTGTGCTAAGCTCGGAAGAAAAGCTGTGGCTGTTTTGCTGCTTTTATGCACCATGTTCGACGTGGCCCTTCTCTTTGTTCAATATCATGTGATTTTGACACCAATCTCGGTCTCTCCAACATCACGACATCTACTGCACAACATCTCCAAACGGACAGTGATTATCGCTTTCCAACTGGGCTGCCCCTGACAAACGCTACCTCAACACCAGCCCCGTTTGTTGCCCCACTCCGGATTGAAAGCTGAGTAAAGAAGAAAGACCCTCGCCAAGTTTCATGATACATATCTTTAGCGATTCAGTCGCCTGTTTTGCTCGGTCGGGTCTTTTCAAGACGGACCCCAAATTCGTCTAACACAAGTCCTCCCTATGCTGGACAGACATGCCTTGACGTAATCATCGATCTCACCACGAGGCTCTGCTTGACCAGAACGCTCATCAGATATCCCACCTTCCTTTAACGATCTAAAACCGTCAATAAAATGGAGGTCTTCTGTCGCAACGTGCCTAGTCAACTCAAGCCACGACACTTGAAGCAGGAGTTGAGACCAATATTGGCTGAGCTTGACATAATCGCTTTCGATTGTCGAGTACACGCGACTGGACATGCAACCATCACCATTGCAGATATCTCAAAGGCGCGCCTCCTACTTGCTCGATATCCTCGCGTGCAAAAGGGGCAGCGCGTTCCCGAAAATCAACGGCTGAAAATTCGTGGCACGATCATCTTCATTGAAGAAGGCAGGAACCAACCGGACCCGTTCCTCATATCGTCGCTTAGGGACGAAGAAGTGCAACGCCGCAGTCAACCACGTCGACCAATTGTCAGGAATGATGTCGAATCTCGAGGCCCTAGGAAATTTCCTATTTTCACGTTGTCCTGTGGTACATTTGACTTTAGAGATGCCAAGCCAGTCTTCATTGACCAATTCACCCTGTTAGCAATGGGAACTATTCACTTTGGTTCAAACAAATTGACGATCACTTTGTCTCATCCCGAGAATTGTCAGAAGAACTTCAAGATCGAATCCGAGTACTGGTCGATATATGATGCAGTCTTCGTGAGCAACCAGGGCAACCTGACAATGACCTTTGGATGTAACTATGCCCCCCATTTATTTGAAGCGCCCGTCAAGGGCACACAACAGGCGACACTGGCTACTTTTATGAGAGACCGACGCGCGCCGCCTCTACGTGAGGAGAAGAAGACGAGGATCGGCTTTCTCAACCTATCTCACAAATATGTGGTCTCCTCTTGTTTCGTGTATCGTGTCACGTTGATGGACCAGAACGACTTCTTCGATATCTCGCGCCTTTCAAACAATCCCAATATGCCCGAACTAGTCAATTGGCGTGAGATGAGATTTCCTGCAGATGCGCCCTTCACTACACAATTGGTCACCTTTTTAACTGAGCTCCGCCGGTGGAGCTTTCCATTTGTTGTGCAATTCCAGCTCCAGATGTTGCTGTCTAACGGAGAATTGTCCCCGGAGAAAGTAGTACGTCTTTTTCCTTATGTGAAAACACTTCTCGCCAGAAAGAAGCCTCTGGTGGCCGCGAAGATCTTAAAGGGGCTTCCGAGAAGGCTACACCACCCGGACCCTCACGCTGACAGTGATGATGTGAGTCTGGACGCCATTACCAAAACACTTGATGATATTGAGGAACTGCAAGAACTTGAGTATTTGCAACCGGGACAGCGCGGGTATCTACATCATAAGCAGATGGAGATACACAGACTCAGCGTTACACCTACAGGCCTCTATCTTGATGGCCCTAATGTGGAAGCCGAGAATCGCGTGCTCAGGAAATATCGTTCACAGAGCGACTACTTCATACGGGTTCGATTTATTGAGGAATCAGGGGACCCCTTGATGTATGACATCAGCTCAAACTTGGATCCCATTTTCAACCGATTTCGCGAGATTATGAGAGACGGGGTTATTATCGCTGAACGCCATTATCGATTCCTCGGATTCTCCCATTCCTCATTGAGATCACGCAGTTGTTGGTTCATGGCGGAATTTCACGAATCCGCTACTGGAGAGCTTATGACTGTGGGCAAAGTTATCTCGAGATTGGGAGATTTCAGCCACATTAGATCTCCCTCAAAGTTCGCGGCACGACTGGGTCAAACCTTTTCGGATACGTTGACGTCCGTTTCCGTCGACAGAGATATGATAAAAAGGATCAAAGACGTCGAACGGAACGGTAGGGTTTTTAGCGATGGCTGCGGCACGATCTCGAAAGAGATTTTGTGGAGGATATATCGTGACTATCCACGCAACGCTGTAGTTCGCCCTACGGTTTTTCAAGTACGAATATCAGGTGCCAAAGGAATGCTCTCCTTGGATACCACACTGGAGGGGCCTACGATTTGCCTCCGGGATTCAATGATCAAATTCCGTGCAGAAACAGACCATAATATCGAAGTTTGCGGCGCTGGTATTCATAGTCTGCCTTGCTATCTGAATGCGCCGCTAATTAAGATTCTTGAGGATCTGGGAGCACCCCGTGATGTTTTCCTTGAGCTACAAAGAGCAGAGGTGGAGTCTCTCCGCCAAGCAGTACGTTCACCACAACAGGCGGCCATCTTTCTAGATCAGGCTCATATTACAAAATCAACGCGACTATCCTGGTTGATCACGCTGCTGCAATCCATAGGAATCAACTACAATCAAGACCGCTTCCTGAAGAGGGCAGTGCAGCTAGTGATCCTCATGAAGCTGAGGGACTTGAAATACAAAGCAAGGATCCTCGTCCCCGAGGCAGTCACATTGTACGGTATCATGGATGAGACTGGCTATCTGAAGGAAGGCGAGATTTTTGTGCCAATTCTGAATGAAGAGACCAAAAGACGAGATATCCTTATTCAGAAGAGTGTGCTCATCACGCGATCTCCTGCATTTCATCCCGGGGATGTCCAACTTGTTAATGCTGTTAACGTACCGGAGGAATCCCCACTACGCAAATTACACAACTGTGTCGTTTTCAGTCAAAAAGGTGCTAGGGATCTCCCTAGTCAGCTGAGCGGGGGCGATTTAGATGGCGATATCTTCAATATTATCTACGACACGCGTTTTAAACTACAGCGACTGGCCTTGCCCGCTGACTATCCTCGGGTGCCCGGCACGGAGCTGGACAGGCCAGTGCAAATTGAGGATATTCAGGATTTCTTCATCACATTCATGCAACAAGATCAGTTAGGCCGTATAGCGACTACACACAAGATCCTCGCGGATCAGAAAGCGAAGGGCACCTTTGATCCAAATTGTCTGACTCTGGCCCAATTACATTCTACCGCCGTCGATTTTTCGAAGACAGGAACGCCGGTTAGTTGTACTAGAAATCGAATGATCGAGGACATTGCTAATCTCTTATGTAGGTCAACATCAAGGAAATACCCAGATATCCTCCATGTCGACCAGATTTCATGGCCCCAGGACCTCGGGTGCGAGTGGCTGAGAGCATAGAAGTCCTTGACAACGGTGGTGAGTACCAGTGGAACGATGACGCCCAGAGTATCATTGATGACGATGACGACGATGTCCGTCCGCCGCTCCGTTACTACAAAAGTCCGCATGTGTTGGGTGCGTTGTATCGAATGATCAACGAGAAAGACTTTGTCAACGAATTGGAATGGGATTCCTCGAATCGACAAGCGCAAACGAAATCGATGAATGTTCTCGCTCTCATATGGGAGTATGTCGAACGCGAGACTGCTGGATTCTTGTGGGATCATTGTGTGAAGGATGCCCACTATATCCGAGATGTGTTCGCCTTCCTCTCCTTTATTGTACGAGATTTGTACTAACATTATTTAACACTGTTTAGCTATGAAGAACATATGCAAGATCTCATGTACCAGTACTCGGACGCACCATGGAAATCTACACTGACCGAAGTGGAAGTCTTTATCGGCAACATCATGGGCCAAAATCACAAGCAAACCGCTTACCAGAAAGAGTCGTCCAGAGCAATGCGTGATGGTAAGCCGTTCGTGCTCTCACTATCCGTCAAAAAAGGAATTCTAACCTATTATCTAGCATATGATGATCTCGTCAAATGGACCATGTCCCTAATCACTGGTCGTGGAACCGACGATGAAAAAGAATCGCTGGAGCGCTCTATTGCCTGTCTCTGGATAGCCCTAGACAACACGCGACAGAAGAAGTCTTCGCTACTGCCGAATCAGAAAAAGTTGGGCAGTTATGTGTGGATTGCGGCGGTGACCTGTTTGCATGAGATTGACAAGTTGCAGAGAAGTGCACCTTTTTAAGTAATCCTTCTCCAGGTATAATTTTTGAAGGAATGGTGGACTATGCTTTATGATGTTTGTGGAGTAATTTCATTGATGATGATGATGATGATGATGATGATGATGATGATGATGATGATGATGATGATGATGAAATAAGATATCAACTGAGATTTAGTAGCGAAACTTCTGTTAAACTTGTCACAACGAAGCCTCAAAGACGGCTCCTATCCCTCATATGAATATTGTACTTGCCTTAGGTGTTTCGAGTCTGCACCCGGAAGAGGCAGGTTAGGGTTTGGCCCCTATATACCCTCCATCTACTTTCCTTCATCGGCCTTTTGTCACTGCTTCATATTCCTCCCTCCGTTCCGTCTCAATGTGACTGGACTGACTGGACTGATCCTGTTTCTCTATTCCTCTAGGTACGTTGTATCAGCCAATTGATTCATGAGTCTTATATTTACACAAAAGTACAATGAGATGCAACACCAGATTCGGTGTGAGTGATGCGTTCCAGCCGTATTACTCCGAAGGATTAGGCCCGAGAGATCATGGATAGCCATGTGATGTGATCTCATACTCCTCATCACGGCCCGGAGTCAGTTTGTTCAAGCTCTTTGACTCTCGATAGATCCCGGCTGTGTCAAATAGTCTGTGTAACAAGTGTTAAGAGAAGTTTGTCCAGTGGGAAGGGACGGTGCAAGGTGGATCAGAGAGCCGTATCCGGGTTCCAGCAATGAACTCCCCCAGTGTGCCCTTTCTCCCTCACAAGAGGCCGCAGAAGAAGTTGCAAGTGCGTACCTGCCGATTGTAAACTCGACTGGCGGGTTTCTTGGGAAAAATCATGTGAGTCGCCCGCACGGAGAGGGAGGGATCCTTGACAGCTCTTTGAGCTTGAAACAGCAACCCCGACAACTGACCACAGTCATCCACTCGATGGATCATCGTGCCTTTAAATGTCGAGGACTCACGACATATTCTCGATGAGCCAGTCTTCCGCAGATTAGCGCTCCGGCTGGAGTCCATTACACGTCAGCGTCCCGCTGTCTGGCTCTATCGGTGGTCGGTCGATGCTCGGTGGCTGATAAACTGACCCGCTGGTCTCTGGACGTGTCTAGTATGAACCCTCGTGTCCGCCGAAGGAGGCAACACTGGAACAGTTCATGGGAAGACGGGCAGGTATACCGGTATACCACCAGTACTACATATTCTCATGTACGAGCTAGTTATATGTGACATGGCTTGTCTGCCGTCCCGCAGTTCTCTGCATGCACAGTGCTCTCAACGATTAAGCCTTTGCTACCTACCCCACATAGGTTACTGTTATTGCTTGGTCGTGATTGTGCCTTTGATGGATTCATTAGATAATAAAAGATTAACGGTTGGCTCTCAGATCCAATGTCAGAGCATCTAGGCTCTCGATGGGCTCTCAACCCGGTCACGGACACTCCTAGACCTTATGCTCGTTCTCGTTGAACGCACGCCCATGTCAAAACATCGAAAGAGCATGACCCTGCAAAAATTGCCAATTGTCAAAATCGGCATATAGTGGTCTCGGCAACAAAAACTAGCAGCACTGTACGGTATAGTCATTATGACCATCATCTTCTTCCTATCGGCTGATCGCTGGCATGGCCAATGCCCAATGGAAAATCCGCCCAACTGACTTTGTGGTTGATTCGCAGGCTGCTCCCCGCATAGACGACTTATCTGCCAATAGTGCGAGGTTGTAAGCTCCTCGTTCTGATCTCCGCACACCATCTGGATCCCGACTGACCAACTAATACAACATTTCCCATCTGCAATAGATAAGCAATGGGACCGCTTTCTGCTTATAACGTTGGCGTCCACATTTCTGTGTCAGACGTTGCCTTTGACTTGTATACAGACGAATTGATTTACACGGCTCTGCATTTATTGAAGTTGTATTTACTTACCGTGCATGGTGGACCTTTTCCTTGCAATAGTAGAAGCATTATCATCAACAGATAGGCACTCCTACTAAACTCGGCCGTTACTCCACTTTGTCTGTCTTATCTATAAAGTCTATACCGTCATTCTAACGCCCACGATTGTTTATCCCCATCATCCGTCTCTTATCTTTCTTTGGTTATGCTCACCGATATTTACTTTGTTCACAAGTCGGTGCGAGAGAGTATTTTATGGTTATGGATACAATAAGGATCCCTTCACCTTCGGCTATTCTAGATCTCCCCGCTCCGCCGCCAATATCCAAAAAGCCTGTTTCGAGTACTCGGAACACTGCAACAAGTCCAAAAAAGAAATCTGCTGCCATTGTGATTGCTACAAATGGCACTCAGCGCCCTAAACAGTCCAAAAGCCGGAATGGTAAGTCCTCCAGGTTGATTCAAACGGATGTTGAGACTATCCGAATGTCTGACCAGCACAGGTTGTATTACCTGTAAAGCAAAGCGACTAAAATGTGACGAAACAAAACCAAGGTAAGTTGATACTCAATTAGCTTTCAGCGCAAGAAGCGCCGTTTGCTAATGCTCTTATTTTCTCTTTTGATAGCTGTCAACAATGTCACAAACGCAATGTGACATGTGGTGGCTACAAGAAAGACTTCAAATGGAGACCCTTTGAAGAAACACAAGTCGTTCCTAAGGCTACTCCTAAGAAGAAAGGTAGAACAAATATTCTTAGATGTCTTCCGTCACCACAGCGATCCCTAGCTGATATTTACAGCATCACCACCTCCTGACTCAAATGGTGACGACTCCTCACTGCCACGCAAGGCTGCTCGAAGAAGTTCTGAGTCTTCAGGGCAGCTGTTGGGCTCAAAAGAGCAGTCGAGCTTCTTTTCACCGATTAGTAGCTCTCTCCCAGATGAATTCTCACTTCCCGAAACTTCCATGTTTGCCGACGCGACTTCGTTCATGGCAGCCTCTCAAGGGCTCAACTTTGGAGTTCCAGCTTTGGACAATTTCAACCCACCAACTATTTTCAACACCCCCGAGACAGAATTATCTGGCTTCATATTCTCAAACGCGGAATTAGACTCAATTTCCCACTCCTTACCCTCTGACCTCGACCAAGCGGCAATGAACATACATGGCAGCCAACCTAGCTTCACATCAATGTTAGAAGAAGAGGCCGATGATGTCGAGAATATAATAAGGCATTCAGATCCTGGCCTTCAGCTTTGGCCTGTCAAGGATACCCCTCCAGCCACTACACAGGTCGATATGTCACCCGATCTCTCCATGACGACTATGCTATTTCAGGAGCCTGAGCCAGCTCCCGGTAGCGAAGAATCACTTATCGTTCGATTTGACCGGTTGACTTGCGGTATCCTGTCAGTGAAAGACGGAGTAACGGAAAATCCATGGCGAAATCTGATCTGGCCCATGGCAAGAGAGTCGTCCGCTCTATATCACGCTGTTATATCAATGGCAGCTTTTCATTCTTCCAAGGACAACCCGGCTTTACGGGTCTTTGGGATGGAACACATGCGCCGTAGTATCAACTTCATGGTTCAAGGAATGGGACAAATGCAGACAAATGCTGCGTTGGCGACCACATTATCGCTGGCTTTTGCGGAGACGTGGGATCAACAAACTTCGACTGGCATCCAACATCTCAAAGGCGCTAGGGCTCTCATGCGGCAGACTTTGAGAACAAGAGCTCGGCGTCACCCACCTTCGAACGAGCTGGGACGAATTCGCTTTCTGTATAATACTTGGCTCTATATGGATGTGATTGCTCGAATCACTTCTATGGATGAGACCGAAACCGAGGAACTAGGCGATCCCCATTTCGCAATACCAGAAGATGGGATTCACGATGTCGATCCTTTGATGGGCTGTGCTACTACTCTTTTCCCCCTCATGGGCCATGTAGCAAATCTTGTACAGCGGATACGCAAGAGCGATAAGAATTCCTTTGCAGTCATTTCCCAGGCACGGGAACTCAAAAATGCGATTGATCGATGGGTGCTCCCTAATCAGTTCAACCCACCGGAAGATCCTCAATCCGAGCTCCAAGACAGTATACAGACAGCGTACGCATACCGATGGGCAATTCTTCTTTACCTCCACCAGGCAGTTCCCGAAGTTCCATCGCCTTCTTCCTCCGTTCTCGCAAACAACACCTTAAAGTTACTAGCTACGGTACCCCTGTCTTCGAGGACGAATATTCTACATATTTTCCCATTGTTTGTGGCTAGCTGCGAGTTCGAGGATGAAGAAGACCGGGAATGGATCATGCAAAGATGGGTGGCCATGCAAAACCGGTTACGTATTGGCAATATTGATCGATGTGTCGAAGTCATACGCGAGGTCTGGAGGCGGAGGGACGCAGCCAAGGAAGAGCGTCTACGACTGCGGTCACGTCCCGGAAGTCGGAAGGGATCTATGGTGGTGCATGGGGATGATCCGTCAAAGTTGGGCAATGTGTATGGAGCTTCGATTGATAGCAACCAAGCATCATTGGGAGGATTATACTCTACAAGCCCTACTCATAAAAGACAAGGCTCAATAGTGCCTATTGTAGAAGAACTTGACTTTGAGCAGACAGTGCGAGGGAGTCATCACTGGGTTGGGGTAATGAGAGATTGGAACTGGGAAGGTAAATACAACACAAAAACACATCAACAACAACAGCCTTAGAATGGCAACAGCTAACGCAATGATTCATAGTTCTTTTGGGTTGATGATAGGGGTTTCCACTGCTCAGCTTGCTCCACCGTGGTCTCGGGAGTCAACCTCCTGTCCTGGCTTTGCACACTGCCAGATCCGGAGTCGGTATGAGATATAGCCATTCCAGGATCAATTTTGGGACTGGCGGGCAAAGGCTGAAAGCTAGGATTTCGATTGAGAAATGAGCGGAGCGATTCAACGTAATGCTCGAGATCGCTCGTCATGGTAACGGTTGGCATTTTGATCGGTTGTATGATGGTCGCTGTTGGGGTGGTCCTTTTCTTGTAATTTGTCTTTGTACGTTCGGGGCGATTCTTCTTGTATTACGATGTTATGCGAGAAAGCGACGGTTTTGTTGCTTCTTCTTCGATGCCACGTATGCGATCAGCAAGGCGTTTGTTTTGTTCTTTCGTCTACTATTTGTTATTGTCGCGAGGCGATGGACGTGAGGCGGGCAAGCCTCTGAATCGGAGGGTAAAAACGGACGTCGGTAATCGCGTTTGGGCCTGTTCTTTTCTTTTCTGGCGCTTTGGACTGCAAACTGGACACTAGACGCACAAGACAGGATTTACAAATCCAGGTATTCTGCGAAGTTTTTGATAGTGCTGCAAACGTCTTCCGGTATAATGAACAAAGGCCCAGGCTGAGTTGCTGATTTTCCCTTTTCGGTCTTTTGTTTCTGTTTTTTTTTTTCTATGCGCAACGCATCCTAATCTCAGAGACTGTCGTTGTCGGTACCACCTTGGAAGTTTCTGGGTCGTTCTGCTGCAAAAGGGACGGATAAAGAAGTCGCGATGGTTCTCTGCATTGGGTGTGATATCGCAATGGAAGTTGATGTTATGAAAATTGATTCTGTCGCTCGTTTATTTTCTCTTCTTTTTTTTTGTGTTTATATATAAATTGGATATCTTGAGAATCGTAAATATACACGTTTATTTCCTTTTGCAAAGCTTGTTTGCAATGGGTTGCTTGGAGATTGAGCAAGGTGTGAGAATAAAAATACCTGGTCTTAGCTTTTGGACGGATTCATTGAGGTTGATTCTAAACGAGAAAGAGCTGTCTGTCAACCGGTATAAATTAGTAGAGTAGAAGTAATCAGTGCGAGTTTAGAGAAATACCCAGTTGTCCTTGAATCGCCTCCAATGAAAAGAAACAAGGGACTTGTGAATGTGCCGAAGTCAAAGGTTTTTCTAGGGCGGGGTCAGTGATAACTTTTGTCACACGATTCGAGCTTGGAAAAGAAAGGTGTGGCTCTGTAAGTATTTTATAAAATCTCTAGCCGCGCTAGACGATTACTTTATTCCGAGAAAAACTTCACGTTTCAATTGAATTGGTTGTGTGAGTGAGTGTCTAAACGTCACTGGTTAGAAGCGCGTTGAGTATGGTACTACGGATTTAGGGTACCTTGGAAAAATTTGGTTCGGCTCTAGACTCAAGATGATTTTACCGTGTCTAGTAGTATAGTACCGATGACTAAGAAAGTAGATCAAGGTACGTGGGAGACAGTGCGATATTAGGTAAAATACAGTGTACCATCATAGTACTATACCACAAGCCGTCAGGTAATCGACGTCATGTCATGTAACTATCACCCTGATCATGACCCATCTCAGCTGAACGCGGACTATCATTATTGTCTTAACAAAAAGAGTTCCTGTTATATCAAAGTATCGCGTAAGAGTGTGTTGAGGGAAATATTCTTGGCGACTCAGGTCACAGAGGCGAATGACTCTTTCCCTCTAAGGGCAAAGTAAATGCCACTGCTGCATCGCATATGCGTCTTGCGAAAGAATTGCGGGGCATTAGAGAGGATGGTACGTGGTCTTTTTAATCACATGTACTGTTTTGGAAAGCCCGACCCATGGGCTGTGCTTGTTTTAGAAATACAAATAAATTCGATGGAGAGGATTGAAGAACAGGACTGAGAGTCCATCCTGTGAACATCTTACAAAATTGGATATTGATCCAATTCAATACAAACAATCCCATGATATCTTCCCCTCAGATTCGGCTGACGTCTATCATTAGGTCCTCACAAAATCAGATTGATGAGAATAAACTATCAAATGCAATTGTGAGGCGAAACGTTAGCACTTGACTGGGGAAATTAGGGCAAACCGACGCACTAGGCCGTTTCGGGACAACTTTCACCGGATCGCAAAACATTTCCTTTCCTAAATAGGAAAAATGTTCCCAGGATGCCCTTTTCAGATGAGTGGGCCAGAGTCTGTCAGTCATCATGGAGACTGTGGATATTCTACAGTTTTCGAATGGTTATCTTCTTACCGATTGTAAATTATTGAGTTATCTCATGAGGGGTAGTAAACATAGGAGGGGCAAGCACCGTCACTCTCACTCTGTGTACATTCCAAGTCTGTAGAACAGCTTCTTTGATCTGCATTATCGGCTCAAATAAAGCATAACAATAGATATAGCAGAGGATACCTTCCAAATTTGTATGGTAGCAGTGCTCGGCATGAATAGTAATGGAGGAGAAGGTAAAGGTAGTAGTTTCTCCTCACGCATACCATCTTCTCCGCATGCATAGATATCGCACAGATGTTGGAGTAGAACAACAGCAGCACCTTATGTTATATGCTCTCAACTGTTATCAAATCTCTTATCTACAGTTTCAGTACAAGTGATTGGTTATGGAGGTCTGTTAAACCTCGACAGGAGCTAAGCTACACGCTTTGGAGTAAAGGGACCCCTGGGTCTACAATGTCTGGATATGTACCTTTCCGGGTTTACAAACCCATCGATAGCTTCGGATCTGTACCACTGATAGCTCGTGCTGTGTCAAGATTCTGGTAAAAAATAAAAAGGATCAGGTTTCCTTTTTCTATTTGCGTGGAGACTTCCCCATTATTTCCACTTTGTCAATGAAGTCGCAAATCTCCAACTTATTGCAAATATATAGATACATTTCTCGCCTTCAAGATTCTCTGATTACGATGGGTGGCATTCTAAGTCGTGTGTCCAGCAACAACAAAAATACTACTACCACCGCTAAAGAAGCAAAAATGGCTCCCGTTGGAATGACCTATTATGAGAAGGCTCAGAGCACCTTTAAGCCTCCTCTAATTGCCAATGAGAATGCTTTCTTGGGAGATATTTCCAGCAGGTGAGATACCAGAGAACGATGTCTATTGGTGTTACTGCCCTGTACAATGAATAGAAGCTAACAACACGCAATTATGTGTAGTGAAAAGAATGACGCCGACAAGCCCATCTCTTGCGGCCTGTACCGCTTAGAGAAAGGCACCCCGCTCGTTTACGAGTACACCTACCACGAAATGAAGATCATCCTCGAGGGCGAATTCGAAATTTCCGACGAGACCGGCCAGAAAGTCACTGCTAAGCCTGGTGATGTCTTTTATTTCCCCAAGGGCGCGAAGATTACTTTCACCACACCGTCTTATGGATTGGCATTCTACGTATGTTATACACCCACCTGCCATTTATTCCTCGAAGGAAATATAGGTACTAACGATCAATGTTTGTTATAGACCGGTCAGCGAAAGGAAGGTGCCGCTTAGACTTTTTCATGAATGTATGACTCGAATTGTAGTGCATTTTCTTTCACCTCCATTGATATTTTACGGCGGAATGATGACGGGACTGACATTTAATTGCTGAATTGTTTTTACATATTTCGTTGGGCCTGTTGCAATAGAGGATTTTAATCCGAATATAAAAATGCCTACTTCTTAATTTTTCTTTTGTTATTCCATTCCAGACCGTACTCGGTACAAAAATAGCTTTGTAGATGGGCCCACTATCCGGTGGGTGGTTACGGGTCGATTCCCTGCATGTGATGGTCTAGTAAGGCGTACGTATTTAGCTTCGCTAGTTTGCATTGCTCACTTTCCGAGGGATGATGTACGTCGGAATAGACGAGTCATAAGCTTGTTTCATGTATGGCATTCTCAGACCAGTATGTTTGGCAGGTAAAAATTGTTTATGTCTTGAATGCTGTGTACGGCGTACAGCAACGTGTAAGAAGCATGCATGCCCATGGAAGCGTGCGCTTATCCAGCTCGCCAGAATAGTCAAGAGCTTACGGCTGAACAGAGTCAATCGCACTCAGATCCCGATCCATAATCCATAAATTAATATAAGCGCACATCAGCAAGGAACAAGCAGCAATATCCACAAGGCACAGGGCTAGCTGAGGATTGTTTAATTATTTGGTGCTGGCAGGCGATTGTTTCCGGGGCAACTGGAGTAATCCGGCGCCTCAGGCACAGCTGGGCGACTTCCCGTCTCCGTTCCAAGGTTCCTGCCAGATTCATCCAGAGCGAGATCCCCACCCGATGAGATCAGTCCGTTTCGCATCCCTCGACGCTTCCTTCTTTCCCTCTTCTACTTTTGCATTCAACCTCAGCTCGAGTCTGTCTCGGTAACCTCTCTCCTCTTCGCTGCGGATATCGTCGAAATCCATTGTTGCCAGATGATCTCTCGTCGAGACAACTGCTAAACACATGCTCTTCACCCCCGCTATTTGATCAGGTACACTCCACAGTCGCCATTCGCGCGACAAAGCAATTCCACACCATCGGCCAGAGCAAATATCGTTGTACTTCCCAATCATGGCCGGTCCAAACTTCGCTTCGGGTTCAGGGTCACCTACAAGACCAAGTGCCTTGCAACTCCCTATTCCCCCCCCGCTCCTCCATACGCGCGCCAGCCAAGAGAACTACGACCGACCCTCCACACCAACTCAAAACCAAACTGAATTCACAAGCCCGGTACAAACACCTCATGGGAGCCCTAGCAAGAATCGAATGCCTCCTGGTGCCTTGAACCTGCCTGGGGTTTTCGAGAAAGCAATGAAATTGGCTCCTTCCTCGCCTACCAAGTCAGGATTCGGCACACCAGGCTCCCCTGGCAAGGGATTGTCTGTGCTAGAAGACTTCAATGGAAGCGTAATCCATCAGGAGTCTTACCAACAAGCTCCCGGAAGCCCAACACGCCGATCGAATAAAGAAAATGCTCCGCCAGGTGTGCCACGTCTGGGCAAAGAGCTTGGTCTCAATGCCAATTCAGCTGCCGTATCTAGGATGGAACAATATCAACAACGCGACAACATGGAGAGTGTGCGACGAGCTCAAAACCAGACTATGCGCGGTTTGACACCAGAGGAGCTGGAGAAGCTCCAGCTACCCAAGGTCAAACGATTGGCCAATGTGACCCAGCTTTGTAAGTCCTCTCATTGCCTTTGATTGACTGCAACTAATTAAGTAGATTTCCTCGATCATTATTTCGACATTCTCAGCTATGTGCACAATCGCCAAACCCGGTACAACCAATTCAAGGCCGCCTACCCTCCAGATACCCCGGCCGAAGAGTACGAGCCTGCGCTTCAAAAATATCTCGGCCGCGAACGTGCTAATCTCCGCAAACGACGCACCCGTCTGCGACACGGTGATTTCCATATTCTAACTCAAGTCGGTCAAGGTGGATATGGACAGGTTTATTTGGCACAGAAGAAAGATACCCGTGAAGTGTGCGCTTTGAAGATCATGAGCAAGAAGCTGCTTTTCAAACTCGATGAAATTCGTCATATCTTGACTGAGCGTGATATTTTGACTGCTGCCAAGAGCGATTGGCTTGTGAAACTCTTGTACGCTTTCCAAGATGACCAACAAATCTATCTTGCCATGGAATATGTGCCAGGTGGTGACTTCCGAACCTTACTAAACAACACCGGAGTCCTACACAATCGACACGCGCGCTTTTATATTGCCGAAATGTTCAGCTGTGTCGATGCTCTACACAATCTGGGTTACATCCACCGAGACTTGAAGCCAGAGAATTTCTTGATTGATGGCACCGGACACGTCAAATTGACTGATTTTGGTTTGGCTGCGGGTATGCTCAGCCCTGGAAAGATTGAGTCCATGCGCATCAAATTGGAGGAAGTCGGCAATACATCCGTTCCCTTTGGCCGGCCAATGGAACAGCGAACGGCAGCGGAACGACGTGAAGGATACCGGTCGCTTCGAGAACGTGAGGTCAATTACGCCAATTCCATAGTAGGATCTCCTGATTACATGGCGCCTGAGGTGTTGAAGGGCGAGGATTATGATTTCACTGTGGATTACTGGAGCTTGGGATGTATGCTCTTCGAAGCGTTGGCAGGATATCCTCCATTTGCCGGTGCCACTGTGGATGAGACATGGCAGAACTTGAAGCGCTGGCAAAAAGTATTGAGGAAGCCTCAGTATGAGGATCCGAACTATTTCCTCTCTCGCCGAACTTGGGACTTGATCACACGCTTGGTGGCAGCAAAGGACACGCGGTTCAAGAACATTCAACAAATCCACGATCATGAGTACTTTGCCGAGGTAGACTTTACTAAGTTGCGAGAGCGCATGGCACCGTTTGTTCCAGAGCTGGACTCAGAAACTGACGCGGGCTACTTCGATGACTTCAGTAATGAAGCTGATATGGCGAAGTACAAAGAGGTGCACGATAAGCAACGGCAATTAGAGGAAATGGCAGATCGGGACGAGCAGATGGGTAAAGGACTATTTGTCGGATTCACATTCAGGTATGTTTTTCAAGGTAATATTCTTGGCTTATCACTAACTTGGGTAGACATCGCAAGCCAGCCGTGGAAGATGGTCGAGCAAGTCCTCGGAAGTCTATTCTTACAGAGGGCACCTTTGGCACGATCTTTTAACTTTCTCTCAGTCTATGGTTGATACGAGCAGGCTTGAAACAACCAATCTGTCTTGTCGTTTTTTCTTGCGTTAACCCAAGCGAATCTTTTTAATCCTTCGGACATTAGTCTGGTTCTTTACCTTCCGTGATCGGTGTATATGCGATTGCATTACTTATCATTCATATATATGGTTTTCCTTTCGGGCTTTAAGAGGGACGTGTTTTTCTTTCCTTTTTAGCTTCGATGCTTTGTCTGTGTTATTTGGCATTCATTTCTTTTCACACCGTGTATGAGTATGACTTAGAGTACGATCAATTGATACTTTGATTTCGCTCATTCCAAGGGACAGGTATAACCACAACTTGACAGATTAATCTTACTCGCCGCTGTCGGAGTATGTAGACTCAATTTTCCTTACATGAATTTCGCTCTGTTACATCACTACTGAGCGGCTTATTTGATAGTTGCCAATCTACTTTAATCAGCTTGTATAATTCTGCAAGAGGAAAGTTGACCCTATGTCCTCCAACATTGCTTGCGTTTTGCTCCTTGCCGGTCTTGAGAAGACTCAAAATCTATAGACTCAACCAACACGACCCATTTCTAAATCATGGAGCTACTAAATTAATAACAGACAGCAAGCAGCCGCACTCTTTCAAAGGCATCGAGTCGCGCCCTTGAGCCAAGTAATCAGTGCTGCGACTACCACCAACGACAACAACACTACAATCCCTCATCTATCCACTTCCCCTCGACCAATTTGACTTGCTCCCAAAAGAGAGTTGACATGAAGAAGTAGTCCAGTCCAAAACTAGATCAAACCCTCACCCTCGACGCCTACGCAATGGTAAACAGCGCAGAAATAAACGCCGCGCTGCAAGGACTATCTACATGTTTCGGCCAAAGTCTCCGGCATAACGACAACAGCAAGCGCGAGAAGAAGAAAAAGAGGAAGAAGAAGAAGATCAAGCAGAACGTACATCCAAAATCTC